>OX375815.1:2710217-3410620 GCA_947359405.1 Antitype chi
TGCTTTTCATAAAAATTCAATATTATCTCAATGACACAAGGAATGAAGACAGTACACGACAACTGTCATTCTGACAAGAACTTTATTCAATTGAGATAAAGTTTAATTTTCTTAGTTGTTGAGATCATTTTGAACAGTCTGTTCGTCCCGATATTTTTGACGCTGTCAGTACAAGAATATTTAGATAATGCCTTTGGTAAAATATCACCGCGCTACTGAGCGATACCAACCAGCACGCTACACACTATGACCCGCACTACTGAGCGATACAAACTAGCACGCTACACACTATCAATGTGAATCATTTTGACAGATATAACTAATCTATTGCTTCATTGGTTCGAAAAATTTGTCTGCTCAACAACGAAAATAACGCAATGAATGTTGTAGACCTGTCAAAATGAAAGCCATTTCTACTTTTAGTGTTTTGCGAAATTACCCCGCTGCTTAAGGTCTTTGTAATAATTACCTTGAGCTAACATGAATCGAGGGATGTTTTGTCTGACGTCGGTTCGTCGCCCGAGGCAAGGGAGAACCTCAAACGAATGTTTTCAAAGAACAAATTAATTACGAGCTTGAATAAACTCGGTAAGCCCAGAAACTAATTTAAGCAAGTTTTCAGTAAAAATTATATTATAATAAACTAATTTAAATTAGGTAAGTACTAAGTAATTATTTAAGTATACTTAACATTAATATATTAAATTGTGACCACACGTGACGTCAGCTTTGTGTAAAGGTACCGGTAAAAATACATTGTGTGGCGCAGTTTTAGAAGTATTTGTGCACAGAGGCACCGTACACCACAGTAATACCACATTCAAAATCTTGTTAATTATAAACTCTACATTCACTTGTTTACAACTACTTTATTTTATACAAATTTGACGGCACGTGTAGTCACGTGATAAAAAGTCATCGTAAGGAGCGTTTTGGCGGTAAATTCAAAACAACGAAAAATAAGTTTGATTTAAATCGTTTTTAATTGAGAAAATGGTTATAAATCAATTTATTTTTATTTTTCTGTTACATATTTCTCCCAATTTCCCAAAATAGTTGTTAATAAATTGGAAAATACCCTATTTTAATTACATTACCATGTAAAAACAAGCACTTTACCTGGCTCGTTTAGTGCACGCTCCACGACAAAACAGCAGACAGGAAATTCTCGATCAAATTATTCCCCTCGCTAATTGACGGAAAGTACGATGGAAAAACTTCAGCCCTCTGGATTTTAACGTGGATTGAAAAGCGGTTGGAAGCGCTGGATGCGGCATTTGCGATGTTTTATTTTACGAACAAACTTTCCTTAGAAGAAAAGCTACATTACTTTCTAGTCCCTACTAAAGGTACGGTTTGACTAACATTGTTTGCCTACCTTTAAGTACCTAATGCGAAAAAAAAGTTCAATCGTTTTTACATACAAAAACTGTCAGACGTCAATTTTATTCCTCGGATAAAAGATAAGACCCTTTGTGTAAAAAAACGTGTCTTTCTATCCTATCTAAAGGCAGCCGAAAATACCACCTCCATTTTTAAACTAAACCCTAGTCAAATAAACTACACCGATGACACCGTACGATAATAGACCTTAGCGCAATAATTTTAAAGGTCCCATGATGGTTTTACAACATTATTAGATCAAGATGGCCGACGTTCGGCGACGCGCGAGCGCGACAGTTTGGGGCCCCGTCGACAAATTGTTGCCATTTAATAAAAACTTCGAGATATCGAGTTTGTAAGTTAATCGATTAGGGGCTATCAGATTTATGTTGTAGAAATCGAATTTGCAGCCTTTCATTTGACTTGTGTATTTTGTACCTATTTGTGCTGAAGGAAATAAAAAACTATCTTGGTAGGTACCTAAAGGTATAGTTTGTAGTGAAGCGGGAAGCTAGTATCGTACCTAGGTACGATATTAGCTTCCCGGAACAGCTCTTCGCTTGATTCTCATGAATTTTCATCCCCACGTTTTGATAAAGCTCAGCAGTAGGTACTTATTGCCTTCGAGAATAACGCTTTTACCGCGATGAGATAACAGTTTTCAGGAATCTCTTGCAAATTGGAAATAATAACCTATTTTAAGTTTAAAAACTTTAAAAATACACATTACACATACCTAAGTATCATAGACAATATTATTTAGGTATGTGTCCAACGATTCATAATTCTGAATCCCAAAATGCTGCCGATGACAACACTTCCCCTAAATGGGTGTCTTTTATGATAAATGACGTCCACAGACCTTATTCGTTATTGAATGAACATGAAGCGGATAAAGTATGCAGTGAGATACCGAAAGTTGCTGCATATGAGGTCAAAGGGACGTAGGGGAGACCAAACAAAGGTAGGGTATTGTGTTCCCTTTTTAGACGAGACTCGTGCGAAAGCAAGGGAACAATATGGGGAAAGCCACAAAACAAAATCAAATAGTCAGCCAGTGTTGGTCGTTTTTTCGTACTAAATTCTTTTAGGTCTTTTTGTCTGTACTTGCAAGGGGGAGAGCTATGGTGTTGTTTAGCTTCAGGTACACCTATGTATGCCAGTACATGGGCAACAGCTTGTACAGTGTTAAAATATGCACGATGTCTTGATCAAAGTTCTCCTATAGTTTTTATATAAATGCACCTCCTTTGTCCCTGCTATCTTCCGTCTATCAAAAAGAACTTGATAGATGAATGAATAAACTAAAAATTGCGGTAGTTTATTGTACAGAAGCCACATCAAAAGAAGGATGGTGGACTAGTTGGCAAAGGATACAAATAGTACAAATGATGCACGCCGAGCCATGAATAAAATAACGGAAAACAACCTGTAATTGGAACTGAATGAAAGACCGAATGATTCGAGTCCTATATTATCTGTCATCAACTGACATTTGTTCATAGGGTTGAATTACGTAGGGTGAAAGTACTTGTAGTCGGAAGGGTGGGATCGCGTGTGGCGCCATGGAGTCGCCACTTTTGTATACAAAGCTGTAGAGTGGGGTTTGGTGGCTCTAATTATAAACCTGTCAATCGTCATGCGGACAATTCGGTTTATAGGCTGTTAGATATATTAAACAGGTGTAACCGCTGAAACTTTTTCCCGTGTAGATTAGCTGTAAAAGTTTAAATTGAATTAGAACATGTGCATCAAATTAAGCTTATTGAATTGCACAAAATTACTAAGTTCGTGAACAAGGAAATAAAGTCTATCAGTTACTTATTAATTAAGTCATTTAAAAGTAATCGTCTATATAAAATTGCTCCTTGTTAATAGCTAAGAATTATGTAGTTATTGCATAATGGTTGCGCGAAAGTTAAAGTAAATAACACTAAGTCTGTCGTTTCGTAAAACAAATATGTATAAAAAGAACGTGTATAATAAATTAGTCGTCTAGTTCTTTATTTGTTTTGACATAATGAACACGATAAAACAGTATGATTATGTAAAAATTTGGTAGTCTAGCGTTTAATTCATACATGAATGGATGAAAGCATGATATATTTTTGTTGTAGTACATACAACCAGTTGTGACCATAAAGTAAATAATATCTGGATGACCGAGTTTTGCTCGTATTTTTTTTTGGTTTGACGTTTTCTAAAAATGAAACCTAGCTAGATCGATTTATCGCCCCCGAAACCCCCTGCACACTAAATTTCATGAAAATCGTTGGAGCCGTTTCCGAGATTCAGATTATATATATACCTACATAGATATTACAAGAATTGCTCGTTTACAGGTATTAGATAGCTGCTGATACCTTTTACCCTTTTAGTCCATAAAAGCTTTTAACCCCTTTGTCGAGGCTTTCAACGCTTGTTAGTTAATTCAGGCTGTAGCTTAAAATACAACCTTTTATGAATTACGGACATGCAAATGAATAGTGGCAGATTATTTTGCTAAATGGCATGTTATTTAAATGAACGCACCTCATTTGGTTAGTACGCAAACCAAAAATGAGGTGTACGTAAAATGTAGAAATTTTAGGGTCTATGAAGCTTTTGACTACTTTATAAACAATTTATTGGACGTTAATTAGAGATCAATTATTAGTTCACCGCGCCCATTACAATCTAGAAGTAAAAAACCAAAAGAAGCCTATAGCTGAAACGTGCAAATAAGTAGAATCACGCGCTATTCCGCCAGAACTTTGAACTTTTTAACTTTATTAAAGTTTCTGTCTTCACTGCCGCGCAGCGCCTGAGTTTTCCCAAATGTTTCCTTTTATTTCCCTCTTTAATTTCCTTGTAAACATCGTTTGCCAGTTTTCTATTATGGAGTGTGTTTTGCAGACCGTACTTAATATTCCATCATTGCACGACTGAAGTTGGTTTCGAGCAGATGAACGTATATTTCTATTTGTATGAATTATTATAGTTTACACACACCTTAATAAGTACCTAGTCCTACTGTTTTTTCAAAAATATTTAAGAGCAATGCACGCTTACAATATTCTTTAATAATGAAGAAAAGCCCTATCGACGGAATGTATTCATAAATTCGGACCCAGCAGCGCGTGTTACCTGCACCTGTGCGAATCGTAAATAAGTTTTATGTATTTATTATTTACATACAAATACACTCCTCAGGGACTTCGCCTGTGCAAAAATGGAAATACTTGGAAGAGGCACACTGTGTACAAATTACAAAATTGTGTGTGTTGCTCACGTGAAGTTGTTTACCTCATGGTGAAAGAGAGTTATACCTAAGCTGGGAACTTGTGCTTGAGTATGTATGATGTCAGAAATAATTTTCTAGGAATATGCTAATTTGTGTGAATTATTCAATCTACCCGTGTTATCCCGACGTCTTGTGGTTTAATTAAAACGTGAAGGTACACGTAACCGCATGTCTGTACAATATTCGGTTACTAAGTACCTACCTGTAGTAGTAGCTGTAGTACACCACAAGATAAAAATGCAAAATGTTACAAAATCTCACTTCAATTTTACTTTCTTACTAAGCAATCAATTTTAAACAATATTATTCTATCTAAAATCACTGCAACCACAAATTACTAGTTATAAGCTCGCACCATGCACAGAAAATTGTTTCATATAGAAAGAAAAACCACGGAGCCATAAATCAATGAGTTGTTAAAAGTCAATAGATTTGAGATTGCCTTCATAATAGTTCGGACTCAAGAGACACCGTTACTTCACATTGAAAGTGCGTTGATCTCATAGGTCACGCACAACGATCGACTTGCAAACTTGTGTGTACTGAAGGTCAAATATTTGGAGATGAGCTACACCAGATTTTGAGGCTTGATACCGTGTTCTGAATCTCAATGAACTAAGTTCAAAGAACTGAATTTTTAAGGTGTGTAAAACAGACTTGTGGCTTGTGACTTTAATTTATTCTTTGGATTTTATGATAGAATTTCATTGGAAATATGAATATTACATGGAAATAGTAATAACAGGGCATTGTAATAAATTTTGTAATATTCTCCTTGCATAATTAACGTACTTATTGGCGTAAAACCAATTCTGCAAGGTTGTTTATTGCAGCTGTGTTAATTACCGGCACAGGTAAGTGGTTAAGTATTTTATATCGTCTGTCCCGTACTTTAATTTATCACCAAGTAGATTACGACACGGAAGTGGTAGGTATGTCTCACACAAATTATATTGAATGCCAGCTTCCCCCATCCCTACGTCTGTTTTTAATCGACGGAAGTTTCTTCCGAAATTGATAAATGAGATTGGTCCATAAGAAATTGGCGGCAATACATTTAATGTTATCTAATTCATTCATTTCACCCTCTTCGATATCAACCCATATATTTCCTACGAAACTTTCGTGGAGGTAACTTGAGGAGACTTCTCTCGTTCGCTGAACGTTTGGTGTAGTCGTGATAATACTGTGCATGAAGTTATGCATTAAAAAAAATATTACAAAATCAAAAACCCGACTGCGTAAAAAGGGAATTTTAATTAAAAAAAGATGGAAACAGGAAACTTGTTTTAAAAGGATGACTATTAGACTGAATACTATAAGCAATCTCATGCAGTCGGAGGCATCTTCTTAAATTTAACAATAACCACTTTTATTCAAGCTGAAATTGAGCAAGCCGTTTAGGCTACAGAACGTGCCAAAGAAATCCACATACATACATACACTCGAAAAACATAACCCTCCTGTCGCAGTCGGGTAAAAAAGGTAGTTTCTTTATGTGAGATGACTTTAAAATTGGTATGATGTTATATGTGTCAGATGACTTTAAAATTGGTATGATGTTATATGAAAACTTAGAGTAAAACAACTACTTTCAAGTTTATGATGTTGAGATCATCGCCTTCTTGAATAAACTAATACAGCCAGTGAGTGGTTTTATATTATTGAATCTCTGAGGAAATTCTAGCAAATCACCAAAAAAAATCTTGTAGGCGATTGTTATTTAAAAACATGCAATGTAACATTCGTTTGAAAAGTGTGAACTCAACTTATAGGTACCTATTTCTTTGTGCTAAACCAGTTCTAATGCTAACAGTCGAGTAACGAAGCTAAGGTATTCCAAGTACATAAATAGACTTAATAATGTGTTAGTACCCAATATAGATAAGCTTAATGTTTTATTAATGAGCTGTTATTGGTCACGTGCAGCCGGCTTTTATGTGATGCTAGCTTACGTAAATAGGACCATGAAGAGAGCTAGAATTTGTATCACTGTAACACTAGAGGTGTGGTAGGCGTTGTTCTTTTTGGCGTGTCAAAGGCTATCTTTAAAGAGTCAGCCCAGAGTTTGGCTACGAGCTTGGCACCTTCAGTAGCGTTCATTAGCTCCTGTAGCGTGCTGACATCAGGACACGGTGGATACTATTTAGTGCCCTTATTATTTGTGGGTCAGCTCCAAATTTACACTCCAGGGCGGAGTCATCTGTGAATCTCATCAGGTTTTCTTTGCTTGGGCTCATCGGAGTACGGAGATTAATAACCTCACTCAATACTCAAGCATTACTTAAAACTAGTTTCAACCAATCAAATGGTTCTAAGCTAGTTTTAAGTAATGCTCGAGTCTTGAGTGAGGTTCTGTTCGGGGTAAGGGGTTCTTAAGGCTGATAGATAGTTAAAAGTTGTAATAGTCGTTTGAACTATTTATTTGCTTCTTTTAGGTATGAAGTCATAAACATTCGTTGGACATTATCTGTGTTCGCTAGAATAGACAAATCGTCACGCCACTTCATCGGCACTTGACAGGGGGATTAGTGATCGCTGTTTGTTGTTATTGGCAGAGAGGAGGACCCTAATGCCTGCTTCTTGCCCTTTTGCTTGACTGATCTCTTAGGCGCCTTTTGGCACCCTCAGGCGGAGAAGGGGTGGCCGATCTTGCCGGAAACCATAAGGAACCTTTTTTGCAGATAGGTACTTTCACTCTAATACATAATCTATGTAAGTTCCTACCTATCTGCCTACTCTTACCTAAGCCAACATTCATTGAGGAAAAAATATCGCAGGAAGGAATAAATAACATGGTCCTGAAAACAAATATATATTATTTATTTAAAACATGGATTTTTAAAGGAAATATTATGCTTTCAATAAAAGGAATGGAGATGGGAAAATGACGCTTCCTTATTTAAAATAAAGTAAAGCGAAGAGAAGACCACAAAATGTTAGCTCGTTTGATATACGAGCGTAACATTTTCACAAGAGTCTGTTTAAATGCTAATAAAACGAAACACGAGCTCTCATCTTACTATCATTTTAAAACGAACACGATGTTGAAGCGTAGCCACTATCAAGGTCGTTTGGACCATTGTGGAAGGTAAGCGCTACCTTTGAATAAAAACGACAACGAATTCAACGGTTTTTGTCGACGCGTAATTTGGAATACTTGATAGAACTGCACATTTAGTATTTTTAATGCTGTACATTTGATTATGTGCTTCAAGGATATAAAAATTAAGCACTGTGTTTGAACACCTTAGAAATATAATTGATTGAAATAAGTAATTATAAAACATTTTTTTTACTTTATTTTAATTAAATTAGGATCGAAAAATGGATCCTTTGCCTTTACCTCTTGTCATCTATTACTATACTATAAGCTCTTGGTCATTTAGTTCCCGGATAGCAAAAAGTTGTCAATTTTTGAAAATTACCCTATTTTAGGGGAGATTTATTAAATCGTGTTCTTAACTTCTCATTCAAAATTAATTAAAGGGTCAGCACTTAGTTCTAATTCTTCTAACACGCTGTGGCGCCTGTGGTGGTGATTTAAAACTAGTCTAATAATCCTAAAATACATTCCCATATTTAAACACGTCTTACAGTTTTATTGCAATAAGGGTAAGGTTGAAAATTTAATAAAACGAGTTTCTTCACCGCAAATGCTTTCGAGAACGTGTAAGTCGTCGTAGACAATTTAATTAGTATAGGGTTCTTTAATTAGGTCGTAATTTCCTTGTTTCGTTGGCTGCGACCCCTATGGTGTTTGTTAGTTTCTGACCAGAAAATAAACTCTATTTACATTAATTACCCTAATATTTTATACTAAGCAGTTTAAGTTTCTACACGTGTTTTCATAGCGATCCTGATGCGATAAAAAGGGGAGAATCATGTTATCTTAAATGTAGATCATCAATTTGTTGTTGATGCCTTTATTTTACTGGTCATGTTCACACTTTTAACGGTATGTTTTTACACACCATAAACGGTAATATTTTCTATAGGTTGTACAATTAGGACTGTGTATGAAAATAATTACGATAATTGTACAAGCAAACTAAATTTGATTACTAAAACGTTTCACTTCCACTATTTGCATTTGCATATTGTACAATTAATTATGTAGCTATATAAATTTAGTACGATAAGCTAATAGAAATATTTATGTTGTTGTTATTATTGGCGTTACCTACTTTTAATTTTTCCAGTTTCCCTTGATATCTCCAGTAATGAGCAACAAAGTAATACGTAAATCTCACAGTCACGTTTCCTTTGCTCTGTGAATAGGATCAAAGCCATTATTGGCTCTTTCGTCGCGGTGTTTGCTATACAATCCTTGTAGGGTTGACAGTTGTAAAAAAGATGTGGTGTGGACGTAACGTCCATTCTGCAAGACATTTGAATAGAAAAGTTGGTCAGCGTCATTGATCTTAACATAATTAATGAAATACAATGACTGGAGTGTTGCTTAAAGTAGAGCTAGCATTTTTTTACGACGACACTTTACTACAAAACTTTTTCCAAAAAAAAAACAACCGACTTCCAAAAAAACACTATAAAGTGAAAAATAACTTTAATTTCGGAAGTCGGTGTCTTTGGAGCTGTATTTTAAATTTTTCGTCACCGCCTTCCGAAATTAAAGTTATTTTTCACTTTGTAGTGTTTTTTTGGAAGTCGGTTGTTTTTTTTTTTGGAAAAAGTTTTTATTTTTCACTTTTTAGTGGTTCACATGTGCTTACCCCTTCACAGCATACCGGCGTGATGTTATGTTATGAACTGGTGTAAGCAATAGACAGACATGAGATTTCAGCAATCCCAGTCCATTTGCTATCATTTATTGAGGAGTTCCGTTGCCTATCTCCAAAGTTCTTCATCAGATCTTCACGAAATTGAAATGAGACCACTCCGAGAAAGTACTCTTCCGAAAAATAGCTAAATCGCTTCGTGTGCCTATAAAATTTGAAGAGTTCTCTCTATTTCTCCAGGATCCCATCATCAGATCCTGACTTGATGATCATGGGACCATCTGGGAAGTATACCCTATCAAACAAAAAAAACAAATTCCAAATCGGTCCAGCCATCTTCGAGTAATCGGGGAACATACATAAAAAAAAAAAAAAAAAAGGTTCCGACGAACTGATGACAGTTTATTGTAAAAAGTTTGTAAAGCTGGCCCATTGCCCAGAATCGTGACAATAACCCATTTAAGTTTTGTCTTCCAAAACATTGCGTGTCATTTTTCCTTTAATTGCTGTTGCTGTATAGAAAACCAGTAAGTTTCTATGTACTAGCATTTGTCTGCAGTATCAGAGATCGTTATATTTGAATCATTAACTGTCCCAAAGATAATATGCAGCTGAAGTTCAACAACCCTGGACCAAATGAAGATAAATATGCAGATGACGAAAGGTTTCACAATATTTTGACCCTTATCTCGTGCGTAATACAAATGTGTTCTATTGAATGTGTCTCAAGTTTAGTTGTCGGTAACCTCTTTAAAGGGCGTTCAACGTTCATCCAACTTTGTACTAGCAGAGGTAATTACTCTTTTGAAGCTCGGGACTACGGGTGAAAGGACCTTATGGTAGAAAAAATTGATGTACCTACAGACTGTAATGTTTAATGCAATCTTATTATTTAATATTGGCTATAGTCATTATCCTTTGCTCATGAATAAGCTAGACTATTGCAATATCTCGCCGCGGGCCCCTCGAGGAAATAAAAATATCCTATATCAGTTACAAATTGTGAGGCGACGATACATTTCACCAACAATGACGCGAAGTTTAGTGATTTATGCGCGGTCCAGCAAAAGTATCGTATGACACGAACAATGTAAGCGAGAGCGGGTCACGTCTGTAGATCGGGTTACCTGGCCGGCGCTATTCACTCTCCTATTCATGCTTCGAAAAAAAAAACAACGTAACTCAGTGTTTTTGTAGGGCTGACGGAAGTAGCCAGTGACTTTAACGAAGAATGAGTGTTATAACAAAAAAAAAATGGTTTCAATTTAAATGTACCTACCTATTACTATTCTGATAGTTTGCGTGTTCGTTGTAAATCTAAACCTTTTTAACCTGTTTAAACATTTTTGTAACTTATTACCTTTTTACTTTTATCCTGAAAATAGTGATTGAGGCTATTTAGTTTTACATAGATAAGGACAGGACAGGTCCTTTTGAATTTAGGCAAATAACACATTCGCCAGCCCTACATTGATAGAGCCTATTGTTCGTCTTCAGTACCGCGGGCTTTGAGCCCATATGTAAACCTGTTTGGAAGGTGCTTGGTATGGTTCGAATTGTACGTAGTTGTAGTACAAGAGTTGTCGGAGGCTTAGAATGTGGAAAAGCTAAATAATACAAGCTATGTAAATATTTTTATTCACACTTATTTAACGTTATATACTTATAAGACACTGCAGTAGGTATAAACTGTAATAACAAAAAAACTACTTAGGGCTTATTATGTAGAATTTGCATCACAATGCATATCTCTTTTAAACCGGATATGTTATCATAACGATTTGCGGACGTACAAAATGCTTTTTCTGGTACAATGGCCTCAAAAGATAATGTGAGATATGAGCGGAACCATAGCGAAAATGTTCTAATAACTATAATGTCGTACCCAGCACTAGCTACTTCCTGTAGTCGCTTCCTTAATGTGTTTTTGTTGTTTGAAATTTCTTTTTAGGAAAAAGTGCCATTTAGCCTACTTGGGTGTATAATGGACTTTATACGCATTTGTCTTTAAAATATCATTTTACGTTCAATCGATGAAGTGTGTAATGGAAATGATTAAATCATGGCCTTATTGTTGGCTTGGCTACATGGCTTTTTTCTTTGACTACTTATTATTATTGACAGAGAATATTACAGTATTTTTTACCCACATTCTGGGGTAATTTTATGGCGCAGTGGGCGACGACGCACGGTCACTGCACGGACAAGTTCTACTAGAATCGAGTTGCGTTCAATTACTTCCTCGTAGTTTTGCTTCCCCGTGCCCACTGGCAGCGTTGATAGAAGATGAAAGTGCATTCATAATCAGAGTAGTTCTTACTTATAGTATACGTATAAAAAAATTGTCCAGCATTTCAAAAATGAAAACGAATATAAATCCAAACCTCAAGTTACATTATTTTTTATTATGCTTTTCAAACAACAATCCCAAATGATTATAATTAATAATTTTTTGTCACTGGCTGACCTTGCAACTGGGGTATTCAACCGATACGGCTTGAACTTAGGCCGTCTGAGGCACAAGGTCTAGAAAGTTGGCCCTCACAGTCCATTCACCCACAACCCCAAAGTCCTTTGCCGAGAAATTTCTATTATATATTATATTATTACATCGGATGATTCAATGACGAGTGTTATAGTGCGGTTAATCTCCTATTCATCATTTCAGTCGAAACACTATTCTCCTATTAGTCTTCTGTAAATAATTTTGCAATTTGTAATTAGATAATGTAGCTATTCGGCGAATTAAAAAAAAACAATATCTGCTGGTTCTGAATTTATGTAGGTATGTGGTGTGGTAGTATTACTAGCTGTTAAAGTTCTTCAGTTGTCATGAATTGGATAAGTAGATAATTTCACCTGTATAATGGACGGATTTCAAACGTAGGTATGTCACTAGTAGTACCTACCTAGAGGTTATTTAGCCAGGTCATATTGATCATTATAGGCTGGCTTTGTTAGCTCGAATCCCACCGCACTACGGACCGAATGGGAGTCTGCGTGCGGAAAAGGGAGTCCCATCATCATCATCATCATGATCATTATAACTGATAACATTTTAATGACGCTATTGCTGATGCTTCTGACTTCTTTAACAATATCAACATCTTTAATACAATATGGAATGCAATAAATAAATGTGAATATGTCACTCAACTGACAATACTATAGTGTTCTTCAATCGACCACATACCTAGAAAACAAAAACAACAATCCTCATTCAGAATATTATCAATAATTGTAGGTACTACCTGACGATTTCATTGTTTCCATTCGTTCTTGTTTTAATTATCTCAGTAATGCTAATCCTGACATCGGACGCCACGAATAAAGGCTTGCAGTGGTTGCATTGAAATTGCACTTAATGTTTCTGTCTCTTTTTCTAAAGAGCGGACAGGGTGAGGGAGGGATATGGAAATAAACGAAGGCTTCGCCGCCCAAGCTAGGAGCCGCCCGCCCGCCCAGTCGCCACTAGTGCGCCGCCCTGGATACACCGTGACGCTTGTACCGATCAACTTTTTTTAATGTCATTGCACAATTATAGTATTAAAACGACTGATAAAGTTTAAAGCGGTGAAATAAAACATGTGACACGCTCAAATAACCCAGTGACATATTTATGAATAGGTAAGAATTTTATTATACTTAGACTAAAGTTTATTTTTAACAATCTTTGTCTGAATTGACTGGAATATTATGTGTACTTTGATGTTCATGTAACCTGTGTGAAAGTTCATGTCATTTGGCACTTAAATATCAATTTCCTGTACTGTAGTCATTTTAATGGCAACATTATACGTATCTACCACATATATGTATTGCAGAAGGTATATTTTACGCGTATGTATAAGGTTTTTCATCCAAAATATTGTAATATAAGGTTTTATGTGCGTCAAATTTATGTCATCAGCAAATATAATTTCACGCGTCGTTTAAAGTGTTTCACGTACAAATTTTGCGGGCCGGGCGCAACAACCTTCGCTTCCAAATTTCACGGCTATGATTTCATTATGACATGCAATCTACTCATAATCCTTTATTCGTTTGACGTTTATAGAAATAAACATTTCATTCAATAAGGCCTCGATTAGCGTGCGCGGTTGTTATTCCGATTCAGCTATCTGTTCCTGATATTTTGATTAGATAGGCCGACAAAATGATAAAAGTTATTTTGTTTATTAATAAATGCTGATGTCTGTACGGAATTATCCGTAAGTTTCTTGCTTATTCATCAATTGATTTGTATTTTATACAGCATCACATTTAAAGGCCTTAGGAATAATACAACGTTTAAATAAAACGACGATGTATTTTTTTCCCCCCTTTCTAGGCTCTAAGGCGAGGAAATTAAGCGCTATTTTTGTCTTGTCCTGATATAACAATGGATCTTGAGAAGTGCTTAGTGCTGTATTTTTAAACTATACAAAATGGGTTTCCGTTAAGACAAAGGAATTTGTTCTGTAGAGGGTGGACTCGTTTTTCCAAGGTTTTTCCACTCGTGTCATCGTCACGCACTCTGCCGCCGGATGACGCTCCTCAGCCGTTGATTGTTGTTCAGAGGAAAGGGGTGACACCCTCCCACGCACGCATCTTTATTCAAGTGGAAGCTGAGTTAGTCATATATTTTGTACTGTTTACTGTACATGATAATATGACATCTTTTACGTTTCAATGGTTTGCGAAAATTATGTAGATTACACAAGCACTATTGTCACAGTTACATACTAATGAGTTAAGTCATACATGGCGATGGTGTTAAAGAAAGAAAGTGGTGTTGTTAAGTTTTTAACTACCAAATAATATCTTGCAAAACTTTCTTACGTATATTAAATCACAAAAATGTTATGTTTTATAATTGTCAAACACTGGATGTTTGACAATTATGAAACATGATATTTATATCTGTATTTCATCAAAATAACGACTAATTAAATCTTTATAAGTGGTCGAAAAATTTGGACACCTTTACTGATTACGAATGCTGTAAGGTATAACATTATTACATTTACCTTGTTCATACCATATGCATTATGTTTGCAGACGCAAGTATCACATAACCCTTCCGTTTTAAACCCCTACGACTGCACGAAATTACCCCACGTAATTATTATGGGTCCCCGTGTAGGGTGCGGTTTTTTCTGTACAAGATGCCTATTTCGCAATGGGCTTACTGTTTACTAGGGTCTTTCTTGACGTAAGAATATTGGATTACTTTAATGCAGTTTGTTGTGTTAGCCGTATGTCGTTATGCTACAATTTTGGCGAGACTTAAAAAAAAACAGGATGTAAGCTAAAACATCGATGTTAATGCAAACTATTATTTCCAAACGACGAAGAAATCAGTCCACTCATACGTCTTATAATTATAATATTATTGATTTTCACGACCAAACCAAGGTCTCGTGGGAGACTTGAAGCGATGCGACGGTATTTATATTCATTAATCCATAATCGAGTCACTCAGTCTATAAAATACCCAAGATAGCTTTGAACAATCTTTATTAATTTTCTTAGAAAAGAGGAACGTCATTTATAGATACGTTTCCGCTTAAAAAATTAAATCCGATAAAATGTCGGAGGAAATCGATTCTAAAATTGAATACTTTATCAGATTTGTTGGGCAAAACTACCTATAGTATGTGTATGTCTTTTGAGTGAAATGTTGATGATGATGTTTATAACAAGTTTATCTTTTGTTACAGTTTACGGCTTGGGTAGACGCCGTAATCTTCGTGTTCAGCTTGGACAACGAGATCAGCTATAATACGGTGTCGAGCTACTTCAATAAAATGTCCCATTATAGGAATTCCGCAGAGATTCCGATCATATTGGTCGGAACCCAAGGTGAGTTTATTGAGGTTTTCACCTTGCACCCGATATCGATCCATTTAATTATCTTATCTTAGTTTTCTACCAACTTATCCACGCTTATAATTTCGATGATTATGATGATTTGATAGGTTTTTCCTTATTCACTTTTTTACCTACGTAATAATGGTGAACTTTTCCCTGTTTTTAACGTCATTAATTGTTTTGTGTAATACAAAGCAATCTGAAGAAAAATTTTGAAAATTATCTATAAACAAACATTCTGCACCTTATTGCATTTGGTACTATTACTTCTAGTAACAAATACATCATACAAAAACAAGCCATTTTTAAACTGTTGCTGTATGTAGCAGGTACAGTAATTTAATAAATCATTATTAATTTGGCATTATGTTAGAAACAATATAGGTACTTACTTACAAACATTAACTCTATGAACAAAACAGTTTTCTTATCAAAGAAATATGTTACACAGTCAATTTACATAATTACGTACACGCGTCCGATGGACGTATTTCCTATTAAATGATTGGTTGCTCTTCCAGATGCCATAAGTGAAAGTAGTCCACGCGTGGTAGACGACAACCGCGCTCGCAAGCTGTCGAATGAGCTGCGAAGATGTTCTTACTATGAGACTTGCGCTACGTATGGTCTGAACGTGGAAAGAGTCTTCCAAGACGGTAAGTGTAATAATTTTGAATGAACATTGAATATTTATGTTGGATGATGTCAGCTTACACGATTTTTCAACAACACTGTTTTTGGAATGTTTCTACCGTTGCTAATTTAAATAAATAGAATTGTTATTTATATTTAATGGAATTTGCTTTTGCGAAAATGGAGACAGGTCTTTTCCAAGATTAAAATAGGTAGCTGGTTTGTATAGGGACCTAAAATCGTAAACAAAAAAGCTTATTAAAGACTATACAGGAAAAGTTTTTATTCAGTGCGCAAACTGTAACCATGAATTCAGCATATCATTCTAGACCCCCCAGCGCAGAAATTTTTCGTCAGTTATACAAAACAAAATCAGCTGTTCCATACATTTTGACCGTGTAGGTAATGCACTTTTCTATGAAACAGCTGATTTTGTTTTGTATAACTGACGAAAAATTTCTGCGCTGGGGGGTCTAGAATGATATGCTGAATTCATGGTTACAGTTTGCGCACTGAATAAAAACTTTTCCTGTATAATTACAAAACAGGGAATGTAGCAAGATGAACCGCTAAATAAATAAATTTGTATGTTTGTTGGTTTGTTTGTATGTTTGTATGTAACCGACTTCTTTGAGCGCGATTTTGACCCACTTTAAACGGTCAGATTTCATTGAAACTTTGTAAACTTGTCGAGGACCAATGACAATTCAATAATTAAAAAAAAAAAAATTGAGAAAAAAAAACAAAAAAAAACACGTTTTTGTAGTTAGCAGAACTAAAAAATTGAAAATAAATAATAATTTAAAAAACTAAAAAACACGCTTTAAAAACCAAACTAAAAAAGGAGAAAATAATTTAATTCAATTAAAAAACGTGGGGTGCTTGACATTAATTGATTATAAAAATACCTCAAAAAGCACCCCACGCTTTTTTATTGAATTAAATTATTTTCTCCTTTTTTAGTTTGGTTTATAAAGCGTGTTTTTTAGTTTTTTAAACTATTATTTATTACAAATGAGCTTCATCTTGACCTCAATCTCGCCTGGTGGAAAGAAATGGATGAAGTTTTCGTGATCGCACTTGTATTTTGCTGTCTTGTTAGTTTTTATCAATCGAAAATATGTCCAAACTGGTCGACCGATATAATACGTCAACATTTTATCATTTTGAGAATAAAATATTTATCTGATGAACGTAGATATGAATTTGCTACATATGAACGAGGATAAAGGAAATTTCAAAGAAAACCTATCCGTTAATAATATTAGACGTTAATAGTATCGACTATTTTACTGATTGAGTTCGATAGAGAGCTATAAAATTACATAATAGAGATTTTTTACGATCACACCGTCTCGCGTGATGCTACGATGTGATGAGACTACAAGAATACTTATTAGCTAGTCTGTGGATCTCGTTTCGGTTGCGGGGTGTTCTAGCGCACGCAGTGGCAACACCGGCCCCTAGCAGAGCGGTCGTTTAGTTCGTTCTCGTTCGTTCGTCGCCGCGACATCGCATTGTTTACATTTTTTTGACGTTTTTAAAGCGTCGTTTGTGTGAATATTACGATTTTTTTTCAATTTTATCCTGAATGGAAGGATGGAGAGAACACTTATTTTCAAGTCTAACATGTCGCCTATATCGAGTTTGAGGCGTCGCAGTTCGTGCTACAACATACAAAGAGCGGAGGAACGCGATCGTAGGAAATCGTCTAAATTTGAATGTGCGTGAAAATGTTATTGTTCGATTAACTGTTTCGATCTAGTTGTCGTGCTTTTTGGTTATCGAAATTGTGAAAGTTTTGAGTGTGGTGGTGATTATACTAGTGATTATTTTGTTTTGCAGCGTGCCAGAAGATTGTGGGGACTAGGTTGTCGGCTTCGTCCCAATGCTTGTCTGGAGGTTCCAGGCCTGTGACTCCACAGCCGTTAGTGAATTCGCCAAGCCACAACCACTCAACATTTCTTTACAAGGTAATTATTGTACTATTACTTCCTAGCGTTCGACTATATTCGTTAGAACAACTTTGTTTTGATCACGATGCCATTAGCATTTTCGCGATCTCTGAAAGGTTCTTAAGTATTCAAAAGTTTGCGTTTTATCATCCTAACTATCCAAATACTGCAATAAAAACATATCAACAAAAATAGTGCAAGAACTCACAGAAAGAAATGTGCCAACTATATTTAGTTAGAACTTAAATACCACATGTGATTGTTACTTCTCATAATCCTTCCCATCTTGAATATAACTCAATAGAATGTTATTATCATTAACTAGTAGGTACCACTAGAACAAGTAGAACAGTCAGGCATAAATCATCATTAAATTGAATTAAGGAGCAAAAAGGCAATAATGACAGACTTCAGTAGGTACTTACAGAGGTCATGAACCAAACAATGTGTGACACTTTAAACACAATACATGTGCCTTATGCTCAAAGACAAAATAAATAAAAAATAGCATGTTTGCATTTTTTTGTTCAAATCATATCGCTATGGTTCACAATATTTATCTAGCCAGCCATTACACTACTGTTCACACATTATAGACAGGTAAAGAAAAAGTTAGTGATGTGAAAGTTTATTTTTTTGTTACTGTGGGTAATCTTTAATTAGGACAAATAAACAGATTACTTAACACATTAGATCTGTGGGTAATCTTTAATTAGGACAAATAAACAGATTAACACATTAGATAAGATAAGATAATATTTATTTGCATACACATGTGTCATATATACAATTAAAGCATGCATGCAAGATGTTAACAACAACAATAAGAAGTATAGATATGTTTGCCACATGGTGTGACTTGCAAATGTCAACAAATATTTTTAATTAAAACATTCTTTTAAATAACAATAAATTTAGTATTGTTGTGATAAATTTAAAATAACAAAAAATTCAAACAGAACATCAAAAACAAAAATAAATTAAGAAGACTGCCTAACCAAAATACAAATCTTTCCTCTAGGAACTCGTTAATGTTATAGTATGCCTTATTTACTAAATGTCATAAGTTTTCTTTTCAATTGTAAATGATTAAAATCCTTCCAACTTTTAGGGAGCTTATCTCATTAGGCATTCTTTACTCATTAGGCTTTGTAGGCTACATTAAAAACAAAATGTTATTGATAATAGTGTAACAATTTGTGTAGTGTATTTTCCACAGTTAAGTACCCATGTGTATATTCTTTTGTACTTTTTAATGTAAAAAATACTCTTTATTGTGTTAATCCATTGGTGTTTACATCAGTTCTACTAAGTCTTTTTAAAAAAGGGTGAAAACAAGACTTAAGGGCATCTTATTGGAAGGAAACAACCAGTATTATTAACATACATACTTACCTGTATTTCCAAACAATAAAACTACCTATAAATCTTATGAGGAATTAATAATAAAATAAGGTATCTAAGTACTTTTATGTATGAAGAGATATAGCTGAAGAATAAGTAAACAAGACTATAATACTCTGTGATGATTAAGAGAATTTACATAAAATTATGTCACTTATATTTGTAGTCACCCCCAGCCTACACCATCCCACTGTCAAGCAAAGGCCCCCAAATCCTTCCAGGCATCCTTTTTCGAGATACCATGATCCAACCCTGGGCTATGACACCTATTTGCCATAAATTCTTCCTTCTTAGTTTTCTGACTGCATCTATCTGCCGTTATTAGGTATGTGACACATACTTTAAAGATTTGATAATCTATAAGATTGATAAATCGGCTTTCGGGCTTATACAATGATTCAAAATGTTATCATAATTATTATATTATTCTACAACATAAATAAGACAACAAACTGATATATTTTGATATACTTAGATACATTTTCCCTATGTTCATCGGCATAGCCTTTTCTGAACTATGCTGGTGCTTCTAGTCCTATATTATTTTTTAGCATTTGTTGCACAAGATTTTTATGCCTCAATGATTTGAATAATTCAATCACATCAATGAGTGTTGAGTCAGTTCATCATTTGTTGGTCATGAAAACTTAATTTTTGATTTGTTTATTTATTCATTACTTACAACTATCATTACAGCTATTAGCAGCAGCAACTATATTTAGATTCATAGGGACCATGAGATAGATGACTATGTTTTTTGGCTTCACATAAAATGTATTTCTTATAAGTATGCATACTTGAGCATTTTATTCTCTCAACTTAATAAATAATTGCGACATTTTTACTTCCAAAAATCCTACTAATATAATAATGTGAAAGCTTGTATGTATGCTACTCAATCTCAATCATCAACAAAAATGGCTGAACAGATTTGGATGAAATTTGGCACACGGATAGTTCATAACCTGGATTAACACATAGGATACTTTTTATCCCCGTAGTATGTTCAATTATTTAAATAATTAAATCAAAGCACTCAATTTGTAAGTGGCACTAAAATTTGGCATTCACAAGTGTGTCTGTGATCCATTAGTTTACAATTTCTTCAGGTAGTTTTTGGAACATACCATAGAACTTTATCTTTTCACATACAGGGTGTTGTTTAAAACAGATTATAATGTAATGTATAAAAAAAACACTACTTTTGTGTAAAAAAAATAATATTTTAGAGTTCTATTAATTACTGCAAATTTTAGACACTAACCCCTTTATTTATAAACGCTGCTTACAGTTAAGTAATGATTAGCGACTGATTAACCATACATTTTTCACGTTTAAACATCTCTTATTCTAAACTTTCATGAATTATCTGAAGGAAACTTCTAATTACATTTTATTGTATTTTAATACCTAGAAAATTAAGTATGTTCGCGCCTCATTAGTTCCATTTAATAGTTTAATTATATGCTCTACTGACAGTTCAAGTGCCGGAATTTTGTGAAGCAATCACTTAGTCATTTTAAAATTAGATTGATGTCTTCATTCAACACTGTTTTAGAGCCATTTTGTTTATTATATTCGATTTATCTTGTTATTTAACTAGAAGTGCCCGAATACATTTTTATAATATGCAGTTTTTGAAGCTAGGACTTCGTATTTTCGTAGGTCGATAAGAAATGGCCTAATTGATATAGAACAGGCCTAGCCCATACTAATACCTACCTGCTGATATTTGAGCAGAACCTTTATTTGCATAGGTGAATACAGTCATTGCAGATGGAATAAAACATAGGTCCAGAAAGGTAATTGCGTACCACACTACCAGTAGGAAATAGGAATGCCTTTCATTTTGAGAACTCAACAACATTCATTGCGTTATTTACGTTGTTTAGCAGTCAAATTTTTCGAACAAATGAAGCAATGATTTAGCAATATCTATCAAAATGACATTCTGATTGATTGTGTGTTGCACAATAAAGGTGCTGGTTGGATAGGCCAGGTCAGATTATATATCGTCAAAAAAAATAGGATAGCGAGTCCCTTTTCCTTAAAAGAAAGCAACCATACCGCCGCTTATCACCTGTACTATCACTAAATAATCTGTATGACAACTAATATAATGGTGGAGAATGTTTGCTTTCATGTATTACTAAAGTACCTACCTAATATCTAATCTTAATCCAGCACTTAGGGACATGGAGTGGTGTGCTACGCACGTGATGTTGGTAGGGCATAGATCTATAAAAGGGGTAGGTAGACATACAGGCATAGGCCAAAAAGGTGTACTATTGCTTAAAGTTTAAGCATTATAATCAGAGATCGGATATACGGATGCATATTTACCTAAATATATTTTTTAGCTATGAAAGTATGGAAGCGGCTTTATAAATTATTTGTAATATTTATTAAAAACCCCGGGACTCTTGGATTGCATAACTATTCAGATGTGTATTAATTTAAAATTAATGTTTAACCCGATACAAATATGTGTATGTACTGGAGGAGGGGTGGCTTGTATTAGTTAAAACAAAAAATAAACAAATTACTTACCTAAATTAAGACTTTTTCTATACAAAAGCGCATTCCATGTTAGCCAACATCTCAACTTTAGGTGAATTTGCATCCGAATATCCGATCTCTGGTTATAATTTACTAGCTTTTGCCAGCGGCTTCCGCCGCGTGCAGGTCAAAAATTATTCCACGGGAACATTCTACCGGGATAAAATTACCGGGCTATAATCTATCTGTGTGCCAAATTTCATCCAAATTCGTTCAGCCGTTTTTGCGTGATTGAGTAACAACATCTAAACAAGCAAACATACAACAGCTTTTCCTTTGCGCCAGGCCTTCCATGTTGTATTACTTGAAAGAAAAATTGCCAAACATCTTTTAAAGTTAAACTGGCGAAGTGTTGGTATAGGGAACATCTCTGCCTAATCCTGTGATGTTGTGCCATACAAAAACTGTACTACTCGGCACAAAATTGTAAACATTAAGTACTGTAAACTATTCCTGATTGAACATACCATAAAACATCATGGGGTCAACGCTTCATAGCCTCAATAATCATTTAACTGCTGAACATGGAAATCCCAATGATCACTGTAATGTACCGCCATAGGGGAAATTACCATAATCACTCTTTTGATGATGTTTTTTCTAAGGCCTACATGCTTATACCTACCTACTAGTAAGATAAGATAATACAACATACAAGTGATCAGTTGCAGTCGTCGTGGGATCGTTGAAGCCCGAAAGTTGACAGCCAGTCTTACCAAAGGGTATCGTATTACCTAGTAACTGGGTTGTGAAGGTCAGATAGTCTGTCGCCCCATGTGTAATGCTGGTATTAAGCTGGATTCGGTTAGACCGGAAGCCGAGCCCATCATAGTTGGAAAAAGGCGAAGCAGATTGTTACCAAACCCTTCGTTTGCGAGTTCGACGTTTTTTTTATTTTCCAAATAATAATCTGTTTAATCCCTACTAATTCCCTATGCGAAATTTACTCTGTCTGTCCGTTATGCTTTCATGCGTAAACCGCTGAACCGATCGTCATGAAATTTGCCAGAGATATGGCCTGGGTCATGGAGAGGGACATAGGCTACTATTTAACGTGATAACCGACATCCACGTGGGCAGGGCCGCGGTGAAAAGCCAGTCCTTTTTAGTATTATCCACATAGAAGAAATAGCATGACTGACGTATTGATTCGGTCACACGGAGTCGATGTTCTAATCAACTTGATGATAAATCTAATCATATGATATCAGTGTTTAATCTTATTGCGTAATATTAAAGTAGGTGACTGTACTACTTCCAAGTAAGAGTGAAAGCTTCCAACTTTGCCTCTCACGTAATCTTATAATAATCTATTCAATTTTCGTATCATATTTGCCATAAAAGATTGGTCTATGTAGTTCAAAGATCAATTTCCGCTTGAATGAGTTTTAAATAGTTTTAATTCAATATCGACTTTAAAAAATTATGTAGGTTCTAGCTACTGCCCGCGGCTCCGTCAATGTTGAGAATTTGTTTTGTTTTTTCATACGAAATTACACTCCCTATTTCACTCCTTTATGGCGGGAGTTTCCTAAAATCCTTTCTTAGCTGACGTTTCCTACTCATAAACTACCTCTGTGCCGAATTTCATCTTCGTAGGTCCAGTAGTTTTTGAGATTTCGTGTTTAATCAGTGAGAGAATGAATGACCTTTTCAAAAAAATAAAAATCAAAATTCATTTATTTGCCAGAATATAGGTTTACAACTGTGGCAGTGTATGATCTTATAACTATAATGGCCCCTTTACATTCTACCATTACATATGGTGTGCAAATATGTATTTAACTGTATACATTGTAAAATATACAGACAATACAACAACAATAAAATACAATAGAGAATAAAAACAGACCACAACGACACAAAATTTCATGCATTAGGATTTTTAAGAACCAAATTACTTAATCGATGTCAGAGTTATACCTACGAGTGTGTTTTGCTTTTATATATAGGTTCCAGTATGTTTTTAGATTGTAGGAAGCGTTCCCTTAACAACCTGTATGTAGAAGTACACATTCGCACGAACGTAAAAATGTCGCGGCGAGATTTTTCGCGCAGTCGATCTTCGACGCACTGCTTAGCGCCGAGAGTTGAAAATCGAACAGTGTGTTTTTTCGACGCGCTGGGAAATTTCGAAATGGACACCCTAGGTGGGTCGCGAGTTCGTACTGTGCATTGAGACGATCTATGGGTTACAGATGTTAGCTTTGAGACGGGATGTTTATGGAGTCTATAATGTGCACACTGATCTGCAAGTAATTAGCATAGAAATTATCACACTATCCTTATCCGATCGCAATGTAGGAAAACTCATACAGACGACCATGTTGAAAAAAAAGGTAGGTAGTAGGTACTCAGCTTCCTTTACCCTCTTAGGTACCCACTTTGATGTACCCGATAGAGTTCGTAGTGATGCCATTAAAACACGTTCGAAAGGACGTAAAAATATCGCGGCGGGATTTTACTGCGCACTGTAATTTCAACTCTCGATGTTGAACCGAGCATTGAGAATCCAACGGAGTGCTCCGCGAGTACGTCTCAGCGCGCCGAAAATTCTGTGTATTTTCAACACTCAGCCCTAAGCCACCACTGAAGATGCAACGCGCGACGAATCTCGTCGCGATTTTATTACATTCATTGGAACGTGGACTTCTCCATATTCCTTCATCTGTTTACGTAAAGAGCAGTTAGAACGCTTCTTTATTGACACTTGTTCGTACAATTTAGCACCATCTAAGGTGTGTCTATAACATGACTGTGGTATTTATATATGTGGACATTACTCAAATATCGCTGGTCATATCTTAGTCAAACTAGTTCCTAGGCATTTCAAGGTTAATAAAAATGTGTAGGTAGAAAGATATAAAACTATTACAATCTTGTTTTGATTATAGAAATCTGAGTATTAGATTCTATATTTATTGGATTTTCAAATGTTTTATTTTTACCTAATTTAAAGATAATTCTTAGCGGAATAAGGAACTTAGCTGAAATATTTCTATTGAATATTCTCCCTTTTTCCTTTCTTGGCCTGCCCTGTCTCACTCCTGGAAAAAGGCTTGCTTCCATGCCTGCCATCTTCCGCGAACCCGAGTGTCCACCCAGCTTTGACGGAACCTATCTAGTTCGTTCCGCCATCGCCTACGTGGCGACTCCGTCTCACAGTTGTATATACATATTTTCCTAGTGCTGAGTATAAGATAAGCTTATGACCCATGGAGCCAGTAGTCATAGGTACAGGTACATCCGATACAGTCCGCCTGTTGCTACCCTCTACCAGTGATGCCCTAAGCCAGGTCCGTACCCCACAAGGGGTGCCCTTAGCGTGTAGTCGCGTAGTTTGTAGTTTTGAAGCCCTGGCTGGAAGCCTTAATTTTCTTAAAGCAGCCATAGGCAAGTCCAGCCGACAACGTCCTAGTTTAAGCTGCGAGATGTCATTCCCAAAAAAAAAATGGAGTCAGTCTTTCCGTAAATATATAGGACCAATCATTTTTGTAGCATAAATAAAATATTTGGTCTTTACGAATGGTACTAACGTTTTAGACTGCTCGAAAAAAAAAACCTAATATCGAAAATCAAACAAGCAGTCAGTTTTATAATTCCGCACATTGCGTAAACATTGACCGAATGAAATGTTTACCGTTTTTATGTAGATTCATAGTGGATGGGCTTGCTATTTGATTTATAATATTTACATTGAATCCTTCCTATTTATTAACGCGATTGACGTAGTATTTCAGTAAACATTCTGTAATAAATAAAACTACAGAAATAAAATGGAAATGTGGGTGTAATACAGCCACTATAGGTACATTTCTGCCTAACCCTTCGGGGATTAAGTACAGAAATTATGTCATAAGTTATTCACGAAAACAAAAACAAACTTGTTTTCAGAACCCTGAAAATTAACTTCTTTGAATCGTCTGGAAATCTCACAAGGCTAAGAATAAGGATATTATTCGAGTAATTTTAAATACTTATTCTTTGCACATATACCCTTTAATTGTTATCAATTGATTTCCTGGTTATTGGCTGCCCTTCACGAGTACGACTGATGGCCAAAGGTATTAAATAAAACAAAGACAATTACAATCATACTATTTAATAGATAGACAGCTTCAAAGTTTTTATTCGACGAATAGATATACCTAAGTTAATTTTTTTCCTGAAAAAAATATATCGCAAAGGCACAACTCATGCATTTTTTCACAAAGCTTTTGTTCAAGTTTTGATACTTAATAACTGAATTGAATACTGTATACGTTAATGTACGAAGCCCTAAGCACAGTAAGAACAAACTTGCATACTTAATTTATTCATTATATACGTTGATCATTCGTATCCTGAACCCCAACATACAGACTAACTGTCTAGTTTGGGGTTCACTGGCAAATAATACTCGTTTATGTAATTAGCTGTAGGTAATATCTAAGCTAGGTACACTCAATATGTCGTCTCAACTTGATGTTAACCTATGTATGCTTACTGTATTATCTGGACAGTAAATATTTTCTATTTCTATTTTATATTTCTAATTAAGGCTCCTGCAAACACGCGCGACGCTCAACCCGACGTGACTTACGTCAAACAATTTCTATTAAAACTTCACGCAAATCGTTCTACAAGTGTCGCGTCGCGCCTGTCTGAAGAAGGCTTTATACCAGCATATTATTGTCCCACTGTACGGCAAAAGCATCTTCTCATATAGAGAAGGCACGAGCATTGCTCACCAAGTTTTTTCAAGATGGGTTGGTGATTTCAGACTTACTTATATTAACTACTAGCTTTTGTCAGCTTCGCCCGCGTGGAGGTCGGAAATTATCCCATGAGAGCGCACTACCGGGACAAAAAGTACTCTATGTGTTAATCCAGGTTAAAAACGATCTGTGTGCCAAATTTCATCCAAATCAGCGGTTTTTGCATGATTGAGTAACAACCATACATATAAACTTTCACATTTTTAATATTAATAGGATATAGCAGGTTTCCTCACGATGTGCCGAAGTTCCGTTTTTTTAAACTTCTAATTACGCTCAACTGCATTTCAATTCACGATGCACCACACAAAACAATTGACTCATTCAAAGGTCCAGACAGCCATCCAAATTAACTTCAATCATTCAATCAAACAATTCAATCGATCTGATATAAATAGGATCTCGTTTGAGGATCTCAATGACGTTAGGTTCCTAAAATAGGCTAACAATAACCCATTGTCCTATATTTGTAGTCTTGTGACGTCCGATAACAACATGGCTACCGTATTGTGATGTTCTTTAATAGTGAATCATAGATTGAAAAATCAGGATGGTAAATACAGGATGACATACATCGACGGGCAATCTGTTAGCATGGAATCAGCACATTTCCATCGGATTATTGATTAAAAATCTGTTCCATACATTTTGACTGCGTATGTATTGCACTTTTCTACGATTTTTGATAACCGACGAAAAATGTCTACGCTAACCCCTTAGCGTAGACATTTTTCGTCGGTTATCAATCTACTAGAATCATTCAGTTTGCTCGTCCTTGTTAGCCTGTATAATTATCACATCTCATCTTCACTTCAAAGATTGTTTGTGTAATTGTCAATGTCAATGAAAAATGCTGTAACGGCTGAATAGATGAGGTCTCTTTACTATGCTGTATACTCTGAAAGGTAGGTATTATGCTCGACAGTTTAATGCATTAAATAGTGCATTGATGTTTACCTATAGATTGCCTGTGTATAGAATGTACAGGGTGTAGATAGGTATAAGAAATAGGTTTTGTTTATTTAATACAGAAAGATGTGGGAAGACACAGATTCATCAGAAAGGTGTGGAAAAAATTAAGGGTCTAAATCAAATCAAAAGTCTTTTATTCAAACTAGGCTGAGAGGCTTTTTGAACGTCAAAATCACATAAGACATTGTGGTCTATACCTATACCGTATATACCATCAAACTGAACAACTTTTTCCATGGGAACAACAAAGTAATCGACAAGAAAAACATTTGCCGTCCCATACATTTGGGTCGTATAGGTTTTGAAGTTTTGTACGGAAGAGCTGATATTTTTTTCAGTTTGATGGTCCAAACCCTTAAATTTGACCACACCTCTGATAGAGCCTGTATAAAAAATAAAAAAATCTTATATCTATAGCTGCCTGTATGTGTATACCTACCTCAGAATCTCCTGCGCATTTCGTTTATTTGTTCGATTCCAATGCATTGAATAGGTGAAGGTCATTCGAACTGTAAAACACCTTAATTGGTTCATATCCACGTTCCATAACGCCTTTTCATATGGAAATGTCTGACTCAGTATCTAATTTCCATATACATATCCGTAGGAAGCTATTATTTTGCCCTTATAAGAAAATGGAGCTATCAACCTACCTACAGTCGTACGAAACGCTTATTGAGAATTGTGACTTGACATACATTTCATATCTTTAAGTGGAAGCGTTGAAGAATGGTATCATGTTTCTTACTTACGTCCAATCACCTTTTCTAGTATCGGCAAGAATTATTAAGGCTACTAGCTGCTGCCCGCGGCTTTGCCCGCGTGGACAAAATGTGAATGTTACTCCTTAGAACATCAGCTATCTGCCAGTGAAAGTTGCGTCAGTGTCGGTCGAGCCGTTTCAGAGATTAGCTGGAACAAACAGACAAAAAAAACTTTTTTTTTTTTTAAAGTACAGTATATGCTTTCATATGCATTTAGTAAAAATCTGTTATTTTCACATTACAAAGAGAAACCTCTATTTAATTTATTTGTAAACTATAGAAGATTTTATGCCGTGGTATAAGCATAACCATAGTTCGCAGGTGGTAGCCGACTGCGTAGGTTATGCCGGACCTACATTTAAGTATCAGCTTTTGGAGGCTATATGCTAATCTCATACATATTTGTTCTAGGACTCCCTACCAAGAGGACACCACACACTCTCAGCCTCATCCCATCACTTACACAGAGGCGCGCAATCATTCGACGCATCCTCAAACAGCAGCGGAATCTCCTCCACGCACGTCGTCGAAATACACAGCACGAATGGTTCCGACACGTCATCGCGATGGGGCAACTCGCTCGGCAGTCACGGCTCCTCATCAGGCCTTGTTTCCATAGCAACAGAGAATAACAACGTGAAATTCACTGCGCCACATTGTCTTGACAACTTACAGCCACCGAAAGATTCTAAGGACTTGCCGACTCCGTCATCAACGCCGACGACGTCGAGAAAGTCTCGAAGGAGATCGAATCTCTTCACCCCTTCCAAAAAGGGGGATGATAGACTGAAGAATGGAGAGTTAGGGTCGGGCAGAGCGATTCCTTTGAAGCAAGGGTACTTGTATAAGAAGAGCAGTAAGGCTCTAAATAAGGAGTGGAAGAAGAAATATGTGACATTGTGTGATGATGGGAGGCTGACGTATCATCCGAGCTTACATGTAAGTCGACATTACTTTATAAAGACATTTTTTTAATACTAAAGTCGAATTTATCGTAAAAATAAATCGAGGCGGGATTTATTCGCACTTTGGATTCTCAAAGCTCTGTTCAACAGCGAGAGTTCAAAATCCTGTGCGAGATAAGATCCTACTGCGATGTTTTACGTCCCTGCAAACGTGATCTTATTTTAGTGACAAAAAGTTTTATTTATTGCGGAAAATAAACAGAAACTTATTGCAAAACTGGTCCGATTCCGTAATTTACTCTGCGTTATTAAAAACCTGATTTAGTAATAAATACAGATTGGTGTTTTAGAAAAATACTTTACTACAAAAATACATCAAAATTTCTTCGCTTCTAATGCACTATATTCCTACTCATAAACATGAAAATATACAACGTGTAACATAATAAATTAGTGTATTGAGTTTATAGCTTGATACAATGACCATAACTATTTTTTAAAGCATAATTTTTGACAAAAATACCTATATTAAAAGTAACTGAAATCGATATATAATCAAACTACTTTCAGGACTTGCGTAAATTGGACGTAGTTAAACGAAAAGGATCCAGTCCACATAAGTCTTGTGTGGATTGGATCGTTTTCGTTTAACTACGTCCAATTATGTTACACCGTGTATAAGACCAATCTCGGGTTCTCTAAAAGTATTTGAACAATTTCCAGGACTATATGGAAGATGTGAACGGCAAAGAGATATCTCTGCAGTACGTGACGGTCAAGGTCCCGGGACAGAAGCCGCGCGGCTCCAAGTCCATCATCACGACCGTGCCGGGGTACAACGGGTACACAAGTTTGGATATACATGATAGTATCGGAGGACTGTCGCTCGGTGAGTAACAAGCGATTAAGGCTATAGTCGTGTGACAATAATATTAATTCGGTAAGAAGATTGATAGCGGGCAGAAACTTGCTTCGAGCAACTATGTTCTTAAAGCTATGTGTTTGCGGGGAGTATCGCACTAGGGTGTTTAAATGACGCAATCTACGTCACACCTCACAATGGTGCTGCCATTTAAAATGTACGATCTCCGAGTATGTCACAAACAGCCTATAATGTTCCCACTGCTGGGACACGGGCCTCCTCTCTGTGAGAGAGAGTGGGCTGTAATCCACCATGCGGGCCCGGTACGGGTTTTTCGCTGTCACATGTCTTCGAACTTTTTGGTCTAGGACATACCGGTTTCCTCGCGATGTTTTCCTACACCGTTTTGAGAGCAGTTGTGACCGCCATAGCGTAAACGCATCGGCGTCCCTCCAACGCCGAGCCACAAATTCGGCGCTATACTTTTTTGTAAGTATTTCCTACAAAAAAGAATAGGGATTCCAAAATTATATCGTTAACCAATTAATCATTGCTTTTCGTCCCCTATTTTTTGAATAAAATATTACTCGTAACATCATTCTTTTATTTAATTTGACCCTAAAATGTTGTTTTCTTGTCGGCCTTAGCCGACGATGGCGTGCTGGGCATGTTTTCATTTGTCGGCTATGCCCGACGGTGGCGGTCAAAAGGTTAAATTAAATACACAAAGTAAAGTGTCTGCCTGGGTTCGAACTCACCAACTACAACCAGTAAGTCGGGGCCTTTCGGTCCCGACCAGTGGTATCCCACTGGCCCACCACTGCCCATTAGGTGCTTATGGTTAGATGCCGGAAACTTTTGTCGCAATTAAAAACTACTTTGAAATTAATTCTTTCTCGACTTGATTTTTTGAGTCGGTCTCATACTCAAAATTGACATAAAGCAATGGTTTAAATTGAGGAGAAATCCTTTAAAAAACAAACCATTAACTTCAACCTCTCTATTTCAGGCTACAAAGATAAACCAACCCGCGCTACAGACAAAGCCCTAATGTCAGCGTTTGACACGATGAAGGAGCCTGCAACGAGCCGGCAGTCCCTCGCCTCTGAGGCGGAGGTCGGGTCCACTAACGGGCAGGACAAGGACACCCCGCATGTCAAGAAGAGGCATCGGCGTATGAAGAGCAGTGGGGTAAAGAAGGATGGGGATGAAGGTATGCGCTTCTGAGTTTTCTTCTTTAGGATCTGTGCATAAAAAAACCTCTTTTGAGAAAGTTTGAATCAATTGGAGCTTAAATCTGTGCGACTATAAAAGTAAAGTTTTTGTGGCAAAATTATTCGTGTCAGTCTGTGCCCTTGTTAATAGTGCTCTTGAAACTATAGTTCCTTTAAAGGGGACGCGTCAAAGGTAGCTCGCGAAATTCAAATTTGCTTACATTTTTTGCACCGGCCGGTCAGTGTCAGGGTACCTACTCTTTAAGTCCGTCAACAAAGATACGGGGCCGTACGAAAGTAATTCGAATCTTTGGACTAAACCCTACATCTGGGGGCCTACTCTCTAAGTTTGTCCGTCAAGTAAGATACGGGCCCGTCCGAAAGTAATTCGAAACTTTGGAGTGAACCCTACTTCCGATTAGTTAACTTTTTCAGACGGGCAAAAACACATCGGGAGTAGAGACAGCTGTTAAATCGTGGTGTCATTGAATCTTAGGTCAGGCCCCATACTAATCTTATGTCTAGGTGATACGGAGTCGGAATTGGCAGTTACTTCGGCCGAAAATTTGGATTTCGTGCTTAGAGAGTAGACCTGGTTGTATGTTGATTAAAATATTATTACACTAGCTTTTGCCAGCGGGGATGTCGGAAATTACCTATGCCACGGAAACGTACTACCGGGATAAAAAGTATCCCATATGTTAATCCAGGTTATAAACTATCTTTGTGCCAAATTTCATCCAAATCCGTCCAGCCATTTTTTGAACAAACATCCAAACGTTCACATTTATAATATAGTAGGAATAGTAGGATGAAATAGTCAAAGTTCAATGGGATTAGATGAAGTTAGAGGGTTGCATTGAGGAATGTGATTATTATAATTCTGTAAATACGTACTTGTTACGGTCGCGAATCATATTTTATTAAACACATAGCCTGACACTGAACTACAGATTGCAAAAAAACGTAAAAGAAATGTATTTCGCGGGCTACTTCAGGGAACACAGGCGTGCTTATAAGATCACTCTCTTGTCCTTCCATCTATCTGTCCGTGTGTCACCACCGATTTTCTCAGAGAAAACGGGTGGACCTAGCAAGTTGAAATTTATACCAGATACTGAGGTCTATAGTCCCTATTAGGTGTATAAAAATCAAGGTCCTGAGTCAATACGATAAAAAGATATGGGCAAATTTATATTTTCGCGAAAATTTGTTTCTTATGTTATATCATGTCATCGTATAGTAATTCCCCTTGTCCAATTCCAGAAGGCGAGTACGCAACCTCGTGCGAGTTCACCATAGTGAGCCTGGACGGCAAGCGCTGGCGCTGGGAGGTGTGCGGCGCGGGCGGCGGCGCCGGCCTGGGCGCGGCCGTGGCCGAGCGCGACGCGTGGGTGGCGGCCGTGGAGGCGCAGATACTGGCCTCACTGCAGGGCCGGGTGAGGGACACGTCTTCTTCCTAACCTCTAACAATAAGTAGACTGACTATATTCAAACCAGCCTAAAAAAACACCTGTTAATTTTGAGTGTGAAAGTTTTCTACATACATACTTACACGACTACGATACGCGAGCGTACACGTTTTCTACTACATGCAACTCACAGAGGAAGAGACTATAGAACGCCACCTATTACGATAATTACATATAGAAACAGTTCTAATGTTGTTTTTTTTTTGGCTCACCGCTCCACTTCTAAAACACTAAAGATAGAAAAGGGGCAGTCAATGTCTATTGTAGCCCCCTAGTACAGAAATATGTCGTCGATTATAAAAAATAAATATCTCCTGTTTCATAGAAAAGTGCAATACTTACACAACCAAAATGTATGGAAAAACGTAAAAAAAAGTAATGGAAAATTTCAACGCTGGGGGTTTCAGAATCATTTACTGAAGACTGTGGTAACAGGTTATTCTCAGTATACTTTGAATCAGCCTCTTTTTTTCATGGTTCGTCTAAGGATCAATTCTCACCGAGACGCGACGCGACGCGCACTTTTTAAGATAGCAACAGAATATCTAACTTATTTACAACACGAAAAGGTATAATTTCACTACGAACGCGAAAGCGTGTCGAAGAACGCTGAGATGCACCGTGTTGTGCAGCCCTTGTACCTTATTGTGAAGTAAATAAGATCTATTTTGTATCGTGATCTTAAAAAGTGCGCGCAGCGTCGCGTCTCGGGTGTGAACTGACCGTAAAGGGTAAAGCTGCCACCGGATAATAAATACACGGTCGACATTTCTTGTTATCTTCTTGAAACTACAGCCACACGTCATTTTAATGATCATTATAATAATTTCTATTGTATGTTTCTTCCAGACGTCCCGACAACCGATGCCGACGGGTGCTAACTCGACGGGCGACGTGCGAGCTACGTACTATATACGTAGAGTGAATGGCAATGACAAGTGCTGTGATTGTGGTGCTGCAGGTATGTCGCTATGTCTACCCTTGCTGGACAGGTCTACTCAATCTGTGTGGTTCTTTCCTCTAAACACCTTTTCAGACACCAATTTACATTGGTCTTCACATGATCTGATCAAGATTATGTCTGGACTTTAAAAGAGACTGTGACCTCTGAGTTTGTTTCAGCCTATCTTCTCAGAGTAGTCAGATAGGAAACGCCGACCTCATCTATTTTGAAAATATCATTGACGTGTAAAAGTATTTGTACAAAACTATTTGCAGAAATAAAATTATTTACCATTTTTTTTCTGTTTTGTGTGAATATTGTTAAACTGGCTCAAATGTATTTATTTTCTTTCTTTCTTTCTGTTACCTTAGCTCTTTATAAAGGTCTACTCCAATATAGTCTGGGTTTGATCTAGGCATAAGTAGAGTAGTTATCTTTAGTCGTATCATCTTGTTTTTTTTTAAATCTTTTTATAAAGCGATAGTGGCATGCTAATAAAGTTGAAATTTATTTTACATACTGAAACACCTAAACCAATAATAATTATGCTAATAATTATATTTGATGCGAGTGTCGAACTCGCGACGCATAGCCATTACGCTAATGAGGTTATTAAACTTTCCTAATATTATTGAGAGATTTGATAAAAAAAACTATTACAAAAACATGTTGTAATGAAATAGCTTTCTTTGATAACCAAAAGTTGCCCATCATTAACTAATAACATGTATTGCTATTACAGATCCCGACTGGGCGAGTTTGAACCTAGGCGTGTTGATCTGCATCGAGTGCTCTGGCGTACACCGGAATCTGGGCTCGCACATATCACGAGTGCGCTCGCTGGATCTAGATGAATGGCCGTGAGTACCTATATTTATTTTTTCTATTGTAGATTTACAGAGCTATTCATTCCTGAACAAAGCATTTAGTAAGAGCAACGTCAACTGAGAATATTCATATATCATTCATCAACAATCAATTAATAGAATGATATTCTTAGAATAAATTCCATAGTGTTTATAAGTTGTTACAATTCCTAAAGGCTTGTGTAGATCCTGGTACGATAACACAGGTTAGAAAAAAAAAATACAATGAAATACTATTAGTAATTAAAGCAGTAGGTTGTCTAAGTACTAACAGCCGCACGGGTCCATCGATCAGGTTAAGTTACTTTTGTTTTAAATTTATGTACCAAGACCCCTCCGTGTCTCGGAAAGCACGTTAAGCCGTTGGGCCCGGCTGTTATTCGTCGATCTTTGACCGTCGTTACGGGTCGTCAGAAACCCGAAGGTCTGACAACCAGTATTACCAAGGGGTATCTCATTACCCAGCCACTGGGTTGTGGAGGTCAGATAGGCAGTCACTCCATGTGAAATACTGGTATACAGCTGCATCCGGTTAGACTGAAAGTCGACCCCAGTTAGGAAATGGCTAGGCAGATGATGACCTTTGACGTTTGTTTGGCATTACTTAATAAAATTAGGGACATAAACAATATATTACTGTAAAACGTCCGGAATTAGCGTCTCTCGGAACGCTACGACAGCATAAATCCATTTTTTTGGTGTGTTTATGGGTAGAGTCTTGTGACTTACTTAGTTTAAGATAAATATTTTAAAATGGTCGTTTTAAATGGTGTGTTCATTTAGTAGGTATTTAGCTGATCATGTATATTTATTGAAAACTTATTAAAACTGTTGGCAAAATTATAAAAATACACTACAAAGCCGGACTTACTCCCGAGGCACATTTTACGAGTCATTCTTAGATAGCTCGGAAATAATTAAAATTATAGAATGAATACATATCTATATAGGTAAATACAAAAAAAAAACTTAGTCAAGAAAATATGGTAATAATCACGTGTTTGTTTTGTTATTTCAGTTTGAGCCACGTGAGTGTAATGGTATCTCTGGGCAATGATCTCGCCAATTCAATATGGGAAGCTGACTTCAGAGGTCACGTGAAACCCATGGCCACATCTAGTCGAGAGGAGAAAGAGAGGTAAGTCTTTTTATGTGTTCTGTCCGTAGCAATAAGGTTGTGTTTAGTTTAATAGGATTTTTTTAAATTAGACGTTTGTCGCGAGATTAATTTTCCAGTAATTTTTGCTAGCGGCTTCGCCCGCATGGAGGTCGGAAACGGAAACTTCTGAAGCTTTAAATTCCTCACCCGCTTTTTCTGCTGCTGTAATTAGAAGTAATGTAAAGGTATGCCCTATGAATTTTAGGGTTTCAGCATACATAAAAACTTTAAAAGATCTGAAGATCTCTGAGGAATATCTGTGTAGACCAAGGAGTCTTTCAGGATCTTATGAATGATAGTAAAGAACCCGACAATAATAGACCTGTGTCAATTCTGCCAGTTCTCATTAAGGTGTTTGAAAACGTTACGTCATTTTAATAAAAAAACCATCTTTCATGAACAACAGTACTGTTTCACCAAAGGTCGTTGGACCACTAACTTTGCTGTCACCATAATAAAGAACTTTTTTACGCCTGGGAAGAAACACAAGATGTCATTAGAATCTTTTGCAATGTCTCTAAGACGTTCGATTGTGTAAACCAGAGAAAATTTCTGTTGAAATTAGAGCATTATGGGATTAAGAATACAGCTCTTGATTTATCAAGATTAGATCTGAAAGATAGAAAGGTTAAAGTTCAAGTAAACGGCAAAAACTCATTACGATCTGAAATGACAAAGGGCGTTCCTCAAGGTTCGATATTGGGTTCATTCTTTTTTTGGTTCATATTAATTATTTATCCCATTTACTTCAAGCTAAACTGGAGATGGTGTTATTTGCAGACGACATATCATTGATCTTTTTACCCACTGTGGTATATTCATTTTTATAGTAGGTTCAACTTGTTCATATCAAATTACATAATTCATGTGTAGAAAATATTGTATAACGTTTTAAACTAGTAACAGTGAAATTTTTCGTCTATTCTTGTTCATACGGAAGTATTTTCTTTTGGCAGGAAGAATCAATTTTATTTTTTTTAATGTAAATGTTGACGTTCAAATGTGCCTTTTGTTTGTTTATTTGGAATATAAGATAATCAGCATTTAATGTTCTCACTGCTGGGACACAGGCCTCCTTTATGATAGAGGGAATGGATTGCAACTTTTATGTGGCCATTCGTTTTGAGGTCTACAGTACATGGAATAATGACTACGGCATTTAGGCATGGTTTAATTTGATTTTTGTTACCTTCAGGTGGATCCGCCTAAAATACGAGCGTCGCGCCTTCCTAAGCAGTGAGGTCGTGGCCACCGGCATAGAAGCCCTCCGCACGGCCGGCGCGCGCGGCGGGGTGGCGGCGCTGGCGCGCGCGCTGGCCGTGCCGCCGCCGCGCGCGCCCGCGCCGCACGACCGCGCGCTGGCGCTGCGGGCCGCGGCCGCCGCCGGCCATCTGGCGGCCGCGCAGCTGCTCATATGGGTGCGTACTGCTGAACTTAGTCGAATAGAAGCTCTCCGCACGACCGCGCGCTGGCGCTGCGGGCCGCGGCCGCCGCCGGCCATCTGGCGGCCGCGCAGCTGCTCATATGGGTGCGTACTGCTGAACTTAGTCGAATAGAAGCTCTCCGCACGACCGCGCGCTGGCGCTGCGGGCCGCGGCCGCCGCCGGCCATCTGGCGGCCGCGCAGCTGCTCATATGGGTGCGTACTGCTGAACTTAGTCGAATAGAAGCTCTCCGCACGACCGCGCGCTGGCGCTGCGGGCCGCGGCCGCCGCCGGCCATCTGGCGGCCGCGCAGCTGCTCATATGGGTGCGTACTGCTGAACTTAGTCGAATAGAAGCTCTCCGCACGACCGCGCGCTGGCGCTGCGGGCCGCGGCCGCCGCCGGCCATCTGGCGGCCGCGCAGCTGCTCATATGGGTGCGTACTGCTGAACTTAGTCGAATAGAAGCTCTCCGCACGACCGCGCGCTGGCGCTGCGGGCCGCGGCCGCCGCCGGCCATCTGGCGGCCGCGCAGCTGCTCATATGGGTGCGTACTGCTGAACTTAGTCGAATAGAAGCTCTCCGCACGACCGCGCGCTGGCGCTGCGGGCCGCGGCCGCCGCCGGCCATCTGGCGGCCGCGCAGCTGCTCATATGGGTGCGTACTGCTGAACATAGTCGTCTTCTGAGCGTTTCGATGGTATATAGTTACAGGATAGAAAAAGGACAGTGGAAAAAAGACCTGAGAGAAAGAGGCACGGGTTATATACGTCCACGATACGCTTTCCAGGAATTTACAAATATTTGTATCTTTGATTGACTTCCAAACAGCTTGAAAGCATCATATTATTTAGCTTTAATCAAATTTACCATAGAAAAATGTACAAGCCAGTTTCCAACAAAAAACTAATTTCCAAAATGTCTGCCCACAGCACAACGGCAACCCGAACTACCCGGACGCGGACGGGCACACGTGCGTGTTCTACGCCCGCGCCGCCGCCAACCACCTGTCGGGCATCCCGCCGCAGTTCCCGACCACGCTGCAGTTGAGCTGCCCGCTGCACGCCAGCCCGCCGCACAGCTCCACGCCCAGCTCCGCGACCAACTCCACCAGCTCCAATTCCAGCACTAAAAGCGCACTCAAGAACCCTGAACCAGAATGTAACTGCATCGTCTTTGAACTGCTAAACGCTCAAAGCGCGAGCAAAGCCCTTGTCGAGCTCCTGATTGGCTTACAGAACAACCAATACATGAACGGGTACGATCACAATGTCAGCGTTGCCAGCTTCGCACACAACACTCTAGGGCGGCCATCTTTAGGCCCAAATCTATCACTAACAAATGGGAAGTGCGGCAGCGTAGTGTAATACGGTTTTTTCTACATCTAATTGTCGGTTTTGAATAATTGTTGATATTGTGACTGAACGTTGTTACCGTTATGGTATATTTATACTTAATTCGCATGTGCTGCAGTTTTGTAAGTTATTTAAAATCGTTGATTACATATTTATTAACAAAATATTTTAGTACATTTAGTATTATGACATTTATATTTTGTGTGACTACTATGATTTTAAAGATCGCTTACTAAAGAAAAAGTTTCTTCGTTTTATTATCTTGTTATTTCCAAATTTGTTTAAAGAGCAAAATTGATTAATATGAGAGAGATTATTTATTAGTATTTTAATTGCTATGAAGAAGGCATTTTATTCGTATCCCAAATTTAAACTTATAATAAAATGTAAGTATTTATTAGTACCTACTTTGTGCTTACAAAACTGCGGTCCACACATTATTTGTATAATACATGTAGTGTATTAATATGTAAAACGTATACATATTACACACGACTGACGGTACATTATTTGACGTAATCTCTGATTCTTACATTAAAAAAAACTTCGCGAAATTATTTAAGATTCCGTGTCTGTCAATTTAAAACGTTAATTAAATTAGACAAATTGTTAGTGTAATTGAAATTCTCTACGTTTTCTAGTGTCTTCATGCTTAGTTCACTAGGCAGAGGTACTTTTGGCTTCAAAACACTTATTAGCTTGTAGTATAAACATGGCAGCTCACTAGCGCTTGTATCGGTGGATAGTGGAACTAACGATGGCACGACACTCTAAAATGCACTTTATTGTATTCTCTGAAGACTCATTTCTATATGCACATACAAATACGATACGACAAATACTTGTGTCTTCGCAATTGAGGACTCTGGCTATCGTATCGAAATGCTAATAAGTGTTTTCAGCCGATCTGTAATTTCTTTCGTTACGTATTACAGTTTTACATATCCGGTGTGTTTATAGTTCAAATTTTTAATTCATTTTTTTTCTAGTTGAGTAGTTTAGGTACCAATTGCATTTTAGGAACACATCATTTTCAATTAAAATAAAAAATAAACTATTTACACGCAATGTATCTCTTACGACAAAATCTTTTGAATTTTCCCCATAATTTTCACATAGCATTCATTTCAACTGTACTGCAAAGCTGTCTATATTAAAATGTAATATTCAACACTTTATTTTCTTAACGATATGAACTAAATGTCTATAGTTACAATAGTGTTACAGTTATAGTGTGCTACCGAGGTAATATAATAGCCAATATGCTAACGGGCATACGTAATTATATCTAGGTCAACTAGTCTACGTGGCGTTGCGGAGTTAGTACCAAATAAGTACCGATTTAGGCTGAGATTTTACGGATTTTGCTAACACCGTATTTACGGAATTTTTCGACACGGATCTACGGATTTTGTAAAAACCGATTTTAATATTCTAAGTGTTGATTTACTTGTATTGGTCAGACGTTTGTTAAAAAAGGATGTCAGCAAAATTCGGGTAGTCAAAGTTTTAATATAGGATTATTAACAAACAAATATCTGTGAAAAATTATGAAGGAAAGGTTGATAATTTTATATTATGGTTATTTTAGACAGTGGGAATGGAGTAGCCATCAATTTATTTTGAATAACTTCTAGTTGTGTTATTTCTATGGTAACGTGTTTTCCGAGGCACGGAGGCGGAGGCGTTGGTGCCGGCTGTCATTCGTAGATCTTTGACGGTCTTTACGGGACGACAGAACCTCGAAAGTCCGACAACCAGTCTTTACCAAAGGGTATCGCATTACCCAGTAACTGGGTTGTGGAGGTCAGATAGGCAGTTGCTCCATGTAAAATACTGGTATTCAGCTGCATCTGGTTAGACTGGAAGCCGACTCCAATATAGATTTCTTTCAATGACCCAACAAAAATTGTGGGTTACACCACTTTTGTGCTGACAGCCTCAATTATCAACCTTACCTCAGTGATCTAACAAACCGGTACTTATAACCAAGTTCCCACATCAAGTCACAGTTTAGCATAGATGTTATACTAATCGTTTAGAAGCGAGATCTCAGCTCAATGCTATTTGTAGGGTATAGGATAATAATTTAGTGGTAATTTCTCGTGCTTTACCCTAGAGCCTTTGGGTGTGACGTCCGTGGTTCTTTAACTAGTACTGGTAATCTTTGAGTAATGACAAAAAAAATGAATATTTTTGTGAGAGGCCCGGGAGGCAATGCGTATTATCGGATCCGTTAGAGTTAAATACTTTTAATGTTAGCTCGCATCATCCCACTGCTTGGCAAAGCCCCCTTCCCATGACTTCCAACTCTTTGGATCCAGGACTAAAGTGGACCACTGGTCGTGTGTTCTCCCGCCATCTTCAACGGGGTCCGCGACGCCTTCTGGCTGTGTCAGGAGTTAAATATCAGTTCATATTATCTTTGATATCAATTTTAGTTCAGAATCTTTCGACAAACAATTAAAACTAATTTTTAGTAAGTTTTTTTTTTCTATTAAGTCTTGAACTGCACATTTAAATTTTTTAGGCATTTCTCGAGGGTAAAATTATTTTATTACAGAATTACAGATTCTTAGTCGAAATACCTAAATATATATTTAGGACTGAGAAACATTCTAGTTTTAAAGCCATCATATTTTAGCGCCCCTGCTAAATAAATATTCAAATCAAAGTTAACGAATCACGGAAAATTAACATTCCAATTTGTAAATTATTCAGCACCCCAAAGGCTAAATAGTCGATGTGATATACTTAAGGTCTCCCTTAATAAACCAAAATGTACTGATCCTTCTGTGCCTACTCTTAGGTAGTACGCTTCACGACTATAGGCCAGGAGCTAGAGTACACTTAGTAAAAAATCATGCATCACAAGCTCCTGGACTATTGTCAAATTTCCAATTTGTAAAGTATTTCATTGTAATATTATCGCGTTTTTAGAATTAATCTTTTAGATGTTTGTGCTTTCTGTTCATTTTGATAACAGTTGTAATATTTGGAGTTTATAATTTTTTGGCCTGAGTGTGGACTGGTGTTTCGGATTATTCTATTACTTGGATTGAACGGATTCGTATTTAAGTATCTTATTGTACTCATTTTGAAATCACAATTAATTGTAATTGTTATAATAATATACGACTTACATTAATATGGTACTCTTATTAAATACACATGTTTGCTGCAGTCCAGGTGTTAGAAACTGAAAATCATTAGTGTTATTGCTCTCTGACCCATAAACGATTATTTGTTAAAGACAAGAACAATACGAGCAGAAAAAATCTAGCAATTGGAATGTCAGTCTGCCTCAGCAAGTTTTTGGGAGAGTTTATTAAAGAAAATATTTTATGTTTGTAAAATGTGGTACAGCCTGTTCAAGCCGTGGTCAGAAGATATCTTTGACCTGACGTATGCAAAACGAATTCAAGGGATTTTAGATCTTACGGCCATTTTTCTCTTATTATTATTATAGTTATATTAATCGGCTATAAATGCGCCTATAGCCTATTATCTCGCCTCTGGTTGTCAAAATCATGCATTTTCAAATATTTCGTTGTTCAGGCCAATTTTGTCAGGCCACGGACTGGATTGTACATTTTGATTTTGAACGTAACAGTGAGAATATTCTTGGCTATCTCTAAGAGGGCTTTGTACAATTAAATCTAAAATTTAATATTACTTATCTATTCGTTTAACTTAAAGCGTTACATGTCTTGTAAATGTTACTTATATTAGAAAATTAATTAATTTAAATTTTACGGGAAGTAAAAAATATAAGTTCTGTTTGTACATTTAGTGATTAAAATCGATTACCAACGCAGTATTCGACACATTTGTATAAAAATCACATTAGAATTTCTGGGCACTTTGTATAGTGTATTTTAACATTATTTTATTTAAGTCCTCTGTTGAAATTTTATTAATAATTTTAAATTATGTTATGTTGCGTTACTTGATTCGCAAGATTATTAAGATTTTTTAAAGTTTTTTTTGTAAATTCTTTTTAGAAGCCAAAGAGCTTAATTGTAAATATATCATATTATGCAGCTATGCGTTTGTTAGCTGTGGATAATTCTTTCGTTATTGTAATTTTTAAGAGATCCGTTAACGTTTTTTCTTGTGGGAATAAAATGATAAGGACGTAATTTCATTGTTTCATTGACTATCAACTACCTCAAACACTTAACAAGGATATAAAATGGCCACTTGCTGCTGACGACATTAGTGTGAGAAAGTTGTGATCGAAATTAACAAACCATTACACTGAACAATTTTCTCCATGCAACCAACATCGTAATCGCTAAAAACTAATTAAAAAAGTCGTCCCATCCAAAACTTCAATACACACTAGACCCAAATCTTTGTGGATACCGGATAGCTTCGCTTCCCTGCGCAGTTTCTTCATCAATTATTGCTAGCGATAGTGGAACGTTATGGAACAACTTTCGTTTTCGGGTCAATCCAGGCAACAGAAAATTGCCCGAGCAATTTACTAGCTCCATTGAAAATAGGACTGTATCACTATAGCTTTAAAGTAGAAAATTGTATGAATATCGACAGACGGCTTGCGCTTGCTCGCGACTCGATTTGAATTGTGGCAAGAAATGGCTCGAGCCTGCGCGAGATTTTTTCTGTTCTGTCTGAACTGGCTCTTAGATGGAACTATTACACCATTATAAGATAGTCTATTGGGAACTCGAATAAAGCCTGTTGAATTACTCAATTTAGTCCTAATCTCAGGAATTTTCAGATAGATACCTACGTTACTTGAAGGACAAAGACCGTAAGTAATTGAGTCCCCAAATCTACGAGATTATTGGATTTGGGAACGACGGAGAACTGATGTTGGCCAGAATTGCGCTATCAAGATGGTAGGTATTACTTATAGGTTTAGGTACCTATTCTGAACTGAAACTCGAGATTGTCTGCTATTTCCGGCCTTGAACGGAGTTATAAAAGCATCTTTTCTGAGTGATGAGCTCATAAAATAACCACATGTTCGAGCTGTTTTAGGTTGAAACTAATCGGCAAAACCTAAAATAAATACTTGAGAAAGAAATAAACTTTAACAAATCCTTTTTAGAAACCTCATCTTTACTACTGCCACTGCGGCTGATCCCGTGTGCAAATTTGTATGCGTGTAGGTATACCTACGCGATTGTAGGGAGGATACACAATCGGTGCGTTCATAAGTCACTCATTCATTTGTTCGGAAAACGAAGGTGTCCTCTGTCGGCCCAAAGACGCGCTTGGGTTTGCCGAACAAAATGAACGCGACGCCCCGGACGGTCGCGTGTTCACGTGAAGATTGCATTAGGACGCGGGCTTATGAATAACTTTTACAATAGATACCAATTTTGTAACCGTGAAAAAAGTCAGCTGATCAGTACGTAACAATAATTATGTAAAATTCACATAAATCGACCACTTCAGGTTTCTAGATTTTTAATGGCCTTTGCTAAATATTCTTGATTAGCTTAAAGCTAATAAATCACCATCGTTTCGCCACAATGATATTTACCGTAAATTTCGAACCAAAATGTATAATCGACCTCGTAATTACTTCATCACACTAAGGTGCACATTATAAAACTGCATGGTATATCTGTCTTGTCTGTGATAGTTAGGTTGTAGGTACCATAGCGTAATTATGTACATGCCGGAGATGCTTGCAATCGATGTCGATACTAACTACGAACAGTTCTCGCCGTGCGCCACAGCGAACAGACGTGTGCACTCGCGTAAATTACTCGCGCTTAAGTTCTATTTTACTAAATTCTGATTGGTTTAAAAGTAAAATTCTAATTCTCGTTTCTTCCTGGAGCATTTATACGAGTTGGCCACTCCCCACGAAAGTGACAACGATATTATTATCAACAACCTTGTCTAAAACATACGAAGGGGCCACCGTGATTGGATTTATAAACTCGGTTTTGAACCGCCTCCTCAGTGCGCGCGAGTCGGTGTCACTTACCGCTTAGCCAAACTGCGTTGACGCATCGTCGCTAAATACCGCATCCCTACCACCTGTGCTACAGCACCCGGACTGCTACGAGTGTTCGCGTCATCAACAGTCAGCTACGTGCGGAAAGGCTACGAGTGCTACGCGGCGCCAAACACCTGTGCTACGTGTTGATCGGCTACGAAACGGGTTCTATAGTTTGTTGGAAGTTACTACTGTGTATCGTTGCGTGTGCCAATATAAAAATCAAGTTGCAAGTAAACAAGTTAGCTACTATGCCAAGAATTGAGCGTTCGCCCCCTGCTACTCCTTTCCGTGAGACGGACAATCCACCTATTTTCTCAACTCCAGACATTTTTAATAATCCAAATGAGCCCGAAAACTCAAACGTTACCTCGCGATCCAAGCGACTTCGACCAGACTTCTCTCCGGAGTGTGAATGGAAGAATCTCGAGGATAAAATAACGATGTTATTTACCTCTTGGAAAACTGAGCAAGAGGCTCTGCTTGGCAAACTAACGTCGGAGTTGAGGGAAATTAAACAACAAAATGCGGAGATTCAAGAAACGAATGCTGAAACCCTAAAAACTATAGAATTTCTGAGTCAAGATTACGATTCTATCAAGAAATCCATGCAGAGGTTAGAAAAAGAAAATAGTGAACAGCGCAACTATATCCTGAATCTGGAAAAAAAAGTAGAAGATATACAGCTGAGCTCGCGATCATCATGTATCGAGATTAGGAATGTACCGGCAGTTGAGAAGGAAACCACTACTGACTTAACCTCGATTGTTTTTAAAACCTGTGAGACTCTCCAGCCGGCGGTTAACCCTCCTCAACTACGTGATGTTTATCGTTTGCCCGGTAAAAAGGGCTCAAACAGACCGATAATAGCAGAGTTCCTGACTGTCCCCTTGAAGAATCAAGTACTGAATGCCTGCCGTATGTTCAATAAGGGTCTGCCATCGACTGAAAAACTAAACACGGGACACATTGGTGTTCCCGGTGAAGTCAAACCAGTCTATATCGCCGATCACCTGCCTCGCACTCAGCGTCAACTATTCTTCGAGGCTCGTTCATTTGCTAAAACAAACAAATATAAGTTTTGTTGGTCGCAAAATGGGAAAATTTTTCTTCGTGAACGGGAAGGAATGGACTCCGTTGTTATCAGCTCAACTTCTAGTCTTCAAAAGCTGCTCACCCCTGCATGAAAAACGCAAGCCATCTCATTTTCATTATTATTGCATGCTTTTAAAGTATTTTAGTACCTTACAATTTTATTTACAAACCCGAGTACTCTTAGCCTCTTATAAACCAGTTTTTTACTACTTTTTAATTACAACTTGTTACCTCTTTATAAAAATAATATTAAGATTATCAACTTTATATAATGGATACTGTATATATCTGCCTCTGTATTACGCATCGTACCTTTTTAGACCTTATAAAAATTATAATATTTTAAAAATTTGTTATGACAAGCACACAACTCATATCATACCTACGTTTATGTACATTCTATCGACTGTCTTATTTGTATATTTAACAACTGCAACTAACAAAACAGAATTACTACATGTAGACAAAGCTAAATTACACATAACCCACGTCATATTTATGGTTGCAATTAAAATGCACTTAACATCATTCATCAATCTTCGATTCTGACACTTTAAATGATATTGACTCTTTCAGTCTAGGCGATTCACATATCTGTGTACCCGAGTCATGTAGTCGTTTCATTCCTGACAATAATAGTAAGTCGCTTAATATAATACACCTTAATATACGCAGTGTAAATTGTAACTTCGATGGTTTTCTTGTGCTTCTGGCTAGGATGAAAATTTCATGTGATGTTTTAATTTTATCGGAGTGCTGGTTGATGGTGTCAACAGTTCCGCCACTGGAAGGGTATCTTTCTTATCACACGAGTAAACCTATCAACCAGAATGATGGTGTTATAATATATGTAAAATCAGAATTACCTCATATCGTTACCGAACCTTCTATATCTGGCGCCAGCTGTTTGATCTGTAATGTAAAATCTCACAATATCTTACTTTTAGCGTTATATCGCTCTCCGTCCACCCGAAATCTTGATAATTTTATCGATAATTTAGACACAGTCCTTACCCAGACGTCAGTCCAAAAAAACCTAGTGATAATGGGTGACATCAATATTGACATCACTCCAGATGCTATTTCCCAACAAGCTAATCAATACCTTAACCTTATTGCTTCACATGGCCTCCTCCCTACACATCTTTTCCCAACACGTATAACATCTTGTATTGATCACGTTATGTTAAGATCTGATCTTAAAAATACGACACTAGTTTTCGATACTTACATTACTGATCATAGGCCCACGTTTATAAGCATCCAGCTTGCAAAGCCACTCCCTACGTTTAAAGTCAATCGTATAGTTGTTAATTATACAGCTGCAATTACTGACATTTTATCTATGGACTTTAGTGGAATATTGACTATTCAAGACGCAAACAATGCCGCCGAGTCTCTGGTCTCCATAATTAGGTCTGTCATCGCTAATCACTCCAAATCCGTGTACATCTCATCGAAACGCAGAATTTTGAAACCTTGGATTACCAACGGTCTGCTACGGTGTATCCGAAATAGAGATAGCATGGCTCAAACCTTAAAGGCAGATCCTGAAAATTACACTCTCATGGTCACATATAAGCGATATCGTAATTTTTGTAACAAGCTTCTCAAAAATTTAAGACATGCCTATGAAAGGGAGGAGTTTCAAATGGCGAAGAACAACCCTAAAGCAACTTGGAAGGTCATTAAAAATATTACCGGAACTAGTCTAAATGCGAAATCCCCTAACGAGCTACTAAGGATGGCTTTGGATGAAAAATCTTCGGTAAACGGAGTTAACGAGTTTTTTGTCAATGTTGGCAAGAACTTGGCGAACAAATTCACATGCACCTCGTATACCTCGGAGTATTCTCTAGATGATCCGCCTTCTAACTCGCTGGTACTTCTTCCCACAGATGAAGTAGAGGTCTCAAACATCATTACTGGGTTACGAACGGATGCAGCGGTGGGTTGGGATGGCATTTCATCGAGACTGTTAAAATCCTGTCTGCCCGCGATTATCCCAGCCATCACTCATATCTGCAATCTCTCTATTTCCACAGGCTGTTTTCCCAGGGTTTTCAAAAGGGCTGTCGTTCATCCAATTTTCAAAAATGGGGACAGACACGGTGTAGATAATTATAGACCGATCTCAGTCTTGCCTGCCATCTCTAAAATTTTAGAAAAGATACTCAATAACCGATTGGTCAACTATCTTGAGTCATGCAATTTATTAAGTAATAACCAATATGGTTTTAGACGTGGCAGGTCAACTGAAAATGCTGTTGCTGCCTTGGTAGATCATGTAGTATCTAAACTAGATAGTAAAATGAAATGCTTGGCTGTTTTCCTCGATCTTTCCAAGGCATTCGACACGGTGTCTGTTCCCCACCTCTTATTCAAGCTGGAGGCTATGGGCATTCGTGGACATACCTTAAAAATTTTCCAGGACTACCTGTGTGAAAGAAGCCAATGCGTCAAAATAAATGATGTTATTAGTGATTCAAAATCTTTGAGTTTTGGCGTTCCTCAGGGCTCAATATTAGGCCCTACCCTGTTTCTTATTTATATCAATAACTTATGCAAAATGTCTCTAACGAACTGTTCAATTTATACTTACGCTGATGATACGGCCTTGCTTCTTCACGGTATTGACTGGCCTGAAACAGTCAAATACGCGGAACTTGCTCTAAACTCAGTGATGAAATGGCTATCCAATAACATATTAACCTTAAATCTTAATAAAACAGTATACCTACCATTCTCCTTACTATCCAACAATCTTCCTCCGAAGGATTCAATGGTGCTTAGAGCTCATACTTGCTCACTCGATCTATCCTCCATACAATGCGACTGTCCACAACTCACAAGGTGTGAGTCTGTTAAGTATCTCGGAGTTTATGTAGACAGTTCTTTGAGCTGGAAACCTCACCTTAGCAATCTCATATCGCGAGTCCGCAAGTGTATATTTATTTTTAAAAAGCTAAGGCACTCCGCGGACTACCGTACAATTAAAACTGTTTATTATGCACTCTGTCAAAGCATAATAAACTATTGCATCACAGTGTGGGGTGGGACTACCAAGACAACTCTCCTTCCTCTGGAACGGGCACAGAGAGCTGTCCTCAAAGTCATGACCTCGAAGCCGTTTAGATATCCCACCTCGGCTCTTTACACCGAATGCCGGGTCCTCACTGTGAGACAGCTCTTTGTTCTCAGCACTATTCTGCGCAAACATCGCTCTCTGGTTTACAACCCGAATGCTGCTAAAAAACGTAGATTCTACGATGTATGCTCAACTGGTGGATGTAGAACGGCCTTTGCTCAGCGTCATTATGATGTTCTGTCTGGCCATTTATACAACAAAATAAATAAACTGTTAACCATTGCTCCCATGTGCCTGAATGGTTGTAAGACCCAGGTCACAGAGTGGCTATTGACAATCAATTATGATAAGACTGAAGATTTATTACGTATTTCAATCGCTTAGCCTAACGCAGTTAATAAGGTCATATATTCTTAATTATTTATATACATACTATAGACTAACATAAACACAAGTTCTCACCATATTTATTTTTATTTTTTTCCTCTCAATTACATACATATGTTCTTCAATAGGCCAAATCACAGTTGGATTTATTAGTAAATAGTTATTTTGATAATAATATATTGTGCTCGGCTTACAACTATTGATACATGTTCAATTATAGGCGAGGACGCTGGCACCCTAAACACAAGTTAAATCTTACATTGGGTGCCAGAGTTCATCGAAAACACTCTTTCCCCTAGTTGTAACGCTGCATAGTGTTTATTATATAAGTGTTTTTCTTTTGTACACCTGAAGGTAATAAAATATCTTTTTTTTTTTTTTTTTTTTTTTATACTCGCGATTTCTACATGGATGGCGGTGGGAACACGTTCAGTCGCACCTGAAAGCTCAGTTGCTCAGGCCTGTGATTGTACTGTACTCTACTAACTCCAGAAGAACAAGATGGACCAATTTGACCAATAGATACGAGCCAGATCACATCGATGCATGCCGTCGACCGCGATGTAAAAAGAAAATATTTTGTATCACGTAGGCATTGAGGCAGCCCGCGCTGTATCGCAGTGAGGTATCCGACGACATGTGCGTGGGTTTCAATTTAGTGGGAAATAGCTTTCAGCCTTAGTGAAGTTTCAATTTAGTGGGAAATAGCTTTTGCCAGCGGCTGCGCGCGCGTCTACCAATTTACCAATTACCACGTATACCAATTATTACGTTTACCAATATATATTTTTTTTTTTTTTTTATATTAGTACCTATATTTACTTATATTTGAAAATATTCAAAACACGAGTAATTGCACCTACCAATGTTTGTCTCTGCATCACCCAAAGGTCGACTGGTAGAAAATGCCTTTGGCATTTAAGTCCGCCTCTGTACATTTCTGTGCGTGAAGTATTAAATAAATAAATAAATAAACGACCCCTTAATAAATTATACACCCGAACCTTCCTCATGAATCACTCAGTCTATTGGTGAAAACCGCATGACAATCCGTTCAGTACTTTCTGAGTTTATCGCGAACAGACAGACAGACGCGGCGGGGTAGTTTGTTATATAATATGTAGTGATTGATGTCAAAAGTGATAAGGAATATAGGACGTCGACTATGCTAAAGTAACTATCATGTAACTCTTGAAAAGTAATCCCATTTCATCTGCCACCGGAAATTACAAGATTGTGAATGAGATAAGCTTGCATAAAGACCACAAAGGCTCAGTCGAGCAATATAACGTTTATATTCAGCTGTCGTTACGTTTCCAACCACAAAGCGAGGCATCGCGGAGGTATACCTACACGGCATTCAACCGAGAATTTCCTTGTTGGAAACATAGGTGGGGATATGTGGAGCGTGTGCGTCATAGTAGAAGAAAATAGTTAGGTTACCTATGCCATAGATCTTCTTAGGTTCTTTTCACTGTAACTGTCCAGCTACCGTCAAGATTAGCTAACAAAAACTTTCTAGTTTGTTGCTTTCTTACTCTGGCCTAAGACGGTTGAAAACCTGAACTGGGAGGCGAAAGCCTGGACATCTGGCGTTGTGGTAAGCTTTCGTAGAACGAAAATAAAGCCCTTAGGGGCAGGGCCGAGCGCTGCGATTTGCGACGCGACTTGCGTCAAGCAACACGCGCGCGTTGTCTCCTGGTTTTGGTCCATCACGTTGCGTGGCTCGTACCGTGTAACTCCTGCCAAAGTGGTTATGCAGCGTAAGTTTTGATACAATTATTGCTTCAGACTGTCACAGTCTCTACGTGCCATATGATATCCATACATACGACGCCAACAACCGAATGCGACACCATCCCAACTGCGCGAGCAATATCCGGCAGCGGTTTTTTCACGGACCAACCCCATACGGCCGTATGTTTCCCGTCTTACAGCAAGTACTCAGCAATGTCGGAAGATATTTGATTGTGTTTGTGTGCAGTGAGAGACGTCAGGCGCAGGTAACTAAGTTTGCGCTTTACTTGTCGACTTCCCAGTCCCGATGCGCTGCGAACTCTAGTCTACCATTAAGTAAATGATTTTAAGTTACTTATTGATGTGCGAACTGCGGAATAGAGTCGAATATAGTAGAAAATAATATATTTATTTGCAAAGAGTATAGGTACCTACCTAAGTATTACAAATCAATTGTTACAAAGTATGTTAGAGTACTTGTACATTCTGTCTTTATGGCATGCAAAAATACTATGGGCGTTATAGCTGCGGCTTAATAATCGTACTTATTTTGTAAGATTTCCGCATCAATTTTACCCTAAACTAGAATCAATTAAGTATCTTGAACGAACAAAATTGAAACATCAGACAATTGACACATAAAACATACATTACGCGTCTTTCTTTTCCCTGAAGGGTTAGACAAAGGTGTATCTACATAGAACATAGTACACCCACATCCCTAAGTAATACGAAGCAAGCATAATAATACACCAAAAAAAATCAGGATCGATTTCAAAATCCCTTCAAACTGAAGACTCACGGTCAAGACTTCCTTGAAGAACCTACTTATTTTGGCTTTCCAGGCCCAACTCTTGTATCTACGGCCGGAAATCTAAACGGTCAAGAGATACAATCATAACGTTATTATCCGGGCTACATCCGCCCTGCCCATCCCCGGTCAAATAGCCCGGAAGTCCGGATAATAAAATACATCTGAGAATGACACGAACGGCTTGGGTATTAAATATAGCCCATTGTCCAAAAATACTGCATTTTCAGAGTACAGACCATTTCCTTAAGTTGATTCGTAGATTTTCGGGGCTAAAGATAGCTTTTCATTTCATTTTATTGCTTGAGGAAATTCAGGCGTTATTATGGTAGTGGGTAAGTTAATGTAAGGATAATACAGTTTGTAGTTATGACATTCTGCATGTAGTAGTTAGGATTGTTTGTAGAAGTGAAACAGCTTTCACGCACGAGTAGTGAATGTGACAATAGATAGTATTAAACAGGTTCAAATTAAATTAGCTGGCAATACTTTACCCACGTGTTGGGAAAAGGTGTCGAAAACTATTGAACTATTAAAAAACTAAAAAAATTGCAAACATTTCCTTTTCATTATTTCAACTTTGTTCAAAATTTTAAATGACACTGACAAGTAGATAAAGGCAACCAATCGATTGTAATGTTTAGGTTTTTGGAAGTTCGTAAAAAATATGTACGTTCCACGAAAAATTACAAAAACAGCTGCTTGCTTACGATTAACGTCTACTACGTCTACAACTTTTTGTTCCATTAGTTTCGAAATCGATCCAACACGTCGGTAAAGAATTCCCTGATAATTTAATTTGACCCTGTATAAGTACCTAGGGAGGCACCCCTGACTCTGGGCCGTCAACCCCGCTGCCACCTTGTTGAGGTGCCAATATGGCTTACCACGGCGGGGGTTATTGTTAGTTTGATCGCGCCGTTACGAACGAAGATGAGAATAGCCAGAATTACTGAAGCCAAAATTTCTGTGTTCAGACTGAATACAACTGTGGCTGTTTTATAACATACAGAAAAATATATTGACTAAATTAATTATAAATAACATACCACAACATCACGCCTGTAATCGCTAAAAGGAAGCCCATGTTTCCTCAGTTATATTTTCAACTGGGTACAAATGCAGAGTCCGAGCTCCTACTAACAAATTTCTGATTAAAAACCCAATAGCACTTTGCACTTTCCAACCAGGGAACCGAACCCAGGACCTCATGATGCACAGCTGTAGTTCTTCCGACCACTAGACTAATAAGATAGAAATTAACGTACGAATTAATTACGAGGAATTATCAAGTTCCCTATGGTTAGGTACTGTGGGTAGTTAATGCCTCGGTCGCGGAGCTGGTGGTCTACTTTCTAAGCAGGAAGGCAGTAGTACGAGCATTTCCTACTCAGTATAACCTACACACATAAGATTAGTTCAGAGCCCGCGCTAAGAATGTTTGACAACACGTTTTGACAGTAGTCCTAACTCCCGATGTTTTTTGTCCGATAGAAAAAGTTAAAAAATCGGTAGTAGGGTTTATTTCGAAGTATCGAAATACTTTCGGACGAGCTCGTACCTTCGTTGACGGACTTAGCGAGTGGGCCCCCTGGGTGTACCCTGCACCTTATGCTCTCAAGATTGCACCAATTGCTGACTTGTGAGCAGAAAACACAAGTGCTAAAATGTTTTCAATAAATTGGAAATACGCAGTAAAAAGGCCGAAAAACGAAGTAATAAATCTTCTAGATAGCACAATCAAATTGGCACGGACCGATCAGCCAAACAATAGTTGAAACGGGACGGTCATTTGGATTCTCTGGCTCTTATTGAATTTCCATTATCGCTGGGTTTTTACTCATTGAGTATTGGATGTGTCTGGCACTATTCTTTCGGGGTTTTATTTTCAGATAATCTAGTTCACATAAAGTTTGTTGAGTCGTCTTGAATTTTCGTGCAGCGTAAAGTTTAGTTCACTGGAGACTTCAAATTTAGCTTAAATAATGGATTGTTACTTTGTGTAATTTATTTCGTCACCACTGCTCTCAATACGGTGAAGAAAAACATCGTGAAGAAACCGGTATGTATGTCCCAGAACCAAAAGTTTGGAGACATGGTGACATCTACGAACCCACCTTGGGCCCGCGTGGTGGAATCCGGCGCACTCCCTATCAAAAAGACACGAGGTGTGTGTCCGCAGCGAGCAGTGGGAATATTGATTGATTATGTTTTGCAATTGTATTAAGACTATCGAGAGAACATCAACGTAAAATCTTCATTTGCCTGTCGTTATTCATTTTAGCTTTTGCTAGAGTTCGCCAAGAGCTGATGTTCATTGTTCTAGTTGCTAGAATGATTGAAATTACAATTGAAGCATTTTTTGTAAGTATAGCTGGATTGCAAAATCTTGAGAATTATTTTCGACAAACGAATGTACCAAACCTTTTATTTTAATTTACAGTATAAACACGAGTTTCATTCCAAGCATCTTGAAATGGAATAAGTTTTCTCAATAACCAAAACGTTTCGAAAAATGCTCGGCCACAGAACATAAAACCGACGAGTCGACCAGAAACAGAACCACAAATAAAATAAAAATTTCCCAGTTCTCGTCAACATTTTACTGAATTCTATCCATTATAAGAACGCTGACAATTCCTTTGTGAACCCGGCGAGTACAGGCATTAGCCGGTTGAATCCGTAACTACACGTTACAATATTCAGACGCCGAACATCGGGTAAGAGTAGCCGCTCATGAATTATTTAAGAGCAGAACGTCTGAACCCAAAGGTTGTCAATTCCTTCTTTATGTGGGACTCGATGCTTTGTTGAAATGTTTTGTTATCGATGAACGGATATTGATTTAGATAATCAATGGCTTGCGCTCGTTGGTTACGGATAAGTAATTGAAATAGGTACACCATCAACATGCATGTCATCGTCCAAGAATAACCAATATTAGGTGGAATATATCTTCTTACGTAAAAGAAAGAGAGACGTCTGAATTCTGAAAGGCTATTCAATAAAAGGTGATTTTATTTACCCAGTAAGGTTGTGGCGGTCAGATAGGTAATCACTCCATGTAAAATGCTGGTACTCAGCTGGATATAGACTGGAAGACGACCTCAACATAGTCGAGAAAATGCTAGTCAGATTGATGTGAGACGATTTTATTTGTGGTAGTTACCTACTTGGTTTTTTTTTGAGGCTGGATAATCATCAAAAAACTTCTCCCGCTCTGGGTGGAGCAGGAGGGCGTGTCAGACTTTTACTGACTAAAACCCACCCGTGTTCCTTCAGTTGCATGTGTGCCAGGGGCTACGGTATCTCTTTCGAACAACTCGCACCCCTGGCAGGCATCGGCCCTTGCGGACCCCATCACTTGATGCTTTAGAACCTAATCTATGATAAGGCCTACCTATGTATAAGCCATGCTACCATGCTAAAACTATTTCCGATACAAAAACACGGATAAATCTTCTATTTTTACGCAGAAAACAACAACAAAAGAGATAAAAAATAGAGAGTAGCATCGCAATCGTTTCCGCACATTATGTTGCTACGAAGTCGCAAACTATTTTCCCACATTTCCACAGAATTTATTTGATTCATCATAAGTAGTTCGAAGAAACATGCGAACATTGTACGATTTCTAGCTACACGCGAATAAAAAGGTACTTATGTATAATGTAAAATGTCAAAGACAGTAACGGATTTAGGCCTAGGCCCGTGAGGCTCGGTCCTATGGCGGCAAATTTTGAGGGGCGCCAAAATTTTTAGGACGACTAAAATTAAAAAAAAACGACTGGGTTTTCTGTAACTGTAAGACAAAATTTAAAAGTTTAATTTCATGCGCTATTACAATCTAAACATAGTACCTACCATTTCAAGGGTAGAATTTCTTTGTTAAAATAATTAATCAGGAAAGTACTAAAATCCGAATAATCTAACAAAAAGTTTTTAAAAGTATTTTTATGTTTAGCCTTGGAGTTACGAAAGAAAAAGGGCGCCATATCGTCTCGAGCCTAGGGCGTCATCATACCTAAATCAGCTACTGGTCACAGAGACTTGAAAAAGCGGTCTGATTTAATTTTGGAAAGACACTTCGAAAAATATTGGGCATCGATAAAGCTTGCATAGTCTTTTCACAATTATCTTGGGGTCCGTTTCCAGTCTAACCCAATGCAGATGAATTCCAGTATGTTTAAGGAAATACTCATGTACCTAATTGTTTGTAAAATTTTAAAACAACTTTCCTCAGTCTATTTTGGAAAATTCATCTATTTGCCCGAAAGTTGCTCTATATTTTACTGCGACATAGGTATTTCACATGTTTTATAAATAGATGAAGGGTACCTGATGAAGACATCCTCGTCTTTGAAATATCCGCGTAAAGTCGTATAATAGAAATATTTTGAAGTGGAATATTATGTATTTTCCTGCGAGGTAACGGAGCGATACAGTCGTATTGTTACGTGACATCGCGATACCAACACGTCTCTTATGTTGTTGTGATTTTATGTGTTGACTTGAGAAGCAGTAGCAGGTACTAGCTACCAAATATCGGGATTCTTTAGAAACAACAACAATGAAAGAACTAATAACTACTAAGAGCGTGGCTAAGATTGGAGTTAACCTAAGTAATTAAGCAGTGAAATAAATGTTGAAGTATTTTAGAAATGACAATCCATTTAGAAATATTCTCCAGGAAATTTTAAGAAAAATATCCTTATCATGGCTTTATAAATTAGGACGCAAACTATTGTAAATGCATCTTTATAGTTTACAATAGTTTACGTCCTATTATTAAGAAATAGCTGTTCATGCAAAAATTTAATTTCTTAAGTCAGCTTAAAGCAAACAGATCTATAAATCTAAATGAGCTAAGTCTTCTATTGGTTACTATTGTTAATTCTGTCTCAATGTAGAATCTAATCTTGTAGCTGACAACTTGTGGATAAATATAAAATCGCTCATAGCCGTAGATTGAGTGACTCAATGTAAAAGATACCAACGTGCGTATAGTTACACAGTGCCTCCATAGATGGCGCTGTTCATATGACGCGCAATCCTGAATCCCGGTGTTAAGATTCTCCGCGATTGAGTTGGGGTCTCCGATTTCCAATTGTCAGGTATCGCTTCTCGGCCTTTTGGCTAAGATCAAAGTGTAGTATCTGTTCTTTTCAGCTTAATATCTGAAAGTTCCCTCACTGAGGGACCAGTATATTAATCTGATTTTTGCAAGCTGACGGGTAGACATGGGTCGGATTAGGTAAAAACGATACCTAATCCACCTAATCCTAGTATTTAAAAATACCTAATCCATTTACCTAATCCGAATATTTATTCAATATAGCCGCTGGCCTGTTACCGATATTATGTATCGTATGTGGATTAGGTAAGAAATATTCGGAATGGATTAAGGACATTTCGTTTCTGATATATTGTGGAACGGTGGATTATATTTCGTTTTTTATGGGCAAACGGTACTTAAAGTCAACGAGATTACGTGTTAGGTCAAGGTTAAAGTTTATTGTAGATAATTCTTTTAAAACAACTCAAACGACATTTTTTTTGTCTTTTTTACCGAAAAATGGCTTAAAATTAAAGCTGGTGTACTACGTGTAGAAACCAAAGCATTATTATATCATTAATTGCACCCATATCATGAGTTTTTAATTTTTATACATTTATTTTCAATAAAAGACGTGAACGTTTTGTTATTTTTCTTCGAGAGTATCATCTTGAAAAAATAACGCCACCTAACGACGACGTTTATGCCGGGGCCACACCAACGAGAAACGCCGTTGATTATCGCAATGATAGACGTTAACCGTAGGTGTAGCCACAATTTATCACGATAATTTTACAACGGCATTCACGTTGCAATTTGACGTTAGGCGATAACTCGGGTGGCGGTCAAATGTGGCCACTGAAATTATCGCTTTAATTATCGGAATGTTAACAACGATTTTGGGCATTGACGTTGACCGTTAGTGTGGCTCCGGCATTACAACATAGGTACATCGCTAGAGCACTAACTAGTCCAGTGGTATTCTACATAGATGGCGCTGGCGGCAGTGCTAATTAAACTTGAAACTTAACCCCTACATTTTAAGGTACGAAATATCTTCTGAGTATACTGTATACTGTGGACGAATATTTTTGTTCCATACCTAATACTCGACGCTTTGGATTAGGTACGGACTCGCATCGAAAAATACCTAATCCACATACCTAATCCAATATTTATGCCTCACGTCTACTGACGGGATGTTCGGGGCTCGCTCCACTCCCGTCGCGGGTCGGCCCGGCATTGCAGTGCCGCCGGGATCGGCCCAGATAATATCCTATACTAAGATAAACTGAGGAGAGACTGAGATCATCCGGGTGAGTGAGTGAGTGAAATTACTTGTTCTCCTAGTCCTGACCCCACCCCGTCGTATCGCATCGCCTCACAGGCAAGCGATGCGATGCGATGGGGTGGGTCGGGGGAATAAGAAATTTCACGCGGAGGAGGTTGCAGGCAGAAGCTAGTGTATTATAAATACCCACCAAACACCACCTATGATGCGGAAGGGTTCCCCATCGTGTTATGTAAAATGACAAGAAGAAGATCTTGTTATGGTGCAATGTCGTGTTTTCGGGTCGATGGCAAAAGTAAAAATATTCTATGAGTGTTACATAAGAGTTGGGCCCAGTAGGTGGCCACGCCAATCGCTTCATCCATGGCTTCAATTCGGGAGTATTTTTTATCAAGAAAGCTGACTCAAACCTATTTCTCAAGCCGATTTGGCAGCTGACGTAGATTTTTCATTTTACAAAAGAGGGCAATCCGTGCAATCTAAATGTGGCCTCGCGAGTCTCTTAGGAACAAATTCAACGCAATTGATATACTAACTAACTCTGCTTTCTCTGTATATCCTAGAAAATATCTTGTATGTTCGCAAAAACTTAGCTATTTTCAAAAAAAGGTGTGATTTCCATAATCCAAATACACGTAGTAAAGATGAAATTGTGATTCCAAAATTTAGATTAACTTAAAACTAGCAAGTCATTTCTAATAAACAGTATCCGCTTCTATAACAAGTTGCCAAATTCGGTTATAGAACTTAGCGATGGAAAGTTTAAAACTCACATCAAACGTGTCCTTATCAAAAAAGCATATTATAAGATACTCAATACTTTATTGCATTCCACATGTAGGTATTCTTAGGTGGTTAACTTATAATTAGATCATATGGACCCTGTCGGGCACAGCAAAATAAGTAAGTTAGAGAGGAAGCATTAATTGTAAAAATATTAAACATTTAGCAAAACTACTACTCGTATATTATAAAATTAATGTAAGTATTTACTGGTTTATTAAATCTTAAATACAACCAATTAATATAAAATAAAATATAATATAAACAGGTAATAATATGAGATGCAATAATATAATTAATAGGTCAAATTAAAATTTAAAGCTGCGAGTACAAAAGACAAAGAAAAAAACAAAAAGACTACGTTGAAGACAGGGAAGTTTGGCATTAATTCCTTCTGCACAGGTGGCTTCCGTGGTACCTAATTAACAGCATTACTATGTGAAAGTTTAATAACTGCTCCCAAATTACAATGTTAATTTTATTCTTTTTATTTTTTACAATGTCAGACATATTCTCGTCAATAATTGACAATATTTATAGGTGGTACATCAATTCTAACTTCAACTTTTATTAGTGACTAGCTGATGCCCGCGGCTTCGCCCGCGTGGATGTCGGTTATCGCAACCTAAATTAATCATGAAATTTTGATCCCGTTCCCGCAACCCATGGGAACCTATTCCAGGGATAAAAAGTAGTATATGTCTTATTCCGCACATTTTTTAAAGTATTAAAATGGATACAGTCTGTTATTATCCTTAAGAGATAGACATATGTCATCGCGGACTTTTCTGTAGACCTACTAGATCTGAGATACACAATTCCACCTTACATAATTTTGTTATATATCAAAGGGTTGGCAGCGTTTTCGTTGAAAGCTCCCATTCGGCTTATTTTTTCCGACACTTCCAACAAATATCATTATATTTTAGCCAATGTATACAAAAAATTTAGAAATAGTATACTAAAACTTTCCTCGAAAACCTCTCTATCCATTGATGAAAACAGTATGAAAATCGGTGCAGAAGTTTTTGAGTTTATCGCGAACAGACAGACAGACGCGGCGGGGGACTTTGTTTTATAATATGTAGAGATGATAACAATCAATCCGAGTTAAATATTCTTTTATATTTTACATTTCAATTTGAAAGAGTATTGCATATTGTCAGACTGGATCCGGGGGAGTCAGTGAGTGAAATTTCTTGTTCCCCCGACCCACCCCGTCGCATCGCATCGCTTGCCTGAGAGGCGATGCGATACCACGGGGTGGGTCGGGAGAATTTCACTCACTGACTCCCCCGGATCTCACTCAGTCTTACCTGAGTTTATTATTGTAAAGAATATTATGTGGGCCGATCCCGGCGGCACTGCAATGCCGGGCCGACCCGCGACGGGAGTGGAGCGAGCCCCGAACATCCCGTCAGCTTACAAAAATCAGATTAATATACTGGTCCCTCAGTGAGAGAACTTTCAGATATTAAGCTGAAAAGAACAGATACTACACTTTGATCTTAGCCAAAAGGCCGAGAAGCGATACCTGAAAATTGGAAATCGGGGACCCCAACTCAATCGCGGAGAATCTTAACACCGCGATTCAGGATTGCGCCTCATATGAACATCGCCATCTATGGAGGCACTGTGTAACTATACGCACGTTGGTGTCTTTTACATTGAGTCTCCTATGAGCGTGGCAAGTTTGGAGTTAACCTAAGTATGCAGAGAAATATGTTGAAGTATTTTAAAAATGCAATCTATGTTAATTATAAGGCTTATGTAGTTTTAAGTCGTTGTTTATTTGACATGTCTTTCGCAATAGCAACTATGTGAGTAGTTTTATTATTAAAATAATTTAGTCATTTCAGTTTTAATACGGATTCCTGCAGCCTTCTCAAGATCATCGGTCATTGGTGCAAATCACTGATATGCATGGCGCGAATACATATACCTACATAATACGTAGATATACCATTAACATGCCATTTCGTTCCAATTCAGCTAACGAAGATACCCCAAAGCCGAACGGAATTTGCGATCGGCACAAGCAGGATCTTCTATGTAGAGTAAGTTATGAGAAATAGGTTTGAGTCGACTTTCTTGATAAAAAAAAACTACCGAATTGAAGCCACGGATGGAGCTATTGGCGTGGCCACCTACTGGGCCCCAACTCATAAGTAAAACTCATAAAATATTTTTATTTTGCCATCGACCCGAATAGACGACATTGCATCATAACAAGATCTTCTTGTCATTTTACATAACACGATGGGGAACCCTTCCGCATCCGATGGTCTATGGTGGGTATTTATAATACACTAGCTTCTGCCTGCAACCTCCTCCGCGTGAAATTTCTTGTTCTCTCGACCCACCCCGTCGCATCGCATTGCCTCACTGGCAAGCGATGCGATGCGACGGGGTGGGTTATCAATAGCATTACTTAGTTCTCAGCGTTATTTCTTATTTTGTTTTGTTTTTGCTCGGCTCCTGGGAGTCCCAGTGAGATGTTAAATAGCAGCCTTCCACAAAAATGGAACTATCAAATAAAAAAAGATTTTTGCAAATTCGACTGGCGGTACCAGAGATTACCCCTTACATAAAAACTTACAAAGACACAAATTTTACCTCTTTAAAATACTAGTAAAGATTCACATTTTATAATATTATCCTATTTATTTTTTTCGTAGAGGTACCTATCACCAAAAACCTGCTTTGTCGAAGCTTTAGCAAAGATTGCTTGAAGGTAAAACTCGATAAACTCACATAATATTAGTGAGAAAACCTTCTATAACTTATTGGAGCGTTATCCTTACGTGTGAAAGCAAATTCGCGGAAAATTGAAGCCCAGAAACTTCTGACGATTCAGATGTTAAATGGAGTTATTTACATACTGATCGTAGTTAAATATGGGAATGCGTATTACCTGCTAATGTAAGATACATAAACAGTAAATTTGAGATGTACGAGTATCTAGGTAGATTAGGTTATGTTTCGTTCCGTGTCCCGGTTTCAAGGATTTTTTTACTTACCCTAACTTACACAGCACTAACCCACAGTCTTTGTCATAATTATAGATGTCACATGTACTTATAGTTCATAATATAATTAGTTATTATAAGTTAATAATATTTAACTAACCTTTTTTTAATTTTGCTACAAAATGGATTTAGCTAGACATTTAATATATATTTCTAACCATCGTTTTTCGATAAGTAAGCATATATCTAACTCTATAATGATGGTCTCTGGACTCTAGAATGTCTTTCAAAAGAAGTCTATAGATTAACCAATCTGAATTAAATGGCATTGCATTTAATGGTCGTAAAACCCCCGACCCAATCAAAAACCTTTGTTGTAAACAAATAAAATGTATTCGCCTTTTAAGTTTAATAAGAAGTTGTAGTTAGTATTTTGATCAAAGCATTGTCACTTCGGGGACGGCTAATGTAAATGTTATCCGTCTGTCTGGCGTTTTCATTGTTTGCTGTTCTATTTTTTTTATGTATGACATACTTACATTTTAAAAAATACGTGACGACTTGAGAACCTCCTCCTTTTTCTCGTCGGTTAAAAAGGGTAGGAAAGCTATTGTTAGCAAGCGCTTTGCATTTTCTTCCTTCGTGTTTTTTCCAACTAGTTAAAATAATTCGCCAATAATTATTCAAAGGAACGAAAAAGGCATTGCACAGACTGCAATGGATCACTCAGAGGCGAGTGAATCGATTAATCTCACACGTGTGATGGATCATTGTATCTAAGAGGATTAGACTTGCCTATTAGGTATATTCTGTATGTGCATAATAACAGCTGTGATACATCAAGCTGAAATCAAACGGCCCACTCGATTGAATGGTTCACTCGGTAAATTGTTTAATTCCATGGTCACATGGTACCAACAAAATTACAAAGAAATTAACGCTCATTCCTCTTTTCATTTCATATTTCGATCATTCGCAGTGCGAGTGAGAGATTCGAAATCTAACATCGCCGAATCGGTTCACAAATTAATATTTTTTTCACTTTTGTTTAATTTTATGCCCAGACAATTCACGTCGAATGAAAGTCATGAATGAATGAAGTGTCTGATATCAGGATAAGCAGCTCAAAATGTAAATACTAACCTTTATAAATGCAAGTATTCCCGTCGGCTCACAGGCTCACACCCACGCTCATCTAATCATACCTCGACATTTAAAAACACCTTTTCATCAGAGTTAATCCGTTCAGCAAAATGTTTTAATTGACGTGAAATATCCTTTTTAATCCATCGTGTCAGGGGAACGTGGCGGGATAGACGTGGGTGTTACATTTTCACGTGAAGATTATCAAAATTTTCCAGTAAAAGAGCGATGGTATAACAACGTGGTGAGGCGTAGTATATGTATTTTCACGTCGAGAGTTTAATGCTTACCTAATCTGTTAAAATGCGATAGTTCGTAGAAGTCTTAAGGCTTCGAAATAATGATTGATATTGGCTTCAAATTTTAGCATAACGGACAGTCCTCTATGCAGGGCTTGCATGGAGGCCGAGGAGACCGCCTTATTTTGATTCTTTGCTGCTTGTCGTGAACCTAAGTGACAGTGACGTATAAGAGAAACAAGAGAAGAAAATTGATTCCCAGTAGTATTAAGAGAATGCTTTTATCATCACCTGTAAAACAAAACGTCATAATTAACATGACAAGCAGTGAGAGACGTAATCACGTGACGTGACGTGATTGACACGCTACGTGACGTGAGTGACACGCTACGTGGAGGATAATTTAACGTGAGCGAAACAACGGAGGCGTCGTATTTAGTCGGTGCTAATGAGCAGACGTAAGGTTTGCAAAAACATGATATTTGTAGTGTACCTACATAAAATTGGACAGTGATACATAAACTAGAGGTGAAATTGTGATTCCATAGGGAATTTGCTTTGAAACCGAAAATTGGCGTATGAAACGAAATATCAAACATTTGAACTTGTTCCCATGTTGGTTCATGAAAGCTGGACGTATTGTAAACTAATGTAGGATTGTGGATATAATCTGGGTCATACTTAGCTTTTTTATGAAAACACTTATTCGCCCAGTGGTCGAAATTCGACCATAATTCATTAAAATTTAATCAACAATAATAAAAAAAATATTAGCGGTCTGCACTCCTTCCTCATATAAACTTTTAGCTGTGCGCATACTCCTCCATCCGCGTAAATTGCGTAAAAAGGGGTACAAAGGTTTTGCTTATACAGAGTGGGTAAAAAATCGTGGACCAAACGAAACATGGCGATAGATGAGGTAATTTGCAGTAAAAAATATCTACATGGCAGAGCTCTCACTTGATCTCCTTAAAAGTTATGACTATTTGAGTGTTTTTTGAAGAAAATACCAAAATTTGTAATAAATAGGCAATAGAGTAAAATGGGTACCTATTTTAAAACAATAAATTATGTATAGTTGCTTCTAGGAAATGTATTATCACTTTAGAACCTTACTGTAAAAAAATGTACTACTTTTTTTTTTTACTTCAAATAAACTCAACTATCGCCCTGTTTCGTTTGATCCACGATTTTTTACCCATCCTGTATACGAGTAGATTCAGGTTCCATTAGCTATTCCATTCCAAAACATCGTAGAGTTTTGGATAAAATGGTGTAATTTTGTCAAAACATATTGAGACGGTGTGTTGATCATTACTCGTTCTAGTTTTATTAATGCTTATTCTCTGCCCTGAGTTAAATAATTATCTGCCTAGCCGTTTACAACTATGTTGAGGTCGACTTCCAGTGTTCCAGTAATCGGATGCAGCTGAATACCATTATTTTTACATGGAGCGACCGTCTATCTGACTTTCACAACCTAGTTACACGGTAAAACGATATCCCTTGGCAAGACTGGTTGTCAGACAATCGTGTATCTGACCGTCAAAGATCTAGAAAAGATTTTTTAATGACTGCTTAAGGCGGAGATTTCTTGATAACGGTAAAAAAGGTGTTTTTTTAAAGCAGTGTATCTCTTTAACCATAAATAATGTTGTGAGCAAAAAAATTAATGATTTTTTCAAGTCTTTTTTTTGCATGTTGCAGTCATGGAACTCAAAACTTAGTTAAATATACTTTAATGCATCAAAAAAAATCATCAAAGACACCTCTTAATTATCTTTAAAAGCACTTTATCCCTTCAATAACAATTATTATTATTAAAAATATCCCATAAAATTTCAAATGCCAAATTGCATCCCGTAATGGATTATTTATTATTAATTATTTCTAATTTATTACAACAGATTTTAACGCGTATCGGATTGCAATAAGAACTATTATCGATCATAACAACACTAAGTGGCCTTAACGCGCTTTCCGAGACGTGAGTTAAATACAGGCTGTTGTTTTTAATATCTCTTCATTTCTTTTTCTCCTTTCGATAATCAAACACGTCACAAATATAATGTAGTCAAAATCACGTACCATATTTTAATGTATTCATGTTAGTATAAACTTGATGACATACAGAACTCGTCGCCAATATTATGTAGATTGTAGACGTCTACTATTGATTTTAGTAGTTGGATGTGTGGCATGGTGGATCGTAATGAGGGCATGCTGTATACGGAATGAAGTGTACTGGGAGCAAAAAACTATGAAGAATTAAATAATATAAATTGATGTTATAATATTTCAAATCAAAAGTCATTTATTCAAACTTGGCTTAGGTTAGGTACTTGTCAGTAATAGTGAAAGTGAATAGAATCGTTGATTTTTAAGCATAATTGATTGACTGTGTGTCAAACTAATTGAGGTTAAGTTGCTACTAAAGATCAATTTTGAGGGATAGGTACCTACATATAATGTGCTGATTAACCAAAGTGATTTTGTCACGACCCTATATGTGGCAAAAGTGCGTTTCAAAAAAGAAAAAATCTAACCTGACCCTAACCTGACCCAGGGGTGCGGGTTGTTAGAAAGAGATACCGCGGCCCCTGGCACACAGGCAACTGAGGGAATACGGGGGGGTTTTAGTCAGTATAAGTCTGACTTGCCCTCCTGCTCCACCCAGAGCGGGAGAAGCTATTTGATGATTTCCCACCCAAAAAAAAAACCTAACCAAATCCTTCAGTGATTCAAAAAGGCCCTTACCTACTTTACCCATTCTACAAATAACTATGAATGAAATAGGTACCTAACCGAAATAAAATTTTCATATACCACTTTTCTGCTGACCGTACTTAATCCGGGTTTTATTCAGTGGACAAGAGTGTAGTAGGACTCATTAGTGTGCCAAGTACCAACACGATATCTCGGGCCTGAATAAATATACGGCGGGCAGGGTCCCGTAGTGAAATGATATGCAAACAGTACCTAAGTGAAAGAAAATATTGTTATGAATTCTGTCCTAAATCGTTTTTCTTTAATCTAAAAATATGTTTTAAAAGGTGATGCGTAACGAGGTGGTTAGTCCCAAAGCTAACAGAGGTTAGAGATGCAGAGTGAGGACCTCCAATTTTGTGGAGATTGCCTAACATAAGTAAGGCTCTATGAAGTATATCCTTTTTACCCGCTTATGTATCCAACCTTGTTTATATTAGGCATGGTTGGATACAAAGAAATAAGAGTAAGGCGTGAGTTCGCACTTGTCTCATATTTATTTAAATTAATTAGAGCCAAGATACATAACGCCAACATTAGTGTGCTTGAGTGTGCCTGACAGATGTGTGGCGGCGACGTCGGCCTCAGCTGCTGGCGGTACCTTGTGGCTGTACTAATCTGCTGAATGAGGCGCCCCTGGGGGCCCTACTCCCTAAGCACGAAGTCCGTCGTTTCGGTCGAAGTAACGGGCGTTTCCAAATCCGTATCAATTACGGAAAGAAGATTAGTAAGGAGTCCGAACTAAGAATTAATGACAACACGATTTGGCAGCTGTCCCTACTCCCGATATGTTTTTGCCCCTCCAAAAAATTTAGTTAATTGGCTGTAGGATTCACTATGAAGTTTCGAACTACTTTCGGATGGGCCCGTATCTTCGTTGACGGAGTTAGAGAGTAGGCCCCCTGACGTGGGCGCTTCGCACTCTTAACCTTGTAGCAGAGGAGATAAACATTTTTGCTTGTACACTGAGTGAATTCACAAAGATAACATTACATGTAATAAGTTTTAGAAAATAAGTTGTTATTATTATGTTTGCTTCACTATTGCATTGGGTTGTACCTGTAATGATAGTTGTAAGTGATGAATAACTAAATAAATAAATAAAGTTTGTAACGAAATTCGTTCCTCAGCACAGACCAGGGATGGATCAGTTCATCAAGATTCACTGCGTTACTTATGTTGTCAGGTGTGCAGACGGATTTTTCAAAAGGGTAAGGGGAGACTCAAGAAACGATGGATGGACTGTGTGGATGATGATATGGTTGGAAAGGGGGTGACTACGGAGATGACGACTAATAGAGAAGTGTGGAGAAAAATATATTTTGCGCCGACCCTGAATAAATTGGGATACCTAAGGGCAGGAGAAAGTCGATGATGAAAAAATGGATGGAATTCCCTTCAAAATCTTTCAGATTGTGATTGAAAATATGTTAGGTACGCAATTTGGGTTCTTGTGGCTAAATAATAAGAGCCTCATGGGTCGATCGGTCAGGATAAGCTACGCTCACCGCGGTTGGTCCATGGATGGGTGACCATCTTTATATACCAAGATGCCTCCGTGCCTCGGAAAGCACGTTAAGCCGTTGGTCCCGGCTGTCATCCGTGGATCTTTGACAATCGTTAAAGGTCGCTAAGCCCGAAAGTGTGACAATCAGTCTAACCAAGAGGTATGTAAGGATATTCCTATTATAATTGCTGTGACTTGAGTGTATGCTGTACCTCAGTGTCTTATTATTTTATTCTGAGCCTTAAGCAATCTCTGTGACAACAGTTAGCTAAGTAATATTAGCCGCACGGGTCGATCAGGTTAAGGTACGCTTGCCATCTTTACATACCAAGACCCCTCCGTGTCTCAGAAAGCACGTTACGCCGTTGGTCCCGGTTGTCATTTGTGGATCTTTGTCAGTCGTTACGGGTCATCAGAAACCCGAAAGTCTGGCAACCAGTCTTATCTAGGGGTATCGTATTACCCAGTAACTGGGTTGTGGAGGTCAGAGAGGCAGTCGCTCCATGTAAAATACTGGTTAGACTGGAAACTGACCCCAACATAGTTTGGAAAAGGTTAGGCAGATATCTCACATTCTTTTGGACTATAATACCTAAGCACCAATTGGGCTAGTCCCCGTTGAGATTGGCTGCCAGGCTTGAATTTAGATCTTTTCAATTAAATCACCAAGCTGTTAAGCGACTCCTCTTAGGTGTTGATCGAAGCTCTTCATTATCAACCCATTTACTATTCTAAGTATAATAGATGTTAGTTTATTATTATCAGGTCAAATGTAAAGAATAAAATGCTATTCATAGCCCGTTGGGTGTGATTAACGCCTCGGGATTACGGCAAGAAAATTACCGGGAACCTCCCCTGTGTATTATCTATCCGATTCCCGATAGGTAATGATTAACTAGCTCAGAACGAGATACAAAAGATTATCTTGTACATGAAGTGTAAGTAATTAAATAATATGTGTGAATGAAAGCCTTGGAGAAAAGTTGGTAATATAACGAAACATCATTGCGGGCAGAAAAGATGGCGATGGGGCCGAAAGGTTCTGGAGTGGCGACCTACATTCTATGCGAATAAATGATTTGATTTGATGTGATTTGATTTGACCGCGTACTGGAAGGCCTCCCAAAAGATGGACCTATGACCTGATGAAGGCCGCAGGAATCCGCTGGATGTGAGGAGCACAGAACAGGTCAAACTGGCGGTGCTTGGGGCAGGCTTATATCCAGCAGTGGACGTCTTTCGGCTGAAATGATGATGATGGTAATAAAGAAACATATTTCCAGCGAGTACATACGAGTCAATGATAACGAAACCCAGGACTTATATAAATACAAATAGAAAGACTGCTAAAATCAAAACCGTTTCTTTTGGCTTTACCGTAGTCGGGTAAAAATAATGGTTCTGCAGGTTATATCAATTATTCTTTGTACCATATCAATTAGGTAAACTGGTGCATGCATGCAGATCCCTCATTTCGTGGCTGTGCATTGTTTATACGAAACCCTTGATACTGTTTGTAGCGCTTAAACTTGTCGGAACGACCATTCATACAAAAATAAAAACTCTTGAGCTTTTTCAGCAACTGGCTTTTATTAATGTTTATCTGATTTGCTAAGATGGAATAAAATATTATGTTTGCTAAGTGTAGCTGAGTAGGTAGACGAGTCTCAAGAAATGCCTACATATCTAGCTGATACAGACCTGATTTGCAAATTGTATGTTCGCGGAACGTAAGAATTTGGCTATTTATTCTTTAAATAAAGTAATATAACATTATATTACACCTTCTTTCACTTCAGTAACCCTTCAGGGTTAGGCAGAGCTGTACCAATAGGTACACAGGCGAAATATTGGTGTATTAGAATAATTAATAAATATAACTTATAAATAATAATAGATATATCTAAGTGTTGGTTCCCAGGACCCTATCTACGTGTGTAAGGAGCCTCTGGAAATAATACTCGGACTGTAGATGAACCAGTATAATAATGAAAGTATATATAAACAAAAATAGGTAGGTCGCGACGCGTACAGTGATCGTGTGTTGAATGGTCGTTCCTTTTCGATCGTCCCGATCGGTACGCGTCGGCGCCGCTCGTCTCAGTGGCCGCCCCTCCCCCTTCGTCTTCTTCGTACTCCTCCGTCGTCCGGCCGGTTAATACCAAACATAGTCCCGGCGTTGAAGAGAGGTCTTCAATATTATGGAGTAGTAGGCAGTGGGCATATCGTATTGTAGGTCCGACGAATGATGCCCTTCTTCGTCTTGATGTCTGCTACCCTCGCGATGCCGTCTCTCCCTGGAATTAGACGAACTACTCTCCCAAGAAGCCATTGTAGTGGTGGAGCAGTCTTATCTTTGATAAGCACCAAGGCACCTTCTGTTAGCTGCCCTCTGGATGTACACCATTTTGTCCTTTGCTGTAGCCAGAAAATGTATTCATTAGCAAAGCGTTTCCAGAAATGTTGCTTTAAGTACTCAATGCGCTGGAACCGTTGCAAGTTGCTGATGTTTTGGCTGAGTATCTGTGGATGAGGCAAAGAGATGAGTGGTCTTCCAATGAGGAAATGAGATGGAGTAAGCGGAGTAAGGTCAGAGGGTTCATTGGATAGGGGTGTGAGTGGTCGAGAGTTCAGTATCGCTTCGACCTGAGTAAGGCATGTGGACAGTTCCTCGTACGTTAGATGTGTTAAACCTAATATCCGTCGTAAGTGGTGCTTAACAGATTTAACTGCCGACTCCCACAATCCCCCAAAGTGTGGCGTGTACGCAGGAATAAAAGAAAAGTTTATACCTGATTCAGCCATCTCAAATGTATAATCCTGTTTTAAAATATTAGAAAGTTCGTTGAAGGTGCCAACAAAGGTAGATCCATTATCTGAAAAGATAGATTTCGGTTTACCCCTACGAGCTGTGAATCGGTTAAGAGCTGCGATAAAGGCTTCCTTCGTAAGGTCCGAGACAAGTTCCAAATGGACCGCCCGTGTAGCCAGACAGACAAAAACGCATAAATAGGCTTTGATTAGTCGACAACCTCTCCCCTTACGATCAGCGATCATTATGGGACCAGCATAGTCAGTGCCTGTTTCAAGAAACGGATACTCTAACTGAACTCTTTCCTTTGGCAATTGTCCCATTTCAGGTTGAATGGTCTCGCCTTTAAATCTCATACATTTTACACAAGTACGTACAGTTCTTCTCGCCAAGTTTCTACCACCTAGTGGCCAGTATCTGTGCCTGACAGTTGCTAGCAACAGTTGTGGACCTGCATGGAGAAGTTTTAAATGATAAGATTTAAAAATTAGTACAGTCAAATGGTGTTTACTGTCTAAAAGCATGGGATGTTTTGTGGTATAATCATAGAATGAATTGTCAAGCCTACCCCCGATTCTAATTATGTTGTCATCTAAGTAGGGTGATAGTGAAAGAAGGCGATTCTTATGAGGTAATTGTTTACCTAATTTAAGTAATTGGTACTCTACTTGAAATGACTCATTCTGTGCAATTCTAATAAGGAAATTGGAAGCAAAGGTTAATTCAGAGCTTGTTAGTGAGCCGTACGACCGTGTTTGAGAATTCTTAATATTATTTATAAATCTGTGTATGTAGGCTGTGATACGTTGAAGTCTAGAATAATTTGACGAATTGCTAATTAATAAATTAAATGTTTGATTGCCTTTATTTAATTTTTCATCCTGAGAATGTAATGAAATGATGGTTTCTGGTAGCACATTACTACTATTTGAATTAGGCTTAGTAGGCCATTGCAATGAATCCAGTAGCAAGAATTGTGGTCCGGACCACCATAGACTTGTATTGCCTATCTGGTCTGCGCCAATCCCACGTGACACAAGATCGGCAGGATTATCCTTGGAAGGTACATAGCGCCAGTCATTATCACCATAACCTTCCAGTATCTCGGAAACTCTATTCTCTATTTATTCCTAACAAAGGGCTTAAGCAATGCAGGTGATGATGCGAGCCATCCCAGAACGATCATGGAATCACACCAAAATATACTTTTCACCGACTGAAAGGTGACAGAACTGAGTACCTTTGTACAGAGCCGTGTTCCCAGCAACACACCACAAAGTTCCAGACGTGGTATAGTAGTGACCTTAATTGGAGCCACTTTACTCTTGGAAGCGTAAAGTTTTACACTAACCGACCCATCTGTGCTGATAGAGCGAACGTAAAGACACGCTCCGTATGCCTTCTCTGAAGCGTCTGAAAATACATGAAATTCAATCGTTATGGGTGAATCGCACGTAATTCTTCTCGGAATATCTAGATTATTAAGATGAGATAGTGTATGTGTGAAATTGAGCCACACCTTACGTATATCATCATGTACCTCCTCGTCCCATGAACTTTTAGTAACCCAGAGTTTTTGCATGAGGAGTTTTGCTTCTATTATGCAAGGTGTGACAAGTCCTAATGGATCAAATATTTGTGACACTATTGAAAGAATTATTCTTTTTGTTATAATTAAATCTGTATTTGTAGTGTCGATTGAAAATGTGAGTTGATCAAGAGTATATTGCCAATGGAGTCCTAATGTTTTTGATAATTCATTGGCGCTTAACTCAACTGTATTTGAAATATCATGTGTGGGTGTATTATGATCCTGTGTTATAGATGTAAGTATGTGTATATTATTCGATTGCCATTTTCTTAGATTAAGCTGTGCTGTATTCAATGTTTTGATAACACTATGACATAGTGTAATTGTATCGGAAATTGTGTCTCCCCCAGATAGAAAATCGTCTACATACAAATCGTCAGCTATTGCCCGCCGCGTAGCTTCGTCTGAAGTTTCTGTGGATAGTTGTTTCAGACATCGCGTTGTTAGAAAAGGTGCGGAAGCTGTGCCATAAGTGACGGTGTTCAAAGTGTAGGTTTTAAGTTCATGTGAGGAATCAGACCTCCAAAGAATTAATTGTAAAGGCCGTTGTGTATCAGTTACGTATATTTGACGGAAAAACTTTTCAATATCAGCAGATACTACATACTTATGCTGACGGAAGCGTAGAAGAATGGATACTAAATCATTTTGCACTCTTGGTCCAACAAATTGTATCTGATTAAGTGATTTTCCTGATGTTGTCACCGCTGAGGCATCAAATACCACCCTCAGTTTGGTTGTCGTACTTTGCTCTCGGATAATACCATGATGTGGCAAATAATAATGATCCGGTAAACTCGATCGATGTTCAAATATACTCATGTGTCCTAGAGTCTCGTATTCTTCCATGAACGCTACATATCGCTGTTTAAACGATGGATCCCTATCAAACCTACGTTCCAGTGATAGAAAGCGTCTTTTGGCCATGTCGTATGAATTTCCTAATGCCTTAGGAGATTCTTTAAGTGGAATGGTAACTATGAAGCGCCCATCTGTGCTGCGCTTCGTACTTTGTATAAATAATTGTTCACATTTGTTTTCCTCAGGCGTATAATTATATTTTGGTGATATTGTGTCTAATTCCCTAAAACGAGTAAGAGTTGTATCTGTCTCGTCTTGTATAGTCATACAGGTTACTTCCGTAGTAGTAGGCTTGTGTATTGTACCCGATATTAGCCAACCAAACCTTGTTTCAAAAAGTATTGGATTATGTTTCCCTAATTGTATGCGATTGGTTCCTATAACACTCCAAAATATGTCCGCCCCCACTAATATATCAATGGAAGAAGGAACGTAAAACGATGGGTCAGCTAAACATATTCCAGATGGCAACGGTATGTCATGTTTATTTATGTACGAATGTGGTATGGATGTGGTTATAATTGGCAAAATTAAACAGTCAATCTCCACCGTAAAATCACTATTTGACGACCTAATTTGAAGAGTGCAAGATTGAGTTGGGTTCGTAGATTGATTGTTTATTCCAGTCACTTTAGAACTAGCAGTACGAATTGGCAAATTAAGCTTACCAGACAAGTCCTGGGTTATGAAATTCGCCGTGCTACCATTATCCAGTAATAGTCTGGCACGATGTGGCTTACCCTCGTGGTCCATGGCATAAACCTGGGCTGTGGATAACAACACATGTCGTGACAAATGTCCTTGTCTATTATTTGCTGATAATACAACATTTTCAGTAACGGTTGATGAGTGTCCTTGCGTTTGTGTGTCATTATGAACATGTATCAGTGTGTTATGCTTCTTTTTACAGTATTTACAACCACTAAGCTTGCATGTCTTATTCTGATGACCCGGTCGGAGACAGTTAAAGCAGACCTTGCATTCCCTAACTTTCTGTAGTCGATCTTGTACGGATAGTTCCTTGAACGCTTCACAATGATAAAGATAGTGCTCTGTATTACATATTTTGCAAAGATATGGTTTTATTGTATTCTGTTTTTTATCATCAGAAGTCTGAGAGACGACGAAGCTCTTTTCTTTATCATTGGTCTTCGCTGGAGTTATACTAAAATTTTTAGACTCTTCAAGAGTTTCTAACAGGTTTGACCTATTTCTTAGGAATGTTAGAAATGCACTCAAGGTTGGAGTATCAGTTAGAGTATTCCTATGCTCTTCCCAATGTCTGCCAGTAACCGTATCTAATTTAGACGATACAATAAAAATAACTAACGTGTCCCAATATTCCACCGGCTGTTTTAAGGTCTGTAATGCTTGTAGATTTTTGCTAGTTACGTCTATAATGCGTCTGATACCTTCGCTCGATTCCTTTTGTATAGATGCAACAGCAAACAAAGCTTTTACGTGATTGTTTACCAGCAGTTGTTTATTGTCGTATCGTTCACACAACAATCTCCAAGCATTTTTATAGTTTTCTGAGTTAAAGTCTAAACTTTGAATAACTAGTGCGGCACTTCCATGAAGAGACGTCCGCAAGTAGTGGAACTTATTGATTTCATCAATGCTGTGTTCGCTGTGAATGAGAGAGATGTACATATCCTTAAATTCTAACCAATCTTTATATCCCCCCCCAAAGCGTGGCAAATTAATCTTAGGAAGCCTTACGTGATTCTGTCTGTGTGAAACTACCGTGCGTCCATCATCAGAACCTGCCTCGGACGCCAAATTCGAAGCAGGTTGGCTTGTGCGATGCTTTGTGATTAGAACGCGGGCCGCCGCCACCTGGCTGTTGTACTGATTCTCAAACAGCTCACGTTCCATGTACAGCTCATCAGGGGTCTCCGATAACGTCTCCAGTTGACTCTGAAATTCGTCATAAAGATCGTATGAGGACTCCATTCTACTAATTCTCATTTCGAGTTCCACTAATTGAGCATCACTAAGTTGTTGGCATGATTGAGCAGTTGTCAAAAAAGTTGTGAATTGCGTCAGCTTAGCCTTTATAGAAGCTCGCTTCTTAATGAGTTCCTTTACTTTAGCCTCACTTGACATTTTTAAAGAATTGACCTGGGTTATAGGGGGATAAAATTATAAAAGAAAAAACAGGCCTTGAATGTAACAGATTGTCACAGACTGAAATGTGAAATTAGAGTAAGAAAAATAGGAAGAATAATAAAATAGCCTTTGTACCCCTTTCACTTTCTTAAAATGTATGGCAAACGTTGGCTGCCGCAGTTTGCTATAAAAAAGTATTAGGCGTTATGAGATCCAGAGCTTAATAGTTCAATTGGAATCGTTAATAGCAAATTAAAACATATTTTGTAACCAACAGTATGCCATACTTAATTGATTTACTGCGAATATGGTTTAAAGAAACGAAAAATAAGTGAATAAACCAATGATTTGATTCTACCCACAATGAAAAAAAATAAAACTGAGAGAAAGCGAATAAACTGACCAAGAATACTACAATAAATATGCGAACGTACGACACAGCACAGTGAATACACTATTACCACTAAATATGCACTAAATTAATATAAATTGTTATGACACCACATGAGTTTGAAAACACCTGGTATAGGTAACTACCATGACCTTGGTTAATGACAATGGGAATGAAATAAGGTCTATGACAATCTGAACCACTACGATGAAATGGGAATGTATATGGATGAATCAAATAGGTATGTGTATGAAAATACTACTAAATAAGGATGAATAAAATGGATAAGGAATTGGAAAGATCTCACGTATCTTTAGCCATCCGTGCTATGAAATGACTGGGCGTATTATAACGCTCCGGTCAAAGTCCAATGCTGATTCGTGCGCCTTCTCTTGACCGACGACTGCTGATGATGTGGATCTGATGTCCGAAGTCCGTTGGGCACCGAAGTGAAGACCAGGCTTACGTGCACCGATGACTTTAGCGGCCACTCCACTCAGACAGACGAGAAAGGATCTTGATGATGAAGGCAGTTCTTGAATATTCTTCACAATACTTCTCCGGGCACGTAACTAACTGACGAAGTTATTTTGAAGTTGCCCAGTTTTAACGGCCGAAGCTTTAAATACTTAAAAATCGCGTAACGGACGACCACCTACTCCGTTGTTCACTTATAATATTGTAAGTAGCTCGAAGGACCATATGTTGGTTCCCAGGACCCTATCTACGTGTGTAAGGAGCCTCTGGAAATAATACTCGGACTGTAGATGAACCAGTATAATAATGAAAGTATATATAAACAAAAATAGGTAGGTCGCGACGCGTACAGTGATCGTGTGTTGAATGGTCGTTCCTTTTCGATCGTCCCGATCGGTACGCGTCGGCGCCGCTCGTCTCAGTGGCCGCCCCTCCCCCTTCGTCTTCTTCGTACTCCTCCGTCGTCCGGCCGGTTAATACCAAACACTAAGTCCCGCCGGGTACAAATCCAGACTCTGGGGTTTTACGAGAAATTCCAGATGGAAAATCCAAAAACACTTTGCTCTAATAAAGTAACAAAAATAATATGTACCCAGTAACTGGGTAGTAGGGGTCAGATAAGCAGTCACTCCATGTAAAATACTGGTATTCAGCTGCATCCGGTTAAACTGGAAACCGACCCCAACATAGTTGAAAAAAAGAAGGTTAAGGAAAAGGCGAGGCAGATAACGAATATGATATTAAAAATAAATAAATGAAGCTACCTTGTACGACGTACACCAAAAGGCGAGGCAGATAACGAATATGATATTAAAAATAAATAAATGAAGCTACCTTGTACGACGTACACCAAAAGGCGAGGCAGATAACGAATATGATATTAAAAATAAATAAATGAAGCTACCTTGTACGACGTACACCAAAAGGCGAGGCAGATAACGAATATGATATTAAAAATAAATAAATGAAGCTACCTTGTACGACGTACACCAAAAGGCGAGGCAGATAACGAATATGATATTAAAAATAAATAAATGAAGCTACCTTGTACGACGTACACCAAAAGGCGAGGCAGATAACGAATATGATATTAAAAATAAATAAATGAAGCTACCTTGTACGACGTACACCAAAAGGCGAGGCAGATAACGAATATGATATTAAAAATAAATAAATGAAGCTACCTTGTACGACGTACACCAAAAGGCGAGGCAGATAACGAATATGATATTAAAAATAAATAAATGAAGCTACCTTGTACGACGTACACCAAAAGGCGAGGCAGATAACGAATATGATATTAAAAATAAATAAATGAAGCTACCTTGTACGACGTACACCAAAAGGCGAGGCAGATAACGAATATGATATTAAAAATAAATAAATGAAGCTACCTTGTACGACGTACACCAAAAGGCGAGGCAGATAACGAATATGATATTAAAAATAAATAAATGAAGCTACCTTGTACGACGTACACCAAAAGGCGAGGCAGATAACGAATATGATATTAAAAATAAATAAATGAAGCTACCTTGTACGACGTACACCAAAAGGCGAGGCAGATAACGAATATGATATTAAAAATAAATAAATGAAGCTACCTTGTACGACGTACACCAAAAGGCGAGGCAGATAACGAATATGATATTAAAAATAAATAAATGAAGCTACCTTGTACGACGTACACCAAAAGGCGAGGCAGATAACGAATATGATATTAAAAATAAATAAATGAAGCTACCTTGTACGACGTACACCAAAAGGCGAGGCAGATAACGAATATGATATTAAAAATAAATAAATGAAGCTACCTTGTACGACGTACACCAAAAGGCGAGGCAGATAACGAATATGATATTAAAAATAAATAAATGAAGCTACCTTGTACGACGTACACCAAAAGGCGAGGCAGATAACGAATATGATATTAAAAATAAATAAATGAAGCTACCTTGTACGACGTACACCAAAAGGCGAGGCAGATAACGAATATGATATTAAAAATAAATAAATGAAGCTACCTTGTACGACGTACACCAAAAGGCGAGGCAGATAACGAATATGATATTAAAAATAAATAAATGAAGCTACCTTGTACGACGTACACCAAAAGGCGAGGCAGATAACGAATATGATATTAAAAATAAATAAATGAAGCTACCTTGTACGACGTACACCAAAAGGCGAGGCAGATAACGAATATGATATTAAAAATAAATAAATGAAGCTACCTTGTACGACGTACACCAAAAGGCGAGGCAGATAACGAATATGATATTAAAAATAAATAAATGAAGCTACCTTGTACGACGTACACCAAAAGGCGAGGCAGATAACGAATATGATATTAAAAATAAATAAATGAAGCTACCTTGTACGACGTACACCAAAATAACCTGTAAACAACAAAATATGAAATCGCATTTCCCGGTAAAATCTGGAGTGGACAATAACAAGCACTCCTCGCTGTAATGAGTCGCAACTCAATCGTAAATCAATCACTCGAAAGGTCAACGAGGTTTGTTGTTAATGTCAGGACTCCAGGACTCATTGGAGAGTTTACAAGAGGTGGACGAGATGTTTTTATTAAATGAGACTAACTTTTGCCCGCGACTTTAAGTGACATTTCATGATTTAACATAACATATAACCTACTAGCCTTACACATAGGTTACTTTTTATCGTAAAAGCAACCTATGTGTAGATCTAGGTTAAAAACTATATGTGTGTCAAATTTTATTCAAATCCGCTAAGCCGTTTTTGCGTGATTGAGTTACAAAGATCCAAAGATCCTAGTAATTATAACTATAGATGAGATAGGAGACGAGTGCACTTGATTGAACTTGACTGATTCTGTTAGAACACTAATAATACAACTGTCATATTATAATAACAATGCAAACATTTCTAACATTTTCATCTTAACCGTCACCTTAACATCGATCGTGAACTCCAGTGCCCTATTGGCCTCGAGAAGTCAAAGTTTGTAAGTTGAAGCAAGGTTAGGTAGGTAGAATTAAAAGTTGAGCACAGTACCGTGGCACGACGCTGGGATAGCGTTGTTCGTTTTGTTGGCTGATGACTTTACATGTTTACTTGCATCACCTGGAGAGGGACAGGCAACTTTACGCACAAGAGGAGTCTTGTAGGTAAAGTTATAGAGAATGCAGACATCAGATGACGTAAATACCACTACTGAAGCTGCAATCAGCGTGATGATCTACTGGGCTAAAGTAATCAAAGTAATAAGACGAATGTTGTATCATTGATTCAAAAAGAAGAAGCCTTCAATAGATGAAATGCAGCTGCACTCTATACAATGTTGCCAATGCTGCTGTACTTATCTCTCCGTTGCAAATATCTTACAAGGTAACAATCTCACTGTTTTCACCGACAGGGGTAGCTACCTTCCCATCCTTATTCCAACAGTTTTTGACAAGTAGATAAATTAAAAGCCTAGCAATATAAAATTACTGGTTACATAATCTGTTAAAGAATTCATGCTTAATATGAATTTGAAGTACTAAATACAAGCATAAAATATTTAACCTCCGTCCATAACACGAATAAAGTTTGCGCCGAATAAACATGATTTTAATACACCCTAATGGTAGAGAGCTGATAAGGAAGTTTCATATCTGCCATCTTTTTGCGACCACTGACTAAAAGTCACGTCGCATCCCGTCCCTTATCTCACAACACTGCTTTAAACTTTATAATTATTATGCCTTTGCTTATACAGAATGGCCCACTGACATCCACAGCTGAAATTAGAGATCATTTTGGTTGGGCTGATACCCGTTAAACACATCTTTTAAGATCTGGCTTTTTCAAACTCATACTTTTGGTCCGGTTTGGAACCACTACTCTTGAAAGGCATTCCTCCTGTACTTGCAAATGCTACGATTTTCTTTACTTCTGAGTTTATGTTTTAGATTTGTTAATTTCTCCATTCGTTTCAAGTATTCTTCAATAAAGTTCCTATTACCAGTACTTCTTGGGGTTTCCCTTAGCTTTTGGTATCCAGACTAACATTTTAATTGCCAACGTACGTTCCTGTGAGGTAACTCCTCCTTCTCCACGCGGGCGAAGACGCGGGCAAAAGTTAGTATCTAAAAACAAAGACATTCATTTGTGCAGGACGTAGGTACTACGTTATATTATTCTATATTACAGTGAGTCAGTTGAGAATGTTCCTAATATCGGCGGAATGAAAGATTCCAGCCCGAATAATCCCTAACACGTAGTTAATGAAGCGGGTCTAATACGAGCACGCGCGCACCAATAGTTGGGATACCAGATGTTAGAAGACGGTATTTGTTAGATTTTTCTACTATAGCGGGGGTTTGGACCTTGAAATAAGTGATATTATAACGGATTATTTAAATAAGAAATGCTTTGCAGTTGAGGCTACTCACATTTGAGACTTTTTTTGAGAGTAATGTGATGAAAAGGCCGCCGGCCGTCTGTAAATACGGTTAGTATTTACAGACGGCCGGCGGCCTTTTCGTGATCATCTATTAGATGCCACGGCGTATTTAAATTATTTTCTTAATGTTTTACGGCCTTATTCATAAAAAGTTATCGAACGTCTAAACAGTTGCTAATGTCTGGTTTCTCTTTGAAAACCAGACATTAGCAACTGTTTAGAGGTTCGATAACTTTCGAAAAACGAAAAATTTCTGCGCTTGGGGGTCTAGAATGATATGCTGAATTCATGGTTACAGTTTGCGCTCTGAATAAAAACTTTTTCTGTATATCGTTCTCACATGTTCAATTTCAACATGAACGACGTATCCTGAAGTTTCTTGCTTGTTCTTCTCCATAGACTCGTCTTACTGACTGTCTCAAATCGGTTCAATTAAAATAATTGCTTTGAGTTTGGAAGAATTTCAAGATGTTTAATAAAGTTATGAATTTTTTTCAAACCTCACTCTTGCAGACATTAAGGAAAAGCTTGTGAAAAGTTAAATTACTCGAATTTGAAGCTTTAAGAAAAGTTAACATGGAGATGGTGGCATTCAGTAAGTTGTTACTTATCACAAAGTTAGTCTCGACATTTACGTTTGACATCCAAATGGTCGCAAGTAATTTTGTAATGAGGCAAAACGAAGGCCTCACAATTTTAAAATTAACTCATCATCACCTGTCTAGCCTTATTCTTACAATGTTGGGGTCGGCTTCCAGTCTAACCGGAAGCAGCTGAATACCAGTATTTCACATGGAGCGACTGCCTATCTGACCTCCACAACCCAGTGGCTGGGTAATACGATACCCCTAGATAAGACTGGTTGTCAGACTTTCGGGTTTCTGATGACCCGTAACGACTGACAAAGATCCACAAATGACAACCGGGACCAACGGCGTAACGTGCTTTCTGAGACACGGAGGGGTCTTGGTATGTAAAGATGGCAAGCGTACCTTAACCTGATCGACCCGTGCGGCTAATATTACTTAGCTAACTGTTGTCACAGAGATTGCTTAAGGCTCAGAATAAAATAATAAGACACTGAGGTACAGCATACACTCAAGTCACAGCAATTATAATAGGAATATCCTTACATACTGAGAATTCCAAGAGGAATAATCAAGGAGAGCTAAGGGTATTATTGTCACATTAAAAGATGGATGGAATAATCAGCGTCCTTACTTACCCCTTCAGTGGGAATCTAACGACTGCCTCGGGAATTTATCTTAAATATCAGAGACGTGTGAGATGGGAACAACATCCGTATTTTTGGATAGAATATGCGATAATTCGGGTCATGAGTCATAATTGAAGTGTTTAATGTAGGTACTTACATACAAAATGCACACATAAAAGCTGTTGAAAGTAGAATAAAGTACTCCACTTTGTGAAGACTTCTCGGGAGCCGCTTAGTAAAAGAAAAGATCCTTTTCCTAAGTGCCTTAAAACACGCGAAAACGTTTTTAACTCCCTCAGCAAAATGAATGAAGCTGACAACGCATTCCTCAGCGTTTTTCTACAATAGGGAAAGGCCAAGCCATATTATTTTAAATTCTGGACGTTGAATGGCCCATATTTCACGGGCGCTGTCACACGAACGAGGCGAAAATGTCCCTAATAGCCTTCATTGACTGATGGATGGATATCAGAATTTATTAGGAAAGATAAGGCAAGCCATTGCAGTTAAGTGGTCGGTCTACTGCGATTTGACTATTTATTTTCTTGATGTGACCATTGTAACTTGAGGTTGTTTGAATAAATGATATTGTAAAGGTTGTATGCCCAGCATGAAACCTTATGTTTGCTGGCAGCTAATAATGGCTATTGTTCGAACAGCCAGAAAGTATTCAATTAGATTTAAATAAAATACAGTGACGGATACTTTTCTTTAATATAAAAAGATTCAATTATTAAGTTTAGCGCAGCATTGTCGTGTACCTTTTATCGTAATTATACGTGGTCACACGAAATTAAGCTCCAATCCTTGTTTCCTTTAATAGTTCGTGCCCCTTACACTATACAAACGTTACACGAACATTACAATTGGTGGAGGTGCCGCGATCGACACCGGAGCACCCCCGCGATATAAGTGCGCGCACAAAGCGCATATTGTAAAAAACCCTATAAGCGTGCGCCGTGGCCGACACCGGAGCACCCCTATAAAAATAGTGCGCACCTAGAAGAAGAAGACGAACAGAGCTAAGTGGTTTTTTATTATTTATATATTGAAAGAGAGTAAGGAAGATGGCATATCAATATTTTTGGCCAGAAATTAATAAATTCTTTTCGGGCACGCATAGACATGAATGTGTCGAACAATTTATTAGTGAGTTTATTGAAGAAGCTAACCATTATGGATGGCGTAAGAGCGATTGGGCGCTCATAATAAGCGCATATATGGATAGCGCCGCCCTAATGTTTCATAGATATATATACCGTGAAGGTATGACCTTTGAAAATATTTGCAATAAATTGAGGGAAGAGTTCGAGTGCAGATGCCACCCATGGCACAAGTATTTAGTGCAAGAGGAAACCATTGCACTAACAACGGCTGAGGAAGTCGGAAAGGAAAGCATTGTTAATAAAAATAATGATGCTGAATTATTTTCTAGAATGAAACAAAATGATGACAATCAGGATGACATCCACGATGACAGCCATGATGTCAATGAGGAAGTCGAATGCAGCCCTGTGAATGCTGAAGAAGATTTAAGCGAAGTGTTCGAGACCGAACACGAGGAAGAGATGGACGAATCGGGTCAGAGCATTCCAATTATTTATCCTTTTATCTATGTTTCAGAGCCTCGGAATGAATCCTTGTCCAAGGAAAACAATGTTCACGATGACGAAACACATAAAAACAACGTCATCGTCGATCATAATATTGAGCATGAACGAATGTCCATGATGGTTGAAACCGACCAACTTTCATTGCCGACCGAAACGAAGGAGGACGAGCAGTCATCTGTGACTCCAAAGGGTGATGATTTTAAGTTTGCTTTAGAGTCAAAGGAAAGTAAAGCTGAGCAGGAGATAGTTAAGGTCGTCACAGCTTCACCTGAGCAGTCATCCAGTTCATTAGATGAAATCGAGATCATTCCAAAGCCATATACACAATTGTTTGTGTATATGGCTTTGGAATGATAAAAAATATTAAGATTTGTAAAGCTGGTAAACCTGTAGATCGATATTATCCTATAATAATAAAAAAAGGAAAAAGACAACGCAATAATGTTTCGTTACGACGAAAGCGCACCATTTATAATATAAAAATAGCGCCTATTAACAAAAATGTCGCATACAAATATGCTGGACAAACTAAAATAAAAAACTTAACTTCAGAACTAAATAAACTCAAAAGAAGTTCTAGAAAGTTTAATAAACATTTTATAAAGACATTTTCTCTATGGCAATTTATAGAAACATTTTTCATTTTAAAGTATAAATTTAGAAGATTAAATAATAGAAAGATCAGAGAGATTTTTCATGTTAGATTGAAACCATTTCTCGTTAATTTATAGCTTTCTTTTATTGTCCCTTTTTGTCAAATTAATTAATTCTTTTATTGTCATTATTGTATTATAATTTCAATGTCAACTAAATGTAAACATGTAGGTAAACATTAATCCATCCATTATTTTAGTTTGGTTAACTATACATTTTATTAATGCTTGTTATTTTGTATTCATTACATATGAACGTGAGACAACGTCGGTCACGAGGATACACCGGGTCACCGGGTGTCACTCCTCACAACCACGCAGAGTCTGAGGGAAGTACACCACGACCATATATTCATTACCTAGGATTCACAGCGGTGAATTAGCATGGGCATACTCCAGAAAATAATAACGTATGTCAAGTAACTACGCGAATTAATTAAACTTGTAAACTGTGGTTCCACCTAGAGGGGGGAAGACACTCACTCTAAGCCGACCAACTTTGCTAAAGAAGCATAGTCTTCGCAAAGGGTGTTGAGTTGACACCATTGGTTCAGCCTATAGATGAGCATTCTTTACCTTCACTCACACAAGCCATGGCCAACTTTGCTAAAGGAGCATGGTATCCGCAAAGAGTGTTGGATTGACACTACTGGTTCAGCTTTTAAATAAGAACCCACAGATTTTCATCAGCTGAGGCTGATATTAAATGGAAAGGCGTAGGTATATTTTTAGAATCAGCAGTGGCTGATAATAAATGGAAAGGAACGAGAGAGGAATAATTATATTTTTTTTAAATTTTAGCTCTGGAGTATGAACATCATTTAGATTGTTTTTGATGAATTCAAAGTGTGGTTTAGCCTCTTAACCTTTTCCTTCCCTCTGACTCAATGCCGTCCGATGGAGCAAAAGCTTTTGATGTTAAGAACTTCTCTGATTAACCCTTCCGGACCAATGTGAACTTTCACATTGATTGTTTGATCGTGTCCGAGGACACGTCGCGTCTTTTCCCCGGGGTTTTGGCGTGACGAGGTTCAAGCATGACAAATATAGTTTGCATAAGGTGCATTATGGCACACTTAAATATTTAACTTCATTGACACTTATTATGATGTCAAACTTGTGGTTTGTTTGTCCTGTCCTTGAGCCTTCCCTTGCAAGGGAGGTACCTCATTTTGTTTCAACGTCCCCCGGGTCAATAAATTAAATTCTCTTAGGGTTAGGCAGGAACCTTCTGATTGTTCGAACGTTGTGAATAAAAGGATTGCACAATTATGGGAGTGCATTCATCCATTTATTCAAGGGTGGGCGTAGCTCATGTAAAGGTTGTATGCCCAGCATGAAACCTTATGTTTGCTGGCAGCTAATAATGGCTATTGTTCGAACAGCCAGAAAGTATTCAATTAGATTTAAATAAAATACAGTGACGGATACTTTTCTTTAATATAAAAAGATTCAATTATTAAGTTTAGCGCAGCATTGTCGTGTACCTTTTATCGTAATTATACGTGGTCACACGAAATTAAGCTCCGATCCTTGTTTCCTTTAATAGTTCGTGCCCCTTACACTATACAAACGTTACACGAACATTACAATATTGTTACAGTATCGTCTACTAGGTATCTTATTGGGTGGCGAGAAACAGACAGCTATAGGTACTCACATAACAACACTTACTGCGGCGTATCGCGAGCAGATTGGACTGCTTGTGTGTGAATCGTTGCTGCAAGCTTTAAAATAAAATACTAGTGTCCAACAATATAGTAAACCGCATCATAAATCGATCATAAAAAATATTTAGTACTTGGTGTACTGTACTACTGGAGGGAACGGAAATACAAAAACTGACAAATAATGAATTACTCTCCCGGTTCTCTTCTCACCAGTAATTGAGATCTCTCAGATGTATCTTTAGGTTATTATGTGGGCCGATCCCGGCGGCACTGCAATGCCGGGCCGACCCGCGACGGGAGTGGAGCGAGCCCCGAACATCCCGTCAGCTTACAAAAATCAGATTAATATACTGGTCCCTCAGTGAGGGAACTTTCAGATATTAAGCTGAAAAGAACAGATACTACACTTTGATCTTAGCCAAAAGGCCGAGAAGCGATACCCAAAAATCGGAAATCCGAGACCCCAACTCAATCGCGGAGAATCTTAACACCGCGATTCAGGATTGCGCGTCATATGAGCAGCGCCATCTATGGAGGTGCTGTGTTACTATACGCACGTTGGTATCTTTTGCATTGGGTAACTTCAATCTACGTGTATGAGCAATTTTATATTTAATTAAAAGTTGTCAGCTACAAGATTAGATTCTACATAATTCAACTATGATAACAAGAGTAACCAACAGCATCCTTAACTCATTTATATTTCTAAATCAGATCGCTTTAAGCTGATTTATGAAATAAATTTGTTTGCATGAACTGCTACTTCCATCTCGTTCACAATAGTTTGTGTATTAATTCCTAAAGCCATGTTAACAGTAAGTTTTTTAAACGTTTGCTGCAGAATTCTTCTAAATGGTTGATTAAATCTTTATCTTCTACCTTTAGATATACTTATACATTATAATATTCAACACAGTTCTCTGCTACACAAACTTAGGGTCCTCCCAAGCTTAGCCACAATATACGACACACAGACCTTCGCCTTGGCAATGAGTTACTTTCTATTATTATTCCTTACAATTTATAATCTCGCGAGATTATAAACTAACGATGTGCATAATTCTACGGTGACATATACGTATTTCTCCTGTAGAAATTGGTAAGTCTACGGATATGATTTGAATGTCTAACATAGGTAATTAATATCAAGGTCTGATTATTCAAAGATACAATATAATCCCATTAATATCTGATTCTATAACAACAAACAATGAATGAAAACATTGTAAGTCAAGCACACATATTTATTAATCATAACAATAAACGTGTTTACTGATCTAAAAACAGGTAAAGCCATCTGTCTTGGTAAATCTATAAGGAAGGGCGCGATGTGACTACAATACATTGCGTCACCGATGGTAACGTAGGGAATAATAATAGAAAGTAACTCATTGCCAAGGCGAATGTCTGTGTATCGCTTTGAAGTGATAAGTTATAAGTGATAAGTATAGGTGATAAGTTAACCCTAATTAGGTTAACTCCTCGACTAATCGACTTCATCATATTTCTCTGCTTCACATACTTATGTGTAGCAGAGAAATATGATGAAGTCGATATCAGAAGGATTTTACAAATGACAAAATTAATCATTTTTTTAATATTCTCCAGCAAAAGTTCAAGAAACATACTACATAGTAACATGGCTTTAGAAATTAGGACGCAACATATTGTAAACGAGGGACGCAACGTAGGTATTGTAAACGAGATTGAAGTAGCAGTTCATGCAGAAATTGAATTTCATTAGTCAGCCTAAATCGAAAGCAGCAGTGAACAGATTTTAAAATCTAAATTACCTAAGTCTGCTATTGGTTACTTTTGTTATTATAGTTAAGTTATGTATCAATGTAAAATAAATATAATCTTTTAGCTAACAGCTTGTAGATAAAAATAAAAATCGCTAATAGCCGTAGATTGAGTCACTCAATGCAAACGATACCAACGTGCGTGTAGCAGCGCCTCCATAGATGGCGTTGTTCATATGACGCGCAATCCTGAATCGCGGTGTTAAGATTCTCCACGATTGAGTTGGGGTCCCCGATTTCCAATTGTCAGGTATCGCTTCTCGGCCTTTTGGCTAAGATCAAAGTGTAGTATCTGTTCTTTTCAGCTTAATATCTGAAAGTTCCCTCACTGAGGGACCAGTATATTAATCTGATTTTTGTAAGCTGACGGGATGTTCGGGGCTCGCTCCACTCCCGTCGCGGGTCGGCCCGGCATTGCAGTGCCGCCGGGATCGGCCCACATAATAACCTAAAGATAGATCTAAAAGATTTCAAATGCTAGTGAGAAGAGAACCGGGAGGGTAAGTCATTACTTATCGTGGTCTCCGTCCCGCCATTGCTTCATCGATCACTATTACTGATTGTTTAATCTATTTGTGATGTTGTTTAATTTATTGTGTTATTTTGTTAGATTATTGTAATAGGTACCTACTATATTGTATTTTGGTAAACATTTATGGGCCTTAGTTGCCTGACAATAAATCATGATATTTTTTTTTTTTTTGAGGGGCTTGTGGCTAAATAGTTACTATTTAGGGCGCCCGAACAGCCGTCTGACAACCAGTCTTACCAAGGGGTATTGTATTACCCAGTAACTGGGTTGTGGAGGTCAGATAGGCAGTTGCTCCATGTAAAATACTGGTATTCAGCTGCATTCGGTTAGACTGGAAGCTGACCCCAACAAAGTTGGGCAAAGGCTAGGCAGTTGATGATAAGGATATAATAATTTTACGTTTGTTAAAAACAGAGATTAACATCGTTCAACTAATTATAAATAAGTACCTACTTAGAGACAGTCCAAGATCAAAATTTTTTAGTCGCGAAATGCCTTCAGATTGTCAATGTACCTTTTCCAATAATAATAAGTAGGTACAAGTATTTATATTTATGTGCTTTTATAGTATTCAAGAGAACAAAGACTGACATGTCAATGTCAGCTTTTGAAATATTAATATATCTGTCTGTTCGCTCCCGTTAGTATATCAAGACAGTAGACAGTGCTTCGCCGCTGACGTGAGACAGCTTCTGGCGCGAGTAACTTGTTCTTTGTACACTCGAGTATGTGGTTACATAAAATGATGTTTATTATAATGTTGAATCAAAGAGTTGATTAAAACGTATAGTGTATTATTAAATTGGATAATATATTTTGGGGGGTTAGTGGGGATTTAAAGATTATTAAAATAATTACAGTAAAATGTTGTCCTCCAATTCCTAGCTACGTTGAATATGTATTCCAACACAACGCAGGTGTGTTATAAAAATATGATCCAATAACCTTGCATTACTGACAATATCAAAAGAAATAAACGTGATTATAATATTATATAAAACTTTGTACCCTTTTTCACAAAATTTATTTAAGAGGAATATTAAATTTGGCACAGTTACAGTTTGTATGGAGAAGCAGTGAAAAAAAAAACAATATTTTTATTTAATTTAAACTTAATTTTTTTATGAATTATTGTTGAATTTCGAATACTGGGCGACCACTAGTAATAGTAAATGCGTGGTCGTGGCTTTTGCACAAAATTGTTGTAGTGTGGCATTAATACCTATGACTCCCAAACTAGACCAGGAATGCCTGTTTCTTGGGAGCCCGAATGCTGGGGTCAGCTTCCAGTTTAACCGGATGCAGCTGAATATCAGTATTTTACATGGAGCATATCTGTCCTCCACAACCTCTAACTGGGAAACACGATACTCCTCGGTAAGACGGTATGTCGGGCTAAAAATTCATAAACAAAATTCAAACTCAAACCATTTACTTCAAATAAATCAATTACAGGTACTTTTTTGTCATTGGGTCGGTCTGTCAGAAAGATGAAGCTAGTTGCCCATTCCAAGGCGTGAAGCGTCCTATGGAGAAGAACGGCAAAAAATTCAAACGAAATATGTGATTCTCTTCTTCTATTAGTACAAGAATATAACAATTTAGTCCCCCATTTACCTACTATAATAAGTCAAGTTGCTATGTAAAAAAGTTAGTAACATTTTCCTCCAACATAAAAAAAAATCAGGATGATTTACTGCAATAAACACATTCCACAGAGGATGCCCTCTTCATACAACGCCTCGACCATTACAAAGGGTACAGAGGCTTCAACGCCGGCAAATTCATTACAAAACAGTCAACAGACCATTGAAATATGACCCTTATTCCTTGAGCCTTAAGATCTAGGATTAAGATCAACATCTGAGAGATTGCACCCATTTGTCAGAATCTCGAGTCATTTAAGGCAATTTTTATTACTTTACTCTGTCAAGAATGGCGGGAGAATGTACAGTAATAGCATAAAAGTGTGATGTGTTGAGCAAATACAAGGAAAATAAGAGGGTGAAGAATAATATAAATTAATTTAAACTTTGTGAAGTTGAATTTAAGGCGAGACTTTGAAGGAAAATGGCGTAGCTTAGGATATTGCAGAGCGATTACTGTACGAGGTAGGTGCCTTCTGTGAAGTTTCGTAATTTTGTCGGGTATTTATTTGTTTATTTATTTGCATAAAACATGGTATACAAGCTGTTACATGAGTTAAGGATGAGATCATACATTTGTAAAAGCATGGTTGGTTAATTTTATTCAGGTACCTACAATAATAAAAACAAGATAATTATATTTATTTATTTATAACAATTGCTTGCTGCACTTACAGTAAGCACCAAAGCGCGCAGTAAGCCAACAACATAATAAATTTAACTAAAAAACTTCACACAAACATTGAACATAGATCAGATATATCAACATCTAGCCTCTGAGTAATCAGGGCGTTAAGCAGATTGATCGCCTGGGTTGTAGGAGCATATCGAGCAGTATGAGTGCGCACTGGCGGAGCTGCGAACAGGCACCGCGAGGCACAGGCGCGCGCCCGCCGCAGCCGGTCCGGAGCAAACAATGAACAGCGAGCTAGGGTAGTCGCGACATCGATCTTGTTATGAAATTTAAACAAAAACAGAAAAACTAATATAACTTTATAAAGTTTTATCTTTCAAAAAATCTTGTGTGGAATAGTACCTAACATTTATCTATTAGTAAGTATGTTGGCCTCTTTTTAAATATACTTAAAGATTCTTCTTTGTAAGCATGAGGTATTTTATTATAGATTACGGGCCCTATTGATAGAAAGCTTTTTCTTAATAATGCTGTTTTTAGTGTTAAACTAAACTTCGCCGTACTCGATACATTTCGGTTCACTTCGCCGAATCCCGAAAGTAGGTACTTTCTTTTAGTAGTCAACTTTTTCCCCTAAATCGGTAATCCTACTGCCAATGAGAGTCAGTAATGAGCTTGCCAGAGTCAATTAGTTGTAATGTCTAACTTGTTAATTTGTATTAGGATAAGTAATTCACTTTATCGATAGGTTCGTTAACGTGTGACAGTAAGCCCTTTAGGCTTACTGTCACATTTATTTAGGTTTAGGGAAAAAGCGTTGTATTTTACTATCCCGTCCCTACTTTGAAAGGGTGCAATGTACTGGATGCAGTGACATGTCAAAACATTGAGGTTTAGGTGCTCTATCTAGTTAAAATATTTGGGGTTCATTTATAAACGTTGCGTAAAGTTAAGTAATGATTAGCGACTGTTTAACCATATATTTTTAACGTTTTAAAACGTCTCTTAACTTTAAGCACCGTTTATAAATAAAGGGGTTAATGTTTAATACCCAGTTGCAAATAGAAAACATGAATGCCACATGCAAGAACTTAGCGGCCACATAAAAAGACGAAAAACCACTTTGTTTGTTCTATGTATCGTCCTCCTCGGGTAGTATTCCACATTAATAAGAGTCGTTGTCTATATTATGTTTAGATTTATATATATCACCGTAAGATTGTGAACACCATTAGTTTCTAATCTATTTCGCGAGATTGTAAACTGTGGATAAATTATGAACTGCAAAAAACAATTAACAATTTAACGCACTATTTTTCGATAGCTTATAATCTGTCCGTCAAATTGTGAACTGGTATCAAGACGGATAGTACCTTGCGCTATTACTAAATAGTCAAGTAACTGCCACTAACTTGGAAGTAGTGCTCGCAGGCCGCTGTCGCGGCACCGCTCGCTACGCTCGCTCGGCTCGCGTGCGGTTGGTCGCAGTTCTAACCTAACCTAACCTATTCGGTCGGTAAGCAGTAGGTATGGTGCAGTTCACAATTTATCGACAGTTTACAATCTCGCGAGATAGATTATAAACTAACGGTGTTCACAATCTTGCGGTGACATATATAAATATAATTGGGCTGGACACATCTGCCGTATGTCAGACGACCCGGATGGATATGGCGGGATTAGCTGGGTTCCTTCAATAACAACTGGTTCTTAGCAGCTTTAAACAGAGGGAAGTGGAGAAAGGGGAAGAAAGGGCTCTACCCTACATTGGGACAACACAGGCTTTTAATAATAAAAAATCAAATTAGCAAAATGAAAAATTAAGTGTAACTAATAGGTCAGTTTACGTTCTTAAAAACCTTATCGTTAGCATTGTAATCCAATCTATTGGTCGATCTATTAAACCTATCTGTCCTATAGGTTAATCTTCCAAACGTGCATTTTTAACTACTGTTAGTTGGCAGTCACATATAACTCATCTGCCTTCAAATTATCACCCTAAGGTTGACTGGTAGAAAATGCCTCAGGCATTAAGTCCGCCTTTGAACAGTATTTTTTTACTTGTGCATTAAGTTTTAATAAATAAGTTCAAGAGTGAACGACGGGCTAAATGCGTAACATACTATCAGTAGCAATGGATTTAATTTTTCCAGTTCAACACCTTTCATTGCTTTATTTACGTTGTTAAGTAGACAATTTTTTTAAACATATGAAGCAATGCATTACTCCTACCCCTCAGGCGGTTACCAATGAGGACAATAGCCTGTAGGCTGTAATCCAATCTCGGGCAATGGACTAACGTACTAAAAATCCAATCGGTTAACGCCGTTCTTAGAAAACCATTAGAAAAGATAGGTGTCCAGCCGTAGGTCTTTCCAATTGCACACGACTGAGACCAAACCTCACCTACTCGTTAACTACACACCATCATAGATCTCTCCAATTGCCTGCCCGCTGATTGCTTGCCTGACCCTGATCCTCACCCTCTCATAACCACAAGATTACTTAAAACCAATTAAAATTCAGACATTCGTTTGCAAAACCCAGAAATACTTAACCAATTCTATTCCATTATCAGCTAAAATTATCGGTCTCATTACTTATTCACGTCATGCCCGCGCAACCGTTGGTGATTGAATATTGAATTGTTGGTGTCACACGGGAATCGACGAGCTGTACGATTTTATATATACCCTCAGATTTGAATAAAAAATGTGTTCGGTTTTCAAATGGTTGTGAATTTTTGATACTGGTTCAGTTTTTAATGTCTTATTTTGAAGACAGATCGTTATCTCGATTTTCTCATGTATGCCCTGGTAAACAGCCATTTAATAAGCTTGGAAGTGGGACTGGCTGAATAGGAGGTACCTACTGTAAAGGTTATCTGCAAAAGAGGCCTTATGTTGTATAGGCTGGCGATAAAATAACTTAAATGTATTCGAACTGCCAAGCTAATTTAGCAGAAAAAACAGATGGCGTTACTTTGGGTTGACAAGCAAAACCAAGAAGATTGAAATAAGATGCGTAGAATGCTCTGGAAATACTTAATTTCTTCAACAAACGGGTTTTATTATTCGATCCTGGTACAGAGTGTAATAGAAATGTTTCAGAAATATAATTAGTTAGCTAAGAAAGGTTTACTTCAATAGCACATATACTATTCTTACTTTAATCTTTCATTAATTATTATCGTGAGGTAGATCAACAACTTCTATAAATAAACTATTGACATTGGTTTTGATCTTTTGGAATTGCATAAAAAATAATTTCATAAAAGTGGACTATGTAACGCTGTTTTAAATATTTGTTTACAAATTAATTTCACAGTCAATTTCACAGGTTACATCTTGAACACAAAAGAAACATTGTTTCCAAGCAACGCTTTGAATAAGGGCATTAACATATGCCGACAGTAAACACTTCACAATTCGGATTCAAAACTTTCATTAACTTCACCCTTTTTCTGTTTTCTGAACTCCAAAAACGGTAGCGTCCAAAGTCGCTGGTTCGTCGCGAGTTCCTCTGCGTCATCAAATGTATGTGGCATGTCCTTTCTGGCAGTTTCCGGTAACCCAAAAGCAACCAAAGCACCTAATCCAGCTATTGAGCCCACTACCACTAAAGGCAGCCAGTAAATATAAACTTTCAAGTACACAATGTATGGCGACAGAACTGTGGCTACGTATCCACAAATATGTACAATAGACACTCCTGATCCTCTAACTGATGTTGGCAAGATCTCAGCAGCCCACTGCATAGATGCACTTAACGACATATTGACAGCAAATCTGGCGACCACTGCAAATATTACCGTTTGTATGCCACTAGCAAATACTGTAAGTATGCAAAATATACAGCTTACAGCCATCATGACGATTGTCAACCACCGTCTACCCAAGCAGTCCATAACAAAGGCCACAATGATCATCGATGGACACTCAGTAAAAGATACCAATGAGAAAGACATGAAAAAATCGAAGTCTATTTGACCTATACTCCTCACCAGTCCATCAAAAACGATAGTGCAGCACATGAATTCAATACATATTAGTATAAACATTTTTCTAATGACGGGCCTTTTAAAAATTTCCGAACAACTCTCTGATTTTTCGTCTTTCGCATTCATTGCTGATAGTTTAAATTGTTCAATGATTTTTGGTGGTATCACCTTTTTATTAATCCGACCAATTACAAGAACTTTATTTACAGCGTCATCAATACGGCCTTTTGATAACAACCATCTTGGACTTTCTGGTAGGTAAAATGGTGATATTAAAGCTAAGGCTAGAGGTAAACTAGTGACTAGAGAGATCGTTTTCCAGTGTCCGCAAGCGAGCATCAACCAGGGTAGCACAGTGACGAATAGAGAGTAAAATGTAGCAAAGGATAAGTTTGCTAATAAAGTTCTGTATTTAGGAGCGACGTATTCTAAAATGAGAAGGTACGCCATAATCATGCAGTTATCGTAAGCCATACCCATAACGAATCTAGCAGCAGCAAACTGAGTCAAATTTTGAGCATAAGTACTTGCTAAACCACCAACACAGCCGATAACATTGCTTATTACAGCAGCAGGCACTCTTCCGAACCGATCAGCAATCCATCCAATAATAAATCCTCCTAAGATGGACCCAACGAAGAATATTGATTGAGCCGTTGCTTGATAACTGTTCTTGTCGCAGACCCATTCCAATTCGCTTGAAATAGTGGGATACGGTATTTCTGTTTTGTTGAACTCCCATCCATATTGACACGGCACTGTACTCCACGTCGGATCAGGCGTTAGTCCCGTTGCTAATACCTCGGTCCAGTTCGCTTCGTACATCTTACATTGTGAGTATCCAAATCTTGCATTCTCATCTTTGGGTACTCCAAGATCCCTTCGTTGTATAACTGTTAAGTTTTCTAACTCGGGGATCCTACACCAGTGGTTGGGCGATACTTCTGTCATGAACATCTGGGAGAAGTACACGAAGGTTCCATAGGCGTAGAAGGGAAACGTAGAAAAGAAGAGAAGCCATTGGTAACGTCCACACTCACCAGCGGCCGATATGAGGTCATCATAATCTACAGTTTCTTTTGCCTTGTCCACTTTGGTTTCTATATCTGCTACAGTCTTTTTTGCAGCCATTTTTGTTTTTGTTTCCCTTGCTGTGTCGTCTTCGACAAACTTTATTAAACTGATTAAACAAATTTCGGTCGCGTCTTTTATTATGTCGGTGATTTTATTTGCAAAGATAGGATGCTAAATTTGTAATTGTGGGTTGTTAAAGGCTTTCTTAAACACATATTCGCTTATCTTTGACGCGAGAATAAATTAAACATAGAGATGGAGATTAGGTAAGTTTCCATATGATTTATGCAGTGGGTAATTACGCGAGATATATTCCCTTTATATGGCTTCTGTATTAGTAAACTTATTTTTAGAATAGTCATCCTTCAATCTAAGATGATGGATGTGTTCATACGTAATCCTCGTGTTTAATAGTTGTCAACTCTTCTTCCGTATAACTGCATTCAGTAGACATGATCAAACGAATATTTTTGGTTTCTACGATTTTCTTCGCTCTTTTGTTAGAAATAATATTTGTACAAACATACAAAGCAGGAAAATTATTGTTGTAAAAGTAAATAATTATTATGAGAGCTCACAAAATAATACAACTATTATGTCAGTCTACGTTAGCCTCTATGCTAGATGTAAATAGAAGCTATAAAGAAAAATATATAAATATTATATAATATGTATGTAGTGACATTACAAAGTAGTTTACAATGATTGTGTGATCTGTATCATTAAACTGTTTAAAGTTTAAACAATTTTGCACATACAACACGCAATATTATCTGAATATCACGTTTCAGATTATTTACGTTTTCACGGTTTATTTATCAAACTTTATTTCATGTTTACTGGTTGTCTCATTAGTGTTATCTTCAGTCGACTACTTTATTACAGCAACTAAAAATACTCAAGTGGACTTAATCATTTTCTAATTTCAGAAGAATCAGGCAACAGAATTTTCTTCTATAATAATAATGTAGTCCCATATGCTCAAAGTGTCAGATTTCCTAGATTTTTCTGTTGTGTATCTCTCTTCTAATGTTTCCGTTTTGTTTCGAATATGTGGCAGTAGTTTGCAGTCCTATTATAGCTATCACAAACCAGACAGCAGCTTAAATAAATAAACTCTGTTTATTCGTGGTAACGGACAGGATTTGTGGCTTGTGGTTCCGTAAACATTCACTAAGGAGCATAACAAAGGATGGATTACCACACAAAGCTGCCATCTTACTTCCTTCCTCTCTTAATCCGAATTTCCTTGAAAAACTAACAACTTTAAAATAAAATGAAACAAAGTCCTCTTCGTTGCTAGTCCCTATACATTTTTACTTCAGCTGTAACTTGAAAACTTTTCTCCAGGGAAATTCATGTTCCGGTCGAAGATTGAAATACGGTACTCCAATGTATTTATTGATGTTCATTTATTTTTTTAACTATAACTAACGCTGTTGAAAACCTCGCCATTTCAGTCGAAAGACAACCACCGCTGGACATAGATCTCTCCCAAGCATCGGCAATTTGACGAGTTCTGTGCTTCTCGCATCCATTGTGTTGCCAGTGATGACTTATGACCAGAGATCGGATATTCGGATGCATATTCATCTAAAGTTGAGATGTTGGCTAACATGGAATGCGCTTTTGTATCGAAAACGTCTTAATTCAGGTAAGTAATTTGTTTATTTTTTGTTTTAGCTAATACAAACCACCCCTCCTCCAGTACATACACATATGTGTATCGGGTTAAACATTAATTTTAAATTAATACACATCTGAATAGTTATGTAATCAAGAATCCCGGGGTTTTTAATAAATATTACAAATAATTTTTAAAACCGCTTCCATACTTTCATAGCTAAAAATTATCATCAGGTAAATATGCATCCGAATATCGGATCACTGCTTATGATACTGAAAAGTGGTAGCTCACAATGGGTCTCAGAAGACGGTTCAAAGTCATCCAAAGGGCAATGAAGAGATACCGTGGCTCTTGGCACACAGGCAACTGAGTGGGTTTTAGTCAGTAAAAGTCTGACACGCCCTCCTGCTCCACTCAGAGTGGGAGAAGTTATTTGATGATTTTCCCAACCAAAAAAAAAAATCCCTAGAACAATCAAGGAACATAAAACAACAATAAAAATTAACAATACTTTCATGAATAACTCTTACAGTACTCTTGACTTGCCAATAAAATCTTCGTGTTAGTTTTGCTTCAATATAACATTTATGATTTGTTGTGTTTGTTTTAGGAACGACGGCGACGTTGTGCCTTTTGCTGGTATCGACGGAGCTTCGGATTTTTGTTTCGAAATTAAAGACAAATATTTATTTAACCTTGAAGTACGTTATTTTATATAAGAAATATGTGGTTACCTATATCAATTTCTTATTACTTTTAAAAGCTTGATTTCAAACATTAAGAGGGGTATCTTTTATTGTAATTTGTCTGTTTTCTACAGCTTTTGAAGGGCATGAAAAAACAACATATGCCGAGATGGTCGTAGGTTCAGCCAAAACTTTGATCAATATTATTTTCATTCGATCGTGGATAAATCATGATCATGCTCATGAATTTCACTAGTACGATAGTAATAGCACAATGCCGTTTTCTAAGTTAAAAAAACAACCGATTTCCGGAAAAACACTTTAAGTGAAGAATTACTTGGGATATGTATTTTAATTTTTTGTCACCGCTTTCCGAAATTAAAGTTACTTTTCACTTTGTACTTAGTGTTTTTCCGGAAGTCAGTTGTATTTTTTTTTGGAAAAAGTTTTTGTTTTGCACTTTTTTGTTCTAGTACCTACCCCACAAAATTCTAAATTTCATCATCCTTGGGGTAAAAGCTATGCATATTTATGCGATTGCAGCAATCGCGGTTTAATTCCTGTAATTTTTTGAAGAGTTTCGTTGTCTGTCTCCGAAACGCAACATCAGATCTATATGAAATTTAAATGGGACCATTTCGGCATAAACCCCTTTCAAACAAAAAAAGATTTTTGCAAATCCGTCTATATATGACGGAGTTATGGCCCAAACATACATAAAAAAATATAAACAAGTCGAATTGATAACCTCCTTCTTTTTGAATTCGGTTAAAAAAGGGTACAGTTCGTTAACAGTTATTTTTCAGCTGACAGCAGCAACCTAACAGCAACCTTATTTTTACGAAAATAAAGATTACAATGATTTTATAGGCGTGTCAGTATCAGCAACACAACAGCGACTTTATTGGCATGAGAATAAAGATCATTATGATTTGGACAGTGATGGAGAATCAGAGGTACCTAAAACTACTGTGAAACGATATGGAGGTTGTGAATACAAAGTGTATTCTTACAACCTGACTTATGTTTTATTACTCAATCACGTAAAAAAGGCAGAACACATTTGAATGAAATTTGGCACAGATTCCTAGTTTCTAACCTGGATTAACACATAAGGATACTTTTTATCCCGGTAGTACGTTCCCATGGGATAATTTTTATCCTCCACGCAGGCGATGCAGCGGGAAAAAGTTAGTATTGTATAATTATAACGTAGTAAACATTGCTTCAGAGACGGTTCTTAAATGTGGTGCTTGTCTTACCGATTGTCTTACCGTTTCTACTAAAGGTTATGCGACAATTTTGTGTAGGGGCGGCTAGAATCAATTCTATTTTAATGTAAATGTTGACGTTCAAAAGTGCTTTTTTACACGCTTTATATTAGCTTCACTTGTATGTTTGTTTGTTTGTTTGTTTGTATGTAACCGACTCCTTTGAGCGCGATTTTGACCCACTTTAAACAGTCAGATTTCATTGAAACTTTGTAAACTTGTCGAGGACCGATGACAATTCATAAATTAAAAAAAAAATGAGAAAAAAAACAACACTTTTTTGTAGTTAGCAAAACTAAAAAATAGAAAATAAATAATAGTTTAAAAAACTAAAAAACACGCTTTAAAAACCAAACTAAAAAAGGAGAAAATAATTTAATTCAATTAAAAAGCGTGGGGTGATTGACATTAATTGATTATAAAAATACCTCAAAAAGCACCCCACGCTTTTTAATTGAATTAAATTATTTTCTCCTTTTTTAGTTTGGTTTTTAAAGCGTGTTTTTTAGTTTTTTAAACTATTATTTTTAAGTGCCTATTTGAAATAAATACTTTGACTTTGACTTTGTGTCCCTAAGTCAAAAAATTGAATTGAAGGAAGTGTTAGTATGGTACTAGTACGTGCTTAGAACAAAGACGGCTACACACGATATTGTCTGTAGATCAAGGGATATACGTGTAATCACGTGTGTCATCTTGGGAATCTTCTTGAAGTTTTTTTGATCTCTCTCGGCTGAGAATATATTATAATCTAATCTACCTTTCTTGGACTAAGATATTGTGTTCAGAAGAAGAATATTACCTCATGTTCTGCCTAGTTTTTTCCAAACTACCTTATGTTTGGATCAGTTTCCAATGTTAACGGATGAAGCTGTAACCAGTATGGAGACTGAGAGCTAAATTTCAATAGTCAGATAAATTTTATCTGAGGAATAAATATGTCGGTTTGACAGCTTTTGTATAGAAAATAATTTTATTAAACTGCCAGCTTTATTGTTCAGAAAAAAGTTATCTGACAATTGCAAAATCAGCCCTAACACGAGAGAATATTATCTAAATAATAGGTCGGTATTTAGTTCAGCCAACTCTAAATCCAAGATCCATTAATCTATCCAATTAACCCTAAGTCTCGTCTGTGACTAAAGTGAAATCTTCCTTTTATATTTAGCCTATTTATCAGTAACAAGGAAGGTACAAAATTGAATAAACATTCAACAATCGTGCTATGGCCTGTATTTGTTCCAGTTCCCAGAATTCCAGACGTGATCCGATTGTCCGCCTGCGCGCTTCTACCTAGCGTACTTGTTACTGCTCAGTACTTTGGAAATTGAAATAGAATAGCTAAATATAGGACCTAAACTTTCCCGCATAATAGAATCCCAATTTTCTTACAGTACCAAGATTTATTTTTCCCCCGTGCCTCAGGAAGCACGTTAAGACGTTGGTCCCGGCTGTCATTCGTGGATCTTTGAGTCTTTAGGGGTCCTCAGAAGCCTGAAGTCCACGGCACATCGAGCCTGGAGCTAGTTCTGTATGTAAATAAGAATCACTGAAGCACTTATCGACTTGATTTTGACTTGATCTACTCAATAAAACCCTTAAACCCATTCACTGATTGACAACGAAAAGTATAAACCGCTGAATTTCGATTCTAGAACCAAAATGTCAAGCTTCTAGACTCTAGAAGCTTGACATTTGCACAAGAGTTCTGTTTATTCTGAAATTGATCACTAAGATAGGATTTTTGAAAATTCGAAAGCCCTAAAGAGGTTAAACAGGGGATGAAAGTTTATATGAAAACGCGTAAATTTTGGCCAAAGGGACGCACACCTTGTTTTCTATTATAAACACATCAAGCACCAATAATTTAATTAAACTTCAGAAAGTTAAACAATAACGTGTTCAACTCTTGAGTTATTGATTGCATGGATAATTGGAAGTGTCAATTACAGTCATGCAATTTTATATATGGAGAATATCTATGGCAGCTGTTGTTTGAGTTGCTCGACTCAGGAAATTCAATAATCTTGTCTAACCTGAGAATATCGATGTAATTATAATATGAAGTAGGTATTGAGTACCTATATACGTAGATGTATAATGTTGGTTCTACAACGAGCAAACTCTTTGTAATCGGCCCTCGATCCGATTGCCTTGTACCGTTTATGAAGAAAAGTCTTTAATGGTATCATCATCATCATTTCAGCCGAAAAACGTCCACTGCCGGAAATATGCCTCCCCAAGCTCGGCCACTTGGACCGGTTCTGTGCTTCCCGCATCCAGCGGATTCCTGCGGCCTTCACAAGATCACAAGGTCAACGGTTCAATCTTATGTCGCAAAATATTTCAAAGGGTACTCAGGATAAATGTACCTTATGTTTACATGAGATCGCCTTTTGCACACGTTTTATTACTGTTATTAATTGCATCTAGTTTGACTAGAATCTGACACTAGCTTAGTTAAGAAAAGGCTAAGGGGACGACGCGGCGTTGGAAAATGAAGGCATTATGGAACTCGAGTTCATCTTATTTCTGACAAATTGCCGCTCGTTGGGAATTATTGGCAGCAGCGGGTGGGACGAGCGAACAAATGCATCTCGACCTTTCAGTATAGTGATATAATGATGATGATTATGTACGAGTAGCTGAGATACATAGATAAATTGTTTATGTGGTGCATACAAAAGTCATAACACAACATACAAGACACGATGAGATAAAAACTAATTAAGTACATGAAAAGAAAAGGTACTAAAAAAAGAAGAAAGGATGACATAAGTACGCGTATAGTGATGAAACTTTAGGCTATGACACAATCTGACATTCAAATGAAATAACTTGCGGTGGAGTTGCGTCTCAAAGTTGAACCAAATGGGAGTCCAGCTCAGCATGGTGTCAGGCAAATATACCTGACTCTGATATTCTGCTGAATCCCTGCAGTGACCATCGAACGTCGAGCTGATGAGAGTGGTAAACAAAAAAATATTGTTGGTGTTGTGAAAAGTGGAATGTGCGAAGTAAAATTATGTAAGTACATATTTCTGCAGTAAAGTTACGCTTTTGGCAGCGTTCTTGTTCGATGATGATTGTGTATTTGATTACTTGATTGTTTAAATGTATAATTTATATGTAAATGAATAATCATAATATGACCTTAGAATATGACTATATTAGCGTACGTGTGAATAAAATAATGTTTGCAATAAATTAAAACTTTCTTTTTTTTGTCGGGCATCTCGCAGTTGGCCTTGAGAGGCTGTGACTGCTCAACCGGGCTTTCCTGGGGCTGCCATTAAGAATTTACTCTTACCGCCTCCAGCCAGGGCTTACAAACTAAAATTTATAAACTAAGCGACTGCACGCTGAGGGCACCCCCTGTGGGGTACGGACGTCGGCTCAGGGCGTCACTGATAGGGGGACAGCTATCGTTGGGGACAGGCTGGATCAAAATATTGGCATTATCATTATTGATCGGGGAATTTAAAGCTACTGGCTCAGTTGCGGCGCGGGCTGGCGCTTCAACGAGCAAGGGTCGGTCGGGGGTCTCGGCGTTATGCACCGTTACTCGGGGTCCTCGCGGGGCGCGAGGACCTCGGCGGCGGCGGCGAGGTCGGAATGAAAAACTAAAACAGGCATGTGTTAACTATTATCTTACAGTAGACCCACAAATTATTCAATTATTAATATTCTATTTGTTTACAGGTTTGTGACGATAAGTTGCGCCAAGAAAACAGAACGAATCAAGAAGAACACGACAACCAGTTATATTATGGACGTTACGTACCTATTCGCCATACCCAGTTTTTTTCTGCGAGGCGATAAGAAACTGTTGCAGTCTAATTCTGAAGGTGCCAATAGATTTAAGATTCCTTATCGGCGGGGGAATTTTTATTTATTTATTTATTTAAACTTCGTACATAACACTCTAACAGCTATGCGCCAATGCGATGTTACTACTATAAACAAAAGTTTCAAAAGTCATCTTACTTACGATAATGAACAAAATTAACAAGAAATTCACATGAAAACAACACAACATTAAATATTTTCAATGCACTTTAGTGCTACTTCTGTAAATCTCTTCAGGCTGCACTGAAATATATCAACTTCCATAGAAATAATATTGACCAATCTTATTGTTCCAGCATTTGGATGCGGCATAAAGGTTGGTTAGAGCAAAAATAGAAATACCTACACTTACGCAAGAAAAAACATCGATTTAATTCTAATGTATTGACTTACAAAACTATGTACCTAGTGGAAACCGTACTATATTATGAAGTTGCTTTTTTCTCAAAGCTGCAATAGTCATTCAAAATTAAAAATGAAAATAAGAATATTTTTTTTCACATAAACCTACATGGGCACTTTTGAAACGTCAGAAGCTAGGTGCACGGTTTTAATTAATGGTTTCATTGGAGAAAAGCCGGCAAAAACTCCACGGTATAATCTGCCTATAATATTGCCACAGCTAGGATACGGCCTCATCCCAGTAAGAAAGACTGGGCCATAATCCACCACGCGGGCCCACAGCGAGTTGGTAGATGTCACATGTCTTCCAATTTTTGGTTCTAGGACAACCGGTTACCTCACGATGTTTTCCTTCACCGTTTTGAGAGCACATGTGTCATTGATGTGGGATAACTTTGACTGAGTGACAACAAAATAATGTTTAGTTCATACTTGTGACAAAGTTTGAAACGATTGTTAATTTCCGACGTCTTGTACTAATTACTTTGTAAAAGTTCAGTGGTTTTGTTAGTGAACTAAGTTAATCTAGGAACTAAGTTATATTTGCTATAATTATACCTTCCTAAAGTTGTAGCTGTGGTGGCCTAGTGGTAACGACCGTGACTTACTAGTCTTAGGTCGTATGTTCGAACCCAGATAGGTGCTTTAAGTACTTGTGTAAATAATTTCATCACCACTGCTCTCAAAACGGTGAAGGAAAACATCGTTAGGAAACTGGGAAGTGGAAGCGAAAACTAAATTTATTTTCACAACTATACTGTCGAGGAACATCTCTATGATTTACATTCACAAGTAGATCTCAGAGTTTCTCAGAAACTCTCATATTATTGCCAACTAGTTAACAGTTTCAGTAGTATGAACAAAGTATGAACAATTACATTTGCCAAGTCTTCAGGCGTGAGCATCGCAAAACGGAATACACAAGTGCCCCACACCTGTGCCACGATTTGTGTCAGACCTAAATGTGTACTCACCTGTTCCACAAATTACTAAATGTGGTTAGTGCTAAACGTACGGTCACCAAAAGAGGTAAAGGGTCGTCAGATATACATAGTTGAAGTTTACTGAGAAAGTGATGGATGTTTACGAATGAAGTTTGATTTAATAGATGAACTGTTTGTTAGCCGACTTCAAAAAGGAGGAGGGTCTCAAGTCGAGTGGTATTTTTTTTAAATGTATGCACACCGATTACGCTGAGATTTATCGATTTATGATCCGATTTACGTGATTCTTCTTTAGTTTGATGCGAAATAGTTGCCATTTGGTCCTATAAAAAAATTACTCACTTTGGTCCAGTGGTTTTCATTTTATGTTTTTTTTTATTTATGAACATTTTTGTTTACGTGGACGATGTAATTTTAGTTTGTGAACGGCTTTATTAGGAGTTTTCATTTATTGGAAGAGTACTTTCGTGGAGTGGTCCCATTTCAATTTGGTGAAGATTTGATGAAGAACTTCTGAAATAGGCAACGAAACTCCTCAATAAATGAGAGCAAATGGACTGGGATTGCTGAAATCTCATGTCTGTCTATTGTTTACACAAGTTTATAACATAACATAATGCCGGTACGCTTTAATGGGGTAAGCACATGTGGACCACTAAAAAGTGAAAATTAAAAACTTAAAAAAAAAATACAACCGACTTCCAAAAAAACTTTAAACTCTTGGAAGTTGGTTTTTTTCTATTCATTTCATTTAATTTTATTCGAAAACATCCATCGGTTACTTATCTCCTTTGGTGACTGTACTTAATATATCCTTTTGTTTCTTTCAATTGTTTGAAGATACAGAGACGTTCCGTTTTCAAACTTTGTCTATCATCATCGCCCTAGCCTTTTCTCAACTAAACTGAGGTCAACTTCCATAACCGGAAGCATCTGAATACCAGTATTTTAACATGGAGTATTTGCGAATCTTAAACCTAGGTAAAGGGTAATACGATAGCCCTTCGAAAGACTGGTTGTCTGACTTTCAAGCTTCTGACTACCCGTTAAGACTGCCAAAGATGTATTGACAGCCGGGACAAACGGTTTATCATACGTTACAAGGCATGGATGGGTCTCAATATGTAAGCCCATTCACTGAGTGACCCGGCACAGTGTACGACTAAACGCCGACAGACGAGCCGAGCGAGCGCTACTTCCACGTTAGTGGCAGTTACTTGACTACTTAGTAATAGCGCAAGTATGAGCCCTGTCACCGAAGAGTCCTGTCGGCGAAGTGTCCTGTCGGAGAAATGTCCTGTCGGCGAAGTAAAGTCTTGTCGGTGATCAGCCTGTCGGCGTTTAGTCGTACACTCGACTCGGCAAGCGGCTGTTATTATTTAGCCACGAACCCCCTAAGAGTTTCGAACTTAGTCTTATTTTTGAAAAAAATGCTCCTTCAATATATCCCTTGTTTGAAACCAGTCAGATTTAGTGAGCTTTCTGTTGCACCATAAAATGTATCTTCGTCCTTCCAACCTCAATTTAATGGTCACTTACGAATACTTTGACTCTATTTACATAATATTTGGCCAACAAAATGTGCTTATCGATACCCCTCGAAAGGGTTGAGGGCGTCGTTAAGCGCTGAGCCTCGGTTTAGAGTTTCTAACTCTTCATAAATTGGATTAGTTTGACTTCTTTGATGATCTCGTTTGGAGCAAGTTTTGACAACTTTATTGGTTTGAAGTTTCGGTAGATTGGCAGCGGGAAGGGTGGGCTGATTTTGTCGTTTCTGAACTTGAAGGGGAAATAGATATCCACGATATTTTAAGCTACTGGATTTTGTCAGACATTTTTTAAAGTGCATAACTATTGATGCTTTCAATTGTATACGCCGAAAATCAAAAAAATCATGGTTTGTTGTTTTAACAAGTAGTATTCTTTTAACAGCTAGTCATTGGAAACTGCTTTTAAGCAAATAAGCCTGTGTTAGGAGACTCCGCTCTTTCATAACTTTAATAAGTATTATTAAGTGGTTTTATTTTTATTCTATACAAATGTAAGAGAAATCTATTATCCGGTGCATTGAATCGATTAATTGTTGTGCACTTGTCAGAATAAAACAATAGTTGTTGCGCTATTTACAGAGTTTTTTTTAGTTTCTGTTCATCCAATCATCCGATAATTTTGAATTAGTGTCCTCGTTAAATACCCTCAACACTGAAGGAATGTGGTACAATTTGGGTACAATTTACAGCCACAGCTGTGAATAAGAAATAGGGATGTAGATCGTAAGTGAATAAGTAATGGGAGCTGGTTTGTACGTGAAATAGCCATGTAAAGGGCGGAAATGTGTTAAAAGAGAATGCCCATGGACAGTACTCTTGAAAAATGTCTTGTGTCTCAAGAAGTTGAACAGTATGAAATATCTAAAATATATTTATATTTTTTGAAGAGGACTTAAATTATATTTATAATGGAATAGTTTTTTGAACAATAATTAGTACTTTTACGTCTCCGACTGTAAAGTACGCCATTTTTTTTACAATCTCCTGTCATTTGTCAAATTAAGTTATTAGGGATGTCCATTTTTCTATTGCGTTTAATGTGCCTACCTATTTGATATCGATTATATGATATCGCCCATAAATTATATCGATTCTGTATTGATTAGCAAGATAAAATAAATAAATCAGTTTCTAATATCCCATAAAACTAAATCATAGGTAGGTAGTAGGTACATCTGTATATTTTATTTTCACTCAATTATGTGACGGACGAAACGATAGTGTGTGGTGAGCACCGCAAACTGGCATCCATTGATAAAGTCATATTTTTATTTATTGTTGGTTTGAAATCGGAATAGTTTCAAACGTCTCAAGAAATAATAAGTACTATTCGACCCACGTTGATAAAAAAATACAAAGATTTTCATCTGCATCAATCGAACAAGTAATAATTGAATGTTTCTTTTATTAGCACAGGTACAACCCTTTTTGACATTATATTTATTTTCTGTCATACTTTTTCAATATTCTGTCATGTCAACCAGAATGTTTTTTCTGATGGTTTTGGTACGTTATGCGTCGAGTTTGAGTTTTTAATTCCTCGGCTACTGCTCCAAAACCCATTGAAAATAATATAGATACTTCCTTCGCCGCTACACCATGTATGTGTTGTGTTTGTTGTATATTACTAAAGACAGGACTTTTTGTGTACAAATATTCACAATAGTATTATGTTGTGATATAATTATCACCCCGAGTGCGATTGTGGGGCGATGTCTCAACTGCTCCTTGAGATTTACGCCACCTATACGCAAACTCATGTTGTCGGAGATTCCTGATAATATCATGAATATTTTATGTATTTTTTATGTACCTAGTGTAGCTGTAGCAGGAAACTGCCATTCATACTAACTTAGACCATTTCATGATACATACTGCAATCAATGATTTGATTAGGATCTAGATAAAATACTAAGGCAATCGGCTATCAAGTAATACACTATTACTTTCATTATATAAGTAATATAACATTGACTGCCTCGTTAGTCTAGTGGTCTCAAGCGCTACTACTGAGCATGAGGTCCTCGGTTCGATTCCCGGGTCGGGTAAAGTCTTGTTGGGGTTTTCCATCTGGAATTGCTCATTAGCAGCCTGGAGTCTGGATTTGTGCCCGCTTGATAGCAATAGGCTAGCCCCCTATTACATGGGACTTAAACATAACTGGCGAATCTTACTGCACATAGTTACCTACACCTCTGCCTAATCCTTTGGGGAATACAGGTGTGATGTTATGTTATATAATATAATATAATGTTTGCTTACATGCTTTCCGTTTTAATGAAATGTGGGACTAAGATTGCGAAGCACAAAGATACCCAAAATCTAAAACAGTAAGATTTGTGAGGTGGTCACCAGTAACTGGGCACCTAACATAGCCAAACTGCTACAGATTTTATTCAAATGTATTTCTAAGGCACAAGGCTTACTCGTAAACCCATTTAAACCCTTTTTTCAGTTCATTTTGTGTTTGAACATATCCTCAAAATAGTTATTTTATTTTTGTAAATATCTCGGAAACTCCGTTGTAGATTGTTTTGAATTTTTTGAGGAAGTATTTAGATACGTCATCGAGTATTTTGAAGAAGATTTGATGAAGACACAAAAATGTTGAAATGAGTACATTTGTCCATAGTGCCGTGGGCATTCTCCTTTAATAGAAATTTGTTTTTTATAGATATTTTTAAGGAGAGCGATGATTTTTTTTTTTGTGTGGGCATTCATCAAATAACTTCTCCCGCTCTGGGTGGAGCGGGAGGGTGTGTCAGACTTTTACTGACTAAAACCCACCCGTGTTCCCTCAGTTGCCTGTGTACCAGGGGCCGTGGTATCTCTTTCGAACAACCCGCACCCCTGGCAGGCATCGGCCCTTGCGGACCCCCCCAGTTGGTGCTGACATCTCTTTGAGGCGCGCGTGGAACACAACGCGCCGTCGACCCGGGCTTGGTCCTTACCGGACAGGGAGCTACCCATTACTAGCCGTCCGCAAGCCCGCGCCTACGGTGGCCGGGAATCAGCCTGGGAGGAGAGCGATGATGAGACCGCAGTTACAGCAGTAGCGGATTTAGTCCTAGTGAGGCCCGAGCCCAGGGCGGAAAAATTTGAGTGGGGCCAAAGTTTTTAAGACGAATAAAATTTAAAATCTATTGGGTTTTCTGTAAACTGTAAGACTAAATTTTAAAGTTTATTTTCTTGCGCTCTTACAATCTAAACTTAGTACCATTTCAAGGGTAGAATTTCTTTGTTAAAATAATTAATCAGGAAAGTACTGTGTAGTTAAGTTTGTGATATTCATGTGCGAGTCCAATAAATACTTTTTGTTTGTTTCTATCTAAAAAACAATTTTCATTATTTTATACATAGTTTACATACACACACATATATACAGGTGTCCGGTAATTAATAGATCACCTTGAAATGGTTCATGGTAGAACTAATGGCCATTCAGAACAAAACACTTTTATTTGTATTTAATCGGTAAAAAAATTAAAATGAACAACCGACGTTGTTTTTTTAGGATTTTTTTTTACAGAAAAATAAAATAAAAAATAATAGTTTAAAAAACTAAAAAACACGCTTTAAAAACCAAACTAAAAAAGGAGAAAATAATTTAATTCAATTAAAAAGCGTGGGGTGCTTTTTGAGGTATTTTTATAATCAATTAATGTCAAGCACCCCACGCTTTTTAATTAAATTAAATTATTTTCTCCTTTTTTAGTTTGGTTTTTAAAGCGTGTTTTTTAGTTTTTGAAACTATTTTTTATTTTATATTTTTTAGTTCTGCTAACTACAAAACGTGATTTTTTTTTCACAATTTTTTTTTAAATTATTAAATTGTCATCGGTCCTCGACAAGTTTACAAAGTTTCAATGAAATCTGACCGTTTAAAGTGGGTCAAAATCGCGCTCAAAGATTCCGTTACATACATACATACAACCCGAGCTAATAAAAGCGTGTTAAAAATGAACCATTTGAAGGTTATCCATTCAATTCCGGACAACCTGTTTGAGAAAACTTCTTCCAAGCATTTGGTTGTATACCATCTCTTCTTTGGTTCCGTAAAGGAATTGACACCAAGTAGCCAGTCAAATTGAAAAAGCACGCGATCAAAGTCTTCCCCTCGCTTCTAGATCGCTTCACTTTGGTAGGCGTTGATTTGTTTTGAAACACCAAAACCGCCGACTGGAGCTTCGTTTCTGGATCGTTTTCATAAATCCAAGACTCCTCACCTGTAATGATGTCGTAAACACGCCGAAACGAGCCTGCTTCAAATTTGTTTATCATAACACGGCACCATTCCACCCGGGCCTGCTTCTGAGCATTGGTGAGGTTGTGCGGCACCCAGCGTGAAACTATCCTCCTCACGCGAAGATGCACGAACCCCCAGGATACTGCGCTCCATGTCTCGCTGCAAACCTCGAGCTTGATTAATTATGTAAAAATAAATACGTGTCTTGTTATTTGAACCCGATAGCAAAAACTATAACCATTATATTTAGTAAATACATATGTTACTAACTCCTAAAAGGTATTATCCAACACGCGCTTATCCGCAGGATTAACGAAACTTTCTCATAAAACTAATATGTAACATTTATAAGTTAGGGATTATACTTGTATTAACTTTCTGAGACAATATAGCTCCATATTTTCAGTTTGGGACATTACAATTCGTGAGCGAGGTATTAATATTATGTTTGCCAATAAATACGGCCGCCACTGTTTACTACGAGTATAAGAATCGCAGCAATGGCCACTCAAGATTTACTGTGTAACTGCAAGCAGAAAAATTGGTACAGCATAAAAATAACCACATTAGTGAGTTCTCAGATATATAAATACCTCTTTCCTGAATCGGTTGCAATGCAGGTTTCATTTCTCCTTTCTTAATCCCTTGACTTGCACTACTGTATTTGACAACAACATAATATCTTTTTTGTAAGATCTTACGTGAAGTGACCTATCAATGGTGTCAATCTCTGACATGAAGTGGAATGACAGTTTACTTCACTGAAGTTTTCACGGTGAGTTTTGTACAGAATCAACCAGCAGGATGTGACCTTCGGGTATACCGGAAGATACCTACGTATTCTGTTTAAATACATATAATGGAAGGTTTTAAATTAAATTTTCGGTTCATCAGAGATGGCTTTTATTACTTAGTTACCGCGGCATGTGGCAGTGTAAATGGCTTTCAGGCGAGAGTGATAGTGACCGAGTTTTAAACTCAATTTAGTCTGTGATTAATTATGAACGAAACCTTTGTAGTGTAGGTACTTGTAAGTTTATTTTTCAGTTCTTGTCTAGCGCTGGATTTATGATTACGGGATAAAATACTTTGACCATTACCGTTTATTGGCGAAGCTTTCTATGACCAAGTAACTAGCAGGCTGAGGATTGGGTTTAATCAGTAGTTGGGTTTAATTTAATCAGTAGTAGTCAGAAATCCTCCGTCCTTGCCAGATGGTGTGAATGACATCCATAAGGATTTCCTTATGAAAAAAGAGGCAGAAATATGTGTTGACAATTTATTAACATTAAATCACGCATGCTCTTCCCGACGGGCTAAGCAGAGGTGTACTTAAATACACCCATATTTCGCCAGTTTTGTTGTATTTTCTGCCCGGTTAGTAGGAATAGGCTCGCCCCTATTGCATGTTACTATTTACTAGACCATCATCATTTTATAATGTTTGGATATGACGCTTTTAAGATCTACTTATTTACAAACTGTTTACGAGCACAGTCTGAGGATGTGCTATATCGGTAAGACAAACATGAGTGTTCCTTATCTTATCACGTTTCCAGCTGATTCTTGTCAACAAACAGTACCCGCCCATATTATGTTTGAGATGACATTTAACTTGGGAACACGTTTATTGTGTAGACTTTGTCACACGATAGAAGACCATGATTAGATTCACGAATATTTTGTAAGTTGATGTCATACTTAATGTTATGAGATAAACACATCTTTAGAATATTAGAAAATAATCGAGATCAGCTTGACGACCAGCAGGCTTAGCATGACGCTTTCTATTTATACTCTACCGTAAAATAGAAATCGCTTGTCTACATTTCTCGGTACAAAACTGTTAACTGTCTACACGGAAACGTCATTTTTGTCTACTCTTCCGTCGACAAAACGCTTCTCTACGGTTCTCGTGCTAAGTCTGAAGTCAGTGCGCATTATCATGTAAAACGTGTGTGATTGATTTGGTGGAAATAATTTGGACACTAATACTTATTAAATAATAAAGCTGAACAGTTTGTTTGTTTGAACGCGCTCATCTTTGAAACTACTCGTCGGTTTTGAAAATATTTTTGCATTTGTTATCCGAATTGTTGAGGAAGGTTATAAGCTAACATCAGGCTACGACGCGACGCTTAGAAGCTGACGAAAAGGAAAAAAATGCCAGAAATAACCTTAAGCGAAAACTAACTAAAAGTGCTGGTGGGCTGCAATGGATGCGAGGTGGTGGGTCGCGGGCATTAGCTAATTATTATATAATACAAAAACTTTTTCCAATATAAAAAACAACCGACTTCCGGAAAAACCCCACAAAGTTTTAGTAGTAGGGTTTTCCAGTTTGTAGGGTTTTTTTGGAAGTCAGTGTTTTTTTTTGGAAAAAGTTTTTATTTTTCACTTTTTAGCTATAGCACCTACCTACCCCATACAAATTCAAAGTTTTATCTTCCTTGGGGTCAAAACAATGCATATTTATGCCATAACAGCAATCGCGGTTGATTTGCTGTCTTTTTTTGAAGAGTTCCTTTGTCTGTCTCCGAAACGTATCATCAGATCTATATGAAATTTAAATGGGACCATTTCGGAAAAAACCCTGTCGGAAAAAAACGAATTTTGCAAATCCGTCTATTTAAAAATATATATGTATAAACATGTCGAACTGATAACTTCCTTCTTTTTGAAGTCCATTATAAATACGTCTTACATTGCAGGACCCCGTAACAGTACCTACCTGCCATCCGCAGCTCCACCCGCGTGGATGTTGTTATCACATAAAAAAGTATGCCTATGTCCTTCTCCATATCCCAGGCTATATCTTGCCTTTCATGACGATCGGTTCAGCGGTTTAGGCGTTTTTAAGTGTAACAGATAGACATACAGACAGAGTTACTTTCACATTTACAATATACTAGCAGCGCTCCGCTGTTTCACCACGTAGTTCCCGTTCCCGTGGGAATACGGGGATAAAATATAGACTATTTCACCCGGGGATAGTGAAGCTTCCCAATAGTGAAAGAATTTTTCAAATCGGTTCACTAGTTTCGGTGCCTATTCGATGCAAACAAACAAACAATCAAATCTTTCCTCTTTATAATATTAGTATAGAGTATAGATTAGTAGGGATTTAGGTACCTCATGTCTATTCATGTTATCATGTCTATCGCCATCTAACATCAGCTACACTTAATCTTCCACTTGTCCTCTCAATCTGCCAGTAGCTACATTTTGTGGTAAGCAACTGTGGCTTAACCGTTGAGTTTCCCGTTTTATGAGCTGACGTAGGCACAATAATCTTCATAATTCTTGTGTGTGCTTTCATAAGACGTGGTGTTTATTTCTTATGAACTGCAAACAATGGAAGGTATTTGTAATGAAAATAGTTTTACAGCTCTATTTTCCTATAGTAAGGGAAAATCGAGGGAAATTATTGGGGCTGGATCGAGGTGGCCCTGGAAAAGGATGCCTGGAGGGATTTGGGGATGGCCTTTGCTCAGCACTGGGACAGTGTGGGCTAATTGAAAAAAAAGGGAACTTATTATCGGTATGTAGGAACTTAAATAACTATTTAGCTATTATTATAAACTGTGTAACACCCACGCTCATAATGGTCGGTGGCGCGCCGGTAGACGTAAAGTTGGAAGGCCTCCCACAAGGGAGACCGATGACCTTGTGAGGGCCGCAGGAGTCCTCTGGATGCGGGAAGCACAGAACCGGTCGAAGTGGCGGAGCTTGGAAGAGGCCTATGTCCAGCAGTGGACGTCTTTCGGCTGAAATGATGATGATGATGATGATGATGATAAACTAGCGATCCATCCTTGCTTCGCACGGCTTGTACGACTTGACAAAAATCGACATTTCTTATTTAATGTTTAAATGTAACAGTTAAAATTCATTGATATAAAAATAATAAATAATTATAATTGTACCTAAGATATTTGCACGCCATGAGAAATGGCAGACATGTCGTGAGTCACGCTTTTTTAAGATCTTGCATGCATGTATTATTTAAATTCTGTATGTATTCACATGTTCGAGCAAATAAAATTTATTTATTTCTTTCTAAAACTATAAAATTCATTAAATTATGGTAAAAACCGCAACAAAATACGTTTAGAATCACTCGGACACACACAAGAAGCGACCTTAATTTATACTAGCTTTTGCCAGCGGCTTCGCCCGCGTAGATGTTCTAAAATTATCCTACGGGAACGTACTATCGGGATAAAATTATCCTATGCGTTAATTCAAGTTATAAACTATCTATGTGCCAAATTTCACCCAAATCCATTTAGCCGTTTTTGCATGATTGAGTAACAAACATCCCAACATGTAAACACGCAAACTTTCATATTTATAATATTAGTACGATGTTTATATAAATACGCAGTTCAAAGAGGAGTACGTGTCTTTAAACAGTTGTTCAAGTATTAGGACTTGGAAAAAAAAAGGCTGACCTCAAAAAAAATCCCCTTTTAAAAACGAAAATTAAAAGCATCGTGTAGGCACTGTAAAAAGTATCTTCTTGAAAAACATAAAATGGAAGACAAGCTTTCTAATTAACAGAACACCATAATTGCTATTTAATTTGTGAATAAAAGCAGCTGGAACATTGTTCTCAACTAATTAGAAGTCTACTGATATCATTTAATTGCTCGCCAGTGTAGAAGGCCCTCAAAATTACGGGTTCACTTCTAGCTAAACGCGGCTGCGTCATTATTTCGTGTTTCAAGTGTTCAACGTTACACTGTAGGCACATTTTATTTACACGTTCGTGCTCATGTTTATTCGTAACCATTTAGATCAGTTTCAGATTATTTTAATATTAATTTATAATTAAATAAGTTTATTAAACACATTTTAATTATTGATATCTCTATAACTCCTAAAAGGTAGGTACTACCGAAAACGACCTTATCTGCAGGATTAAGGAAACTTTCTCATAAAACTAATAAGTAACATTTATAAGTTAGGGATTATACTTAAGTATGTAAAGCTCTATAATTTCTTGTTTAACTGGTCATTGGACAGGCCCATATTTAGCAAGAGAATGTTCACGCTAAAAGGTAGAAAAGGCAAAAATTATTGATTCAGGTTAGTTATGTGTGATAAAACATGATTCTGCTGATAATAAAAGATTGTAAAGACTTTAAAAACATCCCCCCCAGTGGGTTCCCGCATTGTCGTTGCGGGGGGGCTCAGTAGCCGTGGTCCGCTCCCACGGTGAAGCGAAGAGGAACCCCAAGGTGGGGCCGCTCGTCAGGGCTTTTGTCTCCAAGCCGACGACGTAGCGGCCAGAATGTAGGTTGCGGTGAGGTGCACCGCAACTGAGGCGGGCCGCGGTGTCGAATGGGAGGCATCGCGGCTGAGGATTACAGGCTGCGGAAGAGGAGGAGTGCCGGTACTTCTGAGTAGCGCTTTTCCCTTCCGTGGCCTGGACGGGGCCGCCACCGTTTGATGGCGGACGCGGTGGGGCCGCAGGGGAAGAGGAGTGTCGGTATAGCGTTGGCCGCTCTCCCTATCCCCTGCGGCCGAAAAGTGGTAGGCGGCGGGGCCACTGTGCTGACCCGTCGCAGGGGGACCAAGGGCACCAGACACGGGTACGTCTGGGGCCCTTTTGTTACTTGGTTCCTGGGGTGGTCACGGCGTGCCACGTGTCCTGGTGCGCCGAACTGGTGGGGTCCGCAAGGGCCGATGCCTGCCAGGGTTGCGGGTTGTTCGAAAGAGATACCGCGGCCCCTGGCACACAGGCAACTGAGGGAACACGGGTGGGTTTTAGTCAGTAAAAGTCTGACACGCCCTCCTGCTCCACCCAGAGCAGGAGAAGTTATTTGATGATTTCCCACCCTCAAAAAAAAAAAAAAAAGACTTTAAAAACATAAATCCTAAAGTAAAAAAGTAGTTTAATGGACTTTAAAAGGTTAAAAAGTATTTAATATCGGATTAAAACAATACCGAAGAAAAGTGTTGGCGCCGTAAAAGATTTAAAAGTTATCAAGTTTATCTTAAGCTGTTAAGAGCATTCATTCCAATTAAGCGGGCTGGCAACAACGCATTTATAGTAGTTTTTCGTGATTATTTCACTAAATACAAATAAAAGTACAATTTTTTGTTCCGCCAAGCACTAGAACGTTGATATTAATAATTATTTTTAACATTTTCTCTTTAATAAAAACATTTAATCGTACTAAGTAATGCAAATAGAAAATAATTGACGGTACGTCGATTTTTTTAAGTAAATAACAAAAAAACTGCAAACAAAAATAGCATTCAAACTTGAAAATACCAATGATCTAGTTCATGGCTGAAAAAAATGTTTACTTTTCTTTGTATTTAATGAAATAATCACGAAAAACCACTATAAATGCGCCGTTTCCAGCCCGCGTGGGATGAACGATCTTAATTTAAAACTGGTATTTTTGGGTAATATACAGATTACTGTCATTGTTATAACATTTTTTTTACTCAGAATGTTATTATTTGCATGGTGAGAGGAAGCAACTTACGCGTCATTTTGCCAAATATCGTGCATTCAAATCAAAACAAGAATTGCCATTGCTTATAATTGGAGTTGGGCTTCACACATCTGTCGCATATCAGAAGATCAATGGGCCAAACTTGCGACCCGTGGGTCCCGCTTAATGGGAACCTAGTCGCGGGCTCGAACTCACTGGTGGGCCTGGCTAAAAATCACGCTGTCTCACCAGGTTTCGTCTCCGACAGAGATAGTATCAGTGATGAGCAGTTAGATGCTAGTCTACACGCACAACGTTATTGAGTGAGATGCAGGATCATTTATAGTAAAAAAATCGCGAAAAAATTAAGAAAAGTCTTTTGGAAGATCGGGTTTTATGAAAAAGCCAATGCATAAATCAATGACCAATAAAGTTTATTAAAGTTTTCGATAATTGAACTTTGTCGGTACCGACTTGGTTTTGGACATCTTTTATTACTTAAACACGTCCAAAGTTAAGTAAAATTAGCAAGAAAAACTAATCTTTGTTGGCTCCTAACTTTTTAATAGGTTTTTATTTTAGTATTGTGTTTCCGTACAGACAATATTAATAATTAGACAAAACGATATCATATTTTACTTTGGATGTGCCATGTCAGACAGCGGAGTGAAACACTCCCGAAGTTTGTATGCAAAAATGTGGACTCAAACGACATCGCGGCAGTCCCAGACAGAGATGGCGGGATAAGCTGGACTCCTTTAATAAGGATTGATCCTTGGCGGCTCTGTACGGAGAGAGAGATGGAAAGAGAGTAGCAAGGTCTGTGCCCAACAGTGGGACATTAATGGCTATTAATAATAATAAATTATCCATCATCGCATGTCATGTGTTATCATGTCGTAGCATCATGCTGAGATAGTGGCCTTTTGGCTTCGCACAGGACTTTGTTTTTAGTTTAACTTTTTATTTATTTTTGTTGTTTAATAATTTTAATTTTATTAAGTAGCATAGCAGTGTTTTAGTTTATTTTTTATTCGTTTAATAATTGTATTGTGTTCTAGTTAAGTTAGTGTTATTCCTGTGCGAGTCCAATAAATACTTTTTCTTTCTTTTTCTTTATCATCAATTAGTGTAACATGCACGTGGAGAAAGAAAGAAAAAATATTTATTCGGAGTATAGCTTGACTAAATTAAAAATAATTAGTAACATACAATTTGCACTTTACTTTGCCTTCGGTCAATAACTAAGACTAACAACGCATACTAAAAACACCTGCTGATATTCTAATAAACGGTCACCCATCCGCGGACTGACCTCAACTAGTGCTGCTTAACCCCACTGGACAATTGAGATTTGCACGGTTTTTTTTTCACCCACAAGCCCATCCCAATTTCTATCCGAAACTTTGAACCACATTACTGACTAAACTACCGAACCGAACAAACACGACGTGAACTATACAGGGTGTGTTTATTCTTCCCTGTTTATTTTGTTAGCCGCGAACTCCGTAATTGCGTGCAAGTAGATTGGACTGAACCCCACGGGGGTCAATTCTGTACTTGAACTGTTCCTTTAAATGTTACAAAAGGGAACTTTGTTGGTTGCTCTTCGTTTGAAAACCGTACATTTTTAGTGGAAGATAAGTTGTTTTACGGAATTTTGAGGGTTTAATTAATTTGTTTCGGTTTCTGAGAATGACGGGTTTTGAATTATTTTTTGGAAAAAGAACAAAGAATCTGAGATTAAGAGCAAACATTGCTAAGTCATAAATTATGTTGTTGTGTCGGGTGCAGTGTTTCTTGAATATTATTAAACGCACTAATGGACAGACAATCAAAGTCATGTGTTGTGATTTACAGATAATATCCTACAACCCCACTATAATAATATTATATACTAGCTGTGCCTGCGACTTCGTCCGCGTGGAATTTAACAAAAAAGTATATATTAATAAAAATAAATAAAACTAAAATAAAAGTAGCCTAAGTTACTCCTTGTTACATCAGCTATCTGCCAGTGAAAGTCCCGTCAAAATCAGTACAGCCGTTTCAGAGATTAGCTGGAACAAACAGACAGACAGAAAAAAAAAGGAAAAAATCTTATTTTGGTATATGTACCGTGTATACATCCTTATGCATTTAGTATAAAGCGGTTATTTTAATATTACAAACAGACACTCCAATTTTATTTATCTGTATGTATGCATAGATGTAAAAGTTTTGTATGTTTAGAGGTTAAGGTGTTTGGATGTTTGTTACTCAATCACGCAAAGACGGCTGAACGGATTTGAATGAAATTTGGCACACAGATAAACCATGACCTGGGTTATGATATAGGCTACTTTCCATCCTGGATCGCAGACGGAGTCGCAGGCAACAGCTAGTCATAAATAAATGATAGTATTTTATTAACAATCATGTTAGTTCAAATACATTTCTATTTGTTATTATGTTCCTGTTACAACAACAATGGGTCTTCTTATTCAGTGAAGTGATTGTGTTTTACATTTGTATGCCACATTGTGTTTTTATCAAAAGTTTTTCCTGAATTTCAAAATGCTTAGCCAAGTTCGCAGGCCTTTATTAATCTGTAATCCCCTTTTCTCAACAATTTGTATGCGTGAGGGGTACACTGTTAATGTAGGTTTCTGTACCGAGTTTCGTAAAATTGTAATTTCAAACTTCTCTAACATCGCTAATTTTTCGGAGGAAATATTACATAAGTCATTTATTCATTTCTAAGTCTGATTTTTAAATTTTTAAATTTAGTAAGTTGATTTTTATCTGAGAAATAAATATTGCGGTTTGGAAGCTTTTGTAAAAAAAAAAGTTTTTATTCTTCAGATATAAATTGACTGACTATTGAAAAAATCAGCCCTAAGGTATAAAAATAATGGTATAATATACCTAACTACATAGCATCACATTATCCGGAAAAGAACCGGAGTCACTGACATAGCTTGTAGAGTAAGCAAGCTGGAGTGGCAGTGGGCTGGCCCTGTATGTCGAAAGACCAATGGACGGTGAAGCAGACGAGTCCTGGAGTGGAGACCGCGTAACGACAACCGTAGGATGTGACGCCCTCAGCTAGATGGACCGACGGCCTTAAAAAGGTGGCTGGGACAGACTGGATGAGGAAGGCGGAGCATAGTGTGTAGTGGCGCAGCCTGGGGGAGGCCTATGCCCACCAGTGGACTGCGATAGGCTGAGTTGATTGATTGATAACTACATATTACAAAACTACAGTCCCCCCGTTGCGTGAACCTCGTAATACCTTGACTAACCATGATTCTTAACGAAAAATAGGTCACCTAAATTCTTCCTACCCGTGGGAGTAATAAGGAAAGGTCGGAAGGTGCTTAGATGGGCAGTCCAAGTTGCTGATAACATCTTATAGCAATCACAAATCCACCTTCGCGCCGCTGTGATTACAACTTTATCCCTTCGATTTTATTAGAGGGACGAAGGTTTCAGATCCGTAATGGCCAATAGCCGAGTTTTTGTAAGGAATTTAACTTCACGCCTGTCCCCAAAGGAGTAGGTGGTGTACAGTGAAATCCACATATTAGTAGGCTTCTAATTAGTTGAGAACAATGTTCCAGCAGCTTTCATTCACAAATTAAATAGCAATTATGGTGTTCTGTAAATTATAAAACTTATCCTACATTATTTTCGTGAATAAACTTTTTACACCTACGAACCCCTTTTTTTTGTTGGGCATCTCGCAGTTGGCCTTGAGAGGCCGTGACTGCTCAACCGGGCTTTCCTGGGGCTGCCATTAAGAATTAACTTAACGCCTCCAGCCAGGGCTTAGGGTAACCTGTAAGTAAGTAAGTAAGTAATCTCCTGGTCTAGGAGTACGCACTTAAGGTTCAAAATATTCCAAAAAAATTAAAATGAAGTTTAGGAAATCAACTAGGCATTTATAACGTCTACAATTTAAACACCTTTCATAAAGTAATATAAAAAAAAAACAAAAGTACGTTTTATCTCTCAAAATAACAAAAATAACCAGAAGTAGGAATTGCGTACTCTTACAAGTACTAGTGGATAAGAGTACGCGTCTACGTCGATAAGAGTACGCGGGTCGCGCGTTACTTATTTTTACTTGCAGAGGTGGCAAATAAAATTAGCTTAACCCTCATAATTCGTACAAGCCTCATGCCACCATTCGGAGCATTTTGAGCATCCTATCCAATCTTCTGCGGGGGGGTCTACGTAGATTTCAGTACATGCTGGGCAGTGCCAAAAAACATGTAAAAAAAAAAGTTTGGATCTTTTTTAGGCATTTTCTTTGGCACTTTAATAGATTTTTAGGCTCTTTTAGCAAGAGATTTTGAATCTGGTTTTGGAACACTCTTTGGTACATTATTGGGTACTTTTTTTGAAGCTGCGTACTCATACACATTCTAGCCAAATCGGAAACGAGCGGAATTCAATGCCATCTCTTGGTGTTGACTGGAATTACGCTCGCTGCATGCGTTAGACATCGTCTTTGAAAACTCCACAGTTTACTTCGTTTTTACAAAATAATTGTATTCTTGTCTCAGAAATACTTTCAAAATAGTAAAATTATTTAAGATTTTGAGCAAAAATCTTCAAACTGACGTAATTTTTGTGTTTTCTTCCGGATTTGATTTTTCTTTCGCACAGCATTTCTTATCACAGTTGACATCAAAATGTGACGGAAGTTAACCGCGCATCCTAAACAACTTCACGGCTTCTGGTGTTGCGTACTCTTATCGGATGCGTACTCCTAGACCAGGTTACCCTACAAAGTAAAATAAATTACAAACTAAGCGACTGCACGCTGAGGGCACCCCCTGTGGGGTACGGACCTCGGCTCAGGGCGTTACTGATAGGGGACAGCTATCATTGGGGACAGGCTGGATCAAAATATTGGCATTATTATTGATCGGGGAATTTCTACGAACCCCTACATTTTTAAGAACTTTTCTACTATAGTCTCTACACGAGTAGTACAATATGGAACTACTTAAATTTTTTCAATTTGCTTTTTTAAAGGGATTTTTTTGAAGAAATGCCAGCCAAGACCGCACTTTGAACTCTGCATTTATTTATTTACACATATGAATTAAAGTCTATTTTTGTGTATATCTCGCTGACCGCGTTGTTCTTCTAAACTCCGCAACTGATTTTGATGCGGTTTTCAACATCATTTAGAGAATATTCCAGAAAGTTTATGATTACAATTCATTAAAAATAAACTTGCTCAGTATTAAGAAATTAATTTTCTATATTCTGTGAAGTCGTAAGAACGATAGCTAGTTGATAATAATAGCTAAGTAGTTACGTAAGTTCCTATATCCCTATAATAATTTCCCTTGAAAAAATAGCTGTAAAACTATTTTAGTACCGAATACCTTACATTATTTGCAGTTCATAAGAAATTAACACCACGTCTTATGAAAGCATACACAAGAATTATAAAGATTATTAGTCTACGTCAGCTCATAAAACGGGGAAACTCCGTTGAGTTAATCCACTATTGCTTACCACAACATGTACAGATTGAGAGGAAAAGTGAAAGATTAAGTTTAGCTGACGACCTAAGTGTTATTTTTTTTCACAATTCAGCCCTAAAGCCAAATAAATATGAGCACAAACGTGTAAATAAATGTGCCTACAGTGTAACTGTACACTGTACACTTGAAAACACGAACTAATGACAATAATGCGACATAAAACGGAAACTCAACGGTAAAGCCACCTCATGGCGACATGGATAGTGCGATTGTCGCAACCCAATGCTGGGCACGTCTCGATTGCGGCGGTGAGTCCCCTCTTTTGAGTGCATGGGTAGCCGTCACCTCCTTCTGCGAAGCAGTAATGCACGCGAAGAGGGAGGCGGCACACATGAGGGAGAGGCAGTATACGCACCCCCACGGCCCTAGCTTCCGCAGGAGACGCCCCGGGCGTCGGGAATCCCAGGCTGATTCCCGGCCACCGTAGGCGCGGGCTTGCGGACGGCGAATAATGGGTAGCTCGTTGTCCGGTAAGGACCAAGCTTGAGTCGACGGCGCGCTGTGTTCTACGCGCGCCTCAAAGAGATGTCAGCATCGACTGATGGGGCCTGCAAGGGCCGATGCCTGCCAGGGGTGCGGGTTGTCCGAAAGAGATACCGCGGTCCCTGGCACACAGGCAACTGAGGGAATACGGGTGGGTGTTAGTCAGTAAAAGTCTGACACGCCCTCCTGCTCCACCCAGAGCGGGAGAAGTTATTTGATGATCTCCCACTCAAAAAAACCCCTCGCGCCTTGGCTTCGTTTCTGCTATAGTTTTTTCTGCTTTACCTTTCTACATTTTATACGTTTCATCGGCTTGTAAGAGCCGTAGCGTGATGTTAGCATATAACCCTTCTCAATAATAGGGCTTATAAATGCAAAAAGTTTTTTCAAAACCAACTGGTAGTTTTCAGCTTTATTATTCGTATTAGTGAACAAATTATTTCAATCAAATCTATCTCACACATTTAACATGATGACGCGCTCTGACAGGTCTTCAAGCTGATCTCGATTCTTTTCTAATATTCTAATTATGAAGTGTTTATCTCATAACATTTAGTATGACACCAACTGAGACCAAAACCATATAAAAAAATAATAATATAGCGAATAATAATAATATATCAAATTAAATAATATAGCAGAAAAAAATAGTATTTTTAGTCTCCTAAAACAGGGCTTCCTCTCTCCTACCCATTTGCTGTGCCCTACAGGGTCCATAATGATCTAAATTATATTTATATATAGTTACCACCTAAGTACACATTATGGTACAGCAATAAAGATATTGAGTATTGAGTATCTATTCGTGTTCTTCTATCTTTCTTTCTGTGTGGCAAAGTTTACACGAATAAACGTGTTGCCAAGTTAAATGTCATCTCAAACACTGTGTAGCCACTGTTTGTATACAAGAATCAGCTGGAAACGTGATTTGATAAGGAAGACTCATGTTTGTCTAACCGATATAGAACATCTTCAGATTGTGCTCGTTTTGTAAATAGATCTTAAAAGCGTCATATCCAAATATTATAAAATTATGATGGTTTAGTAAATAGTCTCACGTAACATGGGGTGAGCCTTATGCCATCAACCGGGAAGCAAAAGAAGTGGCGGAATGTTGGTATATTTAAGTACTCCTCTGCTTAACCCTACGGGAAATGGAGGCGTAATGTTATGTTAATTATTAATCACCACATATTTCTGCCTTTTTTCCCATGACGATATCCTTATGGATACATCTGGCAAGAACGGAGGATGTCTGACTTCTACTGATTAAAACCCTACGGTATTCTTCCTGAAACAAGGAGTCAAGGAACCAGAAAACAGGTACTTGCACGTGCGCCATGTCACACCCACCCATCTGCCTACTAGATACTAAGGTCATAGAAAGCTTTGCCTTGCCTATATACGTTCATAGTGAGTTTTTTTTTAAGCGTATTCTTTAGCCTAAGCTAAGTAATAATAGCCGCACGGGTCAATCGATCAAGTTAAGTTACGCTTGCCACGGTTGGTCCATGGATACGTGACCATCTTAACATGCCAAGGCCCCTCCGTGCCTCGGAAATCACGTTAAGCCGTTGGTCTCGGCTGTCATTCCTGCATCTTTTACAGGCGGCCGAATGCCTGACAACCAGTCTTACCACTGGGTATCGTATTACCCAGTTATTGGGTTGTCGAGGTCAGATAGGCAGTCGCTCCATTTAAAATACTAGTATTCAGCTGAATCCGGTCAGACTGGAAGCCGACCCCAACGTGGAAATGGCAAAAGGCTATACAGATGAGTGAGATACATTTTTCCCATAATAAAAAGAATAGAATATAATACAAAACATTTATTCGACACAGACACAACACAACAGCAACAAACATATAAAAAAGAGAACAATAAAATTGCAGTAAAATTGTGCTGAGCGTGCCTATACCGAAAGGGTTACCATCTCAGCATTTGCTGGGCGTCAGGCACCCAGCACTGGTTTTCAGTTGGCACCCCGCAGTGACACACGGGCGCAGGTAAATAAAATATATACATACTTGAATATTATTAGTATTTTTTTTTAAGAATACGTAAATACATACTGTAAATCCATCACCAGACAATAACTGAAAAATGTAACAACCCGAAAAAACTACGCAAAGAAGGCCTAACTGCTACTACCGAGGTAATATTATTATGTCAATGAAACCAGAAAATTAATTAATTCATGCAGGCATCACAAAAGTTTCGTTCATCATTAATCACAGACTTAATTGGGTTTAAAACTCGGTCACTATCAATCTCGCCTGAAAGCCATTTACATTGCCACATGCCGCGGAAACTACGTAGGTAATAAAAGCCATCTCTGATCAACCGGAAATTGAATTTAAAGCCTTCCATTATATGTTTAAAACAATACCTAGGTTTAAGGGCCTACGTCCCGTTTGGTAGCGTAACACGGTCACTTTATGAACCGTACTGCTCATTAACGGCTCGTCTTGAAGATTTGAAAAATATATGATTTTGCTACAGATTCATATAGATCATTTTGCCCGAAGTACTTTTTTTGTATGGTTAATACTTTTGCTGTCAAAAATATTTTCCAACACGCAATATTTTGGCTTATATTCCATACTCCTACTAAACGGCTTCGTTATTTGGAAAAAAAAATACACTGAAAAATAGATAGTTAGAGGTACCACAGAATCGCCGAAGCACAATTGTAAATTAATCAAAGGAATATCTCCATTTTGAGATAAAGGCTCAGAGGTGCCCTGCGCGGGCGCGGGGTCAGTCGTGCTTTTGCATACAAACGGGAGATGAGGATACTAATGGGCCTTAATGAATTCTTCCGGTATTCAGGGTTACATCCTGCCGGTCGATTCTGTAAATATATCACCGTGAAAACTTCGGTAAAGTAGACTGTCACACCACTTCATGTTAGGGATTGACACCACTGACAACTCACTTCACGTAAGATTTTGCAAAAAAGACCTGTTTTTATCAACTACAATGGTAGCGGCTGGCCAGCACATCAAGCTACCCCAAACTGTCAAATTATCCCAATTGAACATGAACCTTATGCTTATGGAATAAAGTAGTAAATCTATCAAAGAAATTTGACAGATTGGGGTAGCTTGAATGCTGGCGTCTGTACAAGTTAAGTAAAGAAAAATATCATAAACTGCCATGAAAACTGCATTGCAACCGTTTCAGGAATGAGATATTTATTTATTAGAGAACTCTCTAACGTAGTTATTTTTATGCTGTACCAATTTTTCTGCTCGCAACTACACAGTAAATCTTGAGTGGCCATTACTGCGATACTTTCAGTAAACACTGGAGCAGTATTTATTGGCGAACATAATATTAATACCTCGCTCACGATTTATAATGTCGCAAACCGAAAATATGTAGCTTTAATTCTCTCAGAAAGTTAATAATATACAAGTATAATCTCCAACTTATAAATGTTACTTAATAGTTTTATGAGAAAGTTTCCTTAATCCTGCGGATGAGGTCGTGTTTGGTAATACCTTTAAGGAGTTAGTGATATATTAATAATTATGTGTGTTTAATAAACGTTTTCGTCGTGGTTTTTGCTATCGGGTTCAAAGAACAAGACATACAATTTTTATTTACGTATTATTTGTATGTTAAATACGTTTACGTAGCACTGTTACTCCTGTCTCATCATCGATCTCCTTAAAATACATACCAAATTTCTATTAAATGTTACACAACTCCTCTCTTTACATGGCTATTTCATGCTTAGGCGATATACAGACCAGCTCCCATTCCTTATTCACTTACGGTCTACAGCCCAATTCCTTATTCACAGCTGTGGCTGTAAATTGTACCCGACTTGTACCACCTTCTCTCAGTCTCGAGAGTATTTAAAGAGAAGTAGTGCTACTAATTAAAATTATCGGGTGATTGGATGAACAGAAACCAAATAAACTCTGTAAATAGCAGAATAATAGTTTACGATAACTAGTGTTTTGTTTTGACTGGTGAGCAATAATTCATTCATCTTTCTCTCTTTTCTCTCTTTGCCTACTATTAAGGTACTAAAAAATGTTCTAGTGTGATTTGGTCTTACAAAGGCAGTCCAGTACCTGGGTACCCAACTATGCTAAAGTAAACTTCCAGTACAACCATCTGCAGTTGAGTAGGTACCAGTATTTTACATGGAGCAAATGCCTATTTGAGCCAGTAATAGATGTTACGTGGGGTTCAGAAACGCGGATTACAATACAATATTTTTACTATACATGTACATTTCTAGTTATTAGACACATATTATTTTACTTTAATTTATTTACTTTTTGTTTCTGTATCTATCCGTGACATCACAGCGGGCCATATCAGAATACCAGCGCTGCGACACTTTATAAATGTCGCAGCATCATGCTGAGATAGTTCCCGACCGACCCTTGCTCGTTGAAGCGCCAGCCCGCGCCGGAGCTGAGCCAGTAGCTTTAAATTCCCCGATCAATAATAATGCCAATATTTTGATCCAGCCTGTCCCCAATGATAGCTGTCCCCCTATCAGTGACACCCTGAGCCGAGGTCCGTACCCCACAGGGGGTGCCCTCAGCGTGCAGTCGCTTAGTTTGTAAATTTTAGTTTGTAAGCCCTGGCTGGAGGCGTTAAGAGTAAATTCTTAATGGCAGCCCCAGGAAAGCCCGGTTGAGCAGTCACGGCCTCTCAAAGCCAACTGCGAGATGCCCAACAAAAAAAAAAAAAAAAACTGAGATAGTCGCCTTTTGGTTTAGTAGGAGGAGGTTCTCAATTCATCGGAAGCATTTTTTTTAAAGAATGTTCTCCGATTACTCGAAGATAGCTGGACCGATTTGTTTTTTTTTTTAAAGGGTATACTTCCCAGGTGGTCCCATGATCATCAAGTCAGGATCTGAAGATGGGATCCTGGAGAAATAGAGAGAACTCTTCAAATTTTATAGGCACACTTGAAGCGATTTGGGTATTTTCTGGAAGAATACTTTCTTGGAGTGGTCCCATTTCAATTTGGTGAAGATCTGATCAAGAACTTCGAAGATAGGCAACGGAACTCCTCAATAAATGATAGCAAATGGACTGGGATTGCTGAAACCTCATGTCTATCTATTGTTTACACCAGTTCATAACATAACATCACACCGGTACGCTGTGAAGGGGTAAGCACATGTGAACCACTAAAAAGTGAAAAATAAAAACTGTTTCCAAAAAAAAAACAACCGACTTCCAAAAAACACTACAAACTGAAAAATAACTTTTATTTCGGAAGGCGGTGATAAAAAATTTAAATACAGCTCCAGAGACACCGACTTCTCAAATAAAAGTTATTTTTCACTTTGTAGTGTTTTTATGGAAAAAGTTTTTACTTTACTTTTTTTTTGTTTTAATCTGATTTTATTTTTTAGTAAGTAGCGTAGCGTATTGTATTGTATTGTATCGTGCTGTAGTTAAGTTTGTGATATTCCTGTGCGAGTCCAATAAATACTTTTTCTTTTTTTAACTGGTATACGATATACCTTAACGTGCTATCCAAAGCACGGAGAGGTCTCGGTATGTAAAGATGGTCACCCATCGAAGGACCAACCACGGAAAGCGTAGGGAGCAATAAATAACTCGGGCGTCCCGTTTCCCCTTCACGGGGGTAGTGGGACCGCGATGGGTGGCCGAACGGCCGTCAGACGGTAGTTTTGACAAATCGATCACGCGTTTTAGACGCGTCCGGCTCGACGCGACGCAAGTCAACATTGTATCCTATGTCTACGTCTTAATAATTCATAATCAGCCGATTATGTTCCCACTGGTGGGTCACACTCCTCCTCTAAGTGACAGGAATTGGGTTGTAATCCACCAGGCGGGTCCCGTGTGGGTTGGTGGATGACATATCTTTGAATTTTTGGTTCTAGGACATACCGATTTCCTCACGATGTTTTAAGAGCAGTGGTGATGAAACTAAGCAAACAAAGTAAAACGCCTGTTCGGGTTCGAACTAATGACCTACAACTTGTAAGTCGGGGCAGTTACCACTGGGTCACCACTGGTCATGGCCCCATTGCTCTTTGAAAATCGGTATATTGTACCGGAAAATATGTAGATAACCAGTTCGATATTTTAAAGTCTTATTTACACGATGCAAGTTCTTGCTTGTGGCATACAATAACATTAAAACAACATAATAAACAATAACACGGTGCAACTTTTTTTGTTGTGTAAATCCGGCAATCAATACTCGATACCAATAATCAATACTCGGGTGTAATCTCGCTAAAACCGTTAGTGCTAGACTTCGCATATGTTTTGTGTGGTAATTGTTAGATGGTGTTCACGTCGATTGTGTGAATGTGTGCGTGCGTTTTTCAAGGCCACTTAGGTCTTGTAGTCCTCTTGAAAGTAAATGATTAAATTGAAAGCATTCGATTTTGGGGGAACTGTCTTATGTATTTTGACGTTTGAAAAGTGCTGATTAACAGCCTGATTTGAATAAATGATATTTGATTTAGTTTTTTTTTTGAGTTATGTACTTTAAAAAAACTGTCAGATAACATCAAGTCACTAAAAATATCTTGGATATCTGTTTTCCCACGATAAAATCAGCCCACCCTCCCCGCTGCCAATCTACCTAATCTTCAAACCAATAAAGTTGTCAAAACTTGCTCCAAACGAGATCATCAAAGAAATCAAACTAATCCAATTTATGAAGAGTTCGAAACTCTAAACCGAGGCTCAGCGCTTAACGACGCCCTCAACCCTTTCGAGGGGTATCGATAAGCACATTTTGTTGGCCAAATATTATGTAAATAGAGTCAAAGTATTCGTAAGTGACCATTAAATTGAGGTTGGAAGGACGAAGATACATTTTATGGTGGAACAGAAAGATCACTAAATCTGACTGGTTTCAAACAAGGGTTATATTAAAGGTTTTTTTTTCCAAAATTAGACTAATTTCAAAAACTATACGGCTCCTGGCTGAATAATAACAACCGCACGGACGATTGAAGGTTAAGCAACGCTTGCCGAGGTCATTCCGTGGATGGGTGACCATCTATTATGTATCAAGATCCCTCTGTGCCTTGAAAAGCACGTTTTGACCGTTGGTCCCGGCTGTTAATTATATATTTTTGAAGACAGAAGCCTAAAAGTGACAGAATAAATCTAACCAAGGCCCCAAGGGACCCAAGTTACTATGTTGTGGAGGTCAGTTAGGCAGCTACTCCATGTGATAATACTGGTATTCAGTTGCATCCAGTTAGACCGGAAGTCGACCCCATTAATTGTTTTCCTTTTCAAATTGTTTTAATTTTGTTTTTCTGGAACGTCGCATCGTAGTAATGTATGCTTTAATTCTGGTAAATGAAAGGTTTGTTTTTTGACGATTTTCTGTAGTACGCATCTATTGTGTGTCTGAAACGCGCTGGATTTCCCTTGTACGTTGAAATGAACACCCGTTGTTTCATATCACACTATGACTAAAAAAATTAAGCCAAATTATAATATTTATTGCAATCACTCCAACTTAACTCATAAAAAATCTTTGTTTATGAAGAAAAATATTAAAATGATAAAGAAAATCAGTTTTCAATGTAGTCAGCAGTAAACAGCTCTTTAAATCCTAATATCAATCTTCAGATGGGGTGAATGCAATTCAGTTTATTTTCGCAATAATAAATAAAATATTATTCTCTGGCGTTTAAATTCTCAGAGCAACGTGAAAAGAAAAATCCTCGACAAAATCTCGTGAATCAAATCTCTTCGAATATAACACCTTATTTAAAGGCTGTCCTTTCTTAAATTCATTTCACAGACATCACAAGAAAGGAGATTGTTTTCTAAACAAATTGCCTAAAACCATTTAAAAAAGAGCTCCATTTATACGAAACAGCTACGGTACAAAAGGTTTTGTTATATTTGTCATTTAATCCAGTGTATTAAAACCCATTTGACTGAAAACATTACGAATTAAAAGAGGTCAAATAACACTGGATTTTAGAGCAAGTAATTTCACTCCAAGCGTACACCAATCTTACTTGTTTACTGAGGAATACATAATCTCGTGAATCGCCTATTTTCAAAGAAAAAATATTCATAGAAAGAGTATTGAAATACTTCAGTTTTGTCTGAAGGATTATTTCAAGTTTTGTGAAGAGATATTGAATAACTTTCTGCTTAGGAATTTTGTATGTCTATGGAATTCTTTCCTTATTGAAATTGAAGATGGTGGATTTTCGTCAGTGACGTTTTCATTTAACTATGAGGGATTTTGATTTAATTTTAAGAAATGGAAGTGCGAACCAAATATTGCAGAATATGGACAAAAAAGGATCAACAAGAAAGCAGAGGAAGGAAGCATTTTCGTTTCAGCTCCGTATCACATATTCCTGGATGTTTCATATACAAAATCCTATAGTGATTGTTACGTACCATTCTCTTTAATATAGGTATTACCTACTGCATTTAATCTTAGGAATTTTGGATAGTTTTTTCAACACACAACTAGTACCCAAGCCTTTGTGTGTAGAGGAAAGGGTTTGATTTGATTAATTTGCCGGTTTTCTTACTGCCGATTTGCTAAGCAATCCGATTGGTCTTCGAAGGGCGATAGTGGCGCCGCGGTTCGGCGTGTTTTTTCACTTCAACTAACCGTTCACGAGCTACACAAGAATACCGCGTGCCAAAATCTTTTTTTCTAATACGAAATGGACCTTCTGTGATTTTGTGCTACATCCCCTTCAAGACACGAACAATAAAATTAACCAAGACATGTGGAAATAAATGTGCAGTGAAGTTTAGCTGGATTTAGGATGACTGTTCACGACGCCGAGACCATAGTAGGGCGAGGCAGTGGGCAGGAGTTCGCAGGTAGGTTTTCTTTTCAAATCCACAATTTCATACCACACAGTGATTTTCGCGGAATCAAATCATACGCAAAAAACCTAATGAATATGTCTATCTGATCCAAATGAGACTTATGTACCAAATAAAAATAAAACATTTTAAAATCTCTTTCTATACCTGCGGTATTGAAATCCATTGGCAACTTATTTGGCCACATATCTATATTCCTAGGCGTAATAAACCTTGGAAGGGGTCCGCTAGGGCCGGTGCCTGCCAGGGTCGCGGATTTGTTCGAAAGAGTTACCTTGGCCCTGGCACACAGGCAACTGAAGTAACACGGGTAGGTTTTAGTCAGTAAAAGTCTGACACACCCTCCTACTCCTCCCAGAGCGGTAGAAGTCATTTGATGATTTCCCATAAAAAAAGGCAAAACAAACTTTAATTTAACTTCAATATAGACGTCAAACTCCACTTTTTGGAGGCAAACTCTTTCAGTGAAGTATAAAACAGGTTAGGATGCTCAAAATCCTAATTCCAACAATTTACCATACCCAGGGTGCATGGACGTTCTAAAGTCAATAGTTAGGTTTTAGTAAAAATCCAAGCTAGCGGCTGCGAAAATTTTAAAATATCTCATCATGGGTGTCCTTTTCATGGTTTTCAAAGGTGCTGAATCCTATGGTGAGGTCATAATGAAAATCCAAGGAGCCGGCTGCGATTTTTTTAAATCATGGGTGTCGTTTTCATCGTTTCTGAGGACGCTGAAGCTAGTAGTGAGATCAAAATGAAAATCCAAGATGGTAACATTATGAGAGTTTGTAAAAACTTGTACTAGATGGGCTTTGTTATAAAAACTCGTATTAAATTTACATTTTGTCTCTCTCTCTCGTTCTATTATTTACAAGAGTGTGTGTGCGTGCGGAAACGGTTTAGGGCAGTTTGAGTATCACCCTTACTCCTTGCGACCATTTTAGAACATTCGTAAGTAAATTCACTTTAACACCTTGATACTTTAGTTTCATCATAACTAGTAATAGAGAGTGGTAGTAAATGTTGCCAACAACAGAAAAATGCAATCATCGTAAAAGACAACATAGTTGTCTGTCTATTGCAACAGTTCCAAGAACAAGTTATTCAGAATACGTTACACAGTTGCACGTATCTTCGTGCCTGCTTAGTTTAGAAACTCAATTTCACAAACTCAGGAAAAAGAGAAGGAAACTTTTAAAATACGAAGTAGAAAAAGTAAGAGAAAGATAGCGCCGGCTGTATGCTTTACTTTCTGTGTTCTTGACAACTCATGAAGAACTTAAAGTGAAATCACTTATAAAAAATTAAACTAGCTTCTGCTCGTGACTTCGTTCGCGTGGAAGTCGTAAGACACTACAATTTACTAAAATGACAGCCACATTTATAAAACTTTCCTGTTAACTAAATAAAGCTCTTAATAATAAAATAAAATTAATGAAAGCTCTTCCTTTGATCTCATGATATGAACTTAGAATCACATTAATGAGAATGTTATACAACAATTTGGTGTGTGGCTAGTTCTAGCCGCGTTTCGACGAATACCAACATTTCTCCTTAATGTTTCACGTAACATGTTTATACAGAGACCAGACACATTATATAATATTCTAAGTATTTTGTCCATGCAACCTGGGTATGGTAAGTTGCTGAGAATTAGGATTTTATGCTTCCTAACTTGTTTTGCCTTCAAGTAGTGGATTTAGATGTCTAAATTTAAGTTAAATTAAGTTTATTACGCTTAGGAATACAGTTACGTGGCCAAATAGGTGGCCAAGGACTTTATAAATGTAGAAATAGATTTTATAATATTCAATTTTTAATAGGTACAGATGTTTCGTTTGGATCAGGGCTAGTAGAGAAAAAAATAAACAGATTCAGAAAATAGACAGGTTATTAAAATTTGCATGATTTATTTCCGCAAAAAATTTGTATGTAGACAGATAGATAGACAAATAATTTTTTGGTGCACACAAGAGACAACACAACATACAAAGCACGATTAAATAATAACAATAAAAAAATTAAACTAACTAACTAAACAAATAAATACAAAAACAAAAGGACACGTCGAAGTATTCGTCCGCATCGCTGTCATCAGGAAACGTGCCCAGAAGACTGGCAGTATTACCAATAATAACTAATTACGTAAACGTGACGGTACAAGTTGCCAATATACAAAAAAAATAGACATACACTAAATAATGAGTTGATGACACTTTAGGCTATGACATAATTTGAAATTGAAATTAAGTAACGTGCGTAAGTGAAACATGCAGCAGTATATTGTGATATGAATCTGACAGCTGCAATATTTGCCCATCAAATGTTAAAATGAAATCAAAATCTCCCACAATAAAATGAGAACGTCACTGATGAAAATCCACCATCTTCAATCTCAATAAGGAAAGAATTCCATCGACATAGGTACAAAACTCCTAAGCAGAAAGTTATTCAATATCTCTACACAAACTTGAAAAATCTTTCAGACAAGACTGAAGTATTTCAATACTTTTTCTATGAATATTTTTTCTTTGAAAATAGGCAATTCACGAGAATAAGTATTCCGCTGTAAACAAGTAAGATTGGTGTAGGTACGCTTGGAGTGAAATTACTTGCTCTAAAATCCAGTGTTCTCTGACCTCTTTTAATTCGTAATGTTTTCAGTCAAATGGGTTTTACTACACTGGATTTAATGACAAATATAACAAAACCTTTTATACCGTTGCTGTTTCGTATAAATGGAGCTCTTTTTTAAATGGTTTTAGGCAATTTGTTTAGAAAACAATCTTCTTTCTTGTGATGTCTGTGAAATGAATTTAAGAAAGGACAGCCTTTAAATAAGGTGTTATATTCGAAGAGATTTGATTCACGAGATTTTGTCGAGGATTTTGCTTTTCACGTTGCTCTGAGAATTTGAACGCCAGAGAATAATATTTTATTTTTTATTGCGAAAATAAACTGAATTGCATTCACCCCATCTGAAGATTGATATTAGGATTTAAAGGGCTGTTCACCGGTTTTATTGCAAATTTATGTTATTTGATATTGAAAACTGAATATTTTTATCGCTGTTTTAGTTTTCTTTATTTGCAAAGTTTTATTTATGTGTTAAGTTATACTGAATGGGTTGTAATAACAACTATAATTCTCCAATTAGAGTCATAATGTGATTTGGAACACTGGGTGTGTCACTTCAATATAAAAGGACAAACCCAGCGTGTCAAATCCTACAGAAAATAGACAAAAACAAACCTCACCTTTATATTACAATTAAAACAAAAGTAACTACTATGTTCCAGAAAAACAAAGTTAAGCCGGCCTGTCATCTCGTATTTGAACCGGTAACAATTAAAGTGTACACTTTTTCATTAGACTTTAACAAACAATGGAATTGGATCGCGAAGTAAATTAGTTTTATAACTTGTTTGGCACTGTGGCCGTGTTGGGACCGGAACACATTGATATCACAAGTAACACAACGTATAAGTGACCGTTCCCAATGACTGTGTAGCGTTATTTTTTCAGTGAAAACTTCTTTAAACGAACTTTGCGCTCTTTCTGAACAGTGAACGAAAATGAACCGTCACTCACATTCGGGTTGGTGGCGCTGAATCAGGCTACTCAGCTCCCATTGGTCGCTGAATTTTAATTGCGTATACTCAGCGCTGAATCTTGGCTCCAGTCGGTTTATGACGCTGAATTGGGTATACTGGGCTACAGTGGTCGTTGACGTGTACGGATACGGATACGGATATCTGGAACATCACTAATTAATACGTGAAGCAAAAACTTTGTACCCCTTTTTACGATAATTACGCGGATGGAAGAGTATGCAATTTGCCACAGTTAAAATTTATATGGAGAAGAAATGCAGAAGGCTAACATTTTCGATTTAAATGAATTATGGTCGAATTTCGACCACTGGGCGACCACAAGTACACATACAATGGCAATAGATCACATGTTGCCTTTCATTTTGACAGTTCAGCTACGTTCATTACGTTTTAGTTTGTTGCAAAGGCGGTTATTTTTGTGTTAAGCTGTAAAGCTGTTTATATCCTGCATTTTTTTTTACAAAACCACTATCAGTTATCACGAACTCATACTAAATACAGTGAAAGTGGGAATACTCGCTTAGAATACAGGAAACATTATTACATTTTCCCGTGAGTGTGAAATAGAGGAAAATGCGTGTATTTATAGGTGTAGGCTGAATTAAAGTGCGATGCTAACGCAGGAAGGGAGGCTTGATTTGTAGTTATAGTTTTTGTATCCCTCGTCTTCGCGAAAGGTTATTTTTTTCTTATTTCTAAGACAATTTACGAAATTAGGTTGGTCTGTACAAGATTAGGGACAAATACTTATGCCCGTTTGGGTGCCCCCTTGTTTCGCAGACAGAAATTTAATAGAATTTTGTTTCCCAGAAAATGTTGTTGTGTTGTGTGTTTGTGTTTGTTTGTTTATATATGTCGGAGAAGTCAATAGTACGGGAGCTGAATTATCAACGAGGCGGAAGCGCTGTGACGTCAACCCTTCGGCGGAGTCTAGATTTAAAGTTTGCGCGGGCTTAACTCAAGATGTCCGATCGCAGGGAGGGGACGATTTCACTTCTCTGCTGGCAGCCGCGCGGACAACACTAATCTAGGAACTGTCATACGACTCGTTGTATTCAGTGAACCTACTTACCTACCTTAATAAATTACCAGTGTGATTTCGAAAAACTTCGTTTTGCTCGCTAAACAACACATCACCCACACATCATGTTCTCTGGGGAAGATCCTCACCCTGATCGGTCTCATGCACCGACATCAGAAGTGGGATACGAACAGACAAACGAACATCGCACTGAGATCACACCACGCTGTGAAGAAAATGGCGGGAAAATGGGGAAAATGAAACAACTGGCGGTTATTATTCGAAACTCAAAATTCGAATATGAAGGCCTTGATTGAAGCGCTAAGCAAGCCGCAACGTTCTGCCAAGATTGTGAACCTACCCGAATTTGACCCGGACAAGACCGACGCAGATGCACGTTCATGGTGTGCTACTTCAGACCTGTGTTTCGCCGATAACCCAACGGAAGGAGGTCAGCTGATCATCACCATTAGCAAGGCTCTCAAAGGATCAGCATCAGCGTGGTTATCCTCAGTGTCCTACCCCGGTATGACATGGGCGGACTTCAAAGAACTGTTTACTGCGAGATTTGTGAGCACAGAAACACCTGCAGGAACCCTGATAAAGTTAAGTGGCGACAAACCCAAAGAAGCTGAAACTTTAGCTGCATACGGCAGTCGTGTCATGTCACTGTTATTTAATCGCTGGAAGAATCTCACCATCGAACAGATTGTGGTGGCAACAACAGTCGCACACATTTCCCAGTTCGATTCAAGATTACAAAGAATGGCTTTTACATCAGAATTAAACAATCGCCAGCGACTACAACAAGAATTGCAAGCTTTCACTTACCTGAAACGCAAGTCAAGTACAGTACCAGATCAGAAAACATTTGAAACCAAACGTATGAAGACATCTCAAACATCATCAATTAAATGTTTCCACTGTGGGAAAATGGGACATAGACTGGCGGATTGTTTTCATAGGCAGGAAGCAAAAGGAAAACCAACGAAAACACAAAATGTTCAAGCCTCAAGAACCAACGGCAAGCCTCAGCAGCAAGCCACTACTACCAGCTCCATCGTCTGCTACAAATGTGGAAAACAAGGACACATTTCCACCCGGTGCCCTAATGGAGGTGGCGGCAGCACCGAGGCAACACGCAGCGAGCGACGGGTCGACGTGTGCGTCGTTGATCCCCCGGCAGGAATTTTAAGCCATCAAGGTCAGTTATTCACATTTCACTATGATTCTGGTGCTGAGTGTTCACTTATTAAAGAAAGTGTATCATGTAAATTTAGTGGTAAGCGTGAACAAAATGTAGTTACTTTAAAGGGCATTAGCCAGTCAAGTGTACTCAGCACTGTTCAGATTACTTGTATTGTTGAAATTGATAATAGTTTAATCGAGATTTTATTGCATGTTTTGCCCGATGTCTATTTGAGGAGCGATATTATGTTAGGCCGTGAAATACTATTGCAAGGATTCAGTGTTAGTATGACCGCGACACACTTTAAAATTTCCAAAGTCCACGATGTAAACAATTGTAATTTACAATTACCCTCGGTTGATTCAGTGAGTACCGTCCAATCGTCAAAAGCTAAAGACCTACCTTCAATAAATCATTTTGCCGTTATTGATACAGACGTGTCCCTTGAGCATAAATCTGCGATCGTTTCTGTGCTGACCTGCTATTCGAGCTATTTTATTACTGGTATGCCGCAAACACGTGTAACAACCGGTGAGCTTGATATTCGTCTAATTGACCCTTGTTTGACAGTACAACGACGACCTTATCGTCTTAGTGCGGAAGAAAGAAAAATAATGCGTGAGCGTGTAGATGAATTGTTGCGTGCAAATATTATTCGTCCCAGTAATTCCCCGTTTGCAAGTCCAGCACTTTTGGTTAAGAAGCGTGACGGTTCCGATAGAATGTGCGTCGATTACCGCGAACTAAATAGCAACACTATACCTGACCGATATCCATTGCCCCTTATCTCAGACCAAATATCACGTTTGCATGGTGCGCAATATTTTACGAAGTTAGACTGTGCGTCAGGTTTTCATTTGATCCCTATTAAATCTGAGGAATCTATAGAGCGTACGGCGTTTATAACACCTGATGGCCAGTACGAGTATTTGACTATGCCGTTCGGACTTCGTAACGCGATATCAGTTTTTCAACGGGCTATTGTTAAGGCTCTAGGTAATTTAGCGAATACTTACGTCATTGTTTATGTCGACGATGTTCTTATTATTTCGGAAACTATTGAAGTAGGCATCGAGAGACTTAATGTTGTTTTGGAGACGTTGACTAAAGCCGGGTTTTCATTAAATTTAAAAAAGTGCTCGTTTTTGAAAAAGCAATTGGAGTTTCTAGGTTATAAAATCAAGTCGGGACAGATTAGACCTAACCGGAGAAAAGTTGAAGCACTGTCTAATCTACCTCCACCGTCCACCGTAGCTCAGTTAAGGCAATTTATAGGCTTAGCAACATACTTTAGACAGTTTGTGCCTAACTTTTCGCGTGTTATGGGCCCCCTCTATAAATTGACGTGTAATAAGGTTCCCTTTTCTTGGCAACAGCGCCACGAGGACATTAGAAAAGAAATTGTTTCTATTCTTACAAAAGAACCGGTTTTAATGATCTATGACCCCCAATACCCGGTAGAGTTGCACACAGACGCTAGCTCTGATGGGTACGGTGCTATTTTATTCCAAATCATAGAAGGTAAACGTAGAGTAGTAGCGTATTTCAGTAAGAGGACCACACCTGCGGAGTCGCGTTATCATAGTTACGAACTTGAGACTTTGGCGGTTGTTAATGCAATCAAACAATTTCGGCAATACTTACACGGCAGAAAATTCACAGTTGTGACTGATTGCAACTCACTAAAATCATCTCGTAAAAAGATTGACTTGACACCGCGAGTCCACAGGTGGTGGGCCTATTTACAATGCTTTGATTTTGATGTCCTTTATAATAAAGGCAAAGATATGGCACACGCAGATTTCTTGTCACGAAATCATCCCCCACTCCTTAATTCTAAAGTTAATGCAGAGTCGAAGCCCAAGGAAGAGCTAAATAAAATGATTAACTTGACCGAACTCTCCGGTAATTGGCTACTCGCTGAACAAAAACGCGATCCTGAAATCTCTAAGCTTGTTTCTGATTTAAATAACGGACAGTTAAATGACGATTTAGCAAAAACGTACGAGATTCGTAAAGGTATTCTTAATCGAAAAATTCAGCGTAACGGACGTACTAAGTGTTTACCAATCCTCCCTAGAGCAATTAGATGGTCGGTAGTGAGCAATGTTCATGAGTCACTCATTCATCTCGGCTATGATAAAACCTTAGAAAAGCTTTATGACGTCTATTGGTTCGAGGGAATGCCCCGTTACGTTAAGAAGTTTATTGACAGTTGTGTAACATGTAAGGTAGCGAAATCACACTCGGGTAAAGTACAAGCTCAATTAAACCCAATACCTAAAGTAGGCACGCCTTGGCATACTATACACGTTGATGCGACGGGAAAATTAAGCGGCAAGAGCGATCGAAAAGAATACGTTTTCGTCCTTATCGATGCGTTCACTAAATACGTCTTATTGTTTCACACCGTTAATATTGATTCTAAAAGTAGCATTAGAGCTGTTAAAAATGGCGTAGCGTTATTTGGTACTCCGACTCGAATAATCGCTGATCAAGGACGTTGCTTCGCGAGTAAGGAATTTAAAGAGTTCTGTGATTCTAGTAACATTAATTTACACTTGATCGCGACGGGATCTTCACGAGCGAATGGACAGGTAGAGCGTGTAATGTCAGTGTTAAAGTCGATGTTAACAACTATAGAGACAAAAGACCGTTCGTGGCAGGATGCGCTAGGCGAAGTCCAACTTGCGATAAATTGTACAGTTAACCGCACGACAAAAGCTAGTCCGTTAGAGCTGTTAATTGGCAAAGTTGCGCGGCCACTGTCATTGATGACAGCCGATGATGTAGAACACGAGGTTGATTTAAATACCATAAGAGATGATGCGTTATGCAATATAGAGAAGTCGGCTTCTTATGAAAAACGTAGATTCGACCAGACAAGGGCAAAACTCAATAAATTTTCGGTAGGAGACTTTGTTTTGATTATGAACGAGGAGCGTAATCAAACAAAGTTAGATCCTAAATTTAAAGGACCGTTTGAGGTCATAGAGGTTCTTGACGGTGATCGTTATAATTTAAAAGCACTTAATTCTAACCGTACATACAAATACGCACATGATAGGTTGCGAAAAATGCCAGAGAATCAAAGTATAACTGACGAAACTGAGGTTGAGCAAAGTAGTAGTTGTAACAATGAGGAGAGTATTTAAGTTAGCATGATGATTGGACCGTACCAGAGGTTGTCGTGTAGCCGTAGCTCAATAGAAATCGGCGTCTACTACTTTAGTAGTCCGTGAGTACGCGGTAAGCAGTCAACTCTGGCGGAGGTCGGGTTTCAGTGAAAACCATAGAGTCCAGGAGAGACTCGGCGCTTCCGTGGGGGGTTTCATAAAGGAGATATGAGTAACTGGAGGTTACTGGGCTATGCGTAGCCAGAGATCACATGCAGAGCTTAAGTTTGTTGATTTATTTGGTTTGACTGTGTCTTTTGCGAGATACGGGATAAATGTGTAGTCAGTTGTACTTTGAATTTCCTGATTATTGATAAGATGTTAATTTTCTTCAATATGTTATTGATTTTTAGTAATAAGGTACCCTAGTTTAGTTTAAAATTAAATAAAGAGTTGTCAAATTTCGTCTTGATTAAATTCTGATAGATCAGATGTCCACAAACTGATTTTAAGGTATAGGTCAGGAGTGACCGAACTATGTGATACTGTGTGATGAATATTGTTTCAGAGTAACACACAGGGACGCGTGTCCCGTAGGATGGCCGTGTCGGAGAAGTCAATAGTACGGGAGCTGAATTATCAACGAGGCGGAAGCGCTGTGACGTCAACGCTTCGGCGGAGTCTAGATTTAAAGTTTGCGCGGGCTTAACTCAAGATGTCCGATCGCAGGGAGGGGACGATTTCACTTCTCTGCTGGCAGCCGCGCGGACAACACTAATCTAGGAACTGTCATACGACTCGTTGTATTCAGTGAACCTACTTACCTACCTTAATAAATTACCAGTGTGATTTCGAAAAACTTCGTTTTGCTCGCTAACCAACACATCACCCACACATCATGTTCTCTGGGGAAGATCCTCACCCTGATCGGTCTCCTGCACCGACATATATATTATATGAAACAAAAAAAGCGATATGAAACGAAAATGTTTCATATAATATATTTATATACAGGGTGATTGGAAGATGGGTGCAAAGCTTTAAGGCGAAGATAGTACAGACAATTTAGAACTATTTAAGCCATGGTTGTCTTAGACGAAGTCTTACCAATTTTTTTTTTTTAATAAGGTTTAAAAGACGTATTGTACAATTTTTTTATTTTTTCTGAGCTTTAAATGTCTGTAAAAAAAATGTCTAATGACACAGAAGCCTAAAACATGTTTTGCTTGATTGCTTACACATTACTTTAATTAAATAAATAAAAAATGAATTCATTTATCATTCAACTTGGCCATAATTATGCAGTTTACATTAAATTTTGAGACTTTCCGAAAAAAAACTTAAAAATTTGGTTAAAAATATTTGGTAAGACTTCGTCTAAGACAACCATGGCTTAAATGGTTCTAAATTGTCTGTACTATCTTCGCCTTAAAGCTTTGCACCCATCTTCCAATCACCCTGTATATTATATGAAACATTTCATAGTAGTCGCTTTGTTATCAACGACATATTATGTTAGTGAAATGGGTGAAAGCTGTAGTAAAGTGGAACTTTTTACACAGAAACACGAGATGGAATTTGTTTTCTATAAAGTAACAATTGATAGAAGTAGAATAGAAAGATTCTTATGTGTGGATTTTTGGCCTGCGGGCGTTAGGTTCAGGCGATTCCGTGAGTTTACGGCGAGAGGAATTAATAATTTAAATAATTAACTATGGATTGTAAGGTATCTACCATCAATACTGTCCTGCTAACCCATGACTTAAATTTTGTTAATTATCAATAATAAACATAAACAATAATAAAATGTTATTGTGGTAAAATATTTTATTTGAAACTAAATTCTATAAAACAATTAGCTATAAAACAACGTACAACCGCCTGTTTATCTTTGGACAAGATTCACAGACCGCAATTTGACGTTACTTTACTAATTAAAATAAGCGCCACATACATACGAACGTAAATATTATTAGGAAGCATTCACGTTTCGTGAATTCAGATGAATGAACATTTTAGATTCATAATGGCCGTATTCGAAACGAATGTAAATTCGCTTATAAATAAATATGATCATCTAAGATTAAGGTTCATATTCGTATGCAACGATTCTTCTGCTAAGTAAAGTATAATTATTATTGTCTAAAGCTTCGCCCTGAGGACACGGTGGTGCGTACGGTGGAGGTCTGCCTGGCTTGGGCGGAGCACCGCCGTGTCGTCGTGGAGGCGATCGGCAGCGGCGACGCAGCGCACCTGAGGGAGAGGCAGTATATGCGCCTTCACGGCCGTGGTCGCCGCGGGAGACGCCCTGGACGTCGGGAATCCCAGAGTGGTTCCCGGCCACCGTAGGCGCGGGCTTGCGGACGGCGAGTAATGGGTAGCTCGCTGTCCGGTAAGGACCAAGCCCGGGTCGACGGCGCGTTGTGTTCCACGTGCGCCTCAAAGAGATGTTAGCACCAACTGGTGGGGTCCGCAAGGGCCGATGCCTGCCGGGGGTGCGGTTTGTTCGAAAGAGATACCGCGGCCCCTGGCACACCGGCAACTGAGGGAACACGGGTGGGTTTTAGTCAGTAAAAGTATGACACGCCCTCCTACTCCACCCAGAGCGGGAGAAGTTATTTGATGATTACCCAAACAAAAAAAAAAAGCTGGACTGGATTATGCCCTTATTTTGACCACTTTAGAGCAAGAATTTCGAGTTAAAATGATGAATAATAATAATAGCTGATCTTCGCAAAAGATACCACAAAATATCAATTACTTACTTATAATTAATGTCAAATTGAAGCGGAGCACTTCAATCATTGTTCAACAGTTTCATTTTAACTTTGACATCAAAAACTTTCACCTGTAATATTCTTCGGCCATTTTCTGTCCTAAAAAAGGCAGGTATCACACTGAAGTGTTGTTATAAAAATGCCGAGACAAGGAACGTAGGTACCTATAAATGTTTTATATTTACGGCAGGAGCTGATGATATTGCGACACGTGTCAAGATATTGCTTCGTCACTGATGAACGTGCCTCTGCCGTGAAAATGCCTGCAACTTTAATGCCTTTTTGTGATTGCTTTGGCGCTGTATAATAGAGTAAGCAGTATTATGCCTTAATACAAATCGGCTCTGGTGTACCTAAACCAGAGGAAATTGTGTAACACACTAACAGTAGGAATGACATTAATTTTTACGGTTCAACAACATTAATTTGCGCTATTTAAGTTGTTGGGCAGACAAATTTTTCAAACATATGAAGCAATATCCTTCAAAATGGTTTAGATTCAGTTTTTTACGCAATTAGGGTTCGTTATTCACCGATAAGTATCGTAATTTTGCTGGAACCATCGACTTTAAAGATCCACGAACCCGCACTAGGCCCACGTGGTGGATTACAGCCCCTCTCATAGAGAGGAGGCCTGTGTCCCAGCAATGGAAACATTATATGCTGATTATTTTTATATTTTTTCCAGGGCAAATGCCTGGCCCTTTCCCTATTTCCACTTTTCCCGATCTTTGAAGAAGGAGTCCAACTCATCCCGCTATCTCTTTCTGGGCTTGCCGCGAAATTGTTTCCTGAGATTTGTTGAAACATGTGGCCAGCCCTGTTCTACGTTAGTCCAGTAGCTGCGGGGCCAGTGTCTGCGATTTGTGCTTTGGAACAACGTATCTAGTTTCTAATGCGGTATGTGAGTTTGGCACCTGCAGGCTTTGCACGAGCACCGATTTGTCGACGGAAGAATAGACATGACTATTAACTAAATGATGTACAATAAGAGAAGATAACTATGTTTTTCTATTAATTATCACAGTTATTCGTTCTAAACGAATCATGATTTTGTAGATAATCGTATATACTTTGTGGCTGTCGAGTAGAAAGTTTGTTGTAAGTGTGATTTTGACAGTTTGGTAAGAAATATTCTTCTGAAATAGTCTACATTTAAAAGGACCTATGCCAAAAAATGGAGAAACGAGTGCAGAGGCCATGCTAATCTTCTCTGTATCTTTCCATTTTCAGTATATGTACTGCCGAAGCAAGTACAAATGTCACTTTGTATTGAAAAAGCACTGTCTATTCTTCGTGGAAATAGAAAATGTCGTGCTAAGCCTGCAGGTATACTTCGTTCCATAGCCCGTTGGCATACTCTAAGGGCGGACTTTTGACGCTTTGTATGAGACCTTGTTTGCGTTCCGTAAGTGAGGGTGGGAAGAATGCACATATCCATGAGCTTTCGTCGGAAGAGGTCCTTTTAGAGATGTTTCATCTACCAATACCACCAAAACCAGTTCTTCCAAGTGATTTTTTGTCCTGTGTCCCTGGTAGGAAACTTCGGCCGAGGTAAATATATTCATGGACATACTCAACCTGCATTACGCCAACTTTATGTTTATGCTATGGGAATTAATGTATGAGATTCTTGTCTTTTTAAAACAAAAGAATGAAGTGCTTTAGGAATAACCCCTATATTCAACGTTAAATACAGGTGTAAACCTGTATTTAACGTTGAGTATAGGGGTTCCCTGTTTCTTTTTGCACTTCTATTGTAAAATAGAAGTGCAAAAAGAAACAGGGAGACAGTGCGCAATAAATCAAGACACAAATTAAGCGTGATGAATGAGCAAAAGATGTGTGCCTGCCTACTCTATCCGGGAAACACAGCCTTGGAATTACATTATCACTTATTAGATTACAACCCATGCTCTCAGTATTAATAATAATATAATTTTATAGTCTGCTGTTCCTGTGGGTTTCGCTACTTTAGCGTGTTGAGTAGCGGCGCATAATACGTAAGTGCAGAAGGCCAGCTCCATATATTGCGTGAAAACGCACACAATCGCTACTGGCGTTTGTTTGACATCACCGTATGTACCCACGCGTGTATGTGTACGTGTGTCCGTACATATATAGACTTGTTTTATTTTGCATTTTCGTGTTTTTTCCGTAGTGGGGTTTAGGATGATATCTTCTATGAGATGTCCATAGCAGTGTCCGTGGCAGCACAGCGGGCGCTATCGCAATAATCGGTTTTATTTTTAAGGATAATAGGAGCCTTTTTGGCCGCGCACAGGTCTTTTTTTAATGTTTGGTTTTTAATGGTGATTTTCTTAAAATTTAAATGCTCCTTTTTACTGTTTGTTCGAGTATTTCCTGTGCGTGTCCAAAATAAAACATTTATTTAATCTTTCTTTCTTGTTTTGCTCGTTGAATGGAGCCGGCCTTCTATAAATATCTACTTATTGAGTGGCACCGGGCTCCAATTAAGAGATAATGCAAGGGGAACAGAGAAGATGACGGATGCTCAAGTGGCTGAGTTAGAAGCGGTAGCGGTTTGGACGAGGCTTTCATTTTGAGAGCTGTTTTGGTAAAATTGGGGCAGAAATCTTGTTACTTTTCATATCAGAGTCAAAGATCAAACAACGCTGGAGTAGAAGTCAGACTTGATATATAATGAGAAATCATTAGAAGTTTGGTAATGAATACTTACCTAGTTATTATATTGTAGTTATAGATTGACTGGTGCTTTTAAAGGTATTCCCGGTATGTTCTAATAACTATTTTTACATTATTCAACCCTGGCCACTGCTGAGTAAACGCCCCCAAATCCTTCCAAACATCCTTTTCCAGGGCCACCTCGGCTGAAGTGGCGAGACGACCTAGACGCGTACCGCCAGGTAGGTATACGTCTAGTTTGTCTCACCACTTCTTCCTGAGCCGGTCGTGGTGGCGCCATCCATCCTCTAGCACCCACTGCGTGGAGAAAAAAACATATGCATTCAGCTAATTTATCTATTATATTTTTTCATTTCATACGCAACACAGCGCTTTTTTAGTTCATCACTTCACTATCACACTCATCAGAGGGCGCCATATTGAATTTAATGTGACGTCACATAGCCTTTAACCAGCGAACAATCAAGACGCTTCCATCGACACCTCATTTGTAAAATTATGATAAGTACCTAGTTTAGTATGAGGAAACAGATAAACATACATACCGGTCAAAATCATAACCCTCCTTTTTGCTTCGCAGTATCGGGTAAGAAGAAAAACATGCAGTCTTTTATCGTTTTCTACTTGATGTCAAAATAAACATATCCGCTTGTCGCTTCTCGTACAAGCATTGTTAATCTTATTAAAGCTAGGTTGAGCCCCTTTCAGACACGACTATACTCGTGTGCTAGGATACCACTCATATCTGATCCCTGAATCTTACAGCATATTGGTCTTTGGAGAAGTGCACCCGGCACTATAGAATAGAATGGAATAGGTCTTTATTTGCTTAGAATGTAGGTACATAAAAATAAGTTGTTAAATTAAATAATAGGATCCATGTACATTCTGCCTTAATATAGCATGCAAATTTAATACAAATTAAAGGATAATAAAATTATTACAAAAGATCATCATTTAAGAAATCCAGCACAGAATAATAACATTTGTCTACAATGAATTCTGTGAAACGTTTTTTAAATTTATGCGACGGTAAGTTTTTAATCTGGTCAGGTATTTTATTATAGACTACAACAACCATACAAATCACACTTTTTTTTTAATAAGCTAGTTTTAAATACGCCCGTGCATAATAGATTCTGGTATTGAGATCTCATAGCTGTTCTTCGTTTTCTAGTTAAGTGAAGACAAGTGAATATCATATTATAGTATAATAAATACAATGAGAAATTATACAATTAGCTTTTTCCAGCAGCTTCGTTCACGTGGAGGTCGAAAATTGTATAATCCCACGGGAACATATTACCGGGATAAAAAGTATCCTATGTGTTCATCCAGGTTATAATCTATCTGTGTGCCAAATTTCATCTAAATCTGTACACGAGCAACTAAAATTGCTCCATCCTGGTCAATTCTTGTCAACTATGACATCACGACTACATCTAGCAATCTAGAGCAATGGCAACATCTAGCAACCTGTTGCCAGAGATACGGCCACACAATACCATGCAATATAGAGCAACTTAAAAAACTAGGCAATACGCTATCCCCCCGCTGACTCCGCCGCCGGTTCCTCTCGTAAAAACGAGACGTAGTTATTATACAAACAAGCGAGATAGAAAGAAAATTGACTAAACATTTCCAAACCGATTGGGTATTCGGCAACTCATACTGGCGACATTGAGAAATGTGAAATATATGGAGCAATCAGAAGCAATATTCCCGAAACAAACAACAACAATAAATTGCGGATATGTTTTGGGAATATTGCTTCTGATTGCTCCATATATTTCGTGAGATATTCGGCAAGAATATCCAATCGGTTGGGAATTTTTTAGTAAAATTTTCTTTCTATACCGTTTGTACGTATAACTATGTCTCGTTTTTGTGAGATGAAACGGTCGGCGGCGGAGGCGGCGCGCAGGGGGCGTATTGCCTAGTTTTTTAAGTTGCCCCATATTACATGATATTTATAGTCTGGCCGTATCTCTGGCAACAGGTTGCTACATGTAGCCATTGCCCTAAATTGCTGAATGTAGTCGTGAAGTCATAGTTGACGAGAATTGACCAGAATGGAGCAATTTTAGTTGCTCGTGTAAGCGCATCTTTACTGTTAGTGTGTTACGAAATTACCCCGGAGAACTGAAATTATCTATCGGTTAAAAAAAATCCGCTGTTTCAAACAAAAGTGCAATACCTACCTATTTGGTTTTTTTTTGGGTGGGAAATCATCAAATAACTTCTCCCGCTCTGGGTGGAGCAGGAGGGCGTGTCAGACTTTTATTGATTAATACCCACCCGTGTTCCCTCAGTTGCCTGTGTGCCAGGGGCCGCGCTATCTCTTTCGAACAACCCACACCCCTGGCAGGCATCGGCCCTAGCGGACCCCACCAGTTGGTGCTGACATCTTTTTGAGGCGCGCGTGGAACACAACGCCGCGCCGTCCGCGTTGACCCGGGCTTGGTCCTTACCGGACAGCGACCTACCCATTACTCGCCGTCCGCAAGCCCGCGCCTACGGTGGCCGGGAATCAGACTGGGACTCTACCTATACGGTTTTTTTTTTGACCTACCTATACGGTCAAAACAAAAACAGTACATTTTTTCAGCTGACAAAATATCGCAACGCTAGAAGAATGCTGAATTAATTAATGACAACAGTTTGCTCATCAATGTCTCTCACCCCGTGTATATCACAAGTTATAATACGTCGGATATATCACAGGCAGAGCAGTGGTGGCCACTGGTAACTGTCGCGACTTAGGACATTGTAGTTTGTAATGTAGCTTCGAATCCAGACAGGCGTTTTACTTTGTGTAAACTATTTCATCACCACTGCTCTCAAAATGGTGAAGAAAAACATTGAGCTGGCATGGCCTAGAACCAAAAATTCGAAGACATTTGAAAGAAGAAGAAAGAAAGAAAAATGGATTTATTTGTCACTTATGTGACAAATAAATCAATTTTTTTTTTTTTTTTTTTTTTTTTTTTTTTTTCGTTTTTTTCATTTTTATGCACGTGTTTATACACGTGCATATAAAAAGATGACATAACATTAAAAAAAACATGATAACAGCACAGATATTTTAACACATAGGCATAAAGAACATAAATAGTCGGCAGCTGCACGCCGTGACTGTGACAAGAAGGCTTCCACTCAGCATGATGCTGTGCTATGGGACCAAGCCAAGCTACAAAAATCAAGCCAGGATTTTTACAAATTAGAGAAAACGAGTAACAAAGTAAAATAATCATAATAAACAGTACATAAAATGTTATATTACCCTAAAACAAATGGTATAAAAATGCTATAATATAAAGCAATGAAATGCGTAGCTACCCAAAAACATAATAAGTACCTACTCAATAATGTACCGCGTTTTTTACATGTGACATCTATCAACCCGCACTGGGCCCGCCTGGGAAATAAAGGTCCACTCTGTCTCACAGAGACAAGGCCTGTGTCCCAGCAGTGGAAAAATTATAGGCTGATTATGCTACAGCCTAGGCGGTCAGCTCCACCGCCAACTTTTTCAAGTGCTTATGCTTCTCACTACGTCATAAGCTCTTTTCATATTATGATTCAATGCAAAAGAAGAAAAAACTGTTGGTAAAGGTTGATAAACACGTATACAACAAAATTACGTTCATACGTATTCCGCGCAAAAACCACTTTACCACATAATCTAAATCACTTCATCTGGTCTTAAACTTGGTTCTAATTACATTAAGTAATAGCAATGTGTATGTCAGATGTTGTAGCAATCACATATGGACTACAAAGCTCAGTAGGCTGTCACTCAACATTTGCTACTTGATAATTGCGAGTGATAATTAACGAGATTATACATAAATTGGCTTCTGCGCGCGGCTTCGCCCGCTTGGTAGTCAACTATACTATAAAACATACCTTATGGTACCTACTCGGTAATAGTGTAGATTTTGGCAGTGAAAGAGTTTTCTAAATCGCATCAGTAATTCTAGAGATTACTAGTATGTAAGGGTCTTAAAATGGACTTTGAAATGAAAGCAGTGGACTGTATAAACTGTTAAGATATATCCAATAGAATTGTACAATATTATAAATAGACGGCGCGCGTGTGTCGTCGGTTACTCTCGCTAATGAAGTGTGCGGTCCCTTGGCGGCCCCACTCCTTGACCCGCGTGGTCGCCCGCGCCGTCGTCCACGCAGCCACCCGACGCCTGACGAAGAAAGCCGAAGGCGCCCGAACAAGTAGGTACCTCCTACATATGGATGTAGGAGTAAAGTATGGACTTTACCTCTTTGTTATCAAAACAATAAGTCATTTATTAAAATTAGGCTGAGAATCAGCACTTTTTGAGCGTCAAAATCGCATAAGACTCATGTCACCAGAAACGATCGTAATTTGTTCCTTTCAGTATTTTTTTTTGAATAGCGTAGCCAAATACACAGATATTTAGCGGCGGTAAGTCCCCTCTTTGAGGAGTGGCTTGAGAGGCGGCATGGTGTCCTCACCTTCCGCCTGACGCAGGTCCTCACCGGACACGGTTGTTTCGGGAGGTTCCTGTTTCGTATAAGGCGGGAGGAAACGCCCGGGTGCTTCCATTGCGAAGATCGCCCTGAGGACACGGTGGAGCATACGGTGGCGGTCTGCCCGGCTTGGGCGGAGCACCGCTGTGTCCTCGTGGAGGCGATCGGCGGCGGCGCTCTCTCGCGTCCGGCCCTGGTGCAGGCCATGGTACGGAGCGAGAGTGAATGGTTAGCCGTCACCTCCTTCTGCGAAGCAGTAATGCTCGCAAAGAGGGAGGCGGCGCACGTGAGGGAGAGGCAGTATATGCGCCCTCACGGCCGTAGTCGCCGCGGGAGAAGCCCTGGGCGTCGGGAATCCCAGGCTGATTCCCGGCCACCGTAGGCGCGGGCTTGCGGACGGCGAGTAATGGGTAGCTCGCTGTCCGGTAAGGACCAAGCCCGGGTCGACGGCGCGTCGTGTTCCACGCGCGCCTCAAAGAGATGTCAGCACCAATAGGTGGGGTCCGCAAGGATCGATGCCTGCCAGGGGTGCGGGTTGTTCGAAAGAGATACCGCGGCCCCTGGCACACAGGCAAAAGAGGGAACACGGGTGGGTTTTAGTCAGTAAAAGTCTGACACGCCCTCCCGCTCCACCCAGAGCGGGAGAAGTTATTTGATGATTTCCCACACAAAAAAAAAAAAAAAAAATACACAGATATTTATATTTTCCTATCATGAACAATTAAACATGCTTGCTAATGAAAGGAACTTATTAAAGTAACATTTCCTTTGATTATGCAAATTATAAAACTGTTTTTCCTTATTTATTTCCCGCCAGGGTTCTATGAGAGGTTTCATATTTATTTATTTACTTCATAACAATTTTTATGTTGTATCGAAATAAATTACAAATAAAACTAAAACAACGTGACGAAATATAACCTAAAGATAAAACAATATTCGTAGTACAAAAAAAAAATCTAAACAGTTTGAAAATCCACTGAAGTAGTATTGATACTAAATTTTCGGTTTCATGTTTCTATACGAGATATCAATCATATTTTGATTACATAAATAATAATTAGACAGTATGTGCCTACTAGTATACAAAGTAAATAAATAAAAAATAAAGGGAAGAGCTCACTGGGCATCAAAGAATTCGTCCGCATCTCGCTGTCAGTGGGAAAAGTGCCCAAAAGGCTGGCAGCATTGCCACGTTAGATGGCAATACTGATTCTTTGACCTAAGAATAGGCCAGCCCTTTGGTCACGTGAAGAGTCGACCAACTGCTTGGCGATGTCCCGAAATACTCGATGAGCACTCGGACCCCAAGGCCCTAGTATTTCAACCCCAAACGGCTCAAACATATAGCTCCCAATAAGGTTGTTATATTTGCGCCGTTTGGGTTTTTCTGCACCTACAGCAGTCGCACCAGCACAGCCCACCGTGCTCAGAAGATGGGATGGCGCGAGGGTGTCGATACAGGTAGCATCCCACACCAAAGTCCTACCCAACTTTCAAGGCGTTATGGTCATTCCATCTGGCTTCTTCCCATGGTCGCGTGCCAAACCACTGGGTTCTAAGACAGGTGACAAGAGCCCGACGGATGATGTCATTAATGCTGGCGTGCTATGCCAGCCGACCAAAACTCTTGCTGCAAGCAAGGCCATGGTGTCCGAGGTGGTCAACTGCTTCACCGCACTGACAGCGATGCGGAGCCACGCAAGGAGCACCCAGACGCACACTTGTACCGAGCCGGAAGGTAGAGTCACCCAGTATAGTACCTATGTTAGGTGACGATAGCGCCTGAAGCCATAGGCCCAATTCCCACTCTCCCACAGCCAAAACGCAGGCGCGCTCAGCAGTATTGGTGGACGTATTAATGAGATTTTTCCGTACCAACCTGCAAAGCGGCTCATCCCACTGTCTCTGGGAAGATGGGTTTACGGGCTGGACCGTATCCGGACAAGCCACCTTCCAGGCGTTCATGGCATCGATCAAACACGGAACTTCAGACTCAACCTGAGAATTGGCTAAGATTTTTGTGGTTAACTTTTTGGTGCTGTGGACTGAGGACAGGAACGCCGGTAAGTTTACACTAGAAATTTTGCGGACGCCGAGCCCACCAAAACAGATGGGTAGTGTGGCTTGCAGCTACGAGCGGTCGTCCAATGCCACATTTAAAATGGATGTTAAAGTGCTTTGAATAATTTCATCGATTTTGTCTAAAAGGTGTGGTTGCTTCCATAAAGGGGAAGAGCGGAGAAAATACATGAAATTTGGACCGAAGTAGTTATATTTAGCCTATAAAGTTCCAACGTCTGGGACACTCGCCTCCTATCTGTGAGAGCAATTATATCAAGAATCAAATTCAATTCAATTTAGGTACATTAACACCGATATAGTATGTAAATGTCAATAGAAAAAAACGATGCAGGACGAAGATCTTTCCAGTTTGCCAATACTTTGCATAAGGTAATACAACTCACTACCTATAGATGGAATATTAGTAAGAGAATGGCACTATGATGCAATAAAACCAGAATTGTCTGAGTTTTATTTAAGCCAACTCCAAGATTGCGAAAAATAATTATGGTCATTATTAAGAGCTACAAATTATGAAGCTCCGGTCTCCGACCCTTTTAAGAACGCCATTAAAAATGACCAAAGCCTCAATTAGGTACTCAGACCTTCCTAAAGTACCTGAACGCTATTTATGTTACAGCTCGAATGGATTTCTGCCTCCCTTTAAATTACTTTTGGCAATTTTCTTTACTCAAGGATACATTTTCCGAAATTACGTAAACAACATGTAAACGACGTGACTTTCGAGTTTTTATCAAGTTTAAGTTACAAAACAAACTTGGATAAGTTTGTTTTATGTTATGGAAGTACTCACTTAAACGTATTTATCTTTTATGCGGTGCTTTGGGGAAAGATAAATATAAATTGTTTCCGCGGTAAGAAAAGTAAAGTAAGTCATTAGTGCTAATTCAATTTTATGTTTTAATTTACTCTTAACTTCTGTTCCTTGTGGATTAATAAGAGCCACGTGTATTAAGGTAAGGAAAAGTTGCCCTTGCTGGGACAGCTTATTTTTTTTCTTCTTTAGCAACTGACCCATAATATAACATCACGCCTTTTTCCCCCGACGGGTTGGGTAGAGATGAACCACCAGATTCCACCACCACCACCACCACCACATTTCGCCAGTTATGTTTAAGTCCCATGTAATAGGGGCGCAACTATTGCCATCACCGGGCACAAATCCACAGTCTGGGCTACTACTGTAAAATTACTGATATAGAAAACCAATAACCCTTTGCCCGAACTAGGAAACGAATCAAGGGCCCCATGCTCAGCAGTAGCGTTTGCAACCACTAGACCAATGAGGCAGTCACACCTTTTTTCTTCTTTGGCAACTGAGCCGATGACGTCTATTCTGTCAGCATCATATAGTGATGCAGATGGCAGTGCCGAGACACCTTACTCCGTCCTAGTGTCGTTGTGGTCATCCAAAAAGTTGTGCCAGTGGTTTACCACTCTGATCCTCTCTCCTGATCTGGCTAAAGCCAAACCACCAAGCCAGTTTTTTAGTTAAGAACCCAATATTTACCTATAGAAATGCAGAACATTTTACAAAACTGACAACTAAGTCCGGAGCGAATTTGTAATTTTTGTATTATTTCGATTTGGATAAAGTTCTTAAACTTTATCCAAATCGAAATAAAGTTGGAAATGCAAAAACTGGTTCAGCGTTTTAGGCTAAAACTAAAGTTAGATCCGTTTAGTAATAAGACGGTAATTGTCTAAAAGTCTGGCAAATGGACTAACCGCAACTCGTTTGCGTCAGGCAAAAGTTCGGTCCTTGTGGAAATGGAAATAACTTTCTTCTACAAGCTTATGCAATTATTCACTAGACCAAATGGGGACCTAGTTAATAAAACCAACAGGTGACAGGTGAAATTTTTTACAAGTTCTTTAATATATTTTCTACATTATAAAGAGCACCTGTCGTAAAAATGTGAGAGTTTCGTCATGTTTTGACACATAAGTCGCATTGTCAGTTATATTGAATAATAGCTGTGTCGGAAGTTATCCCACGGGAATGCTACAAAGACAATAAGTAGCCTTTGTTACTAAATAAAACATTAACTATCTGCCAGTGAAAGTCCCGTCAAAATCGGTCCAGCCTTTTTGGAGATAAACTGCAACGAGCAGACAAGCAGAAAGATAAAAAATAATAATAATGTTGTTGAAGTATCTTTTAAACTGTCCTATGCAACAGATACTTTACTACAATTTTATTCATTTGAATGTACCTACCAGGCCACTCAAAAAGTATTGCGAAAAAAAGTATTTATGTATGAGAGACTAGCCAGTTATATTCTATTTTGAAAATATGATTATTATGATTGAGATTATTTGTAGGTAAAAATAGGTACGTTCCAATTTCAAAAGTTCCCTCCAAATTGTTTGCAAGCTAATTTAAATTATCGTGTCTCATAAAAAAAATAATCTATGCTATGATTTTTTACGATTTCAAGTGTCGCCTGAAACGTTAAACTTCAAATGGTATTCATGGATGAAATCCCTTCTAAGGCAACCGTGTATCGTTGGTATAACGAATTCAAGCGCGGTCGACTAGCTTTGGGGGAAGAAGAAAGAAGTGGTCGCCCTTTGACGACTGTTACGGAAGAAAACGTGCTAGCAGTGAAAAATTTAATCCATGACAATTAGGCGAGTGACGTATCAAGAGATTCAGCACATAATGCAGCTTGGATCGGGAAGACTTCGCGAAATTCTACACGTTCATCTTCGCGTGAGGAGGATAGTTTCACACTGGGTGCCGCACAACTTAACCGATGCAGCGATGCTCAGAAGCAGAACCGGGTGGAACGGTGCCGTGATATGATACGGGCAATGGATATGGTTTCCAACAGTGCGAGTGGCCTCTGTCTGTTTTTCCCTGGCTAAGTCTGGTCTGTGTCAAATATCACTGAAGGAATGGTAGTCCCTGGTTTGGTTTTGCACTCCTTAGATATTTCGGTGGATCTTGCTCCTTTGTACATCGAAAGATCTATGATCCATTAGGCCCACTAAAATAAAAATCAACCATAATTATTAACACTTATCAAGCTGTACCAATTGGCTAATTTGCCGCAATACAAATGGCCGCCATACTATCGCAATTCCCATGGTACACGCTGTCTATATAATAGTTATTACATACCATTTTTATTATCAATGTAATAAGGTCTTAGTTTAAGTATTTATTGTTTTTTTATTGAACTTCATTTATATACAGATATATTTATATATACATACTATCTTCAACTGGAATCACATATTATTTGCGTGGAAAATTAGACTTACCCGAGATATTAGCTCACAGGGGGGACGTCATGCGTCACTTTTATGGTATTTGCTGAAAACCAGCGCTGTTGACGATAGGTTTTCCGAAGTCACAGCATTTTGCTGAGCAAAGACCTGTTCTTGCACAGATACGACGCACGGCTTATTGTTCTTATTATTGTGGTATGTTTGTTTGCAACAGTATTCAATAATGCACTCTGCAAATTCTGAAATCGGCATTTGTTATTTTGTTTTGATTGATTACGTAATTTGCCAGTTTCGTAACGTCTATTTATTGTCTTTGGTCACTAGCCCTGACATCAACAAGTAATGGACAAAATTGTTAACTTTTTATACGTGAATACGGGGCTTTTGGCTTTTGTATTGGGTGCATTTTATGTTTAATTTTTTATTTTATTTTTATAATGTGCGTTTTGTTTGTGCAGAATAAACAATTTTTCTTTCTTTCTTTTCTTTCTTTCTTTTCTTTCATATTATAAACAAATTTGAAGCAGGCTCGTCTCGTCGTGTTTACGACATCATTACAGGTGATGAGTCTTGGATTTATCAATACGATCCGGAAACGAAGTGCCAGTCGACGGTTTGGGTGTTTCAAAACGAATCAACGCCTACCAAAGTGAAGAGATCTAGAAACGGGGGAAGATTTTGATCGCGAGCTTTTTCAATTTGACTGGCTACTTGGTGTCAATTCCTTTTCGGAACCAAAGAAGCATCAACGCTGAATAGTATACTACCAAATGCTTGGCAGAAGTTTTCTTTGTTGTGAGCAACAAGCGACCAAACACAAGCCTTCGCGGGCTACTGCTCCACCACGATAACGCGCCTTCGCACACCGCGCTCAAAACGAGGGACTTCCTGGACAGCACGCCGGTCAAACTCTTGGGTCGCCCTCCTTACAGCCCTGACCTAGCACCGTGTGACTTCTTTTTATTACCGAAAACAAAAAAATCAGGTCTAAGGGATGCGATTTTCGTCGCCGGAAAATGCGCTGTCAGCGTTCGAGCAGGCTGTTAACGATTTGTCTGTGGCGGACAGGAAAAAGAGTACTTTGAAAAGATTTAATAAGAAAATATTTAACAATAAAACATTTTTTTTAATTTTCGCAAAACATTCTAAGTGTCCCACGTATGTGTATACGTAAATGTATGTATAAATAAAGCAATTCCCCAACAGTGTTGACTTGTAGTCTCGCCGACAACCCAGTGGCCTTTCCAACTAGTAATTTTACTGCACCCGGCACTATGCCTAAATTACGTCAGTTTGCCGCATGTTGACAGCAGGCTTTATGCATGTGTGTGATGCTAAATGTATGACTTATGTATAAATAGGTACGGCCACCAAAAGAGATCATCTCATTTTAACTGCAGGCTTAGCCCGAGAACCAATTTGTCAAAGGAAGAATAGACATGACTATTAACTAAATGATGTACAATAGGAGAAGAAGGCTATGTTTTTCTATTAATTATCACAGATAAGCGTTCTAATCGAATCATGATTTTGTAGATAATCGTATATACTTTGTGGCCGTTGAGTAGAAAGTTTGTTGTCAGTGTGATTTTGACAGTTTGGGAAATATTCAAAGATCGTTAGAAACGAAAGACAAAATGACAGATTGTAGAAGAATATCTACGGTGCGATGTCAAAAATGGAGAAACGAAATGTCACTTTGTATTGAAAAAGCACTGTCTATTCTTCGTAGAAATTTATTTATTTTATTTGGCTCACCAACAATTGAATACACTGATACAAAAATATGAGATGCATCCAATGTACTTATAGACTAGTGTACCAATTTCTTACAGGTAAGCACATCATGCATTACTTGTTTGTCGATTGATTCTGAGGTGAGTTCATATACTCACCGAACATAGTTAATATACTTAGGATTAAAAAATAACAATGGTTTCGACCGAATTCTAAATTGAAATCGAAACACTGCCAAAATTTAAATCGTACAAAATCAAATCAAAAACGAAATTAAGATTACAATCCAAATACAATCAAAACCAAAATTAAAACCGAAATACAATTAAAATCAAAAATAAGAATCAAAATCAAAATTGAAAACGAAATTAACACTAAAATTAACATCTAAATCAACACTAAAATAAGAAATAAGAATAACAATCCAAATACAATTAAAATAAAACCAAAATACAATTAAAATCTAAATGAAATCAGAATTAAAAATCATAATTAAAATCAAAATCAACGCTAAAATTAAAAACAAAATCAACACTTTCATAAAAATGTAAATTAAGAATGAAATTTACTTACACTAAGATGAATTTACAGGTTTTTGAACATAATACTTCGGAACCTACCAAGTCAGAGTGCACGTCCACAAGATCACTGCAGCTATTTAATAATTTACATAGGCGGGGGATTGGAGAATTAGCACCAAGGACAGTTCTACGCGGAGGAGGACGTAAGGGAGTTATAGGAGCACGTGGGCTTTTTGTGGGTACACGAAATTTGAAACTGCTCAACAATTGGGGGCAGTCAATTTTACCTCTCAGAATTTTGAATAAAAATAATGAATCCAGTATATCTCTCCTCTTTTGTAGGGAAAAAATAGAAAACGTCATGCTAAGCCTGCTGGATGTACAAAGCTTGAACATTTGGGGTAATTGCGGAAAACACTTACAGTAGCAATGCTATTCATTTTGTCTGTTTAACAACATCATCATCTGCCAGATTTTTCTCACTATGTTGAGGTCGGCTTCCAATCTAACCGGATGCATCTGAGTAGGTACCAGTATTTTACGTAGAACGGCTGCTTATCTGACCTCCACACCCCAGTTACTGGGTTTATACTTGGTAAGAGTGGTTGTCAGACTTTCGGGCTTCTGAGGATCCGTAACGACTGCCAAAGATCTACGTATGACGACTGGGACCAACGGGGCACGGAGGGGTTTGGTAGTTAAAGATAGCCCATCCACGGAACAAAAGCGGCAAGCGTAGCTTAACCTGATCGATCGATCAATGCGGTTGTTCTACCTAAGCCACGAACCCCCTAAGGCCCTTTGTCAGGTCAACAACGTTCATTGCATTATTTGCGTTACTGAGCATACGATTTTTTTCAACAATACTACATATGCAGCAATGGATCTTTCGGAATGAATGAATGAATGTGATTGAATGTGTGTTACACATTTCGGCTACTATTTGCTTAGTAAAGTCTATTTCTGAACTCAAAGGCGAATGGGCGATAGTTTCAAATGTCCAATAGGGGTGTATGTGTTACTCCGGCCTTGTTTGGTCAGGTTTAGGCAGACACTGTCGAGTATGCCTCTCGAGTACTGAACCAATATTGTTTCGGCTAGTGTTGACAAAACTGGTAATGTGTCCTTTGTTATAAGTTGAGTGTAGTATCGAAATGTAGTTGGTGAATTTTGGTAACTGTCTGTGTGATATTTTTTATGTTGTCATGACAAATTAACTTCTGTATATGGAATAATTGATGTTGTCTGATAAATAGTTGGTAAATTGTATTGACTGTCTGAGTAGTATTGTATTCTACAGTATGATTTACTTTTTATCTGTTCTATATTTCTTACTCTTGCTTAAAAATAAATTTTCGTTTTCTTTTGTCACCATAAGTAATACTCATCTCTGTTTTCTGTAAATAGCTCTATCTTGATATTCTTTATAAAATCTTTATTTATATCCTCATCTACCAAGATGAAACCAAGGATTTTACACTGTGATACCTTCTTTTTCATGTTTAATTTTAGCATTTTGAGTACTAACTTAAAATGCTCAAATAAAACGTAAAAAGGAGGCATCACAGTATTTCAGCTTCTGAATTTATTACCACTGTACGTATAGTAACCTTGGTCGCATCGGCTTTCTGGACAAATTGGTGCAATAAATCTTTGCTCATGACATCTAGGCAAGGCTTTTACGTTGAGGACATGGAACCATTAATTTGCATGGAACATGCATCACACTGCAGTCATTCACCTGGTTGCAAGTAGGGCACTGAAAATGAATACTTTTGATACGATATCATAGCTTCTGAGTGGAAAACTTTCTTGTACAGATTTTTAATTGATAACCGACGAACAATTTAATCGCAGGGAGATTTAGAATCATATTGTGTTGAATCGGTAAAAGGTTGTGCGTCGAGGTACTACCCTGTACATTTATTTTTGTGAATAAACCGTTTTTATTTTCTTTTCGTTCAGAAGAACTTCAGAAGAACTTTCGTAAAAAAAATATAAATTCGAAAGCATAGTTCAATAGAGTCGATAATGATGATAAGGTCGACGAGACACTGCTTGTAAAGTACCTACAATTCGATTAAAATAAAAAAAAATTTGTTAGTACTATTTAAAAATAATTCTTCACTGCTAGAGCAGCTGCTGCAGGTGCACAAAAGCTTATTGGGAGCTATATATTTGATACCTGAACAGTTCGTATCAATGTGGGGTCTAAATGCTCATTGAGTGTTTCGGGAAATCGCCAATCAGTTGGTCAACTCTTCAAGTGACTAGAAGGCTCTAAAAATAGGCCCATCCGAATCAGCATTGTCATCCAACGTGGCAAATGTTGCCAGCCTTTCCCATTGACAATGATGCGGACGACTCTTTGATGTCGTTTTTCATAAATATATATTACAGTGTTAGCTTGTATACCTATTGGTTTTAAGACACCAGCTATTGATTGAAGTATAGGTTTGAAAATTCTTCACAAGGGAAATTACAAGTTGCCAAGTTGATAAGCAAATGACCATGTAAGTGGAATTTGTTGAACAATCTTTGACTTTACGCTTTAACATTAATGACTGAAACGGTAGGTATTGCTTATATAGGCCGCCTTATGAGAAACGCGTTAACATGGTAGTTGGCGTTCATTCTATACTAACGTTTTTTTCTGTTTTCTCCCTGGTAAATGATACTAGTCAAAATGTCAATCAATGCCCTTTGTTGTGTCTTTTTGATGTTATTGTATGAAAAAAAAATACTCACTTTAATTTTGACAAAATATGTCGTCGAAATTTTTTACATTGATTTTAAATATTTGTATGTACCGTTACCATCATTTTTTATGGTAGATCAACGTGGTACATAATTATGTTGTAACAAAGCTTGCTGCGGTGTCTTAAACACATCCTCCAATGCGTAAGAGAACACTTTCGGGGAAATTACGTCTTCTTGTCTCACGAAGAATCTTTTGCGACCTCTCTAAGGCTTTTGATTGCGTAAACCATGAGGCACTTCTGAAAACTAGAGCACTATGGCAATAGGATTACAGCTCTCGATTAGCTGAGATCATATGTGAAAGATATTAAGGTTAAAGTTTAAATAAACGGTATAAACTCATTAGGGTTTGAAATGACAATGGACGTTCCGCAAAGTTCGATTATGGTTTCATCCCTCTTTTAAGTTTTCAGAATGATTAATCACCATTATTTCACTTTTTTTTGTTTATCTAAAGCTGGAGTTATTAATATTATAGACCGCGGGAACAAAATCTTGGCGATATGAATAACTATATTCTTCAGGTCTAAGATTGATTTAAGGTAAATAATTTGGCCCTAAATGAAAAAAAAACACAAATGTCGATTTAAATTACCTAATAATAATATTCGAAGTAGCGAATGTGCCATCATATTGTATGGAGAAATGAGGTCCTCATATAACATCGATTGCGGGGCGGTTAAGTTTGAACTTACTCACCCCGCACAACATAAGCTGCTAATTACAGAGATAAGACAGTTAACAGATGTAGAAACTGCCCGTTTCGTCTGTTTTAGCTACTTCGGTTGCTGATATTCTATCCATTGAATCTTGCAAAAGAGAGCTGTCAGAGCCATTTCCAATTTACATCGCCGCAAATCTCTAAGCGAACTATTGAAAGATTAATATGATGACGGCACTTTCCGAATTCATTTAAGTAGGTATGTAAGAAAATACCTACATCTTTTTAATGAAATAAGTGATTAGACATAACTTGAATACTAGAAATAAAGATAAAATAGATCAGCGATTTTTCAAATAGATCAGAAAGAGCGGCTATAGATATATGCAGTAATATATTCCTAAAGTCAGTACTTATGAAGTTAAATAATGATAAAGAATATAGTTTGGTTGGTTTGATTGATATTAAGTAAAAGAGGCAGTAGGTACCTACATTTGGCAGTTGATGAATATGGTTCAGGGCGGTTGGATTCCCGAAATCCCATTGTTTATGTGAAAAATAAAAAGATCATCGCACGGTGTATGAAGTCTATTTCTGAATTCCGAAATTATAATTTCGGCATATCAAGACATTTATTACCACGTATGTTACTGCTACGACAATAGCATTTGTTTGTGGTTTTACATTGATTTCAAATGATTTCTTAAATGCGTTATAATCAATTTTCATGGCATATCGTTCTGGTATATAGGTAATATCAGGGATTAAAGTAGCGTTTTACCTTTAGTGTTGTGATCATGAAGTACTTGCAAGGATTGCTGTCTTTCGTATTTCTCTTAGTTGTCGTGGTGCTAGTGGAGTCTCAAAACGGTTGGTACTTTGATGGCTTTTCTTCTTTTTCTTTACGAATTCTTCTAGCTTTCTGATTAAGTAGTTTGATTTAGTTTACAATGTGGTCGATTACACCTTTATTTTCTTGTTCGCGGAAGCCCTGGTAATTGAAATGATATTTTTTTTTGATTATAGTGTGACAGTTGTTAGCAATATTAAATTGTAACTTCCTTAGTGCGATAACTCCTCGGTTAGCGACCTCTTCAACTTGAAACTCGTTTTCATGTAGATAAAGTGTGAGTAGGAGTAAGTTGGGATCATAGCAGGTGTAGTAGGCGCTGCAGTTTCTACCTGCAATGCGAAAGGTGTGAGTTTATGTATGTAAAGTGTTAGTCCGACATAAATTCAACAGTTTTAACATAAGGTATGTAACACGTCGGATAAATAAAAATCTTCTCCCAGATATTTTCAGCACAAAAATAATTATGCTCCTTCCAAGAGATGAAGTATTTTACTTCATGTTCGCTTATTGGCTATTCAGATTCCTTAATAGGTGGACAACCCATTCCTAGTTCAAAATGCAGAGAACCAGCAATTAATCCAAAACACAGTATTTCAAATAAGTGTTTGTTTCCAGTTCGCTACTGCACTGTCAAATATCAATGTTCGAACGAAGATCACCCTACATGCGACTGTGTATTCCCATATGATGACAGCATCATTGGACACTGTAGATGCCCAGAGAACACCTTCATGGAAGAGACACGTCGTTACAATTTAAATTAATAATATATTTTATCCGTATTTTCATGTTAGAATAGAATAAAAACCAAAAATAATTATTTGATTTTTTTTTTTATATTAACCTCTACTCATGACATGACATGTATATTTAAATTTTTTAACGTTTCTAATAGGCAGGTTAGGTCACTATTATTTTTCTTTTGCTTCATGCATCTTGCTTTTCTATATCTGTCAATTCACAATAAAAAAAAACCTAATAGATGATACATATTTTACACGAATAAACTGTTTGACATAAATGTATAGTATGTTAATTAACTTTCAGATTTATTGTCAATATTACAAATGCAAGGGATGCGCTACCCAGGACCTGCGGTATTAATGAGGCGAACAGATTCGGGAGATTCAGGTAAATCATCAGTTAGCAATTTAATTGACTTAAGGAGCACTGATTATGTATAAGAGCTGATTTAAAAGATTGATGACTTGTTAGTTCATTGTGAAACATTCTCATACTTTAACAGTGCTTACGTTAAAATGCCTAATACATACAACCCTTTAACTAATTACACTGTAAGGAGAAACGTGCTCTAGACGCTAATGACGGGTAGAAGGCAAAATAAAATTACCTCAACATTTGGGTAATGCTGAAATGTTGTTTGAAATAAAATGTTACTGGAATCCGTGCACGTCCTAAGACAGATAGAGTGTGTATGGCCGCGTTCTAACAGAAAGTTATCGTAGCACGAATGGGCAACCGTTGCGTTTTTTGTATGAATATGGCGTGGCATAGACAACCGATAGACCAAATCAGATCAATGGCTCTTTTGCTCTGGATTGTTAGTCTTAAAACATATCCTATTAATATAATGTTTGAACTTTAAAAGAGACCATGGCCTTTAAGTTTGCGTCAGAATTTCATCTCAGGTATCAGTCAGCTAGGAAAGGCACCTAGTTCATCTGGTTTTAAAATAATTGACTAACAAAAAAAAAAGCTTAAGTAGGTAGAGTGGCGACCGCGCAACGGAAGACGTAAAGTTGGAAGGCCTCCCACAAGGTGGACCGATGACCTTGTGAGGGCCGCAGGAGTCCGCTGGATGCGGAAAGCACAGAACCGGTCGAAGTGGCGGAGCTTGGGGGAGGCCTATGTCCAGCAGTGGACGTCTTTCGGTTGAAATGATGATGATGAAAGTAGGTAGATCTTAATTATATTAATATTTATGTTATCATTTCATAGTATTTCAAGTCGCGTTTGTGTCTACGTCATAGTTCATACAAATAATTAAATGATTAATGACGCAGGATGGAGATTTATAATAAAAAAAGACATTTTAATAGACTACTTACACATTAATTACGGATAGAAAAATAACAAAAAACTGACTTTCAGATGCATTTATAGCATTACAAATGCAGGGAGACTACCCTGGACCTGCGCTTTTGACGAGACGAGTGGATTCAGGTACCTAAATTATAAATTGAGCTAAAGCTAATTATTGAAAAAATTCTAAACGAAGAAAACCTCATAAATCAATTGCAAATTTAATCGTAAGTTGCAAAAATCCAAAGCCTGTGTGGGCGAGCAAGCTGCTTGGTTTTCTCAAAGTGGTTTTTTTATGTTCATAACCCAAGCTTGCTTGCACATTATATTTAGCGCTAATAATGTACGTACAGAGATATACGTATAGTTAATTATTGTGCTTTACATTTTGTTTTTAGATAAGATTTTTAGATTCCTTAGATTAGACTGTGTAAAATGTATAAGGTCTCATACCTTTCCCACTGTAGGGCAAAGGCCTCGCTCTCTCTTTTCCGCACGATTCTGTCTCTCACTAGTCCTACCCAGTCCTTTCGATTGGAGTCAAGCTCATGCCGCCATCTTCGTATAGTTAGTCGTCGTCTTTAAAGGTCTTTAAAAAAACAGTGGCACTTCGGGAGTGCCGACAGAAGTGAAAACTTGAACAATTAGGTACGTATGTATTTTCGAATTCAAATCTTTATTGCATATCTCATGTGTGTACAAGATCTTAACATTATTTATAAAAATCACATGGGCACATTGTCGGGCACAACAATTGAGTAAAGTAGTAGCATGCTTTAAAATTTATAAGTGTATAGAAAGTCATAATTTATGAAACGAAATAGGTATTCGGTTATCATTAAAAAAAACTAATCAATTTAAAATAAAATAATATTACATTTTAGGGTACCTACCATTAAAATTCAAGTAAGTAATTTGAAGTAAATACATAACATAACAATAACACGGTATATTTGTAGAATACAAATCCATTGAAATAAATTAATTTAGAAGGAATGAAATATTATAATTATGTCACGGATTAAAAAAAAAATCGTTAGGAAATATTTTTTGAATCGTCAGATTAAACAACGTTCAACGTACCTACGTTCAACGTTTTTCGTTCGTACGTTCGTGTTGTCAGTGGTGTCGGTAACAGTGTCGCGAGTTCAATTGTTTTTTTCCCATCTCAAAAAATGCTCAAAGCTCCTAAAGAAGTTTTCACTTCAAAAAAATTACGTACCCATAAAGATACCCATAGACAATTATTTCAAGACTTTAAAGGGTCCATCATCGCCGTAAACGAGATTCCTGTTATGCTTAAGTATTCATGGTATTTCCTTAATTAAAATGTCTGTTTATTTTCAGGAATTAAATACTGCACTTACAATGTTCACTGTGATGGCTGGAAGCCAGATGCCATGAACAAATGTGTATGTGTTCACCCACAGGAGGATAGCATCATCGGCCATTGTGTGTGTGGCGAAGAAAACCCAGTCTCTCCAAATTTACGTCAGCGTTTATACTAAGGCTCTTGGTTTACAATAAACATTTAAGAAATTGCTGTTATTTTGTTCGTGTTATATCTTCAGATATTGTGCGCTTTTATAATGTTTAACGTAACGTATATACTAACGGTAACGTTATATATTACTGAGGACGCCCACGGCATCACGATAATATAGGGTAGATAGATAGATAGATTCATTTATTTGCCTGAAATATGGTATAAAATGTATGTAAATATATGGTTTTTAGGGTTCCGTAAAAAACGGAACCCTTATAGGATCACTTTGTTGTCCGTCCGTCTGTCTGTCTGTCAAGACCCTTTATCGCGGGAACGCGTAGAGGTATCGAGTTGAAATTAAAACGTTATACTCAGGTCTACAGTCTCTTGAAGCTGTGAAAAAATCAAACTTCTCAAGTTAACGTAAAAAAAAGATACGGCCGTTTATGTCGCAATCGTAATTTCGACACTCTCAAGGGAATCAAAATTTGTAGGGTTCCGTTGACCTAGAACTATGCAATATATCACGTAATACTGTCTTGTACTACAAGTATAGGGAAAAATCTGAAACTATTCATTTGTAATTAAATCATAAAAACAGGGTATTTATGCAAGGAACGGCGGTCCAAATTTTTTATAAAATGTACCTACAAAGTACGGAACCCTCGGTGGGCGAGTCTGACTCGCACTTGTCCGGTTTTTTTTTTAATTTGATCGTGTTTAGGTACCCAGCACGTCTGCAGTTTTGCTAGCTAATTTAATTTGAATCGGGTGGATTCAAATTAAATTAGCTAGCACAAGAACGGGGCGAATTGGTACTAACTGAAAGGAGGGTTATAAGATAAGAATTAAATCACATCCGAAACTAATTTCACGATCTACTAAACAAATTCCTTAAATCAGCCAAGCTTTAAATATATTGATAAAACTTAAAAAAAAGTTTAACGAATTTAATTGAAAGGCTTTTGATTAAAACAAAGTTCAGATTAACTAAGAAGTTTTGCTTGAGAAATGAAAAGGTCAAATAATTTAAGTTAATAATTAATAGTCGCTCAGATGGACAACGGTTTAATAAATATAGAATTAAAGTGAAAATAATAAGTAGTAGTGGCTTACCTGAAAGGCTGGAAAATCTTGTAAAACTTTTTCTACATGAATACGGGGCTTTTATAGCTACTTTGTATGTGTCCATTTTATGTATCTGTTTTTATTCAATTTTTTTTGTTTGTGCAGAATATTTTTTTTTCTTTCTTTCTTTCTTATTGGATGCTGAAATAACCTAACATAACATCACGCCTTGTTTCCCCGAAGGGTAGGGCAGAGGAATTGTGGGCTTACTGTACTGTGGGCTTAAAAGTCAAAATGGGTGTACCGCAGGGCTCAATATTGGGTCCGTTCCTCTTTTTAGTATATATAAATGATTTACTTCATTTACTTAAAAACCGACTACAAATGGTGTTATTTGCTGACGACACATCACTGATTTTTAAAGTTAAGAGACATGCACAGGAGCTTGACGATGTAAATAACGCTATAGTTAAGGTCCATAATTGGTTTACTGTAAATAATTTGGTATTAAATGGAAAGAAAACTAAATGCATAAAATTCACGTTACCGAATGTTAGAAGTAGTGAATGTCCCGTTGTATTGAATAAGGAGATACTAGAATTCGTCGACCAGACGGTTTTCCTGGGAATCACGCTTGACTCAAGGCTACAGTGGGGTCCTCACTTAACATCACTTGCAGGGCGGCTAAGTTCTGCCGCTTACGCTGTTTGGAAGATCCGTCAATTAACAGACGTGGATACCGCGAGACTGGTCTATTTTAGTTACTTTCATAGCATCATGTCTTACGGTATTTTGCTATGGGGACGTGCTGCGGATATTGAGTATTTGAGTCGATCTTCATTCTGCAAAAGAGGGCTGTCAGGGCCATCTACAACCTACGCAGACGCGAATCTCTTAGGGAACTGTTCAAAACAATTAACATCATGACGGTACCTTGTCAATATATCTTTGAAAACATTATGTACGTTCGTAAAAATCTACATCTGTTTAGTAAGATAAGTGACAGGCACAATTTTAATACTAGAAATAGGAACAAATTAGATCAACCACATTTCAGATTGTCTAAAGTACACACTTCTTTTATGGGGTACTGTGTAAAATGTTATAATAAAATACCAGCCGATATTCTTGAACTAAATGAAAAGAAATTTAAATTATGCATTAAACGCACACTATGTAGACAAGCATATTATAAGTTAGATGATTACATTGTTGATAAAAATGCTTGGCTTAATGCTGGTCCGACTCCACAAGCACCTGGGCTTGCTATTTAAAATTTTCATATTTGGAAGAGATGCTTCCCTTTTTTGTTTTCTGACATTAAGAACATTTCTGTTCCTATTATTTTTATTTTCTGACATTACGAATAAGTTTTTATTTTGACTGAATTAAGTATTATTTATAAAAAAATCAAAAGATATTAAATATTTTTCTTTCTTTTTGGAAATCAAATTTGATTAATTTCTCAAATACATTGCAAACTATATTTTTGTATAATTTAGAAGCATTTTGTTTAAACTTTGTAAATGTGAGTACCATGCATCCGTATAATAATTATATTGTTTTGATGTACGTTGACTTGAAAAAGCGTGGCAGTTGAGAGTATGTCATGCTCACTTAAATGTCTCGCTGATGGTGGCGCGTGTGTTGGATCATTCGGTTCCCTACAAAATGGTTGAGCTGGATGGTGCTGATCCACGCGTCAAGTTCGTGAACGGGCGCCGTCGGTTGAGACTGGTCATCTCCTAACTTCCATGGCTAATTTTAAATTTTATATTTAGAATTGTTTTTTTTTTTTACATTGTCTCACATATAGAAGCAACAAGAATAATGTTCCCAAGTTTTTGTAATACATAACATGATTAAAAAGAGTGTCCATGGAGTTTCTTGCCCGTTCTTCTCCATAGAGATCTACGTTTTGGAATGGGCAACTAGCTTCAAATTTCCAACTGGTCGACTTTTTGACAATTCAAAAGTGCCTGTAAATGGTTTAATTGAAATAAATGCTTTGAGTTTGAGTTTGAGTATTTAGATTGCCATCGACACGCTTATATGGAGAAGTGGTGGTAATAATTATAATGACAAATTATACACCGCAATCTATGCACAACTTATGCCTCAAGCGCTAACAGCCAGGCGTCCAGCGGTCAAGACGGTCATATAAACGATTACGTTCTTTCGAATTAGATCTTCTTTTTCCTTTTTGGCGGCGTCGCGTTTGGCGGCACACTAGAATAGGAATTACACTAGTAATAGTCTCGGCTAAGTTTCACACAAAGATTCACAAGAAATCGACAACATTGACAGAACTGACAAATCACGTGCTAAGCTTCCACCACTACCAACGAAAAGCGAATTTGATCTTAATTGGTTACTTGACTTGTCGCACTGACAGGTGTCGGAAAAGCATTCTCTCGACGCGACGGCCGGACTGTAATAAAATTCACTCATTGAATTCAGAAACTGAATTAGGATTTAGTACCAAATGTTGAAACGTGGTCGCGCACAATGGGTCTTATAAGTAGGCTGTAAGTTTCCCAAAGAGCAATGGAGGGTTATGTTTGGAGTTTTCCTACGCGATCTAATCAGAAATGAAGAGATCCGTAGGAGAACCAAGGTAACCGACATAGTTTGAAGAATTGCCAAACTTAAGTGGCAGTGGGCAGGGCACATTGTTCGCAGAACAGATGGCCGATGGGCCGGAAGGTTCTGGAGTGGCGAACGCGTACTCGAAGACGTAGGGTTTGGAAGGCATCCCACAAGATGAACCGACGATCTGGTGATGCGAGAAGCACAGAACCAATCCAAGTGACGGTGCTTGGGGGAGGCCAACAGTTAGGACGGTTAGGATTTTAAAGCTTGGCTTTCTAAGACAACTGTGGCACCGTATAATGGCTACAGTGACGGCCGTCATGAAAACGATGGCGTGGTGTGTTTCCCTAGAGAGGGTTTTTTCACACCATCATCTACCTAGCACTAACCCAACTATTTTGTGGTCGGCTTCCAGTCGCATCGGATGCAGTTGAACATCAGGATTTTACGTGGAGCGACTGCCTATCTGATGTTCACAACTCAGTTACTGGGTTACACAATACCCCTTGGTAAGGCAGATTGACAGAATTACTGGCGTAACGTAACGACTGTCAAAAAAGCTCTCTAAGGAAATACATTAACTTACTTTTATATACATTTCAGTGATGTCATTTGACGGTAAATTGCAGACGCTATGTGGCGGTTACCGCAGTCTTGGAAACCCTAGCTTTACTAGTCAGTCAGAATCTGTGCTGAATATCTAATGCGCCTAGCTTAGTTGCTAATTTAAATGTCTAAATTCATATGACAGAACATCACGCCTATTAACCTCATAGGATTAAACGGAGGTGTACCTAAATTCAGTAAAGTGAAAAACCTTGGGTCTTATTATACAATAGAACGTTTATTTTACTTACCTACCTAATTCATGCAGAATACAATTTAGTTTAGCGCGCCTTGTAACGCTGTTCCTGAACTACTAAAAAACGTAATGTTATTCTGGATATTCACGCCAAATAGGCTGAATATTCATGCAAAGCGATGCATATTTACATCTTAAAATAATATTTAGGAACTTAGTAAGATCATTGTTCAGGGATAAGACATGTCATGAATAATGAAACTGGCGATGGTGGCCCATCTACCGGAGTATTATTATAATTTAACAGGGTCAATTTCTTAACTATCTCCTACAAAGGGACATTGACGCCATCTTTGAGTGGAGCTTTGTGAACTAGCTATATTTCAATACAAACAAATGCTACGTCATGACGTATGGTCTCTAGTTTGTGTTGTGAAGTAATTACTCGTGTCTCCATAATTAAGGATTTGAGTGTGGCTTTCGACCGTTGTATAACTTATAGAGATCAAGTTTTAACACGTGCGAAGGAATCCTTCTGGCACCTGGGATTTGTTTTGCGAATTGCTGCAACACTACTCTGGTTCTTAGCAAAATCGAGTCCAGTGCCTATGTTTGGCACCCTTTACTGCAACCCAAACACTGATGCTTGAAAAGGTATTGAAAACACAGGTTTTCTTTCCGTATATATCAAATATCTTTCAGGGATGTTGGGTTTTTTATTTTTATTTTTGTGTGAGAAATCATCAAATAACTTCTCCCGCTCTGGGTGGAGCAGGAGGGCGTGTCAGACTTCTACTGACTAAAACCCACCCGTGTTCCCTCAGTTGCCTGTGTGCCAGGGGCCGCGGTATCTCTTTCAAACAACCCGCACCCCTGGCAGGCATCGGCCCTAGCGGACCCCACCAGTTGGAGCTGACATCTCTTTGAGGCGCGCGTGGAACACAACGCGCCGTCGACCCGGGCTTGGTCCTTACCGGGCAGCGAGCTACCCATTACTCGCCGTCCGCAAGCCCGCGCCTAAGGTGGCCGGGAATCAGCCTAGGATTCCCGATGCCCAGGGCGTCTCCTGCGGCGGCTAGGGCCGTGAGGGCGCATATCGTCCCCTCTTTGAGGGATGTTGGGGTTTAACTCGCTGAAGGAGGGATGCCTTGAGCAGCCCACATTAGTCTGTAAAACCATATGGGGCGTATAAACTACTCAGAGCTCCATTGCCTTTCCTGCCGAGTATTAGTGGCGATCTGTTTGCACAACTGTCATCCAAAACTGTCGCTAGAGCCAAATCCCCAGTGTATCGCACTGTTAAGATGCTCAACGCCCAGCTAATTGCCAACCCTGAATGTGATGTATTTGCGGATGAATGGAATACAATTATGCGTTTATGTCTGGTGTTCTGTGAGACAAAGATTCAAGGGCAGGTGGGGCACCACCCTTGAACCCCACCCCACAAAATTAAAACTAACAAGTAAGTTTTAGGTTTCTGTGTTAATTAGTATTTGGTGTTGAATTAATTTATTTCTCTATGAATAAATTTATAGTAGAATTTCCTAGGAAATAAAACATAGGGTTTGTATTCCCCGAAAGGATCGTTTGTTAGAAATAAAAGCAACATTTCAGACTCCGAGCTGGCTTCTGAGACTTTTACAACAGTATAACTTACTTGGTCTATCTCTAAGTTTGTCTAAATTCTGCTTAAACATTGTCATATTTTGGTGAGATTGATGAGATTCAAAACTGTTCACTGAAATCCAATAAAACTTAATCTAAACTTTCGTCTTGAATTCAAAAGAATTTTCGTACGAAGAGGTAAACTTTTGACTTTTTGCAACATCAGAAGTGATTCCATTTGAATGAATCGAAACTTCTTTAGACTAACACAAAGAGTGCTCGTCTGGAAAAACCTTTGAAAATAATGTTTAAAACTTATCCCTTTAGTTCAAAAACATGTTGGAGTGTTGAACAGGGTAACTTATTTGATTAAAACTGGCCGTACAGAAAGAACAAAGAGTAATTTTTATAAAATGATATACGTACATATGCAACAGAGGTTTAAGTATAGATTCAGCCCGTATGCGTCCACAGTATAACCTACATGATAGGCAGTGGTATAAAGATGAATGGGTCGTGAGTACATTGCTATTGGTAGGAAGGAAATAAACATTGAGCAGACGACTGTCAAAAATTCGAACTGCACTGACTTCGAAACAACTGGGATGGCAGAGGGGGGACGGTGTTGATAAAGATCTGCTGCAGGCTTAGCACGAGCAGCGATTTGTCGACGAAAGAATAGACATGACTATTAACTAAATGATGTACAATAGGAGAAGATAACTGTGTTTTTCTATTAATTATCACAGTTATGCGTTCTAAACGAATCATAATTTTGTAGATAATCGTATATACTTTGCGCCCGTCGAGTAGAAAGTTTGATGTCAGTGTGATTTTGACAGTTTGGGAAGAAATATTCTTCTGAAATAGTCTACATTTATGAGGACCTAGACAAAGATCGTTAGAAATGAAAGACAAAATGACAGTTTATAGAAGGATATCTACGGTTTTTTTTTTTTTTTTTTTCTGGGTGGGAAATCATCAAATGACTTCTCCCGCTCTGGGTGGAGCAGGAGGGCGTGTCAGACTTTTACTGACTAAAACCCACCCGTGATCCCTCAGTTGCCTGTGTGCCAGGGGCGACGGTATCTCTTTCGAACAACCCGCACCCCTGGCAGGCATCGGCCCTTGCGGACCCCACCAGTCCGGCGCACCAGGACACATGGCACGCCGTGACCACCCCAGGAACCAAGTAGCACAAGGGCCCCAGACTACCCTGGCACCCTTGGCTCCCTTGGCCCCCTGCGACGGGTCAGCTCAGTGGCCCCGCCGCCTACCACTTCTCGGCCGCAGGGGATAGGGAGAGCGGCCAACGCTATACCGACACTCCTCTTCCCCTGCGGCCCCACCGCGTCCGCCATTAAACGGTGGCGGCCCCGTCCAGGCCACGGAAGGGAAGAGCGCTACTCAAAAGTACCGGCACTCCTCCTCCGCCGCAGCCTGTAACCCTCAGCCGCGATGCCTCCCATTCGACATCGCGGCCCGCCTCAGTTGCGGTGCACCTCACCGCAACCTACTTTTTGGCCGCTACGTCGTCGGCTTGGAGACCAAAGCCCTGACGAGCGGCCCCACCTTTGGGTTCCTCTTCGCTTCACCGTGGGAGCGGACCACGGCTACTGAGCCCCCCCGCAACGACAATGCGGGAACCCACTGGGGGGGAGGATATCTACGGTGCGATGTCAAAAATGGAGAAACGAAATGTCACTTTGTATTGAAAAACCGGAAAAAGCACTGTCTATTCTTCGTAGAAGTAGAAAACGTCATGTAAAGTCTGCAGATGTTATTAGCAATATTATAAGCACAACATTTATTACAGTTGGCTGGTCCTTCTTTTCCGGACATCACACGAGGTAAATCATTATGTATTTTACTTCATAACAAAGTTTTCATCCCACATTTACTGCTGAATCTTTGCGTTACGCCACCCTTTTTGGCCCGGGCAAACGATGTTTCATTTTTCGACCCATGACCCCGAAATTGAATCTCAAAGAAGGGTTTTTTTGGGTAAACAAAAATCAAAACGGGGATCGTCTTCATAAAATATTATTCAATAGAATGAAATTGTGTGACAAAATTGTGGGACTAGCTACTTTAAGAAGCGATTGCGATTCAGGATGTTTCTTTACCCTTTGAGGAAGACGGAAGTAGAGACCTACGCATGGTGAATACAAATGGTTGAGTTGTAGGGTGTGTCCAGACCTGGCGCCGCTCGCGAGCCGCTTGCAAACTGCGCGCGTTCATTTAATGTTCGTACGCAGCCTTTCAACTCTGGCACTATATTCTGTCTTTAAAAAAAAAACGGAAGCCACCACCAACGTCTCCTGTTTTTCCTTTTAGTTTTTGTCAGTAATAAAATAGCCGATGCTGCAGCAATTATCCTAACGGCAGTCGTATGGTCCGACATCTTCGGAATCAAATTCACAACTGAGGCTCATATTTAGTTCAAAAGCGAAAGAAGCTATGTGCGCACGAGTTGCGCGCGCGCTGCATGCGCGCCCCACTCGAGCCTTGCAGGAGTTGCACTAGAGCGGCGCACCAAACGTAGGCCGTAACCGCACGCGAGCAACACGCGCGCAGTTCGCAAGCGGCTCGCGAGCGGCGCATTCGCCAGGTCTGGACACACTTACATACAGTTTCGAATGATTTTAATTAAATAATTAATTGCGGTGGGTATAGGCATACATACAGATTCGGGGTTGATATTGAACAATTCCTGATGAATAATAACCTAATAGGTAACTCTTTGCCTGACCGCACCTAGGAATCCAGCAGCAGCAGCATTAGTAGTATTTGATTAATGGCATGCCAAAGGTTTAAAATTATAAACTAAGCCTGTGCAGCACAACCAATGCTTTCTAGCATAGACTATAAAAACATTGCGCTAAGGCACACAGAGAAACACGTCTCGTCCCATTTCAAGTTTTCTAAGAACGTATATGAAACACGTACAACTCTATAAATAAAATATTCGTTTAATCCGAACGCTCGTAGTACGGAAATTGGATTTTTCTTTATTGTAAACTGTGCATCTTTTGATGTCGAGGTCATAAAGGGAATTCCGAGTGACTTGACAAGCGGAAATAATTGCCATTCCAACTTACTCGACGCACACTGTAATGGAAGGAGGATTATCTATCACTTATCTATCCAACATTAGATTTGAATGGGTTATATTTTCTGGTGGCCCACTGGTAACAGCGGCGACTTACGAGTTGTAGGTCGAGCGTTCGAACCCAGACAGGCGCATTACTTTGTGTAAATAAGTTCATCACCACTGCTCTCAAACGGTGAAGGAAAACATCGTGAGGAAACCGGCATGTCCTAGAACCAAAAATTCGAAGACATGTGACACTGGGCCCGAGTGGTGGATTACGGCCTACTCCCTCTCACGGAGAGGAGGCCTGTGTCTCAGTAGTGGGAACGTTATAGGCTGAGTATGTATGTATATTTTTTCACACAGTTTCTTTGGATAGCGCCTTTCATTAAGTATTTAGCGGCGGTAAGTCCCCTATTTGAGGAGTGGCTTGAGAGGCGGCATGGCGTCCTCACCTTCCGCCTGACGCAGGTCCTCACCGGACACGGTTGTTTCAGGAGGTTCCTGTTTCGCATAAGGCGGGAGGAAACGCCCGGGTGTTTCCATTGTGAAGATCGCCCTGAGGACACGGTGGAGCATACGGTGGCGGTCTGCCCGGCTTGGGCGGAGCACCGCCGTGTCCTCGTGGAGGCGATCGGCGGCGGCGATCTCTCGCGTCCGGCCCTGGTTCAGGCCATGGTACGGAGCGAGAGTGAATGGTTAGCCGTCACCTCCTTCTGCGAAGCAGTAATGCTCGCGAAGAGGGAGGCAGCGCACGTGAGGGAGAGGCAGTATATGCGCCCTCACGGCCGTAGTCGCCGCGGGAGACGCCCTGGGCGTCGGGAATCCCAGGCTGATTCCCGGCCACCGTAGGCGCGGGCTTGCGGACGGCGAGTAATGAGTAGCTCGCTGTCCGGTAAGGACCAAGCCCGGGTCGACGGCGCGTTGTGTTCCACGCGCGCCTCAAAGAGATGTGAGCACCAAATGGGGGGGTCCGCAAGGGCCGATGCCTGCTAGGGGTGCGGGTTGTTCGAAAGAGATACCGCGGCCCCTAGCACACAGGCAACTGAGGGAACACGGGTGGGTTTTAGTCAGTAAAAGTCTGACACGCACTCCCGCTCCACCCAGAGCGGGAGAAGTTATTTGATGATTTCCCACCCAAAAAAAAAAACATTGTACCTATACAAACCTTTGTATAGGTAAAATTCGTTTGTCTAAATCTTCATCTAATCTTCTTCTTCTTATATTCTGTAAAAATTAACAAATATTTTCGTCATTTGAGCATTGATCAAAACTCTAATTAATGACACTGTGACATGTACGTTAACGCAATCCAACGACTGTTATGTTGTGGCTTTTGGAAAATCGTTAAATTATCTTAAATTCCACGAAAAATTACAGTTTCATTAGTTTTTGATGTCGGTACCTATTACTTAGGTAAACTATTGCCAGCTTATATAATTTCACTCTATAAAGTCAAACTGCCAAATGTGAAATGACAGTTTAATCCACCTAGGTTTTCACGGTGTAAATAGCAATGCTGGACTGTCAAATAACAGCTAATAGGTCTTTACCTATGAAATTGCCGTTTTGTATGAAAAAATTTAAACGAATTTTTTTCATGTATTTTTTATTTGTATTAATCGAAGTAATCACCCATGCAATCAATGCATCTTTGCCATCGCAGTGGCAGTTTATTGATGCCCTTCTTAAAGAAATCAGCTGGACGGGAGGCAACAAATTCTTCAAAGGCATTTTGTAATGCCTCTCGGGTATTGAATTTTTTTCCCGCCAAGAAGTTATCCAAATTCTGGAAAAAGTAGTAGTCTGTAGGCGCAAGGTCTGGTGAGTAGGGCGGATGACGGAGAGCTTCCAACCCCAGTTCTTGCAACTTGGAGACCGTCTGCTGTGCAGTATGAGGTCGCGCGTTGTCGTGCAGGAGCAGCGGAGACGAGCGATTGACCAATGCTGGTTGGAGATGTGCCAGCTTCTCCATCATTGTGTTCAGTTCTTCACAGTACACATCTGCAGTAATGCTCACCCCGTTTGGTAAGAAGCTGTGATGAATCACACCGGCGCTAGACCACCAAACAGTGACCATCACTTTTCTAGGGGTAAGTTTTCGTTTAGGGCATTGTTTAGGTGCTGAACCAGAATCCAACCAACTTGCTGAGCGCTTGCGGTTATCAAACAGAATCCATTTTTCATCGCAGGTAACAATGCGGTTCAAAATTCCTTCATTTGTGTGTCTGTTGAGCAGTGCAAGGCACGTCTCGACGCGTACTTCGCGCTGACGATCATTGAGTTCGTGGGGCACCCATTTGTCAAGCTTTTTTACCTTGCCAATTTGACGCAAATGGACCAATATTGTTTTGACGCTAACGTCGAAAGCTGCTGCTAATTCAGCCGTAGATTGTGTATCATCAGCTTCCACAATCGCCTTTAATTCGTCATTGTGGACCAAAGTCTTCGGACGACCGCGAGGTTCATTTTTCAGGTCGAAATTTCCAGAACGGAAGCGAGCAAACCAATAACAGGTGGTGCGTTGGTTTGTAGTGTTAGCTCCGTAAACGTCGTTGATGTTGCGTGCCGCTTGTGCCGCGTTGCTGCCACGACGGTACTCATATTCCATAATTACTCGAATTTTTAACGTATCCATGATGACGAAAAAGATTGAAATGCGATGAAAATGTAACACTAATCAATAAACAAATGACTACTTTTGGAAAAAAAAAACCATGTTTTTAAAATAAAATTAATTTGAAATTAGAATTCTTACCCAAACAAAAATTATTTTGATTTGAAATGGCCAGTACTGCAAAACGGCAATTTCATAGGTAAAGACCTAATATATCACTTGAAATGTTTGTTGTTAAAGGCCACCAAGAGAATTAAGCGGATGAGTGGCTGAAACCACATGGGGTACCCATAATGATGGAATGATAAATGCTCTCTAAAGAGTTTGAGGACTCACAAATAACATTGATAAAATTACGTCTAATGATAATGTAGACCTGCCAGGGGTGCGGGTTGTTCGAAAGAGATACCGCGGCCCTTGGCACACAGGCAACTGAGGGAACACGGGTGGGTTTTAGTCAGTAAAAGTCTGACGCGCCCTCCTGCTCCACCCAGAGCGGGAGAAGTTATTTGTTGATTTCCCACCCAAAAAAAAAATATTTATAATGTAGACAAATGAAACAAACCGACTTCCACAAAAACAGTACAAAGTGAAAAATAACTTTAATTTCGGAAGTCGGTGGCAATAAGACGAAAACCAAAGACTGTGATTTTTGGAAGATGGTTGTTTTTTTTAATATACTTTTTTATATTTACACTTTAAGTTGTGATACCTACTCCACACAAATTCGTATACCTTCACTTGCTTGGTAAATAACAGTGTCAGGAAGTTATTATAGCATCATCAATTTTTTTTTAAATGATTGAATTGTCACCGGTCCGTTGTAAGTTTACAAAGTTTCAATGAAATCAGACCATTTAAAGTACGTCAAAATCGCGCTCTAAGGAGTCGGTTACATATAACCATACAAACAAACAAACATACAAGTGAAGCTAATATAAAGCGTGTAAAAAACGAGAAAACACATACAGCAGTTTACAGTATTGACAGCCACCTTTTTGTTTTGAAGTCGGTTAAAACGTCCCCAATACGTAGTGCCACTTAAAAATGGAGTGCTTTGGTTTACTTATAATAATACTGAAATCGGAAATTCTAATTTTAAATCACCTTCATTTGACATTTGAAATGACAAAATTGTAATTTAATACAATTTAATAATGTCATTCAAACAAAATTGGATAAAGCGTTGAGGTATGAATTTGAAACCTTTTAAATGCAAATGAATGTGTTGAAAGTGATCCCCTAAACATTTAAACATTTGCAAGAAGTTCTTGGAGTTTCGACTCCAAGAACATCGGCTCGGATAACTCCAGTACCGTACATAGCCCACCTAATAGCCCCCTGGAGCAATCTCACCCGGTAGTGACGTCATTTATCCGCATGGCTCAAAGAGGGACACAAACAGCCAGGAATTGGTCGTGTATTGTGGAATACAATGCTAGTAAGTTTCCCCAGGGCAGAGTTAGTTTGCAAGCACGATATTTATGTTGGCGCAAGTTTAGAGAGATTTTCTATGTAGCTTGGATACAATTGGATTGGAACTTTAACATTTTAGAGATTTATGGGTGTGTAACATCTTTAAAAACATCAAAAAACAATGTAATGTCAATTCACTTGATAAAATCCATAGAAAAGAACGAATATACTTGGATCCCAACTTCATTTTTTGACGAACCACAGAGTTAACACCGCATACCCATTTAGTTTTGTATAGGAAGTTTATGCCCCAAAACTCACTTCCTCATTACTTTTATACCTACACAAAATAAGACAGGTGGTAACGTTGTACATGGAAACATACAAATGTCCAAGAATAGAGTCAAAAGCGGATTGTTTTCCTTGTGTGTATTTTTGTCAGAACCGACTTTATAATAACAATGAAGATTATTTTGTGTTCTCGCATCTATTTACTGGAGTACTTTCTTCGAAGTCAGAATTTGTACCTATAGGTAAAATAAAGATTTCTTGGTACTGAGGACTTTCTAATGGTATAAATAGAAATATTTTCTAAGCTTGGAAACTAAGTTCAAGGTGTTTTTCCGTAGAATCTTTTCTGTAGGTTTTCATTATTTTCTTTCCTTTTGTATTGATTATTTTTTATTTTGTAAAAGAAAGAAGCTGTAGGCCTTGTAGACTCATAGATGCTTCCTCTGACGTTTCATAATCTATTTATCTTATTATTCAAAAAGAAATGCTGTTCGTTGGTTAGTGAAAAAGGGTCTTGACAGACAGAGACGGACAAAGAAGTTACCCGATATGATATTTCAGAATTGTATATCGTCCACAACCGCCCAATACCTCCTATCTGACTCCGGGAAATTATATTTTAATTAAAATTATAAAAAAATAATATTGTTAAAATATAATTTTCACCTGGCTATCAAATTGATGAAGGTCATTCTTACTTAGGATTCTCTACTATGTAAAATCTACCCGGAGTCAGATAGGAGATATTGGGCGCTTGTGGACGATATATATAAGTAAGGATTTTACTTAATAAAAGACGAGAAAATACTAGTCTTACAGTTTTTTCTTTTACTAGTGACTGTCGTCGGTGTTTATCTTAGGGTAAAAAAAAGTTTAATATTTGCAAAGTTACCCAATACTCAATATTACGACACAACAAACCCACGTAAGACAGTCGAAGCTCAGTGTATTATTTAAAAGAAAGAAAAATAGATTTATGCATTCAAAAAGATGAGATCTCATACACCCAAAATCGTTCTAGCTGCCTCTACGTAGCGGTTAGGAGGGTCTACGAGATCTCTACGCGGCCCCTACGCTTCTAAAAAGTCTTGTAGTCAGTACACACTTGTTGCTAACTCACCTACTCAGTTTTACAGCCAGTTCCGCTCTTGACATTATTTATGTTCTAGGGTAGAATAACACTGGCAAAGATATTCTCTTACTTTCTTATGTGACAAAATGTTACGAACAATTTCACGGGAAATTGCTCTCTATCTGTTTCAATTTGTTTTTATAAGGCTGATAAAAAAGTTCCGTATTATTTTCTTACTAGCTCTTGCCTTCGACTTTGTTCTGCGTTTTCTACCACGTCGCAAAGCATCGCCTGCCCACGCTTTTATTTAGGTTTTGCTTGGCGTTCTTCTGACTATTTTTATTTTTGCTCGGCTCTTAAGGATACTAGCGTGATGTTAAATAGCCGATAGCTTCCCTCAAAAATTGGAGTATCAAATACAAAAATATTTATTTAAATCCGACACGTAGTTCAAGAGATTAGGTCGTTCAAACAAACTTTTCAACTTTATGATTGGTATGTAGATAGATATAGATTTAAATAACAAAGAAAACATGATGATATTATTATTTTAAAGGGTACGAAAAGCTTCAAGTCAAGATGAAGTCTTTCCCCCCCAGTGGGTTCCCGCATTGTCGTTGCGGGGGGGCTCAGTAGCTGTGGTTCGCTCCCACGGTCAAGCGAAGAGGAACCCCAAGGTGGGGTCGCTCGTCAGGGCTTTTGCTTCCAAGCCGACGACGTAGCTGCCAAAAAGTAGGTTGCGGTGAGGTGCACCGCAACTGAGGCGGGCCGCGATTTCGAATGGGAGGCATCGCGGCTGAGGGTTACAGGCTGCGGTGGAGGAGGAGTGCCGGTACTTCTGAGTAGCGCTCTTCCCTTCCGTGGCCTGGACGGGGCCGCCACCGTTTGATGGCGGACGCGGTGGGGCCGCAGGGGAAGAGGAGTGTCGGTATAGCGTTGGCCGCTCTCCCTATCCCCTGCGGCCGAGAAGTGGTAGGCGGCGGGGCCACTGCGCTAAAGCGTCGCAGGGGGACCAAGGGTGCCAAGGGTGCCAGGGTAGTCTGGGGCCTTTGTGCTACTTGGTTCCTGGGGTGGTCACGGTGTGCCATGTGTCCGGTGCGGCGGACTGATGGGGTACGCAAGGGCCGATGCCTGCCAGGGGTGCGGGTTGTTCGAAAGAGATACCGTCGCCCCTGGCAAACAGGCAAATGAGGGAACACGGGTGGGTTTTAGTCAGTAAAAGTCTGACACGCCCTCCTGCTCCACCCAGAGCGGGAGAGGTTATTTGATGATTTCCCACCCTCATAAAAAAAAAGATGAAGTCTTTCAATTCAAGAAAATATTACTTGAAAGATATGAATTTCTTTTCTAAAGCTGAAGTACCTATAGAGGGAAATCTTTAATAGCTTACATGAATACGTACTCAAAACGTCAAGCATTGATCACTCACTATGATTGACACACGATAAATCTTCCCCGTCTGCTCAAAAGATGGGAATATTTTTACGTAAGTTAAGGGAGGATAAAGTGGGAATATGGCACTTGTCAGAGGTTTTTGATCAATGTATTATATTGGAAATATGTCTGTAAATAAATTGTAGCTATATTAAATTTGATGGCCTGCTCAATTCCACATTGTATAAATGTATATAAAAAATAAAAATTGTATGTCTAATCTATAAAGACAAATATAAATAAAATTTATTATAAAATGTGTACGCTCAAACTGTAACCATGATTTCAGCACATGATTCTAGACGACCCTAGCGTAGAAACTTTTCGTTGGTTATTATCAAAAAACAATCAGCTGTTTCATAGAAAAGTCAACATTTATGACCAGAGATCGGATATTCGGATGCATATTTACCTAAAGATAATTTTTAGCTATGAAAGTATGGAAGCGGCTTTATAAATTATTTGTAATATTTATTAAAAACCCCGGGATTCTTGGATTGCATAACTATTCAGATGTGTATTAAATTAAAATGAATGTTTAACCCGATGCAAATATGTGTATGTACTGGAGGAGGGGTGGTTTGTATTAGTTAAATCAAAAAATAAACAAATTACTTACCTAAATTAAGACTTTTTCGATACAAAAGCGCATTCCAGCTCACGCTCGCACTAATTATGGCAAAAAAACAATACTGGTTGAAGGAGCACGCTGTTCAATAGTTTACCGGAAGACATAAAAAAGTGTGACAGTGTAAACACATTCAAACTTAGAATAAGACAATACCTCACAACATTTTAAATAAAATAATGCTAATGCAATGCTTCCAACACCCTAGAGGTGCCTAATATTAATAGTACTAGTTATAGTTTATTTAAGTATCTCATTATAAGCGAACTGTTATTTTTTAAGTTCTTATGAGAAATAAAGTTCTTTAAACCCATTCCATGTTAGCCAACATCTCAACTTTAGGTGAATATGAATCCGAATATCCGATCTCTGTTTATGACAAAGCATTTTTTTTTAAATCGGCGACGTAAAATTTGTATGTTATCTACGTTTGTGTACAATCATTATGCTGTACTCTTAAAAAAATACACACTATAGTTAATTATGTCACTCAGGACAAACTTTATATCTTGAATGCCACAGACGATCTAATTTTAATACAAAAGTAAGGAACTGTGTCCCATCTTACCTGCTCACATAATTTCGGATTTGCAAAACATTTTACAGAATCTGTGAAAATGTTCACGTCCGTTAGCACTTTCCAGGGCAACCTATTTAAAGTTGAGATTCTTCAAACTTCGCCTGTCTGCCTGAGTTTCTGAATATTATAAAACATGAAGGTTCGCCAAGTTTCTTGAAGACCTGCAAAATCTAGACTTAACAAAAATAATTTAAGATATTTAAATGCGGTGTCCCTTTCCACAACAACAAATCTCAGTTCTCGTCGATAATTTCACTAATGTGCTTAAAAGGACATTGTGAAAAAGGCCATTAAACATAATTATTCTCTACTAACATCTTTAAAATGTGTCTGTTAATAGTGATAAAGGGCTCGTGGCTAAATAAAAAAAAAAATCAAAAAAAAAAAAACAACTGACTTCCAAAAAAACACCACAAAGTGAAAAATAACTTTAATTTCGGAAGTCGGTGTCTTTGGAGCTGTATTTTAATTTTTTGTCACCACCTTCCGAAATTAAAGTAATTTTTCACTTTGTAGTGTTTTTTTGGAAGTCGGTTGTTTTTTTTTGGAAAAAGTTTTTGTTTTTCACTTTTTAGTGGTTCACATGTGCTTACCCCTTCACAGCGTACCGGCGTGGTGTTATGTTATGAACTGGTGTAAGCAATAGACAGACATGAGATTTCAGCAATCCCAGTCCATTTGCTATCATTTATTGAGGAGTTCCGTTGCCTATCTCCGAAGTTCTTCAATAGATCTTCACCAAATTGAAATGGAACCACTCCGAGAAAGTACTCTTCCAAAAAATAACCAAATCGCTTCGTGTGTGCCTATAAAATTTGAAGAGTTCTCTCTATTTCTCCAGGATCCCATCATCAGATCCTGACTTGATGATCATGGGACCACCTGGGAAGTATACCCTTTAAAAAAAAAAACAAATCGGTCCAGCCATCTTCGAGTAATCGGAGAAGATCTTTAAAAAAAAATGCTTCCGATGAATTGAGAACCTCCTCCTTTTTGAAATCGGTTAAAAAGGGCCGCACAAGTCGAACTTCGAGGTTAAACAACGTTTGTGGAGGCCGGTCCGTGGATGGCAAACCGTCCATTAAATACCGTGACCCCTCTGTTTCTCGGAAAGCACGTTAAGCCGTTCGTCCCGTTTGTCGTCCTATCTAATAATTTTATAATCCGTTCAGGCGCTTTAGCGTCAAAGCGTAACAAACAAACTTACTTTATAGTACGTTTGCGTGAAAGTGTAAGCTTCCACGCTAAAGCGACGAACGGCGGCGGCGGATTTGGCTGAAATTTGGCGAACAGTTAGACTATGACCGCTACTTTTCATTCTGAATCGCAGATCAACAGCTAGTACGTAGATATTTGACAGTCGTTACGGTTAGTCAGAAGCCCGAAAGTCTAACAACCAGTCTTACCGAAGGGCTTCGGTTGTTTCCCAGTAAATGCTGGGTTGTGGAGGTCAAATAGGCAGTCATTCTGCGTAAAATATTGGTGTTCAGCTGCATAAGTAATATAGGTAATTGCTTCTATCACTATCAATCTGAATCATTTTGGAGGATATTGCTAATTCACTGCTTCATATGTTCGAAAAATTTGTCTGCTCAGCAACGGACATAACGCAATGACTGTTATAGTAACGTAATAATTAACACCTTTGCTACTGATAGTGTATTATGCAATTACCCCGCCGGTTAGACTGGAAGCCAACCCCAACAAGTTTGGGAAAAGGTTTGGCAGATGATGTTGATAATGATAGATACCTACGGTCAGGGAGGTTAATTGTTTTCATACAAGGGTCAAAGAATGAATGTAGTGATTTAAATACACTCGAGAGCAATGAATTAGGGTCACGTAAAGATACCTGAAAGTCTCGGACACTAAGAAAACTAGCTTTGAAATAAACTTTGTTTGATAGACAATTAAATGTTCCTTAAGTGAAAGTAATGAAATGTATGTGTCACTTTTTATTATATTCGTACAAAATTACATAAACAAAAAAATTACCAATCTGATCTTATATCAAAAATAGAAAAGCATTCTTAGTTACCGAGACTTTGTATGTGACCCCAATTCATTGCTTTCGTATATGTGTCAGTGTATATGGACAATTTAAGTTTGTAGTCAATTTGATAAACAACTAATTCCCCTGACATTGCTTGCATAGCGTCATAAAGTTCACAATCATAAAAAGAGCAACAATTTAAAAGTAACAAAATTAAAAAGTGTAAATCGTGAGGCGTCTCTGAATTACTTTGAAATAGGCGTCATTAGGAAGACGGCGCGTTTGCAAGATATGACACTGAAACAATCTCGTTATGCTGAAGAAAATTGTGAAGAACAGCCTGAATAAAGACAGTACAATTTTGCAGAACTGTGGCTGTCAAAGTTATTAAATCATAATGTTAGGTTTTGCTTAAAATATCTATGTAGGTGAAACATGTGAGATTGTGAATGGTTAAATTTTTAGTTGCTATTATAAAATCAGTTTTTTTTGACAATTTTAATTTGCCTGACATGTTTTTTGTTTTTATTTAAAAACTCTTTTTAGTGTTTGCATGCCTAATTTAATGTGGATTCTACAGGAATTACAAGTTCTGTAACCACCTTTATTTTATGTACTTAATTTCTAAGCAAATAAAAGATAATAATCTTAAAATTTAATGAAATTTTAATAAAATTTTAATAAACTGATGTTCTGATATAGTTCTTAATTTGGTGCAAAGTCCCTACTTGCAACTGTCGTGCAAGTTTGACCAGCCAGTTGTATGAGCGTAAACAAAGCAAAAGGAATATCCAAGGATCGTAGTAGCCCTGAGGACACGGTGGAGCATACGGTGGAGGTCTGCCCGGCTTGGGCGGAGCACTGCCGTGTCCTCGTGGAGGCGATCGGCGGCGGCGATCTCTCGCGTCCAGCGCTGGTCCAAGCCATGGTACGGAGCGAGAGTGCATGGGTAGCCGTCACCTGCTTTTGCGAAGCAGTAATGCTCGTGAAGAGGGAGGCGGCGCACGTGAGGGAGATACAGTATATGCGTGGGCTTGCGGACGGCGAGTAATGGGTAGCTCGCTGTCCGGTAAGGACCAAGCCCGGGTCGACGGCGCGTTGTGTTCCACGCGCGCCTTAAAGAAATAGATGTCAGCACCAACTGGTGAGGTCCGCAAGGGCCGATGCCTGCCAGGGGTGCGGGTTGCTCGAAAGAGATACCGTCGCCCCTGGCACACAGGTAACTGAGGGAACACGGGGGGGTTTTAGTCAGTAAAAGTCTGACACGCCATCCTGCTACACCCAGAGCGGGAGAAGTTATTTGATGATTTCCCACCCGAAAAAAAAACAAGGATCATAGTGGATGGTGCTCAGTAGTTTCTGACTATCCCATGGGAAGAAGGCGTGAGGTTATATATGTATGTAGTTATGAATGTTGTAATTTACGGGATATCTTTCGTGATAATTTGTTAAAATGAGCTCCCGATTAAAGAAATAAGCGTGCTCTCAATTTAAGTGAAGTTATTAATCCTGTTACTTAAAGACACCGGTCCCACGGCCGGCGATTAACTAGAAGCGAGTGATTAATCCCGAGAACAAACTAAACATTGTAGTTTAAAAACATGTTGTCGTAAACATTCCAACGGTAAATATAAGTTGGTCGACTATTACTCGTTAACTTGTTAAGCCTACTTAGGTGAGATAGTTTTCCTTTTCACTTCGATCTCTACTATTACCGTGATTTTCTTCACGCATCCAAAAACAACCATTTAGCTAGCAGGGTTGACACTTGACTTTAGCAAATTAGCACTTTTAAGCTTAATATTTCGGAAATAGATCCGTCATACGAAAAACGGTCGCGCACCCACAATATCTATAACGACCTATCCAACAACATCCCACACAACGGGATAGACGAGAAAAAAAAACATCTTCACTTTACGTGTAGGGGAAGCTCCCGAAAAAAAGTTTTTCAAGATTTTTGCGGTCATACAGATAGACGGACGCATATGGCGAAACTATAAGGGTTCCTTGTTGACTCCGGAACCCTAAAAACAAGTAAGCGAGCAATGAGTAGCGAGTACGTGACGGCGACGAGTATTTACTCGCTGGTATACGAATGTAACCAGTGTGTGTTGCCGCCAAGCGAGCGACGCTGTGCGAGCATTATTTTTGATAGCTCTTGTTGCTGCAACAAACGAGTACCCTCCGGCGGTGTGTAGATATATGAATCTCCTTAAGTTAAGGCTCTCGCAGACAGGCGTGACGTGACAGCGCGACGTGGCTTTAATAGAACAATTTATATGAAAATTTCATTGAAATTGATCTACTAGTAGCGTCGCGCCGGTCTGCCGGAGCCTTTATATGGGACTTTCCGTTTCGTTTCTTGAGTGAGTAAATTGTTCCAGATAGAAACTTTTAATAAAAAAATCTCTTTGACATTCCTATATTCAATATCAAACAAAAATATACTTAAACAAATTAACATTCTCATTCTTTTGTCTCAAGGAATTACCGAAAAACTTTTAGAGGGAGGAATCTTTCCGCTCAATAAAACACGAAAGCATAGATCAAGGAAACTCATCATCCATCAAGATTTCCGGCTTCGTAAGTGTTCGTAAGTTTTCGGCAGTACTCGGGTCGCGGTCAAATTCACGGAACAGAAGCTATTCGAAAGTTTGAGATCCACTGGTTCAGAGAAACTTTTTGATGTACGCCGATGAGATTTTTACGCCCTATTGAGTTGGGAACTGAGCTGAATTCGTATCAAGGTTGAATGTTTAAGTGCTCTTGTTTCGGTGGATCCTGGATTGTACGACTTAATTAGTTTTTCAACCGCTGAAAGCATTACAGCCCGAATCTAAAATAGTTTTTGTACGTATTTTTTTTTGTTATGGCTTTTTTTATGTATACAAAAGTCTTTTTGTTTTAAAAAGAAAATGATCCAGTGAATGTGTTGGAAATTGGACACTTTTCGTTTGGTAGACTTTACTTCAAACTGTGAACAACACACACTGGCTTTCTCTCAATGTAGTTTTAAAAGGTACTTGTGAAGAGGTACAAGTAGATAAAGGCCCTCGTTACATGTAGTACCTATTGTTGAGAAAGGGAGTTATTTTCTTAGAAGTAGCTTTTATCTCAACATTGTCGTTTCAAGAGACATTTGCTTAATACAACTGTGAAAGGTTATGGATGTATTCAATGGCGAATATTTTCTTTGTTTCCTTGAAAAATCTTTTGAAACCAGCATTGGTAATGAAAAAAAAAACACTACAAAGTGTAAAATAACTCTAATTCATTTCAGAAGCTGGTGTCAAATCAAAAAATCAAAATCAAAATTCATTTATTTGGCAGAATATAGGTTTACAACTGTGGCAGTGTATGATCTTATAACTAAACTGGCCCCTTTACATTCTACCATTACATATGGTGTGCAAATATGTATTTAACTGTATACATTATAAAATATACAGACAGTTAAACAACAATAGAATACAATAGAGAATAAAAAACAGACCACAACGACACATAAAATTTTATGCAATAGTATTTTTAAGGAACAAATTACTTAATCGATGTCAGAGTTATACCTACGAGTGTGTCAGTTAAAAAGATACATATAATGCCAGTCAGAACGTAATAAATTGTAAAATATTATTGCCATTGTGGTTGTCATTGCCATCAACCTCCGAAAGAGTTTTAACCTACCCCACACCAATTCGTTTACTACTAACACTATCAGAAAGTATTCGAACATCATCAAGATACACAAAGTGGATTCAATAATTATGTATTACTAGCTGTTGCCCGCGGCTTCACCGCGTGGAGGTTGAAAATTATCCCACGGGAACGTACTACTGCGATGAAACTATTATATGTGTTAATCCAGGTTATAAACTCTATGTGTGCCAAATTTCATCCAAATCCGTTCAGCCGTCTTCGCGTGATTGAGTAACAAACATCCAAACATCTTCACAACTAGGAAGGACATACTACCCAAGCAAAATTCATAGAAATGGTATGGAAACACCCATGAGACATCCCTATCCAAAAAAAATACGAGGTTGTTCCACAATTTCCAGTAATATTGCGAAATATACTTACAAAAAAAAAACAGATGAATTGTGAATCCTCTTTTTGGAAGTCTGTTATTAAGGAACAACTATGAGCTATCTGCGCAGCAAAATTAAATGCTGACCATTTACTTCTATCATCACCTAACCAGCAACATCATCGTTTGAAATATATAATTTCATCCAACATAAACCACAATAATTTTCTCCTCACGAGTTCTCATTGCTGAGACTTTTCTCAGCAATGAGAACTCGTGACGATAAAATTATTCTTCTAATCTTCTGGGTTTGGTAACCGAATATTTAGTTACAACACAGATAAAAAATTACTTAAACTCAGCCAGAAAATAAAACGCCAAAACCACTTCCCAAAACCAACTCAGCCAGACGTGGCTCCATAAATATTAACTTCAAGAAACGTAAATATAATATTATAACTCAATATCCAGACCTTGACATTATTATCGAAAATTCGAGAGGCCCTAGAATTGTTGTGAAAAATTATTTCGTTCAACACAACGATAATTTGATACCATCCATTAGCTCCTTCGGTTTGCTGCGAAGAATGGACACCATTTGGGGCAAAAATATTTCGTGGTCTTAGAATTTTCCGGGCTATTGATTCCGTGGGTCTTATCCCTGTGAACAACTAAGTTGGATAATGCTGAGTGTTTTTCTGCATGAAGATCTTTTGTAGGCTATTGTTTTGTTTTTCATTTTATTAGTGTGATGAATAAAGCCTCATTTAATAGTATAAAATTGTTATAACACGCGAGTAAATGTGAAATTTTAAAAGAAAATTGCCGAAATAGGAGCGAAGACAAATATTATTTTTGTCGAAAGGTGGACACTATATATAGAAAGAAAAATAAGGTAACATTAAACATAACATCACGGCTGTAATCCCCGAAATATTAGGCACAGGTGTATCTATAAGTAATAGTAAAGTGTACACCTACATTTCGCCAGTTATTGAATTGCCAACCACGAACAAATCCGAACTCCAGCTGCTACTGAGAAACTTCGCAAAATTAAAATTAAAATATTTTATTTCACATAAACCTGCATGGGCACTTATGAAACATCACAAGCTAGGTGCACGGTTCCAATTCGTCGCTTCCTATGGAGAAGAGCAGGCAAGAAACTCCACGGTTACTCTTAAAAATAGTTGGCTGTGGTAGAGGACAGTGCAGGCCTGTCTATAAGTACCAGGTACTTAGAGGAATGAATATAAGACATAGGAAATCGTCTACAAATCTTCAGTCTGTAAGGCCTACAACGTTCTCTCATTCACAATATGTAAAAGATTTATGATACAAGAGTTCTGATGGAAACAAAATTCAATCCATTCAAAATTTAATTCATTCGTTGCAAATAAATAATTGATTGATTGATGGAAAACCCCATAAAAAAGTTATTAAAATAATATAATTTTGTTGTATATTATTTATATGCATAGTTTGGTAGTTAATTAAGTATATCCAGTATTTTAGTTTTTATCCTACTAATAATTTAAATGTGAAAAATTGCTTGGATTTTTGAATGTTTATTACTCAATCACGCTAAAAGCAACAGACCGGATTTGGATGAAATTGGGACAAAGATAGTTTATAATTTAAAATAACACATAGGATTTAATCCCGGTAATATGCTCCCGTTGGATAACTTCAAAAGTTAGTCTTAAACTAATTAATAATAATATCCCAGTATTCAATTAATTAAACAACAATCAATCAGAACTATTCATATTTGCACGCCCTTTTATGTGGCAAACATGTTTGAACCTGTAAAAATTTCTTTATGTTATCCTGTATGCACGTTTATATTCTTGTATGTGTACACATGTCTTAGCAAATAAATATCATCTTATCTTATCAATATTGTAACTAATTAATAATTTTCTAATTGCTACATACTTAAAACTTGTAGTTTCACGGTTGATTTTCCAACGGATGAATGTAACGGATAGCTTGTTATCGTGAGTATTAATTATTAATAATACCCATAGTAGTTGTAGAAATGAGGTTTATTTGTTTGTTTTCCATTTTTTTTACTTCTAACCAACTATACTCCATTTGAAATAAGATTAGACATTTAAATAAACCTTTTTTACAGTCCCCTCAACCGATTTTGACTTCTATTCCGTAGACATAAGGATGGCATTAAAAGCAAAAAAGTGGTTACAATACCAACTGTTTACTGCAGATGCCATGTGTTATATATGTTACCGGCCAAACCCGATTTCAGGCCAAACTAGTTTGTCCTAGGCCAAACTGGTTTATTAAGCCGGGGCACGCCGATTAAATGGGTTAGGTTAGGTTAGGTTAGAACTGTGAACAAAAGTGCGCGAGCCGAGCGAGCGAAGCGAGCGGCGCTGCGGCAGCAGCCGGCGAGCGTTACTTCCAAAGGCTGTTAACAAAATGGCTAATTAAGCTAGTTGGCTGCGACATATCACGCGTAGGATAAGTCTGTTTGGCCTAGGACAGACTAGTTTGGCCTGAAATTAGGTTTGGCCGGTAACATATACATACGCATTGTAAATTTTGGCTGATCTAAACTATATTAATAACTAGGCCACGTTTTGCACCGGTCAATATTGATTCCATAGTTTTTTTTTATTCACTTTCGGTTTGTGAAGTAACGTCTATATTTTGGTCATCACTATAAGCTGTTATGTGTATTTAATCTAATACACGGGTCCATGTCACGGATCGATCAAAGGGCAACTGCGGCAAGAGTAGGTCCATATCATTTTGAGTTTCCTCCGTGCCACGGAATGCGCGTTGAACCGTTGGTGGTGGCTATTATTAATGCATCTTTGACAATCGTTACGGGTAGTCAGAAGCCCGAAACATTGACAACAAGTCTTACCAAGGGGCACCGTATTACCCAGTTAATGAGTTGTGGAGGTCAGATAGTAAACTGGTATTCAGCCCCATCCGGTTATATTGTAAGCTGACTCCAACACAATTGAGAAAAGGCTTGGAAATTGATATGTATTATTATAAGAGGATGCTGCTGCACATCCAGCCTAATAATTGCATAGGGTCTAAGACATGCAAACCGGCCCCTAAGAACCTGCTAGCATTTGCATTTACTTGAAAGAATATTATACAGGATAAGTTTTTGTCCAGCGCGAAAACTGTAACCATGAATGCAGCATATCATTCTAGAGCCACCAGCGCAGATAACTTTCGTCGGTTATACAAAAAAATCTGCTGTTCCATACATTTTGACCGCGTAGGTATTGCACTTTTCTATGAAACAGCTGATTTTTTTTTTCCATAACCGACGAAAAATTTCTGCGCTAAGGGATCTAGAATAATATGCACAATTTGCGCATGGAATAAAATCTTATCCTGTATAGGCCACACTTTTCTCTCAGATTTTGTAGACTTGGCAAGTAAAACCAAGCGCTCACAAGTTAAGTTTTAACAGTAATACAAAACAAAAGGTCGACGCATTATTAATCAATTTTATGAATGACAGTTTCTCATTAAAAATAATGATGGCCGACTAATGGAATCCGTCAGTCACTTGGAATATGGTAAACGTCATGAGGTGGTTGCCAGTGGCTCTGCTGTTTACTGTAGTGGTACTGGTCCATGCTGCTGTCTTCAAGGAGTTATTGACAGATTCTTGTAAGATTTTTTTCTTCATTTATTCGTAACTAGCTGCCCTCCGCGGGTTTACTCATATAAGTCTCGACTTGCCATGCTGCCACTTTTTATCCCAATATACCTACCAAATACCTATTGGGATAAAAAGTTTTCTATGTCCTAATCCAGGTCATGGTCTACCCATGTGCCAAATTTCATCCAAATCCGTTGAGCCGTTTTAGAGTGATAGCGTATCAAATAAACATACAACAAATCTAGCATTTTTTTCTCGAACTTGTTCCACCGAAGCCAAAATTTAAATCTGTGGTCCTATCTATGAATTGTATTAAGGAAAATTACACCTTGTTTGTCCAAATTCTGAGGTATGGTGAGCAAAAGCCACTGTCGTGTCAGTGGGTTGTCTTAGGGGCGGTTGGCCAAAATATGATGCCTACTGCTAGACGTAGGCCCCCTAGCAATAAATAATTGGCAAAGGCCTTTAACCAGGTACAAAGGCCACCACCAATGTAACAAGCATGTTCATAGTGAAACGAAATAATCACGCAATCTTTTTTTGTCCAGCTGACGAATGCCGTACTCATGAACATTGCCATGTGGGGCATCAGACCTGCTACTGTGAGCGGCAACATGACGGCGTCAAGAGATGCGAGTGCAAAGGCTTCTTTGACTATACAATTATCTAGACGCACCGTCACGAATAAACATTGGAAGCTTAGCAAAGGTTACAGCTTATTTTTGTAGTACACTCCAATTACGCACACATATACACCGAGAAATTTTAATGGTTGTTTTCCCGCAGCAGAACAACTTGCCATAAGGAGTACTTTCGAAGCAAAGAGTAAATGTAAAAAAATAAAGATGTTTTTGTTTTAAAATAATTTAAAAAATATTCATCAACTCGAAAACGTGAGAATCCATAGTAACACTAGAGGTAAGTTGTAGGTACTACTTGAATCGCACGCGCCGCCGACAAAGGGAACAGTGATGCATAAATGTTCAAAGCAAAATAAACTCGCGCACGTGATGAATTTTCACAATGTGTAATCTGCCATTTTTTGTTTCTAATATTTTATTTGTTTATAAAACGATTATATTTTCAAGAGAAAACCATTTTGCTGCGAGAAAACAACCATTAAAATTTATCGGTGTATATCGAAACGTTACTGATTTCTGTGTTTGTGTGCTGTTTCACTCATGCTATGGATCGTTTTCCTTACCAATGGTAGCATTTTTTATTTCCAAACTGGGCAAATAAATAGTTTCGTAAGTTAATTTTACCTGTGATAGCTACTTTCAAATACTATGCGAAGTCTTTTTACTTCATTATTATTAAAGATACGATAGTCTTAATTTTAACCTACAACTGTCTGTAAAATAAAGGAATCGGTTTTCAGACTACCAAAAATGTCACTGTAACTTTGACTTTATGCATTCAGCATGAAGGAACATTTTAATTTACCCAAACATCAGGTAAAGATGGTCAAACTACTAATGAAAATCCAAAAAGCAAAATAAAAGCCATTAAAATTTTGCTTTTTAAATTAGAATTCCGAAAGACGAACAGAAAAAAAAAACGTAGAAATAATGTCTTGGAAAGAACCATATAAAATCAATTAATTTGAATGTTACTAATGTGTTACGTTGCATACAGATATTACGTGAAGATGATAAATTAAAGAAACAGGTTTTATTTTTTCGAGGTCGATTATTTGTTATTTAGGGATGAAAACATTTGGTCTGGCAACATTTCACTGGGTGTCACTGTTACATTTTACTCCCCTACTTCAATTAATGTTCCTAATCAATCAATTATGTACAGACACCAGCACTTCAAGCTACCTTAATCTGTCAAATTTCTTTGATAGATTTTCAACTTTAATACATAATGTTAAGGTTCATGTTCAATTGGGAAAATTTTACAGTTTGGGATAGCTTGATGTGCTGGTGTCTGTACTTTATATAAGCAATGCGATAATTAACTTACTGTAGAGAGTTTTTGGCGGGATCGGGTTGGAACATGTCGCACGAATTTTCATTTTCATAAAATTTAGTGAAATAGCGAATTAAATTGTATAATTTTGGTAGTGAATTATTCAATTTAGTTACATGTGTGTGCACAAGTGTAGTGAAGGTGAAAATAAGTGACTAACGTGGACTTTTCGTGTTCCCCCAAAAACTCATGTTAGGTTGTTGTAAAGTTGCTACCGCTTTACAATAACTTTGACTTGACTGACTAAAGACGACTATGACTTTTATGTAACTTCGTGCCCGATATCGGGCCATTTACTTGATCGAAAAGAAAAATTACTTGACACTGGCTAAATGCACAAACCGTGCGAAGCCAAAGCCCAAAAAAAAAAAAAAAAAACTTACTGTAATAAATTAACCATAAAGTATTCGCTTACATATAATTGTATAATGTTGATGGGACCAAAATAAATAAGTGAATAATTTTTATTTCTTGATTTTTATTTACGCCATTGACAAATTAGTACACAATGTTAATGAACGTGAAAATTATGACATTCAGTTTGCAGATTTTGCATAACAAAATCTTTTTTTTATTTTTTATTCATTACTCTTTTTTAATATTTTATAAACACACATAATTTACACACACTGTAAAAGAAAGTATACGATTTTCCTAAAATTTTAACCAGTTAAATGTAAGTGTGTAAGATAAAGTAAACACAGAATGTATTCTTTTTTAAATCAATGTCATTAAAAATAATAAACATTATACAATTAAATTAGCAACGAGTTTGATTTTTGTCTAGAACGGAACAGGATCAGCATGTTTCCAAGCATTCTTATCTAGGATATAATCCTCTAATTTGTAATATGCTTGTTTGTCACGATTGGTCCTACGCCTCAGAAATATTAATTGACTGGCACTTCGAAATATTTTATGGAAAGCACATTTCCTTCGCTGGCTTTTTGCGGTTGCTCGATGATGCGCCCCGCGTCAGGTGACAGGCGCTATTTTATATTGTAGTTTCGTAGGTATTAAAAAAAAAGTCTCTGAACTGCACACAAAAAAACTATTACATTATTTATTTACGTATTCATAAACATTTTTATTACTAATATTCAAGTATGTATATATTTTATTTGCCTGCGTCCGTGTGTCACTGCGTGGTGCCAACTGAAAACCAGCGCTGGGTGTCTAACGCCCAGCAAATGCTGAGATGGTAACCCTTTCGGTATGGGCACGCTCAGCACAATTTTACTGCAATTTTATAGTTATGGTTATTGTTCTCTTTCTTTTTTTATATGTTTGTTGCTGTTGTGTTGTGTGTGTGTCGAATAAATGTTTTCTATTCTATTCTTACTGTCGTTTGGAGACATAACTTGCTATTTGAACTAAACCATAAATATCTCCTCATAAAAAAACATGTCATTTCATCGATGTACGGCAGTCTAGTTGAGCCCTAACTCCGTGCAGCTAATCCAATTTCAATTTTAATCTAGATCGAAGTTAGACGCATTTATAATCGATTTGTATATACTAATATGATCATGTTTTTTGCTTATATAAATATCAGTGGCAAAACTCATGTATCTACTCTACCGTAGCGTAACGATTAGTAGTTACGCTTTTCATCATGAGGTTTTTGTTAGTCGTTCTGTTGTTTACCGTTATTCTAGTTTATGATGTTGCTGCCTTCAATCTGATATCTGTCGACCCTCGAGCTACCTCACGTAAGTACCAACATGCACCTTAATTGTGTAACATATTTACTATCAATCAGAATCGGAATAATTTTGAAGGATTTCGCGAATCCATTGCTTCATATGTTCGAAAAATTTGTGCGTTCAACAACGTAAATAACGCAATGAATGTTGTTGAACTGACAAAATAAAAGCCATTCCTACTGTTTGTAAGTGACGCAATTTCTGATGGTTATTTAATTTAACTATTCCAGAGTGTGTTTGTTCCTTGGTGGGTTTTTGAATTATGTATCAGACTTCTCTTTCAGGAAATACATAATTATATGACTTTTGCCAACGGCTTCGCCCGCGCGGAACTTTCATTTTCATCCCCTATTCAACTCCCTTAGGGGTTGAATTTCAAAAAATCTTTCGTTATTTCTTGTCTAAGTTATAAAGGGAACCTCTGTGTAAAATTTCAGCTTTCTAGGTCCAACGGGCTTTGATAAGTCAGTCAATCAGTCAGGACTTTTCTTTTTATTTATATCGACAGATAGATGTTGTGTGATTGATAGATTTTTAGAACATTTGGTTTCCTCGAGGGATCGCAAGTGTCTAGACATTGGGCATATTAGATTTACCTGTTCTCGCTTGTCATCCCAGAGTTTAGAATTGAGTTTGCTTGTTATTGGAGACTTTAACCTTAAACTTGAACTGTAAAGAATCGATATTCAGAGTTGCTATAAGCTTTTATTGTTTGGAAAATTAGTAATACGTTCGTCCAAAAACATAAAAAAGTTCCTTCTGTGTTTTGTCTAGGTTGATCAGTCCATTATTGTGTGTGTACGGGTCTGGTGCCAAAATAATATGTATCAACTAAATAGAAGCCTGTTGAAAAAAATGTTATTTATCTACCCCGCTCTCAAAACGGTAAAAGAAAACATTGTGTGGAAACTGGAACACCTACATATTAGAACAAAAAGTTCTCCATCGTTTCGCACTGGACCCGTGCCCGCCTCAAAAGCAGGGGGTCCCGGCTGTTATTCGTGGATCTTTGACAGCCATTACAGATCGTTAGAACCCCGAAAGTCTGATAATCAGTTTACCAAGGGGTATCGTATTACCCAGTAACTGGGTTGTAGATGTAGAGGTCAGATAGGCAGTCATCATCATCATTTCAGCCGCAGACGTCCACTGCTGGATATAGGCCTCTTCCAAACGGGGAGGGAATTGCCATAATCGCCACGCTTGGCAGGCGGGTTGGCGATCGCAGTATGGAGGTAAAATGTATAGTTAACGCTGCTGCCCATTCTCTGGTAAGCCCTTTAGTCGCCTTCCAAAGACGAAGGGGGAGCCAAAAACGTTCCCACAGATGGGTATCTGTGGGAACGTTTTTGGCTAATTACGCTTACCCACGCTACAAATAATTGCTTATTTATTTATTAGGGAAGTTTTTAATATAAAAAAACCTGTACCTTTCAGCTCCTCAAGCCTATAACCTCTGCAGTGCTCATTCGGACTGCCGATATTTTACTGATGACTGCTTTTGCGGTCTTGGAACTGATGGCCTCAAGCACTGCTACTGCATAGGATCACTGCCTTCACCAGTAGGATAGGCATTACGGCAGTAATGCTTAGGGACGGTGGCGCCCTTCTTTAGGCTGAGATTAATAAGAGATAAGATCATTTATTTTTCCAAATATGTGTTTACACAACATAACTATACTTAAACCGATACGAGTAACGTTACTTAGCACGTACTCTGACTTAGATATGTGTGTCTCTATCTTGCACGTGTTGTTTCAAATTTGTGCGACAGTGACAAAAATAATTATTAGTCAAATTACGTGCTAAAAAACGTTTGCGTCTAGCTGCAAGTCATATAAATATACCTATTGTTAATACAAACTTCCCAAATTGTTTTTTTTTTGTATTTTTTTTTTCATATTTTCTACTTACCGTCGTTCTTTCATTGGCGTTGGATAAACAATAAATACGATGAAAACGTATGTTGGTTTTTATTTAATTACCTAAATAGAGTTATGAAGGCAGTATATGCGCCCTCACGGCCCTAGCCGCCGCAGGAGACGCCCTGGGCGTCGGGAATCCCAGGCTGATTCCCGGCCACCGTAGGCGCGGGCTTGCGGACGGCGAGTAAAGGGTAGCTCGCTGTCCGGTAAGGACCAAGCCCGGGTCGACGACGGCGCGTTGTGTACTACTAGCGCCTCAAAATGATTTCAGCACCAACTGGTGGGGTTCGCAAGGGCCGATGCCTGCCAGGGTTGCGGGTTCTTCGAAAGAGATACCGTGGCCCCTGGCACACAGGCAACTGAAGGAACACGGGTGGGTTTTAGTCAGTAAAAGTCTGACACGCCCTCCCGCTCCACCCAGAGCGGGAGAAGTTATTTGATGACTTCCCACACAAAAAAAAAATTAGAGATATGAAGGAACAGGTGTAAACTTCACTCCTCCATAGAAAACAGAACATCTTTTCACTAGTATCACATAATGAGTGTTCTTTAATTAATTCCCTAAGCTGATAAAATTTCAGCTCTTTAAAATTTTGTGTCAACTTCACTTGCGCGATCCAGGAATTTGTGTGACGTCAGTGTGATGCGTAGTTTTCGCATGTGCACATCTATTTTCATAATTTGCTCGCCCCAGTTTCCTATGGGACTTAAAAGGGTGCATTCAGATAACTGGAAACGTCATATAGTAGGTATTCTGCTAAAAACAAAACTAATGATGTATTGTAGTGAATTCACGTAGTGTTGCATAAGCCCAAAATAAATATAAAGCTATTTGTTTGACGTAGGGCAGATGAATATATTTTATATTAAGTATTTTATTTATTTTCTTTTGACTTTATTTTAGTCTCCATAAAACAATGCGTTGAACAATGTTTACAAAAAGAAATCACACACGGTCTACTTTAGAAGTCTTCTTTAGGTACTCTCAACTGAACTCTACCCTGATCCAGATCTGTGATAACCGCGGCGGTGTGTAATAAGTCCGGTACATTCACATTGACCGGGGTTGTATAGTCCTTTTCCAATACAGTAGCAGTCTGCTTCCTCCATGTAACAATCACTGTTTGAAACGCAGGAAGTTTCTGTGAAATGAATAAATATACATTTAATTAGGTATTAAAGCTGAAACTACGCTGGTCATCATTTCTAGTGATAATACTGCCCATTGTCACCCTATGTCAAATTTCTACATTTATTGATGTCTGTATTTCAAGATTGATTATATAATACTAATAGAGAAACAGTAAAATGGATGATGACTTCCACAACCCAGTAACTGGGTTATAAAATACCCATTAGTAAGACCGGTTGTCAGACTTTCGGGCTTCTGAGGACCCGTAACGACTGTCTAAGACTGGGCACGCTACGATTGCGGCGGTAAGTCCCCTCTTTGAGGAGTGGCTTGAGAGGCAGCACGGCGTCCTCACCTTCCGCCTGACGCAGGTCCTCACCGGACACGGTTCTTTCGTGAGGTTCCTGTTTCGGAAAAGGCGGGATGAAACGCCCGGGTGTTTCCACTGCGAAGATGCCTCGGAAAGCACGTTAGGCCATTGGTCCCGGCTGTCTAGATCTTTGACAGTCGTTACGGGTCGTGAGAAGCCCGAAAGTCTGACAACCAGTCTTATAAAGTGGTATCGTGTTACCCAGTAACTGGGTTGTGGAGGTCAGATAGGCAGTCGGTCTATGTAAAATACTGGTATTTAGCTGCACTGGTTAGACTGGGAGTCGACCCCAACATAGTTGGGAAGAGCCAAGGCAGATGATGATGATTCTGGTATATTAAAAACACTTACCAACAACTGGATATCGCTGAGCAGCTACATTAGCCATCAGCAAGACGGACGAGAACAACAGCGCGACTTGTAAGAAATTCATGATGACTGAAGCCAAACGATTGATATAGTGGCAACATATTGATTTCCATCGATATTTATAGGTACTTGTATACAGAACCAAGTATAAATTCATTATACATGCTTATTTAATTATTAAGGGTGGCCAATTCGTAGAAATACTTACTTAATTTTGATTACATAGACAATTTTTTCATAAAAAATAACATTATAGAAATCGGCACCTTTGTGCTAGTCAAAAATGCTATCGCTCAAGGTTTGTCTAGACCTGACCAATCTGGTGAATTTGAGCTCAATTATTGTCAACATTTCTTGAAATTTATTGTTTCGGAAACATTCCTTCCAACCAACGTACCTAATAGTAAAACCTTTTGAGTCATTTTATGAGCAAGTATTTAGTTTTTTTTACCTCACACCGTATAGATATAAAAAATAAATAAAAAAATCCCGACTGCGTAAAAAGTGAACTTTAATTAAAAAGATGGATCAAGAAACTGTTTTCTAAGAGGTTGACTATAAGCAATATCTCATGTAGTCGGAGGCATCTTCTTAAAGTTAACAATAAAGACCTTTATCGCCTAATGTCCTGGCGATGACCGCCAACAAACTGGATTGCCTTTATATCCGGCAATGCTGCAGCAGATATTTTGTTACCTTGTGAGTGTTCGTTTTTGTCTGTGCTTGTTATCCTGTCTGTAACCTTTTATGTATTTGTCTCTTTAAGAGTCTTATTACTTGACTTAAACTTATTTTAATTTATTAAAATAAATAAACATAAAAGTTCGGTTTTACAAAGGGTCGTTCAACTCCTAGTGTTGAACTCTTAGAACATATTTAGAATGCATGGAAAGATAAATGCGATGCCTTCAGTATCTTTTGTGATTAATCCATGGCATTGAATAGCGTTTGAACAAAGATGGAAAGACGTTTTTTTATTATTTTTTTGTCGTTTTGTTATTTAGGTAATTAGTTTTCGATATTGATATCTAAAACGTGTGAAAAGTATTGCCAGTTAATTTAAGTTGACCTGTATAAGTACCAAAAGAGAAAAAACGCGCTTAAAAACACCAGCACCATTTTATCGAAACTATGCTAAAGCGACATAATGCATTTAAAAACGCTGCAAGTCGCATGCACCCTGGCGCGCAATTAATATTTATTAATTGCACGGCAGGGTACACGTCATGATTAACGCCAGTAATGTTCTACAAATATGACTAACTAGCATGAATAATTAATTTATACTTGGTACTTTACCTAAAGGCAGAGAGAAATCAAAGGGGGCTCAGCTCACCACGCCTCTTCAACCTAGGGTAAAGGCGGGATAGATGCCCCACTTTTTGAAATATCCTCCTAATTAAAAAATAAACAATTTTATATAAATAATGTCTATGAATTTAGCTAGTTTAATCCTTTATGTTTAACTGTGATTTGTATTTTTGGCCCTACAAATTACAGATTTTGCAAATTTTTGGTTTTGGTGGAACTCCTTTTTTGGGGATAGATGTCTACCCGTATGGATAGTTGCCCCACCATGAAAATATTAAGATGGATAGATGCCTTTGGCGCGGGATAGATGCCCTTCATACTGTAGGTATACCTAAACGAAAAACTCAAACAAACTTTTATGAGGTTTTGAGAACAATTGGTGTTTTAGCAGTAGAAATATACAGCAATAAGTTTAATAAAAGTTTTTAAAATCCTGTATAACATGACCAAGTGTCTGCTTTTTTTTGAAAATGAGACAACTATCCCACTGGGGCATCTATCCCGCCTTTACCCTATATATTAACCAGCTGATTCTTGAGCTCAGCAGCACCAATGTTGGATATCATATTCATGGGGTGTGCATTGCAATAATATGTATTATGCTGAGCCCATAGATCTCTGAAGCGGCTGATCAGTAAATGCGAACGCTATGCGGCGAATCATTTGCTCAAATATAACGTTACAAAGAGTGAACTAATGGTTTTCAAAGCAGGTAATGTGACATACGAGTATATACGTGTATTCCACATTTCGCACTGTGTGCAGAATCCCTGCGAAGGTTGGAAAAGTTTAAGTATCTATGGGCCCCGGGTTATTGATGACCTTGAAGATAATTGTGACGTTGTAATATGCTGGCCCGCAGGCTTGCAAGACGTACGGAGCCATGATTTCTTGAAAACGCTCAAAAAGGTGGTTTCTAAACCAGTGTATCTCTTAAACCGTAAATAATTTTGAAAGCAAAAAAAATATATGATATTTTCAATTCTTTTTTGAATAGAGTGATGGAACTCAAAACAAAATTAAACATACTTTAATGCATCAAAGCTACCTATTAATTTTCTTTAAAACCAGTTTATCTCTTCAATAACAATTATAATTATAATTAAAAATATACCATAAAATTCCAAATGCCAAACTGCATCTAGTGATGGATTATTTATTATTAAATGTTTGTAACTAATTTTATACGATTTTATTTGCATTTTTACGATAATGCTTGCTCATTTAATATTCGAATTTATTACAACAGATTTTAACCCGTATCGGATTTCAATAAGGACTATTATTGCTCATAACGACAATATTTAAAGTTACCTGGGCCTTAAAGTAACGGTTTTCAAAGCTTGCCGTCACTCGTCCTACACGTGCAGCCTGCGGGTCAATTTGACATAGGAAGTGACCTACGCTTTCAATACAATAATGCACTAAGAGTATTGCGGTCGCTAACGTGGCGCTGTAGTATGTCAGGGATGTTTGCGGATAATAATATCGATGGTTTGACCGAAAACGATGTGCATTCCTGATGACCCTTGTTCGTAGCAGCACCAGTGATGCTGATTCTCAGTGTGTTCGTAGATTGGTAGGGTTCCCCGATGTTGTGTAGGTGGATGCAGTTTCACGCTGAATTTTAATTTTCATTGTATGATAATTAAGTAAAATTACATTGTTACAAACATGTCCGAAACATAAGTTTTCTATCCTATAGAATCCTTTACATGGTCTTTAATATCCTACAGATTTCAGTATTTATATGAGTAGGTTTTTTGCTTTTCCCATTTTTTATATTTCTAAGAGTAATCATCTCTTAAAATCAGACCTACCATTACCAGCAGGCTTAGCATGACGCTTTCCATTTCTACTTTACTGTAGAATAGAAATCGCTTGTCTACATTTCTCGGTAAAAAACTGTCCACTGTCTACACGGAAACGTCATTTCTTTCTACTCTTCCGTCGACAAAACGCTTTTCTACGGTTCTCGTGCTAAGCTTGCAGACCATTTAATTATAGCTACGTCAATTTGCAGTGTTATTCAAATCACAGCTGTCGACGAATGACAGTTTAATGATTTAAATATTCGTACAATTTACGTTGGCGGTTAATTTGCTTAACAGTTACTTTTCGTGACGTCACATACATAGGTGTGCGAAGATCACAAAAACAAAACCAAGCTCAAAATTAAATCCACTAGGTACATGTCATGAGTAACGCCAGTAATGTTCTACAAATATACCTAAATCAGCGTGAATAATGAATTTACTTGGTTCCTTAAAGTGCATATAAATAGGTACCAATGTGTAGGTACGTTGCTAGTATAGCATTTAGGTATTATTCATCGGTCATCATGAAGTTCTTACAAGTCGCGATTTTATTCACTTTCGTGATACTGGTAGCTAATGTATCTGCTCAGCGAAGACAAAATGATAAAACGGAAGGTAAATGTTTTTAGTATTCCCGAATCAAGACACCAGCACCCGCAGGATACTAGCAGGTACAGTGTGATTATTCGGTGGACCCTCTCTTATTTTACCAATACTTACGTAAGTGGTTAAACGCGAATCGGCAAACGTAAGGTAGGACACCCTCAGGCTAGGTGGAGCGACGATTATCGCCGGGTGGCTGGTACCAGCTGGATGGATGGCTTCTACGATATCTGACGACTCTAGTTACTTATATCTTTTGGTGACTGTACTCAAATTTCAGTAAATAAAACCTTCACAATATAATTGAATTTATATTTATCAATTTTACAGGACTGTTTTGTTATTCTGACGACGAGTGTTCCACGCTGACATATCTCTGTTACTGTCATGGCAAGGAGGATAACCCCGGTATATGGCGATGTATGTAATGCACCATTACCATACCACCTTGGATATCACCGGAGATAAGGGTCAGGGTATATTTGAGAGTAACGACTAGAGAGGATCGTGTGGTCTTACCAACGCTTCTTTGAATTTTAACTTCTTTTTGACATATTTCAAAGCACTGTATCTTGGAGACAACATTTCAGCCGAAAAAAGTCCACTGCTGGACATAGGCCTCTCCCAAGCTCTGCCGCTTCGACCTGTTCTTTGCTTCTCGCATTCAGCAGATTTCTGCGGCCTTCAAAAGGTCATCGGTCAATCTTGTGGGAGGCCTTCCAACTCTACGTCTTCCGGTCCGCAAAAATATTAATTAAGAAATAAATTGACCCGCATTGGAATAATAAAAAAGTACTTAATTTATAGTTACTATATTTATGTTTCATTTACAATTAACAACAACATTAGAAACCTACCTAAAAGTCAGCAGAAGGTTTATAACACAGTGTGTGAGTTGTGCAAGTTTGAGTATCCTTCTTTCTTGCACTACCTTCTCTTCTAGACTACCCCGGCAGACAGTATGTCTGGAAGTCGACACTTATTATCCCAAACGGCATCCTGCAGCTTAAATACTGTGGACAGTCGCTGTCAGTCGTGCAGGGCTTGGATCCTAAACAATTAAATTGGTACATGTTTATTAACGCTAAAGCATTAAGTCATCGAAGTCATTGTCTTTAAGTCATAGTGAGCAGTGGCGACCCAGTGGTTACGGCCGCGACTTAAAGTTGTAGGTCGCAGGTTCGAACCCAGACAGGCGCATTACTTTGTGTAAATTATTTCATCACCTCTGCTCTCAAAACGGTGAAGGAAAACATCGTGAGGAAACCGGCATGTCCTAGAACCAAAAAATCGAAGACATGTGACATCTACCAACCCGCACTTGTGGTGGATTACTGCCCAGCCCCTCTCACAGAAGGCCTGTGTCCCAGCAGTGGGAACACTATAGGCTGATTATGCTATGCTACTTTAAGTCATTTTGTTGCTATGGACTACTTTAGAGTTACCGAGTCAAAGTACACCAAAGCAGTACATCACGATCAAATTAGAACGGTTGCCGTGAATTCGATTAAAAACTCATGGCAATCATTCTTTTTTTTTTTACTTTGCCCCACACTAGGAATTTCTCCTGTATTGTGGGTGCGTTTAATAACATTTCAACTCACATACACATACAGCCAGACCCAGAACAGCTACTTGTAGGTCATACAAATATTTGTTCCCTGCGGGAATCGAGAACCCGCGACACGCAGCGCAGCAGTCAATCGCTTAACCACTGCGCCAACCGTATCATCAATTTATACCTTATTTTACCGGGCTTAGAGTTACATTGCAATGACTTATACCAACGGTTTTACGTCAATCGTGAATGTTTTACGTAATAGTATAGCCAAGTTATTGCTACGGACCCTGGACCCAAAAAAGAGACGGACGTAACCTCGTTATAACTTGAGGCAAACATGCAAATGGGCGCCCATTTATGTGCGTGCGTGCTTTGAGGGTTAACAAATAAATTATCAATTTAAACACTTTTTAGATCCGGCACAATTCAATCATATTAGCATTTATGTACTACCTACTGCAGCATTTAGTTTGATTGTGTCATGTTGCCTATAAAAACCTATAGGTGCTACGGATATTAGACATGGAGGTCAGTTAGGGAGTGGCTCCATGTAAAATACTGGTGTTCAGCTGCATCCGGTTAGACTGGAAGCTGACTCCAACATAGTTGGGAAAGGATAAGTACATGAAGATGAGGTGCTACGGACATTCAATATGAAATTGCATATTTATAACCAACCAGTTCCTCCAACTCTCTTCCTCTCTCTCTTTCTCTCCTCCAACCTCCAACCAACTTTCGTACGGTTCGGTTTTCAGGAATTCCATTTTCGTAAATTTTTATTTTTTCCATCCAACTATTCTTGGGTCTTAACATCAACATTTATTTTCATCACTCTTTTATTCACATGCGTTTCTTCTCTTCATTATATGTCCATACCAAGTCAAACGATTTCCTTTCAAAGAAAAACCTCACGAAAAAAATAATTTTCACCGATTTCATTTTTAAGCCCCAAAAATAAATTTTAGCTCTACAACTTTTGAACATTACCGTGATTGTTCAAATGTTGGTTGACAGCAGCTACATGAGTCACCAGCATCACTAACGTGAAGAACAACGCAACTTGCAACAACTTCATGATAACAAACAGTAACACTACTGAACTAGAGAAATGTCCTCAATATTTCTTGCTTGTTACAGATATTTATAGTATAAGTTCTGATCCAAACAAATTGATTTGGGTCCATAGTAAATGCTTTACATTATAAGATTAGTTATAGAATATGAAGTACTAGTTGCCCGTCCCGGCTTTGCACGGGTGGGATCCTTATTATCGTTTGACCGGTGTTTTCTCCGACTTACTTTACAAATCCGACTACCACGAAAAAGTCTTTAAATTTTTCGGGTTAATATATAGCCTATGACACTCACAAATAACGTGACTTTCTATTGGTAAAACAATTTAATTAAAAATCGCTTCTGTAGATCCAGAGATTACTCCCTACAACCTCACAAACTTTATCTCTATATAATACTATGTATAGATGTAAAATACTGATTTTGCTCACGGTTTTGGCCACTTTAGTGCAAGTTACAAACCCTTGGGTCGGCAACATAGTCTGGAAAAGGCTCGGCAGATTAGATAGAAGTTATATGACTATAAAAAACACTTATTAAATAAGACAACTGGGACCATTTTTTATGATTTAATCATTTATCAAATTCAGATTAGGTTTGTAATATATTTGGAATATAATTAAAACGCAAGACACCTCTGAAGCAGACAGAGGCTAAAGGACAAGTCGTCTGTCATCCTGGTGTCTTTAGTTATCCATATCTAATCTACGACCTCTTTGTAACTCTCAATTAATTTTTAACCTCCCACACGAACGCCCGGGTGCTTCCATTGCGAAGATCGCCCTGAGGACACGGTGGAGCATACGGTGGCGGTCTGCTCGGCTTGGGCGGAGCACCGCCGTATCCTCGTGGAGGCGATCGGCGGCGGCGATCTCTCGCGTCCGGCCCTGGTGCAGGCCATGGTACGGAGCGAGAGTGAATGGTTAGCCGTCACCTCCTTCTGCGAAGCAGTAATGCTCGCGAAGAGGGAGGCGGCGCACGTGAGGGAGAGGCAGTATATGCGCCCTCACGGCCGTAGTCGCCGCGGGAGAAGCCCTGGGCGTCGGGAATCCCAGGCTGATTCCCGGCCACCGTAGGCGCGGGCTTGCGGACGGTGAGTAATGGGTAGCTCGCTGTCCGGTAAGGACCAAGCCCGGGTCGACGGAGCGTTGTGTTCCACGCGCGCCTCAAAGAGAAGTCAGCACCAAAGGGTGGGGTCCGCAAGGGCCGATGCCTGCCAGGGGTGCGGGTTGTTCGAAAGAGATACCGTCGCCCCTAGCACACAGGCAACTGAGGGAACACGGGTGGGTTTTAGTCAGTAAAAGTCTGACACGCCCTCCTGCTCCACCCAGAGCGGGAGAAGTTATTTGATGATTTCCCATCCTCAAAAAAAAAAAAGAAAAAAGGGACCAAATAGTATAAGGGCACCAGACGGCTCCGTCCATGGCACATCGATTTTAATGTTGGAGGATTTAAAAAAAAATTATCCGTTATTTGTTACCATGCCAACGCTTGTCTTCAAGAGGTACAGCAGCCACCAGGAGCACACACGTGAACAACAGCGCAACTTGCAAAAACTTCATGATGACTGAGCTAGAAAACTTTTCTGGTTATTTGTTGCGTTTAACAGCTATTTATAGACATAAGTAGTAATTACCCAATTAAACATGGAATTGATTGGTTTCCACATTAAATGCTTTAATCAGATTAGTTATAATGTGTAGCATAAATAATAAATAATGATACGGTAGATGCTTTGTTCGTTCGAGTCAAATTACTGATGTAATCAGTCGGTCTATTCTGTAAAAATGTCACCATGAAAACTTAGGTGAAGTGAGCTGATTCCACTTGATGCTAGGGATTGACACTGTTGACGACAGCTCTGTTCAATCTCATTCACCTAAGTTATCACAGTTTTTTTTTTGTTGGTGGGAAAACATCAAATAACTTCTGCTCTGGGTGGAGCAGGAGGGCGTGTCAGACTTTTACTTAGTAAAAGCCACCCGTGTTCCCTCAGTTGCCTGTGTGCCAGGGGCGATGGTATCTCTTTCGAACAACCCGCACCCCTGGCAGGCATCGGCCCTTGTGGACTTCGGCGCACCAGGACACATGGCACGCCGTGACCACCCCAGGAACCAAGTAGCATAAGGACCCCAGACGACCACGTGTCTGGCACCCTTGGTCCCCCTGCGACGGGTCAGCGCAGTGGCCCTGCCGCCTACCACTTTTCGGCCGCCCCTGCGGCCGAGGGAGAGCGGCCAACGCTATACCGACACTCCTCTTCCCCTGCGGCCCCACCGCGTCCGCCATCAAACGGTGGCGGCGCCATCCAGGCCACGGAAGGGAAGAGCACTACTCAGAATTACCGGCACTCCTCCTCCGCCGCAGCCTGTAATCCTCAGCCGCAACATCCCATTCGCTATCGCGACCCGCCTCAGTTGCGATGCACCTCACCGCAACCTACTTTTTGGCCGCTACATCGTCGGCTTGGAGGCAAAAGCTCTGACGAGCGGCCCCACCTTGGGGTTTCTCTTCGCTTCACCGTGGGAGGGTGACCACAGCTACTGAGCCCCCCGTAACGACAATGCGGGAAACCCACTGGGGGGGAAGTTATTACAGTGAGAATTGTATAAATTAGGCCGGGTGATTCAAATAACTCGAACTAATCGTATTAAATAATGACATTTACTATGTACACCAATCAATTCAATTTAAATGTGATTATTACCTACATATGGTATGGAAACCACATATATGCAATACATGAAACCGCAAGTAGTTCTAGTCCACAGAAGTATGCCAAAATTAATTCAAAAAGTGTTTAGACAACGTACCCTTGTACCTTGTCGTTCAGGTAAACCGATTTTACATTTTAGTCAAATAAGTAGAATACGTAATAGCGTCGTGATAGTTTGTACTGCGTAAGTCGGTTTTCGATGTTCAAGGATTCAAATTTGTCGAATCATTGACCTAGTGATCCCTTCAGAGTGTTCTAAGAACTCTGTTTGACCTAATTACTGGACCGATTTAGTATTTTTTTTTGTATCGTCAACAAATGCAATATAAAGTATGTGGTTACCATACGGTATAGGTTAGTCCTATTAATGCGCCAGAAGTATTGAGATTATTTCAGGTATTCAGTGTTGCTACTAAACATATTGACTAAACAGACAGGCAGTTTTACTTTGTGTAAATTATTTCATCACCACTGCTCTCAAAATGGTGAAGAAATACACCGTGATGGTTTCCTCACGGTGTTTTCATGTGTATGTCTTAGAACCAAAAATTCGAAGACATGTGACAAGATTATGCCCCAGCTCTTAAGACCAGGCTATGTCCTCATGACCGGCCAAACAAAAAAAAACCCTAACCATAAATTTGGGCAACTAGGTATTAAAATTGTATGGATGGAACAGTTGATATTTTTTTCGTGATTACGATGTTGGTCCCTCGGAGAAAGTTGTTCAGTTTAATGGTCTGTACCACAGCCCTTTGGACCACACCTTTCTCATCTATATTATATCTTTAATGAATGGAAATTCTATAGAATTTCTAGTAACATTCTGTAGAATACTTGCCTGACGGACTGTCGTCATTTCTTCTAAAGTAAAACATAGACGTAATGTTTATATTACTTTGTCTATGTAAGTATAGAATCAAGTCTATCCGACTAAACAGACAGCAGTGCTGCTGGGGAGTTTGTTCCGCTACTTCTTTTTCCCAGCTAAAGTACTAGGAAGTGGTGACGGGAGGGCGTTTTTGTGGGGAATGTCTTATGTATTTTGACGTTCGAAAAGTGCTGATTCTCAGCTTAATTTGAATAAATGACTTTTGATTTTGATTTTATGACATACGTACTTGTAATATTGATGAATTTTCGGATAGTTGCCTATATCTGTAGCTTGTCGATAGGATTTAGGAGCAGAATGCCCACTTCTCAAAATGGCAACTGAGTCTTTTATCGACTAATTCTTAGGCCCCGGGTGACAAATAAAACGAAAAGCATTGACAAAATGTTCTTAAAGTTGATTTTTACATGTTGATTCTAAACGTACGTAATAAAATACTAATACTACTTAATAATTAATGAACCCCTAAAGTATTTTAATTTATGTTTATCTGTTATCCTTCTTCATAGTTTTCTCCGTTTTATCCATTCTGCCCTAACGAGTATTTGGTTTTGGGTATAGCACTTGCATTGTTTTGGACCGATATTCATGACTGCACACCGACATCCTTCTGGTAGGTTACAATCGTTGTCATCGATGCAGTATTCTGGAAAAAAATGCAACTTAGATCACGTTCACATCGGAACTATATACAGAATTATTTTTTAGTCACCGTCCAAATTTTTCAGGGTGATAGTACCCGTGAAATTGAACAACTTTCTCCAAGGAACATGGGTCGAAATATGAAAAAAAAAATCGGACCTCCCATACAAAATCGACCAGCTAACTATTGATTTTGCATGGGAGGTCGATTTTGTTTTTTTCATATTTCGACCCATGTTCCTTGGAGAAAGTTGTTCAATTTCACGGGTACTATCACCCTGAAAAATTTGGACGGTGACTAAAAAATCAGCCTGTATACAGGGTGTCCGGTAATTAATGGATAACCTTGAAATGGTTCATGGGGGACCTAATGGCCATTCAGAAAAACACATTTTTATTTGTATTTAATCTGTAAAAAAAAACAACCGTCTTTCGAAAAAAACACTACCAAGTGAAAAAATACTTTAATTTCAGAAGCCGGTGACAAAAAATTAAAATACATAGCTAAAGTCACCGACTTCCTAAATTAAAGTTATTTTTCAATTTGTAGTATTTTTTTGGAAGTCGGTTGTTTCTTTTTGAATTTTTTTTTACAGAAAAAATACTAATTTTTATTTTTCTGAATGGCCATTAGTTCTACCATGAACCATTTCAAGGTTATCCATTAATTACCGGACACCCTGTATACTCTCAAACTCAAAGCATTTATCTCAATGAAACCATTTACAGGCACTTTTGAATTGTCAAAAAGTCGATCAGTTGGAAAGTTGAACCGTCGCGGCGCCGGCGGGCGGCGGCGGGTTTTTGACGCGCACTGGAATTTGAACTCTCGTTGTTGAATCGAGCATTGAAAATCCAGCAGAGTGCAGTCCAGAAAAAACACACTGTTCGATTTTCAACTCTCCGCGCTTTGCAGTGCGATGAAGATCCGGTGCGCAAAACAATCTGTGACATTTAAACGTCTGTGCAAACATGGACTTAGGCTGGGCGAGTAAAAAAAATACTTTTCGTGGAGTAGAACAAGCTTTATGATAGACCGACAAAACTATTCATATTTCCACTGCTAATATTCATTTTTATTGTGTGCGTGTTTTATCGTATAGTATACGTATAATCGATTTAGCCATTTTGTGGTTGAATATCACTTGCACGTCACCAAAAGACGAAAGTTATATAATTTAAGAGAGTAAATCCCACTTTCGGCTTTTAACAGCTAACATAAGGTTAATCAAATAATACATCTGCCGAATCAGGGAAAATAACTAATCAAAGAAATTGAAGAATGAAATGAGCTGACCAGTAAAAGAAACTAACTAGTGATACGATCGACGTTTATTTTTAAAATAATGACGATTCTAATGTCTGCTCTGGTGTTTCTAGTTTGGCCACTCAAGATACAACGGTTACGCTAAAGGTGGCGCCACTAATGTGTGACCTTTATTGTCATGACAATAAAGATCACTTTGATTGTGAAAGTGAGGCAAAATCAGAACCATAGAACAAAAGCTAATTAGTCTATTCATACGAATTTACTCGCCCGAAACAGTATAGAAGTAAAGTAATAACGTTAGTTCGATTTGCTTCTATTATCTGGCAAGATTTTTTTTTCAACCAAATTGTATAAAATTCAAAAAGTGCCAATTGCTTATTAACTTTGTGCGAATCGTCTAAATACAGAAAATAATATATTATTTAAAAGTCTCGATTCGCTCGTTTCGGGCAAGTAAATTGGTGTGACTCGACTAATCAGCCAAAAATACTTACGTGCAAGAGTTTTGTCGTGTGATCTCAGTTCGTAAGCATCAATACAAGCCACTAGCATCACCAAGATAAACATCGGTAATATGAAAAACTTCATGGTTTGGTACTAACGTCACTTGCACGGAGGTACTTGACAGCTTATATGTATCTCATCAGTCCAGACTCGACAGGTTTACAGTTAAACTACTAAAACTGCCCTAATTGCTACGTCATTAGCGGGATGTCAGTGGAATGGTTACCTTCAATGTTTTTTCGGTAGGAATAAATTTGTTCTTGGTCACTCACATAATATGTATTTATTAGCTATTAACATTTACGTTTCATGAAAATCTGCAAATACTGTGCCTCTAGTAAGTAATAGAACAAACTGCAGCTAAATAAAGTCATAAGTTCAATATTAATGTTCAAACCAATCGATTATTATAAAACTGATTTACATGATTGGTTTTCAGTTTTTCGTAGCAGAGGTTAGTTTCAGTATGTTTTGAAAATTGAAAGTATTTCTTTTAATATATTTCCCACATCAGTAGCGATCATGAGATCCAAAGTGCATTGTCGAGCGGAACAAAGCGAGGTTACAGAGCGAGGAAGCGAGGTACCTATTTAACTGATCGTAAAATACGGAATTCCGTGTGTTGCCAGACGTAAAGAATAAGAGTATCCAATTTCTTCCCGTGGGTGTTGTAGAAGGCGACTAAGGGACTTATAAGAGAATGGGCAGCAGCGTTCTCTATGCATTTTACCACCATACTGCGATCGCCAACCCACCTACCAAGCGTGGCGATTAAGGCAAACCACCTCCTTTTGGGGGAGGCCTATGTCCAGCAGTGGACGTCTTTCGGCTGAAATTATGAACATACATCAGCACGCTTATTGCGTTCTAAACTATTAATCAGAATGAATTTGAAGGTTATTGCTTATTATAATTATTCTTTTATATATTCGAAAAATTATTACTTTAGGTTACTTTGTCTATAATATGCGTTTTGTTTGTGCACAATAAAAAAAAATCTTTCATTCTTTTTAACCGATTTCAAAAAAGGAGGATGATTCTCTTTTTATTTGATAGCTGGTGCTATCCGTGTGGTCCCATTTAAATTTAATAATAGATCTGATGATGCGTTTCGGAGACAGACAACTGAACTCTTCAAAAAATTACAGCAAATCAACCGCGATTGCTGCTTTCGCATAAATATGCATAGTTTTGACCCCAAGGATGATGAAATTTCGAGTTGGTGTAGGTACCATAACTAAAAAGTGAAAAATATAACTTTATCCAAAAAAAAAACAACCGGCTTCCGGAAAAACACTGAAAAGTGAAAAAAATAACTTTAATTTCGGAAGTCGGTGACTTTTTTTTAATTCTCCTTAACTGCTTAGTAAGTGGCAATTTGTACATTGTTTACAGGTGGTTACATATGGGGGTAAGTATACTAACTGCCAAAAACTCGCCAGCGGTACAAGTATAGGGTCGTTATTGACACTCGAGGATGCATCCATATTTTTACGAAGCTCGGCATCGGAGTCGCCGACCGTTTAGTAGCTTTGATTTATAAAACACAAAAGTGGACCCCGCAAAATATGTTTGGAAAAAAAAATGCTGAAATGTTGGTAAAATATACCCTGTTATATGCAGAAAAATTAGTACTGGCAGGTTTAGAGACATAGACATTTTTATGTTGAAGTTAGCAAGATTATTTATGATATAATAACGGCTAAAATATACCTAGACAAAAAGCAGACGCATCAATCAAGTTTATAGAAAAGATGATAATTAAAATAGCCAAAATTACTTTGTGATGTCATATTGGAAGACCTCAGGTTGTAAGCAGCTACATGAGCTACCATCATCACAAACGTAAACAGCGCAGCTTTCAACAACTTCATGGTGACAAACAGTTAAGAAATGTCCTAAATATTTCTTTGCGTTTAGCAGATATTTATAGTTAAAGTTGTTATCCTATGAAAAATTGAATTGATTTGTATCACAAATCAATTCGGGATGCATCAAGTTCTACATTTATACAAGGTCAACTTTATTTAGGTAGACAAACTCAGCAGACGTGATAGCTATCGAAATATAAACATAATAAAAAAAAAATGATGTGAATATTTATTTTGGGGTTATTGACAACTACATTTTGATAATGTTTAGTTAACGATACCTGTCGGGGGGGCTTGTGTCTAAGTAAGAATAGCCGCACGGGTCGATCGATCAGGTTAAGCTACGCTTGCCGCGGATGGGTGACCATCTTTACATACTAAAACCCCTCCGTACCTTGGAAGGCACGTTATTTCGTTGGTCGCAGCTGTAATTCGTGGATCGTTGAACTAGGTATTTCTATAAATAGAAATACATAGTTTTCAATTCAATTACCTTGACAAGTCTGATCAAAAAATGTGAAGTTGGTACTAACGGAATTATCTACGTGATTAATGACTTTTGAAATAATTACCTGATTAACACGATTATATCTACCGTTTTTTCACACCCGACAGGCCCAGAAAAAGAGCAATGTGCCGTTATTACAAACTTATGTTTTTGTCTTTCGAAAACTGGTAAGGGAAGGAAATAGATCACGGCATCAAAATTGCCTGGAAAAGCTACAAGTCCATGAAGAAGCTATTAAAGGGCGATCTCCCTCAAGCGAAAACTTATCGATAGGCATGTGTATTCTACCCGTTCTAACCAACGGTGCTCAAACCTGGTCGCTCACCGAGTCGCAAAACTTCCACCTAAGGATTTGATAAGGAACAATGGAGCATTCTAAGCCTAAATCGAACTGACTGATCCCTGACGTAGGCAAAAAGGCATGCAACCTAAAATGGGATTAGTCAGGTCACGTCAGCCGTATGCATAGTGAGCACTGGGCATCAGTCACCACACGGTGGGTGCCTGAGGATGGACGGTGTCGCACAAACCTGCCCAGGAACAGGTGCTGAGGCACCAAAAGAATGCCTGGATAGTATAGGCTAACTAAAAAATAAATGGTTTTAAGTGTACATTATAGTACTGTTTGGCTACGCGTTATTCTTGTCACTGTTGCACAACTTTGCAAGATAGAGATCGCATTAAGTCTGACAACAGACGAGCTTAATAAAGTTCATAGATCTTGGCCTGAGCCAAAACAATTTCTGTTTTAAAATAAAACTAATTACAACTAAGTATTGAATAAACCTTTATTTACAGAGTAGCTCATGACCACGATTATTATAGAAACGCAAACTGAAGCAACACAAATGTATAGTTAGCAAGTATTGCGATAATTTGAAACGATAAAGGAGCATCAACGTAGAACATCCGACAGGCATCTAATTTGTTGAATCTTGCTCTATTTAGGCGTTTAATATTCTTCATTAACTTCTTTTCGGTATCTGAAATGTTTTCATTAATAAGCAAAAATAATATCAATAACAAACCAGAAACATGTAGTTTGCTTCAGAAATACCTGTACAATTCCAATTCAAAATACGTGCGCTTGAATCTTGAACCTTATTCACAGACATATAGAATTTCTCACAGTGGAAGTTCAATCAGAATCAGAATCAGAATCAGAATTTATTTATTTCTCTAGTTTTATTTACATATCACTTAAAAAATCTCATTTTACAATTGCGTGTTTCATTTTGTCCGTAGAGTAGGAGCTTTTGAAACCTATCCTGGTCGTTTCCTCTATTACTAGTGATTATATAATTTAACGTGAGGATAACGATAAAGCAGTGGGGATTAGCCCTAGCGGCAAGCCGCTTATTACTTTATTGAGTGACTCTACAGTCAGAGCCTACGCTGTCGGAAGGGGGCCAGTCGTTTGAAGAGCGGCTTTTCCCTATCTTTTTTATTTATGTACTCAATTTCTCCTACTCTAGTTGCGAAGAGAAAGGGATTGTGTTGCCCATAGCGCGTGTACGCCGGGCCTTGTTCTTGTAGCCCCTCGATCGACAAAGATTTGAGACGTTCGATCATGTCGCCATGGAGATCATGCGCACGAATGTGCCACGGATCTTGTTGCAAGAACTCCCAGAGTAGGACGGTGTCAGTGCGTCTGGGTAACCGTGTGGCGCTCTTTAATGCCATTTTATACTGCCTCTCAAGCTTGAGCAGATTTGTTTTGCTGTACCTCGGTAGCAGTTGTATTACTCCATAGTCTATCACTGGCAGTAAGCATGCTTGAATGACAAGTAGCTTGACGTCGACACTTAGCTTGGAGCGGTAGCCGATGATTGGATGCAGCGCTCCTCTGACTCTCTTGGCCTTTTCAATATTTTCCTTAGCATGCTTATTCATAGAAAGTCTTTTGTCCAGCCAGACTCCGAGATATTTTATTTCTGGTTTGAATGCAATGCGTTCGCCACGTAATTGAACATAATTGCGATACCCTGTGTTCAAATTGTTGAGTCTTGGTCTCTTGTGCGAGAACATTATGCATTCTGTCTTATCGACATTGCATTTGAGGCCCCATTTTTTGTAGTAATCAATTATGTCGATGGCGGCCCACTCCGCTCGGCGCGTAGCGTGGTCCGGTCTTTCAGCTGCGTTGAGTATACACAGGTCGTCGGCGTACTGTGACAGCATCTGACCAGCTATTCTTTCATTTGGTAGGTCAGCCACATAGAGGATGAAGATCGCCGGACCGAGTATCGATCCCTGGGGCACCCCATGTGGCACAGGCTGCTCCGTTCCCAAAGTGGTTCTGAAGCTACCTCTTATTGTCCTGTTACTCATATAGTTCTCGATCATCTTTACGACGTTGTTGCGTGCTCCAGCGTCGATCAGTTTTCGACATAGTCCTTTATGATTGATTGAATCGAAGGCTTTACTGAGGTCAGTCGATATCATGGCGACGCTATGGCCCTTATCCAGCGCGTCGGCGATGTATTTGCCTGTACGAAGGATTTGGGTGGCGGTGCCTCTATTTCTCGTGAACCCATGCTGGTGGCTGGGTATTAAGTCGCTTAACTCTGTCTCGATGCGGTTGAGTATTATTCTCTCGGCCCATTTGCCCATGATGTTGAGTAAGCTGATCGGTCTATACGATTTGGGATCACTGTGATCCTTACCCGACTTATGCAGAAAAATACATGTACTGGTTTTCCATCGTTTAGGGAAGTAACCCGTCTCGAGTACGTAGTCCATAACACGCTTGAATATTGCGATCATGGTGTCGCCACCTAGTTTGAGTATGTCGGCTTTGATGCCGTCAGGTCCGGGGGCTTTGCTGTTCTTGAAGCGTCTCAGAGCTAATTTGAGCTCGTGTTTTGATGTTCGATCGAGTGGTGCGAATGGTGTAGTAATTTCTGTACATTCGTCACTTACATCGATAGTTGCTTCCTTAACTATGGCTGTATCGACCATTCTATCGATGATTTCTAATTCATTAGTGCAATCACTGAAGTGAGGCAGTTTCATTATGGGCTTTTTCATTGCTTTTTGCACGGCCCACATGCGTTTCCTATTATCTTTAGTGTCTTCGAGTAGCTTGGTCCACTCGGAATCTTTATGTTGGGTAATTTCTTTAGCCAATTGATGTTTACAGGCATTGTATTGCCTTCTTGCCACTGTCCTGAGATAAGTGTGTCTAAGTCGCCAGGCACGCTGCTTCTTGGCGTTGCGCTCGGATATTCTTTCTCTTATGTATGTTGGAAGTCTGTCTTTAGAGTCAACGATTCTTAGCGGAGCCAACTCGTCTAGTGTTTTAACGACGGCTTTTTCTATTTCTGCAATATACATTTCACAGTCGTCATGTGAGGCGATCTGTAGTTCTGAGTTCATGTTGTTAGCAAGCAGCTCTTCGAAAGCTTGTCTACCTTCTTGGGTACCTTTTGTCTGTTTCAAATTGCGACTCATTTGTTGTTCGTAGTCGCTATCGATTATTACATCCAATGTCCACGGGAGGTGGTCTGAGGAAATACACTCCCTCTGCTGGCACTTAAATTCTAATGCTGAGTGATCGTGGTTCACGATTGCTGTATCTAGTATGCTGTTTCCTTGGCTCGTGGGCCGAGATGGTTGACCTGTGTTTACGAGTCTGACGGAACCTCGCTGGATTGCGTCACGGAGTACGATGCCCAGGCCCACGTCTCTGGTGTGATTAAGTTGTCTCATGCGTAGGTTCGAGTCACCTATGATGATGGCGCTTTCACCGAGTATCAGCGTCTCGAACTCGTCGACGAGGTCTGCCTGTCTCGGTATCGGTATGTAGATGCCCTTGATTGTGATCTTGTCATTGGTAGTGTGTTTGGTGTAAAGATTAATACTGCATCCCTCGATGCGTCTGTCCGCGTCGTCGATACTATCAATCAGCTGAGTTTGAGCCCATCTTAGGCCTTGTTTGATGTACATTACGGTGCCTAGATGTTGCTCTTTTCTTTCATAAATTTTGTCATAGCCGGGTATATTGTACCTTTGTTCGTCCAGGTTAATTTTTATCTCGTTGAGTATGAGAATGTCAACGTTATACATGTTCACAGTATGCTTGACTTCCATGAATTTGCCACGGAGGCCTTGCACGTTGATGTGCATTATTCGCACTTGTTTCTTAGTTCCAGTTGCAGTTAAGGATGGCATCGCGTAGTTCTCTGAAGCAACGCTCGAGTATCTCGAGGAAATCCTGTTTTGGGAGTTTACGACTCGGTCTTGTAGTCTCTTGTTGTTGGGTGTTGGCGGTGACGTTAGCATAGTTACGTTCACCTCTAATTGGTCTCTCACGTGGGCGGGATTGATGTTCGCTAGGTGTATCCTGTTTGGGAGGCTGCTGTTGTTGCTTGTTATAATGTTTCTCCTCCTCACGGAGGATTGCCTCTTCACGTTTTGTTTTTTGCTTGTTCATCTCCCGCTGAAAGCGCGGGCATTTGCGCTGTGTCGCCGTATGTTGTTCGGGCTTCACGTCTCTACAGTTCGCGCACACTTTGATCGTTTCACCGTGACTGTTTACGATATCGACCGTTGGGTTTCGCTTTTGAGCGTGGCAGGCACTTGTTGCGTGATTAAAAAGGAGACAGTTCTTGCATTGCAGTATCCTGTCGCTACTCGTAATGTAGCGCTCGGGTTTAATTCTGTGGGCGCAGAAGAAGGCCTCAGAGGCATTCTTCATTTTTTCCGCCAGCTCCACATATGAGAAAGAGCTGTCAAAGACACATAGTTGCACATCTGACGTGATGTGTTTGATACTCAGTGGGCGAATGCCGATGCACCTCTCCATTTCGTCTAGTTGTTCGTCGTGGGAGTAGTCGTGTGTCATATTCCTGATTATCACTTTGGTCGTTCGTACTTGCTCTGAGCGAGGTTTGGGAGCTATGAAAGCCAGATCTGGTTTAAATTTCTTTATTTCCTCGATACACAGGCTGCGTTTATCTAGGTCCGTTACAGTGATGAGAATGTTCTTACTTTTCTCATTACGGCTGACTCTTGCTTTATGCTTTGCAAGGGTGCGCGATAGGTCACTGATAAGTTTGTCTGACATCATTTTCTTATTGTCCTTCGCGTTGCTGAATTTGTACCGCGAATCGTTGATAAGTATCGGGGGCACGTATCCACTCTTGTTTGCTATTGTGTCTTCCATGCGAGTCAATAGGGGACTGTTCTTTCGCGCGGCTGGTCTCTTTGCTTTCGGGGCGTTGGTATCCCCACCCTCGGGCAATGTACGCTTGCGTGACAAACTGCGCGAGTTTGCTGAATTTGAACGCAAAGATGATGCTGTTGACAGCGAGCGCGCGTATGCGGGATCATTTGACGTGCAACGAAGTGGTTCAAACCGGTTTGAGGTGGTAATCGCGCCGACGCCTGTTGTTACTTCAGCCTGTTTACATTGTTTATTTGGTGCACTTGTATTCGTTGAGTTTGTAACACCTTTTATCAACCGTTCTTGAAGTTTATTATTACGTTTTAGGTTTAGTTCGTCACTGTGTACGTACACCGTATTCACTTTTTTACAATTGCATACGATTGTTTCACTCGCGAGAAAATCATCCTGTGGGATGGCTCTCACTATTAATTGTTTATTACAACTCTGGCAGTTGTGAAATAAGCTTTTGCATACCGTATTTGCACAACTAAAGATTTTGTATGATACTTCGGTCACAAATTTATTGTCCAATAGCTTCTGTGTAGTACTTACGTAAATTTTCACGGCACTTTGTTTATTGCATTTTTTGCACTTAAGTGTCTTTATTTTTGATTGCCCATTTTTAAACTCCACGAAGTTCTTTACCTTGTTAACAAAGTTACAGTTGTTGCAATTAACCGAGAAGGAGCCGTCCTCATTATTGAAGAGGTCTTTACGGGTTTCGCACAAAACTCCGTTAATGTTTCTAATGTCTATTTTTTCCTTAAAACTATTCGTAAAGTCCATCCCCATTGTTGGAGAATCGCTTGTTAGTTCATTTGTCTCACTCATGTTCACATTTTATTAGTCCAATAATTTTATTTCACTATGATACAATAATAACTCACTATTCACTAACGCAGGTAGTTGAATAATAATGATACCGCGACGCGCGCTCGATTGTCGCTGAGCGCTCGCTGTACGCGTCCGTCTCGTACCGCGGCTCGCACGGACTTCTGGAAGTTCAATGCGATTTGTAGCGTAAGAGATTTCGAAACCCAATAGACTATCCACAAACCAGCAATCCATGCCAAATCCTGCAAAACAAGGATAACACTAGTTATCAAGCGTATTGAAATACTTATTAAGGCAGAAGTTAGATAGGCTAGTCACATAAAGGAAGGAAGAAAGAAAAGTGGGTTTCTTTACCAGGGCCAATAATTTTTTGAAAAGTTTTTGTAAATGTTTGCGTTTCTATGGCAACTTTACGACCTACCGTTTTTGCGGGATTGAGTAACAAACACCCAATCATCTAAAGATAAACATACAAAGTTTCACATTTATAATACCTATTAATAATAGGAATAGTAGGAATAGTAGGACGGCAAAAAAAGCATTGATTATAATGATAGAAGGGCCTGTTTATTTTTTGGGCCACAGTATCTCTTTCGAATAAATCCGCGATCCTGGCAGGCATCAGCCCTAGCTGCCTAGTAGCCAATGGCGTCGGAACATAAAATAATATGACAAAAAAGTAAGGGTTGTTGATGCCGCAAAAATTCAATGATGTTTCATTGAATTTTTGCGGCATCAAATAGTCGCATAAGCAACTTTGTTCGGAAAACTACGGTAGGTTTCGTAATTCGTTGTGTAGTAACAAAGCGTAAAAATGCCACTGCCTATAGGGTTGTGTGCGTTATTTGTTACATTATGTGCCACGTACGTATAGGAATGCACATACAATAAATCTGCGTGACCACGAGAGCACACATAAACATTAAGACGCGAAAAGTTTGTGTCTCTCCCGAGGCACTCAGCGGCGCTAGTGCATCGTTATGCGAAGTTGTGTTAAGTTGTACGAACAAACTGACGGTATTGCATCAATGATACTAATAATACAACAGACGCTCGACGGAGCTGATTTATAAATATATTTTTTTTGTTTATTGATAAAATAATATTAATTTTAAATATTTATCTGATTTAGGTAGAGTAGGCAGTGTCTTTCTGTCTTTATGGACTGCACGCCACTGCCGGAGTGCCTACCTGATGCAACTCTAGGGCAGGGTATTGAAGGCATTGGAGATGTCTAGAGACACTACCAAGACGACCCACTCCGGCCACAGCATCACCCGTTGCGAGGGCTCACAATTAAGTAAAGATTTTTTTAATATAATTATTACTTACATTATTATGGCCGCTCAATGAAGCATCAATAACTGCCTGGATGCCTTCGAGATATAGGTACATGAACTGTATAGTTTGATATACGATCTGGAATATAATAAGTTTTAGCTTCGTGATATTGTTCTACTACCAATACTATTGTTATACTTACCATTCCTTGAAAAGTAACTCCATAGATGTCATAGCAGTCCAAAATATTAACGTAAGCCTGAAACATTCTGCTACCATAATCCTCTCTGTCCCTATCCTCCATGTTTTGATATTCAAGAGCTTGAATATTCCGTAGATCAACTTTATCTTTTAACAGCTGGATAAGTCTGATAGCATATACGATGTTCACGTCACAATTTACATACATTAAACTTTTTATTATTGACTGAATATAACTTTCTTTAGACAAACTAAAACTAATTACTGTTGTACTGCAAAAAGATACAACTGAAGGAAGCGATAGCAATCCAGCTGCGGATGAAATGTTTAAAAGTGGTATTTTTATTGAGATATCTGTGAACGTCTTGAAACTTTAAAACGAACGTAACATGTCTGTTTGTTTGGATCACACTCAATATATCATTCATTAAAATCCCCACACTAAAAAAAACAACATCGATTTTGGAGGTGCAGAAGGCACTAAACTTCCATAAATTCTTGTCTATGAACTCATAATAGTAGCTAAAAAGTAATAATAATAAGAATGATATCGTGATACAGAATGACACAAAATTCGAAAGTCGGCTGTTTGGATTTATCAAATTATTCTTAATGCGATATTTTGGACAAAACTGAAAAGCTTGCAACAAATTTAAAGGTCGAAGGATCGACTGCAGATCTTCGTCAACGAAGTTAGTGGTTAAAACTTCCACACGATGGCTTTTGATTATGAAATGTGTGATTTTCTTGACTGACTTCATTTTATTTGGGCTTCCTGGTCATGTCTGAATTAAAGAATACCAAGTAACATTGCATTAGTTGGGGATTGATCTTTTTTGTAGATAACTCCTAATGCTAATCCATGTATGTCTATACATATAATAAAATGGTGGTGAAGTCAAAGTTGTACATTACAGTTTTCTTTTTAAAATTTTTGCTAGATCTGGGAACGATTGAAAGGCCAAAAAAATTTTTTGGAGTTTTTTCTGTTCTTCTGAATATATGCCATGTTTCGGCATAACTACCGGATAGCATTTGCATAGATATTTCCTATAACCCTGGTGAAGGGCTATAAATTATTACGCAATTTGCTATGGGGGGATGAGCACTATGCAATTTATTGGTATTAATAGTTTGCCGATAATTGTAATATTATGAATTAATTCCCCCACAGTATCTTTTTCAGTTTAAGTGTGTGTAGCTCCCTGTGAGCGTATGCTTTGCGATGACTATCATCAAGTCACAGGGGTAGATACTGAAGGCTGCGGATGCTGACCTCAGGACAAGCTGCTTTTACACCGACACCTTGCTCCCGCGACACCAGTCCTGACTCTCTGTATTCAAAACTACAAACGTTTATAGACAAGATTTATAAAATGTAGCTGTTTTTGTAGTATATTGTGGTGTCTTACCACTTTCACGCGAATGAAGCCACGGGCAGAAGTTATTGAAATAATAAACCTAATTAAATTACTGCCTAAAAATATCAAGGTAGAAATAGTTCGTTGTTATAACTATCGCCTTTGGAAATGACAGATTATTATGAATGACAACATTGTCTCATAAATATAAGCAGTGGATAAAAACTAACGTTTATCTTCAATAAAAGTGGCCAACTGCGTGTTGGACTTGCACACGAAGGTGCCACCGTAGAATATTTGTTTTTATCTAAAAACGCTTACAAGCACGTTTCTTGTATGTCTTTTAATTTTTGACTTTATTTAATTTGTATTTCTTGTTGTTATAGCAGCCATAGTAATACTCAGTTTGAAAATTTCAAGTGTCTGCCTATTACAATGCAAAAGATACAGTCTTGTGACAGATGCGCGAACGAACAGACAGACCACGGAGCCTTAGTATTAGGGTTCCGTTAGTAGCATCTGGGTACAGATCTCTAGGAAGTATAAACTGTTAATATAGCTGTAATGCTTATAATTTTATAAATCAATGTGGTAGAAAAGAAAACGGCAACAGTACCTACAAGAATGATAAAATTAAAAGCAAATGATCACATTAGGCTGATAATAATCAGCACTATTCAAACGTTAAAATTTCATAAGCCACTCCCCCAAAATGCACGCCCTTCAATACTTCCTTGTGCTTTCATAGTAAATAGGAAGTGTTATATTTGTAAGTTTTATTTAACTAAATGTATCACTAAGCTAAGTCATTAAAAAAAAATGCTTTTGTAATGTTGACATCCCCTCCACTCCCTTTGAAAAATAGTTTTTTGAAAATGTTAACGATCTTTATGTTTTTTTATAGAACTATTTCTATAAAAAAACATAAAGATCGTTAACATTTATTAAATTAAAAACTTCGTTCCTACAGTGAATAAATTATAAGGAAGGTCTAGGAAGAAAATTAATAAACATTGTAAAATGACATTTTCTATCTATGTTCGCACTTAGTCCTACAGTTGGATATATCACCTTGAGAAGTATGAACAAAAAGAGTGAAGACGGCAGGTACTAATGGAATTAATTTCATGATCGATAATCTTTGGAATTATTACCTGGTGTTGGAGTAACACGACTACATATAGGTATCTGCTACCTTTTCTTTATACGCGAATGGCCCAGAAAGAGAGAAAGAGAGAATGCTGGGCTCCAGCTCAGCATTCTGGGCCTAAATCGAACTGTCAGAATACGAAACACCAAGCTATACGGCAATCATAGACTAAGGCAAAGACTGCCAAGCTAAAATGGAATTGGCCGAGTCTCGGCAGCCCACATACATAGTGATCACCGGGCAACAGTCTCCCAACGGTGGGTGCCTGAGGATGGACGGTGCGCACAGACCGGCCCAGGAAGAGGTGCTGAGACCACCTAGATGCGTACCGTAAGTAATGGATCTAGGTGGCTCTGGAAAAGGATGTCTGGACAGTATAGGCTTACCTACTACAAAATAAATGGTTTAAGTGTACTCTATAATACTGTTTGGCTAAGCGTTATTCTTGTCACTGTCGCACAACTGTGCAAGATAGAGACGGGAAATATGTCTGATAACGTACGTGCTATAACTTTTATAAATATCGTCCTGAGCCAAAACCAAGTGTGAATCATAATTACTCTTTTGAATTAAAACTTATTGCAAGTAAGTATTGAATAAACATTTATTTACAGAGTAACACGTGATCAAGTTTATTACAGAAACGCAAACTGAAGCAGCACAAAAGTATAGTTAGCAAGTATTGCTATAATTTTTAACGGTAATGTACCATCAACGTAGAACATCCGACAGGCATCTAATTTGTTGAATCTCGCTCGGTTCAGGCGATTAACATTCTTCAAAAACCTCTTCTCGGTATCTGAAACGTTTTCTATACATCCAAATACATAATACTACAAATAAATTAAATCAAATTGAAGTTTCTGTTGGTAATGTCAAAATAACAGTTTTTGCATGCTTATTATAGTACGGTACTACGGTATTTATAACAAAGATGATACTTTTTATTTTGTCTATCTGTTTGTTCTGGCTAATCTGCTGTAAGCTGAAACCGATTTGACGGCACTTTTACTGTTTAGATAGCTGATGTTATGAAAAGTTACATTGGCTTATCGCGGTCACAGTTAGTCATGAATAAGTAAAAAAATATATCAATATCAATCCACAAAAATATTGTTTGCTTTAGAAATACCTGTACAATCCGAATTCAAAATGCGTGCGCTTGAATCTTGAACATTACTCACAGACATATAGAATTTCTCACAGTCTAGGTTCAATGCGATTTGTAGCATAACAGATTTCGATACCCAAATGACCATCCACAGACCAGTAATCCATGCCAAATTCTACAAAACAAGGATAAAACTAGTTAACAAGCGTATTGAACTGCTCATTAAGGCAGAAGTTAGATATGCTTGTCACTCATCATAACAATAAAAATGAAAAATGCGTTAATTGGCATTAAAATTGGAAATAAATTAAGAATATAAACGAATGGTGACAATGTAATAAAACTCATACAAAATACAATAAAATGCTGAAACATACATAGGTACATGTGTGACTGTGTGTTGTGTTAGTGAAAAAATTAAATAAATATCCATTATCTGTAAATTACATACATTAAAAAAAAAACTATAAACAGGACGTGTCTATAAGGCATAATGACAATAATTATTCGTTGGGGGTCTAGAGTTAGGAGCTGTATTCATGGTTGGAGTTTGCGCGTCGATCACAAAAGTACAGATGTTTTTTCTGTCACTTACATTATTATGGCCGCTCAATGAAGCATCAATAACTACCTGGATGCCTTCGAGATATAGGTACATGAACTGTATAATTTGATATACGATCTGGAATAGAATAAGTTTTAGCTTTATGATATTGTTCATAAAAATCATAAAATTAAAATAACAACCGTTAGATTATTTGTATACTCACCATTCCTTGAAAAGTAACTCGATAGATGTCAAAGCAGTCCAATATATTAACGTAAGCCTGAAACATGCTGCTACGATAACCCTCTCTGTCCCTTTCTTCTATTTTTTGATAGTTAAGAGCTTGACCATTCCATAGATCAAGTTTATCTTTTAACAGCTGAATAAGTCTGATAGCATAAACGATGTTTGCATCAAAATTGATAAAAATTAAACCTCTTAATATTGCCTGAATATAATGTTCTGTAGATACGTTAAGACCAACTGTTGCAGTGCAAAAAGACACAACTAGGAGAAATGCGACAGCAATCCAGCTGCGGTTGATAGCGTTACAAATAGTCTTATTATTGAGATATCTGTGAACGTCTTGAAATTTTAAAACAAACGTAACATGTGCGCTTGTTTGGATCACATTAAGTATAAAATTCATTATAAACCCCATAATAAACATAACAACATCGATTTTGGAGGTGCAGAAGGTTGTAGCACTAAACTTCCACAAATTTTTGTCAATAATCTCATAATAGTAGTCAAAAAATAACATTGAAATTATTAATGTCGTGCCACAGAATGACATTAAATTCGAAAGTCGGCTGTTCGGTTTTATTACATTATCCTTAATGCGATATTTTGGACAAATCTGAATTGCTTGCATAAAATTCAAAGGTCGAAGCATCGACTGCACATCTTCGTCAACGAAGCTAGTTGTTAAACCTTCCATAATGATGGATTTTGACTATGGAATGTGTTTTTGCCTTCACTGACTTCATTATATTTGGGCTTCTCGGTCATGTCTGAATAAAACAAAACCAAGTCACATTACATTAGTTACGGATTGATCTTTTTTGAAGATAACTCCTAATGCTAATCTATGTATTTCCATACATATATAATAAAATCGTAGCGAAGTCAAAACTGTACATTGAATTTTTCTTTTTGCAATTTTTGCGTTCCGTCCTGCTTCGATCCAAACCCAAAACTTCGAGAGCTTTCAACTCGAACTCCAAAACCGTTTCTATTTCATAAGGAGCTCCGTGGACGATTATAACGATGGGTTCGTGGAGACGGTCCATACGTTTGGGTCTTGACCATGACCCAGCGTTCAAATAGAAATAGAAACTCTCTGACCCTACATTACTGAGACGAGAAATAAACCTGCAGTCTTCAGAGGATGCCCTCCAGTACCGGGGCTCAAGAGATGGATCTCTAAGTCCTTGGAAAGCGACCTTCGCAGCTACAATACGGGCTGTATTAAGATGCGATAGAGTGGACCACGGGCTCCAAAACTGAAGACCGATGATGGCAGAGTCTTATCTGCCAAACTTGAGCTACTGAGAGAGATCGAGAAGTTTTATGGACAGTTATACACGTTAACCAGTAAAACCATTAAGAATCTGGCAAAAGACCCGTGAGTCAGATTGACCCGACACTACACCAAAGACATCCCAGACGCCAGCTTGTACGAGATTAGGATGGTTCTGAAGCAGCTTAAAAGTAAGCTGAGCGAGACAAGGCCGAGGTGATGATGAAATTACGGCTGAACTCCTGAGGGACGGTGGAAAACCCGTTCTTAATGCCCTCCTTAAGCTGTTTGATTCTGTCATAATCGAAGGTAAACACAGGCCTGGAACAGAGATGTGATAGTACTCTTCCTTTAGAAGGGTGACAATGTCTAAGAATTATAGGCCTATTTCAATTCTGAGCCGTGTCTACAAGCCGTTCTCAAGAGTCATCACGAACCGTCTCACGCGCAGGTTTGACGACCCCTAGCCTCCTGAACAAGCAGGAGTCCGTAAAAGCATTAGCACCGTAGACCAAATTCATACATTGTGGCTGGTTATATAGAAGACCGAAGAGTATAACCTACCTCTCTGCTTAGCGTTTGTGGACTACTCGAAAATCTTCGATTCGATCGAAACTTGGGCTATACTGCAGTCTCTCCAACGGTGCTAGATTGACTATCAGTACATCAAAATGCTGAAGTTTAGTATAAATAAAATTATAAATAATAAAAAGTATATTATGGAACAATAACATAAGACTAAGTACAAAAAGTAAAACGATGATAGCTGCAAAATTATAAACTGTAACTTATTGTATATTTTAGTGTATTACTATGGCTGCTATAACAATAAGTAATAAAAATTTAATCATAATTAAAAATTAAAGAGGGCATACAAGAAACGTGTTTTTTGGAGTTTTCAGATAACTTTTTTAAATATTGTACGGTGGTACGGGACCCTTCGTGTGCAAGCCCAATTTGGCCGCTTTGAAAAACGATATAATATATGTTAGGTTTTTTCCACTGCTTACATTTTATGAAACAATGTTGTCATTAATAATAACCTGTCATTTCCACAGGCGATAGTTACAACGAACTACTTCTACCTTGATATGCATCAGCAGTAATTTAATTAGGTTTATTATTTCACTAACTTCTGCGCGTGACTTCATTCGTGTGAAACTGGTAAGACACGAAAATATACTGCAATAACAACTACGATTTTATAAATCTTGCCTATGAACATTTGTAGTTTTGAATACAGAGAGTCAGGACTAGTAGTTTGTTCCCGCGACACATCGCGGGAACAAACTACGTACAGTTGTCTGTATGAAAGCAGCTTGTCCTGAGGTCAACATGCGCAGCCTTCAGTGTTTGCCCCCGAGACTTGATTAAAGTCTTCGCAATGCACACGCTCACAGGGAGCTGCACGAGCTTAAACTGGAAGGTATAATTGTTGGAAATTTATTAATAATTAAACAGTTATCGGTTAATTATAGAATAACCCGAATAAACTGCAATAGTGAGTATTATTCCAATAGCAAATTTGATAACGTAATTATTAAATTTGCTATGGAACAGCCTGAATAGAGTTTTCGGAAATAACTACGCTTTTGAACAAAATCAATCTGGTAGTTCTTGCGTGATGCTGTAACAAACATTTAGACAAACTGACAAAAGCCCAACACATATATTTTCGGCATTATCTCATAAAATTTGCAAAAAGAAAAATTCAATGAACAGTTTTGACTTCACCATCATTTTATTATATGTATAGACATACATAGATAAGCATTAGGAATTAATTTCAAAAAAGATCAACCCCTAAGTAATGTAATGTTATTTGATATTGTATATCAGACATGACCAGGAAGCCCAAATAAAATGAAGTCACCCAAGAAAAAAACACTCACAACTCATCGTGTGAAAGTTTTAACAAATCATTTCATTGACGAAGATGTGCAGTCGATCCTACGACCTTTGAATTTGTTGCAAACTATTCAGTTTTGTCCAAAATATCGCATTAAGAATAATTTGATAAATCCAAACAGCCGTCTTTCGAATTTTGTGTCATTGTGTGCCACGATATCATTCTTATCATTTTTACTTTTGAACAACTATTATGAGTTTATTGACAATAATTTGTGGAATTTTAATGCTTTATCCGTCTGCACCTCCAAAATCGATGTTGGTTTGTTTAGTATGTACATTTTAATTAATTTTGTACTTAGTGTGATGCATACAAACAGACATGTTACGTTCGTTTTAAAATTTCAAGACGTTCACAGATATCTTAATAAAACAACCAATTTTAAACATTTCATCCGTAGCTGGATTGCTATAGCTTCTCTCCTAGTTGTATCTTTTTGCAGTCCAATAGTTACTGGTCTTGGCTTGTCTACAGAGAGAGACATTTATATTCTGTCAATATTAAAAACTTTTATTTTTGTAAATTTTGACGCGAACATTATATATGCTATCAGACTTATCCAGCTGTTAAAAGATAAAGTTGATCTATGGAATGTTCAAGCTCTTGAATATCAAAACATAGAGGATAGGGACAGAGAGGATTATTGTAGCAGAATGTTTCAGGCTTACGTTAATATATTGGATTGCTATGACATCTATGGAGTGACTTTTCAAGGAATGGTGAGTATTCGAATGATTTACCTGGTGGTGATTTTTAGGGCTTCGTACTCGAGTAGTAACAAACGGGACCTAATCACAAAGCCTACGCTGTACAACCATCCGTCTGTCTGTCAGCGGGCTGTATCTCATGATCCGTTATGACGGAACTTTCTACCTATTGGTAGAAAGTTGAAGTTTTCACAGAATGTGTTAATGTTGCTGCTATAGCAAAAAATAATAATTAACTTTTTATGTTTAAAGGATCTCCGTACAAGAAACGTGTTTTGTCATTTGTCTACCTACTACGCATCATGATGCGTAGTAGGTAGACAAATGACAAAACACGTCTCATGAGATAGAGCCCGCTGACAAACAAATTGACGAATGGACGGACAGCGGAGGTAATAGGGTCCCATTACTACGGTATCCGTTACCCTTCAGGTACGGAACCTCATAAACGAGTTTGGAGTTAATCGGACCACGTGTTAAAATTCTTCAATACAAACTTTAACACCCGCTAATTCCACTTCAGGGGTAGTTTATAAAAACAAAAAGTTTATCACTTTATATTTTACTCAGATCAATATTCGTTTCATGTTTCAAGTTTATTAACTCAAGGAATAAGTTTGGGCACGCCACGATGGCGGCGATAAGTCCCCTCTTTGAGGAGTGGCTTGAGAGGCGGCATGGCGTCCTCACCTTCCGGCTGTCGCAGGTCCTCCCCGGACACGGTTGTTTCGGGAGGTTCCTGTTTCGCATAAGGCGGGAGGAAACGCCCGGGTGTTTCCATTGCGAAGATCGCCCTGAGGATACGGTGGAGTATATGGTGGAGGGCTGCCCGGCTTGGGCGGGGCACCGCCGTGTTATCATGGAAGCGATCGGTGGCGGCGATCTCTCGCGTCCGGCCCTGGTCCAGGCGATGGTACGGAGCGAGAGTGCATGGTTAGCCGTCACCTCCTTCTGCGAAGCAGTAATGCTCGCGAAGAGGGAGGCGGCGGACGTGAGGGAGAGGCAGTATTTGCGCCCTCACGGCCGTGGCCGCCGCGGGAGACGCCCTGGGCGTCGGGAATCCCAGGCTGATTCCCGGCCACCGTAGGCGCGAGCTTGTGGACGGCGAGTAATAGGTAGCTCGCTGTCTGGTAAGGACCACGCCCGGGTCGACGGCGCGTTGTGTTCCACGCGCGCCTCAAAGAGATGTCAGCACCACCTGGTGGAGTCCGCAAGGGCCGATGCCTGCCAGGGGTGTGGGTTGTTCGAAAGAGATACCGCGGCCCCTGGCACACAGGCAACTAGCTTCAACTTTCCAACTGGTCGACTTTTTGACAATTCAAAAGTACCTGTAAATGGTCTAATTGAAATAAATGCTAAAAAAAAAAAAAAAAAATAACTACGGGAACACGGGTGGGTTTTAGTCAGTAAAAGTCTGACATGCCCTCCTGCTCCACCCAGAGCGGGAGAAGTTAGTTGATGATTTCCCACCCAAAAAAAAAGGAATAAGTTTTTTATTACAGACAAAATCCCCCTTTTCATCCCCCTTAAAAGTCGAAATTCGAAAGGAACCTGGTTTTTGCTCTACTACATTATAAAATAAAGCCGTGTGCAATATTTCACGTTCGTCATCCCAGTAGTCAAAAAAATCAAATCAAAAGTCATTTATTCAAACTAGGCTGAGAGTCAACTCTTTTTGAACATCAAAATTACATTATACAGTCCCCCAAAACGTCCGCCCTTCACCACTTCCTAGTGCTTTAGCTGGGAAGGAGAAGTGGCGCAACTAACTTCCCAGCAGCGCGGCTGTCTGTTAAGTTAGAAGAACTTGATTCTATACAATAGTAGGCAATTAACATTACGAAACACCTAAAAGGGGTGTATTCATAAACGATTATTAAAGCTATGAGTTGTTTAAACGTAAAAATGTGTGGTTAATCAGTCGCTAATCACTACTTAACTTTAAGTAGTGTTTATAAATAAGGGGGTTTTGCCATATTATGTCAGCTAGCACACGCCAATATACCATCAAAATATTGAAAACTATAGGTACCTCAAGTAGAAATAAATAATAATAAATAAAAACTTAAACAGAACTTGCAATCTAGATAAAAGCCTTCAGGCATAAAGGGCGTGCCCGCTTACATATGCAAGTTGCGTTGATATATGTCAGTCAGTCAGTTTCTCTTTGAGTATGTTGCGTAGATTGCTTCGTCCATCCCAGCACCCTCAGTACCTGTTCTTTTGGCCCCAGTGGCCCCCCCATCAGTGATTCAACCACTGATGGGAAACACAAAAAAAAATGAAACACTTCGCTCCCAGAGCCACTCCCACACTCCCTATTGCGGTATTGGTCCCGGCCGGACAGAGCAACGGCGTGGAGGTGATACTCAGCACATACTCTGAGTTACTCACCCGATGACGATGGCAAACGGGATCAGTGCGGTGAGCGGCAATGCTCTTTGTTTCATAGAGATTTTCAATGTGTAGCGTGTAGTCGCTTAGTTTTGAAGTTTTTAAGCCCTGGCTGGAAGCCTTAATTTATTAAGATAGCCACAGCCAAGTCCGGTTAAGCAGCCGACTACCGCATTGGTTGATCTACGAGACGTCATTAAAATAAAATAAACTTTTTTTTATACAGCGTGTAACAAAAACCCAATTGCTATTCTTAAGGTGAACCTAGTCCACATTTTTTGCATACAAACTTCGGGAGTGTTTTACTCCACTATCTGACATGGCACATCCAAAGTAAAATATGCGTTTTGTCTTATTATTAATATTGTCTGTACGGAAACAGAATACTAAAATAAAAACCCATTAAAAAGTTAGGAGCCAACAAATATTCGTTTTTCTTGCTAATTTTACTTATTTTTGAGCGTGTTTAAGTAATAAAAGAAGTGTAAAATCTCCAAAACCAAGTCGGTACCGACAAAGTTCAATTATAGAAAAGTTCAATAAACGTTATTGATTACTGATTTATGCCTTGGTTTTTTCATAAAACCCGATCTTCCAAAGGACATTACTTAATTTTTTCGGGAATTTTTACTATAAATGATCCTGCGTCTCACTCAAGAACGTTGTGCGTGTAGACTAGCGTCTAACTGCTCATCACTGATACTATCTCTGTCAGACACGAAGCATGGTGAGACAGCGTGATTTTTAGCCAGGCTCACCAGTGAGTTCGAGCCCGCGACTAGGTTCCCCTAAAGCACTAAAGATAACAGCTGGCATGGAATCACTATACATAGTTTCAGCTCAAAATAAAATACTCTAAGAATTGACACCAAATTTTCGGTTTCATGTGTTTCTTAAATTCAAATCATAACAAACGTGTCACCGCACTACGTAGGTCAATAACTTTCCACGTTACTTGCCAATATCACGATAAATCTCTTCCGAGTGATGTGTTAATTTCAATTTGAAAAGTTCGGTTTCTGGTATTTAAAATTCTCATAACTCCCAAACATGTAGAGATAGGATTTAAAAAAACCCTTCTAATTTCGTTTGATATCATCCAAAGAAGCCGTGCCCTTGGTATGTATATACCCTTTCCGTTATACGTTGTATAGATATCATTAAGTCAAAACGTATTTTTTTCCAGATCGTATTTGAAATTATACGGTTCATGTACCAATATCTCGAAGGCATCCAGGTAGTTATTGATGCTTCATTAAGCGGCCATAATAATGTGAGTATAAAACAATCTGTAATACAGGTTGGCAACGAAATCGACGCGCTAACTCTACTCACGCATACAGTCATTTTGCCTTATAGGTACAGAGGCCAGCACATAAAGCTACTCCAATCTGTATAATTTCTTCGATAGATTTTCAACTTTAATACATAACTATAAAGTTCATGTTTAATTGGGAAAATTTGACAGTTTGGGGTAGCTTGATGTGCTGGCGTCTGTACGTTCCATTTATAGATACTTTAAAGTAGGTAATAATAATGGGTATGTATTTAAGATTTTCAGTAACACAGCCCACAGTCACACATACATAATATGTCACAAAATTTTATTTTATTTATGAGATTTTTCTTTTATAATGTCACCTTAAATTCATATTCTTCATTTATTATTACGGGCACACACTTCCCCTTGTGTTTAATAACTGTCTAGAATATGGGTGGCACTCGTGGGCATTCGTGAGTTGCAGATGAAAATCAGCGACAGGTGGTACAACTTGTGTTGTGCATTATGCTGAGCTGTGGCTCTTTTGGCATTATTTATTTATTTAAACTTCTTGCACACAAAAATGGTAAAAAGGCGGACCTATAAAAAGAAAGCAATGAGCTTTGTTTTTCTGCCATAAATGGTATATATTTTTAATGCTGTAATTCCAATAAACCCACTTTTCATCCTTTCTTCCTTTACGCGTGGTAATTTTATCCTTGTTTTGCAGGATTTGGCATGGATTACTGCTCTGTGGATGGTCTATTGGATCACGAAAACTCTTACGCTACAAATCGCATTGAACTTATACTGTGAGAAATTCTATATGTCTGTGAATAATGTTCAAGATTCAAGCGCACGTATTTTAAATTCGAATTGTACAGGTATTTCTGAAGTAAACAATGTTTTGTGGATTGTTTTTGTTATTATTTTTACTTAAATATGACTAGCTGTGACCGCGGCTTCGTCTTTGTGAATGTTGGAAATGACACCGCGGGAACGTGCTACTGAGAAATGTAACTTTTTATAACATCAGCTATCTGCCAGTGAAAATGCCATCAAAATCAGTCCAGCGGTATCAGAGACTAGCCGGGACAAACAGACAAAAATATATAAATCGTTTTTATTATTTTTTATTGCTGTATATATACTTTCCTATGCATTTGGTAGAAAGCTGTTATTTTGACATTACAAACAGAAACTTCAATTTAATTTAATTTATTTATTTATTTATTTATTTTATTGTTTTGGGTGGCTTACAGCTATCAGTACAAAAGGAATAGTTATATAATTTACGAAAAGCCATTTACAAGCCTCCACAGATAGCAATGGGGTATTGTTGTGCGAGTTATAAACTATGTTTAGATTAAAAATAACTAATTATGTAAGTGATAAATTAAACTTAAAACTAACTAAATACACAATTAAACTATTACATTAAGTAAATACATAGGCATTATTATTTGTAGTATTTATGTATTTGTATGTATAGAAAACGTTTCAGATACCGAGAAGAGGTTTTTGAAGAATGTTAATCGCCTAAATCGAGCGAGATTCAACAAATTAGATGCCTGTCGGATGTTCTACGTTGATGGTACATTACTGTTAAAAATTATAGCAATACTTGCTAACTATACTTTTGTGCTGCTTCAGTTTGCGTTTCTGTAATAAACTTGATCACGTGTTACGCTGTAAATAAATGTTTATTCAATACTTACTTGCAATAAGTTTTATTTAAAAACAGTAAATATGATTCATATTTGCCTTTGGCTCAGGCCAAGATCTATAAACTCCCGTATATATTCTCGTCTCTATCTTGCACAGTTGTGCGACAGTGACAAGATTAACGCTTAGCCAAACAGTACTATAGAGTACACTTAAAGCCATTTATTTTTTATAGTAGGTAAGCCAATACTGTCCAGGCATCCTTTTCCAGAGCCACCTAGATCCATCACATACGGTACACATCTAGGTCATCTCAGCACATGTTCCTGGGCAGGCCTGTGCGGCACCGTCCATCCTCAGGCACCTACCATGTGGAGAGTGTTGGCCAGCGGTTACTATGCATGTGGCTGATGAGACTCGACCAATTCCATTTTAGCTAGGCAGTTTTTGCAGTCTATGATTGCCGTATAGCTTGGTGTTTCGAATTCTGTTAGTTCAATTTAGGCCCAGAATGCTGAGCTGGAGCCCAGCATTGTGGGCCTAAATGCCCAAAGGAAAACTCCAAGTCAGATTTATTTCTGTCTATGATTCCCGTATAGGAGCGTAGCTTGGTGTTCCGTATGCTGGGCTTTGACGGCGAGTTTTGGGTAATTCGCTCTCCGGTAAGGACCAAGCCCGGGTCAACGGCGCGTTGTGTTCCACGCGCGCGTCAAAGAGATGTCAGCACCAACTGGTGGAGTCCGTATGGGCCGATGCCTGCTAGGGGTGCGGGTTGTTGGAAAGAGATACCGCGGCCCCCGGCACACAGGCAACTGAAGGAACACGGGTGGGTGTTACTCAGTAAAAGTCTGACACGCCCTCCTGCTCCACCCAGAGCGGGAGAAGTTACTTGATGATCTCCCACCCAAAAAAAAAAATATTTTGCTACTCGGTAAGTGACCAGGTTTGAGCACTGTTGGTTAGGAAGGGCAGGAGACATATATCGACAAGTTTTCGCTTCAAGCAGATTGGTAGATCGCCCTTTTTTAGTATCTTCATGGACCAGTAGCTTTTCCAGGTTATTTGAAGTGAAAACTTCTTTAGGCGCGTTGAGCACTTTTTGGGTGAACAAAAATCAGGGAATTCGCGTCATCGTCACTGAACGCTTTCCACGAGCACACGGATGAGTCACGCGTTGATGTCTTTTGGAAAAGTCCATTTCTTTCATTAGGAAATTCTAATTCTTTTATCTTTCTTTCCCTTTGTATTTTTATCGTAAAAATCTGTGCTGTTACTTTTAATGGCTGAAGACGATGGCTCTTTTATAATTTTTACCGAGTTTTTTTTTTGTGGCGGTGTATTTCCTTTCCTTGCCTGTATCACCATCATTCTTTTTATCCCAATTTATTTGGGGTCAGCGCAACTTGTCCTTTTCTTCCACTCTTCTCTATTAGTTCCTTTTCTTGCCTGTATTCAAAAGAAAATAAACATCAGTTTGTAATAAAAACATTACCCTCTTTCTGGGTCAGTTGAGTATAAAGAAAAGGTCGTACCTATAATATGTAGTCGTGTTGTTCCAAAACCAGGTAATTATTACAAAGTTCATCAATCAAGTAGTCGTAATTCCATTAGTACCAACTTCACACTTTTTGATCATATTTCTCAATGTGATAAATTGAAATACCTATTTTTATCAGCCTTACTTATTAAGTACTTATTTTTTATATAAAAGTACAAAACTTGGTATACAGGGATTTTTTTTTACCAGTGCGCAAACTGTAACCATGAATACACCACAGCATTCTATTCTAGACCCCTAGCATAGAAATTTATCGTCAGTTATACAAAAATCGGTTTTATAGAAAAGTGCAATACCTACGCGGTCAAAATGTATGGAACAGCAGATTTTTTATGTATAACGGACGAAAAATTTATACGCTAGGAGGTCTAGACGGATATACTGAATTCATGGTTACAGTTTATGTACTGGTTAAAATTTTATCCTGTCTATGACAAAACAAGCAGACCTATTTAAATATTTGATGATAAGTGTTTTTCATTTTATTTCGCAGGATGCTAAAATCTAGTACAATTCCGTTTACATAAGAACGGTGGGAGCATACAACTATGTGATAACTAATTTTGTCATCTTAGGATGACTCTTCTGCGATCAAGGACACAATAGCTCAAATTACACTTCAATGAGAAAATACAGAAAATGAACTGGGAAACATAGTGCTAGAACATACCGAACTACATGAACAAATAAAAAAGTTATGTACAGAAAATAGTACCTTGACATCCTTGTGTCATTCTTCCTCCATATTCTGATATCCTGGTACAAGCTCTAAGAAAAAGAAGCAAGCCCTGTCACAACAACACAACTTTTCATTCTACGCCATCCTCTCCATCGTCATCCACATTGAACGCCGAAGTTACTGATCACGTAAATATATTACGCCTGGAACAGGAAATTCTAACCCTGCAACAGCAAATAAAGACCGCAGAAAAGGAGATTTCAACTCTTACAGAACCGCCTCAAACGTATTTTGGGTTGCGTAGTTTTTAACAAATGACAATTTTTTATAATTTAGTTCTTTTTTTTTACTAATATACAAGTGCCAAATTATGTCAAAATATTTAACTATGAAATGGCTTATAAGCCATTTCGTATTTAAATATTTTGACATAATTTTCATATGAATGTACATGTGATGTGATGTTGATTCCTTGCTCATTTTGTCAAAACATACATTTTTGCATGCTATGTTTTATCTTAGCGAAACTTGTTGATTTACTCTAATCATATTAACACCAATGTATACCATGTTTTACGCAAATAAATGATTTACTTACTTACTCAAAATCGGTAAGCAATGCAGATGCCCAGCCTGAACAGCCTGGGCAGTCGCTGTTAGAAGTGCCGGTATTTACACCACCTAAATAATTAATTTAATTAATAAACTGGAGCAAACCCTTGCAAATGTCCTATATCTGTAAATCGGGGGCACGGCAGTGCCCCCGCCAAGACGAGCCAAACGGAGCGCAACGGCACTACCTATCTTTTCTCGAAACGCTTCGTCGTTTTTTTAAACCCTTATAACTTGAGTTTGGATAGTACCAGATAAACAAAATTCTCGGGATATGTTGTCAATAGCGGACTTATTAAATGAATAGCTCTTATACTTTAGATTTTATTGATATTTAAAAATCATGATTTCGTCACTGACCCACTGATGATCATCAAAATTCTTAGAGTACTTCCTAATGTCCTATAACGCTGAAATTTGCTATATAAGCTAGTATTAGTACACAAACAACAAAAAAAAAACTAAATCTTGAAACTTTTGCCCCCAACCCTTAAACTAGGGATTGGAAGTTTGTATGAGACCTCCGCAATTTTGACGCTAGAGGTCTGAAAAGTGATATAGGGACTCCTTGTTATTATTAAAATAAACAATGTTACACCACAAAAAAAGAAAAAAATAATTGTCACAAGCAACTTACAAAAAGAAGTGAAATCCCACCAAAAACATTTTCGTGTAAAATGTTGCCAAGACGAGACCATATGACTCGCACGAGTAAACAGATCTCATCTAGAACCAAGCTTCTAATTCTACAAGGCCCAACTTCACAAACCCTCACCTTAGACAAAATATGTGGCTTGGCCGTTTCGTTACTACAAGAACTATTGTATAACAGAAAAGTAATGAACAGTGATTACATTTTTCACCTTACGCCCATGTAAATTTAGCGAAATGGCCAAGCCACATATTTTGACTAAGGTGTAGACTTAGTCTAAAGGTTCGGTTATGTTCCGTAGTCAAAGTACAAACCCTTTTAAGCCGTTCCCACCTAAAGTAACTTAAGTCGATATTCTAGACTTGGGACTAATAGTCTCAGGAATCACGAGTTCTTTGGGCCCTTGTAAGTTCTTTGTGTCCTATGGGTTCATTCGAGGCTTTTGAGTCCTAAGAGTTGTTTGCGTCTTTTAAGTCATTGTGAGTCTTTTGAGTCATTGTGAGTCTTTTGAGTCCTTGTGAGTCGTATGTGTCCTATGAGTTATAAGTCTTTTGACTCCTGCGTGTTGTTTAAATCTTGTGAGTTATTTCAGCTAACCTGACTTTTTGTTTTTTTTTTTAACCAGACAATTTGCATTCACGTGCAGTTTCAATTATTAACAGTTGCTTACAATAACAATGAGTGGCAATTATTGTGTATTTTCTATGTAAACAATAAATTGGGTCCGTTAAATAGAGCGTTATTAATCGCATTTACTATGGACACAAATCAATTGAAATTCTCATTGGGTATTAATCTGTATTATATATAGCTGGTACACGCAAGAAATATGGACCATAATATCTCACTAGGTTAGCAGTAGGTATTACTGTTTGTTATCATGAAGTTGTTGCAAGTCGCGCTGTTGTTCACGTTCGTGATGCTGGTGGCTCATGTAGCAGCTGTCAACCAACATTTGAACGATGACGGTAATGTTATAAAGTTGTAGAGTCCGACCTAAAATGTTTTAAAACGCATTGTGTGGCGTACTATGACATACGCAGTTTGTTAAATATTATTATCTCACTGGAATTTTGGTAAAAAACAGGTTTAAAGTATTTATGAACTTTAGGTTAGTTGTTCCCACTTGTTCCCATTTCTTGTCGCATATTGGCCCCGCCAATCTCTCAGTCTCCGTCTCTAACCGTTTAACAATGGATCTAATACCCAGAAAGTGGGAACGAGCTGTAACGTAACATTTATTGGTATTGACCATTTAATTGTTAATAGCGCAATCTTAAAAGTAGTTGACTGTTTTCGTTTTAATAACTGACTTCTTAATGAAAAATATCAAAAGTATTAAGTTAACGCTACCTCACGTTAGGCCGGTGAAAACGAATAGTGGTGCAACGAGTTTTAGGAGTTAAAATGTTAATTACTTACTTGCGAGTTTACAAATTCTACATTTATTTACTTTAACCCGATTAAACGCGCAAGTCGGCCATATATGTCAATTTACATTTACGTACGCTTTTATAGTAAACTTCCAAGCCACGTTCAAGAAATAAGCCATAATAAATTCAAATAAATAATTAATTAAATGTTAGTTTTGCCAGAGAGCCTTGTATACTGCTATGGATTATATTAAGAATTTGTCCTCAATATAATCTAGAAGAAAATGTACTCCTTTAAAAGTTCTTTGCATTGATGTATTATACTATTATCTTATGGCTATTGGGCACCAAGAAATCTTCAACTTCCGTGCCCAGGTTATCACCTATTTAGACCATTAAGTCGGATCTGACAAAAAAATGGAAAACATCGTGTTAGTGAGCAAAGATTCTCTTTGACAAGCTCGTTCCATTGGTGTTAGAGCTCATGAGTATTTGGCTTCAGGGTAGAAGTCCAAAGTTCGGTGTCCATTCTCCAAAATATTTACAGTTGGAGAATTGACTGTGACGTACATGTATGTGCATATATATGTATGGGAGAACATGTTTTTCAACTACAAAATTCAATTTGTTCTTGGTATAAATTCATCTTAACTACGGATTCTTTCTTTGTACGTGGTCATGTACTTGGCTGGTTTATTTTGTAAAAGGAGATTGCATCGTGTGTATGCAGCTTGTCTAATCTTATTTTATAAAGCATTTGCTTGCTATGGACGTTAATCAATTAAATTTTTCACTGGATAATTAATTATATATTGAGAACATTTCGCTCATCAATGTATTTTGTCATCATGAAGTGGTTACAAATGGCACTGCTGTTTACATTCGTGATGCTGGTGGCTCATGTAGCTACTGAGAAGCAAGATTCGAACGGTAATTTATTGTCAGGATCTTGTACACACATGAGATATGTAATAAAGATTTGAATTGAATTGTAGTCAAGGGAAAAAAAACATCTAACACTATAATAGATAATTAATCTATACATGTGAACATAAAAAAAATCGTAGCGGAATTAAAACTGTACATTGAAGTCTTTAATGCGGCTTGCAGTAGGAGTAAACTGGTAGAAATCATCACGTAACGAAAACCTTTTTATGGCGAGCTAGTTTTTATGGGTTCTGAAGCCAATAGTCCTCATTATTGCATTACTATACGCGATATGAAAAAAAAATCACAGCCACCATCTTGGATTTTAATTTTGAAAATCCAAGATGGCGGCTGTGATTTCTTTTACCACTGGTATCGTTTTTATGGTCTTCGAGCGTGCTAAAACCGATCTTTACAAAACATTTATTTAATCGAACCTTAAATTTCAAGCAACCAATTGAATTGCCGATTCTTTACATAATTTTTAAGGGTTCGCGCTAATTTATTAATGTATTCATTTTACAGTTGATCATTTAATTGCCTGCGAGAGTGACAGTGACTGCTATCGAAAGGTCGGCTATTCTGCTGTTTGCGTAACTAGAGATTTTGGAATAAAGCATTGCGAACTGCTTTATATTCGAAGAGAAGGCGGCGCGGATAAGATTTGGACTTAAGGCCGACACAATAACTTAATCAGAAATTTCTTTCAGTTATCTGAAACTTGAAATAAATGAATGACTCAGAATAATAGTTTTATGGTTGTTTATTAATCCTTCTTATTTTTTTAAACCTAACCGATATGTTTAATCTGTTATGTGAATATGACTAGCAAGCGATCACGTCAAAATATATTTGGCCAATACGAGATACTTACCTACTGGTTCAAACTATGTCAACTAGCGAATCATTGTAGAAAATATGACATACTGAACAACCCTACCTTGTTTTTTGCGAGTGAGGGGAGAACGAAGGGTTATGTTGGGCTCCTGCCGACGAAAACCGCACTGTTCCTTCTACTACCATAAAGGTTATGGCATATTATATCGGCAGCGCAACCGCACAGCTGCAGCACGGCGTCGCCTCGAATTTACGCTACGGCTAGCCGCCAGCGCGCTAACAACGCGTCGTCCGCAAGGTGCAAGCTCGCAGTCCGCACGCTGGCCGCGAGGTACAAGCTTGCTGTCATGGTGAATACAATTTGTTATGATTGACCACGCCTAGGATTTGCACGTTTTCACAATCTAGTTGTTTTGCTGGCGACTCAGAGTCCGCTCGCAATTTGACTCGCAGGGCGTGGGTGCTGACTGCCCGCCGTTAGGTTTTTCATATTGACATTATGCAATAAGTCCGCTTCTAGCTGTCTGTCTATGAGTTCCAGTCGTATCTGTGCCTTTTGCTTAGCAGCATCCAAAACCAACTGCGCCTTTCGAGCTTTTACAGATGATGTGTCGGAATGACCTTTCGACCTTGGCAACGTGTTTTCTGTTTTGATGCTCGGCGATGCCGCAGGTGTTTTGAATACCATATTTTTAGCTGCTGCACTAGTTGAAGACTTACGCTCTTCAGTATCTGAGTCTTGAGCAGCCTTTTGTTCTTCAAAAGGTTTGCGTTGCGCGCGCTCGCGTCGCACCGTACTTCGCGTGCCCACCATTTTGCTTTTCACTGGTGGCGTGATAAACATTAGTTTTAGTTGATCTGGCTAGATGGACCACTTTGTAGCTGGTAGTAGGTGGTAATCAGCGAAGTAAAACGCGAAGATGACTTTAAAACTTATATTTTGAAGATAGCACGGATATTTTTTAACAGAACAAGATTCACAAACAAACGCACCCGCTTGCGGTGCTCGCACGGACCGAACTGCCGGCGTGTTTGGTGGGGGTCCAGTGGCCCATACATTTGTACTTAGGTATACATAGGTATTTGTTATTATTACTAATCTATAAATCTAAAACATGAGCGCGTCGCTAACAATAGGCATTATACGACACACGATTTAATGCTCTAATTTCAAATAATTTAGCACAAAAAAATGCATACGAGCAATTTTCAATATGGACTGGACTGATTCCTGCAGGCCAGTGTATAAATTACACAACCTTCTAACAATTCCTTGCGTTTATATATAAATTTATATATATGAAATCGCTAAGTTTGTTAAAACGAATTATTCACTTTTCGAACCTAATAATAAAACAAATAAACGAAAAGCCACGCAATTTAAAAAAAAAAATGCCTGTTCTTAGGATCGAACTATTCCGACGCAGTTGCGTATGTATGGCGCCACTTATATACAAGGTGTAACTTAAATAACGCACAACCTCTTAAGGGGTACTCATAATTATGAACAACTTTTACTATGGCGCCAAATCTGAAATCGCGAAAAAAAATCTGGTGTTCCCTACATTTTGACGAGTTATGCATATACAAGTGTAGGGAACAGCTGATTTTATTTTCGCTATTTCCCGTTTGGTCCCATAGTAAAAGTTACTGATAATGATGAGGACAATAACCCTTTAAGAGGTTGTGCGTTATTTAAGTTACATCTTGTATAATTCATTTTGCATAGTTCTAAAAAAATGGCTCATTTCACATAGTTTTTATTCTATATCTGAATTCCTCAAAAAAACTCCTTGCCTGTCATAAATAAACACAAAACGTCTGCGACGCCGACGTCCAAAGCCCCAACCCTTGCTCAAACCAGCCCGCGCCCGCTGAGCCTGTAACCTTAATTTCTTCCCTAATTATTGATTATATAATTCTGACCCAGCCTGCCCCTTGCTGCCCCAAGCATCCTAGCGACGCCTAAGCCGAGGTCCGTACTCTACAGGATGCCCTTAACGTGTAGTCGCTTTGTTTTAAGTTTTTAAGCCCTGGCTGGAGGCCTTAACATAAGGAGAGAGCCACAGGCAAGTCCGGTTATGCAGCCTACAAGACAACCTCCTTGGTAGATCTGCTGTATGGCATCCGCCAGTTGACCAGTCGTATCACAGCCCCCGAAGCGGCAACAACTAAGGAGAAGCCAAAAACTGGGGACAACACTCAAACAAGAAATCTGCATTTTATTTCAACATAGCCTCCTCATTGCTACCCGTCTCTCCCCAAGGTCTTTATGGATCGTACTACATTTAATTACAGCATTCAGGGCTGTGTGGTGACTCTTACAGAGTGGAGGCCTATGTCATAGCAGTGGAACCATAATTGACGTAGTTAAGTAGAAAGGACTCAATCCACACAAAGTCACTTTTGAGTTATGGGCGTTTGAAGTTTGACATTTTATGTGCTCTTCATACTGTGGGTTGAGTCGGAGTAGCGAGAAAAACTAGTTTCCGTGTACATTTTAAAAATAGGGTTTTTACTACATGTTAGACTCGACCCTCAGGAGTACGATGGCATACTTAACTCAATTTTGGGCAAAGTGTGGATTGAGTCCTTTCTGCTTAACTACGTCCCATTGTAGAGTAGTTCCCACTTTAGAAGATCAGATTCGTCTAGACGAATACTACTCTACACATGCACACACGCACTACACTACACTAGTGTATTTCTATTTCTTGGTTTTATGAACGGGCCATTTTATGCCCAAAAATGATCAGCTGCAGCGAACAACCACAGTATTCTCTAGCAAATTGAAGGCCAATGGCCATATGACCAATGGGCGGGTGTTGACCTCAAGACAAACTGCTTGTCACACGGACAACTACACTGTAACCAAAACTAAAAACATAGTATACATTGTGGTGGTGGTTTTATAAATAGTGGCTGTTATTTTAGTAAATTGTGGTGACTTACAACTTCTACGCGAACGAAGTTGCGGGCAGAAGCTAGTTGTTCTAAATAAGACACAAAGTTGTACGATCACTGATTCTCTAATCCTAGACAACACTTCGTTTTCGTTTGAAGCATAAACTTCATGACTATAAGTAGGTTTAATTATTATGCCATTAGCACTATTTTACAGACGCTATAGTTAACTTGAACTAAAAAATTCGGAAAAAAGCTTGGTAAAAGAACTTCCTAAAATTTTATGCAGCACATAAACCATGAAATAAATAGTTTGTGATACCAAGCACAGTGCAGGAGGAATGGTGACACTCTAAGAGTAGCTGTGCCAGAGGGCCTGGAAAAAATGACGATCTATCAGACAACGATAAAAGTCAAAAATGTATGGGACCTACATAGCTACCGCGAAGGTTATCAGTTCCGTCAAAAGCCGTTGTTAAAATACGAAACGCTTTCAAAGCGATTGCTGCGTGTCTAGGTCCTCAGAAGAAGAATACCTATAAAGATGTTCACCGCTATCTGTGGACACCTACATCATCCATCATAACCAATGCGTGGTCGACTTTACACATGGACGCACTAACAAACAAGAAACCATAAGTGTCATCCCAGTTTCAATGGACATAATTACGTAAATTAAAGGTTTTTTTTTTTTTTGTTTTTTCAGGGTGGGAAATCATCAAATGACTTCTCCCGCTCTGGGTGGAGCAGGAGGGCGTGTCAGACTTTTACTGACTAAAACCCACCCGTGTTCCCTCAGTTGCCTGTGTGCCAGGGGCGACGGTATCTCTTTCGAACAACCCGCACCCCTGGCAGGCATCGGCCCTTGCGGACCCCACCAGTCCGGCGCACCAGGACACATGGCACGCCGTGACCACCCCAGGAACCAAGTAGCACAAGGGCCCTAGACTACCCTGGCACCCTTGGCACCCTTGGTCCCCCTGCGACGGGTCAGCGCAGTGGCCCCGCCGCCTACCACTTCTCGGCCGCAGAGGATAGGGAGAGCGGCCAACGCTATACCGACACTCCTCTACCCCTGCGGCCCCACCGCGTCCGCCATCAAACGGTGGCGGCCCCGTCCAGGCCACGGAAGGGAAGAGCGCTACTCAAAAGTACCGGCACTCCTCCTCCGCCGCAGCCTGTAACCCTCAGCCGCGATGCCTCCCATTCGACATCGCGGCCCGCCTTAGTTGCGATGCACCTCACCGCAACCTACTTTTTGGCCGCTACGTCGTCGGCTTGGAGACCAAAGCCCTGACGAGCGGCACCACCTTGGGGTTCCTCTTCGCTTCACCGTGGGAGCGGACCACGGCTACTGAGCCCCCCCGCAACGACAATGCGGGAACCCACTGGGGGGGATGTAAATTAAAGGTTTAAGTAGTATTTATGGGCTGTGTTCTGCTGACCAAAGTTTCTGCTACTAAATACCAATCATGGAAATACATGATTGGTTTTTTAGTAGCAGAAAGTTTGAATGGTTAATTGGTACAACAATACTGTTGTTTAGCATGCATTTTTTTTACTGCAGTTACTTGTTTAATTACAGGCACTAAATGTTTACACGTTATCATGGATTATCGTTAGTATTGATAGATAAGTGTGGGGCCCATAAATACCGTATTTCATTGTGGTTGCCGAATATTCAAAAGCTGGTTCTTTCCTGAACACAAATAATCGATTTCAATTTACCTTTAGTACGTAATTATGGAATTTTTGAAGGCCTTATTGTTAACGTTAGCGATGCCAATAGCCTATGTCAATTCTTACCACCTCAGAAGAAATGACGATACTCCATCAGGCAAGTATTTTTTAGTTTTATGAATAACGTGGTCATCTAGTTTAACTTAACATCACGCCGATATTCCACGAAAGGTTAGGCAGAGGTTTAAGTACCTAAGTACACGCCAGTTAAGTTTAAGGCCCATGTAATGGCCTATAGCCATCAAATGGGCACAAATCGAGACTCCGGCCAGATACGGATAAAATTCCACTCTGCTCGATCTGGAAAACGAACCAATGGCCTCATGCAGCAGATCAGTAGATCAACGAGGTAGTCAGAAACATGCTGACAGCATGTTGTAGGAGAGATGTCTCATACCAACTCGTCACCGAATCAGCATCACCTCGGCTCATCGTCAACTTGGAGTCAAATCAACGTATGTAAGCAGGAACTGATGAAGAAGCAATGCTCAACTGAAGCCGTTTTCGGCTCAGTTGAGGCGATGTTGATCCGGTGCCAAGTGATACCTATGTGTGTAGCTCAGGATGTGCGCAGCTAACGGTTGACCCTTAAGTCTGCGCAAATACTAAGCAGCGGTCATTTTAAAACGAAAGAACCAGGGCAAGCCGAGAAATTCTAATTTTCTTACGTTTATTGTAGTTTTCTGATCTGTGTCAGGTTTTTGTGGAAGAAAATGTTATTATGATTCGCGACCGTAAAACACATATTTACAGATATAATCATTAAAATAATCAATACAAATCTCTAAGTTAAACTTACCCTATTTAATAACCTTTCCATGAAATATTGACATTAGAGGCCAATACTGACCTGACAGTGTCCTACAAATTTCGCGGTTTATCTTAGTTAATCCTCATTAACGGAATATTTGCCTACTGGGGGTGATCTGCAGTGGCCTATATGGAAAGCCCTCAATCGATTGCGTGCCCAAGTAGGTCGCTGCAGACACAATTGGTCAAAGTGGGGGATTACTGACTCATCCAACACCCATTGCGAGTTCGGTGCTTTTGATCATACCATGCCCCACTTATCATACAATTAGGGCACTCCAGCAAGTGGGGCTCCACTTGCTGGAGTGCCCTAATTGCCCGTTCACCTGCACCTTGCTCAATAATGCCGCAATAAACGTGGCCACCTACTAGGCTCTAAAAATATTTATTTTAAAAAGTGTACGAGTACCATCGACACGAAAAGAAGAAGAAGAACGGGTAGCTGAATTAACTTAAAACATTCTTTCAGATATTTTTTCATTTGTTGCTACTCCAGTTACTGAATACAACTACCCATGGTCACCGACTCAGACGTTTTTTCGTGTTCCTAAACACTGCGTTTGGGACAAAGATTGTAATCGATCAGTGGGATGCCGATGTGCAGTCATGGTTATCGGACCTAAGCAATGCCTGTGCTCGAGCCAAATGAGCAAGTGGCATGAAAGCCAAACTAAAGAGAAGCTATTTGATTAAAAAGAAAGATACCAGCCGACCTCATCATTATCATCTGCCTATCCTTAACCTGTGTTGGGATCGGCTTCCAGTCTGAATACTTACCAGTATCTTACATGGAGCGATTGCCTATGTGATCTCTTCAACTCAGTTTCTGGATAATACGATACTCCTTAGAAAGATATACCAAGGATTATAGATCTATTTTCTGAAAACTTCCGTGAAATGAGCTGTCAGTAGTGTCAAATCGTAGCATTTGTATGGCTGCTCACTCCAGTTAGTAGATCAATGTCTAGTTGAATATTTTTTTTCCATTTATCATCATGAGAGATATGAAGAAAAAAATATGCCAAATAAAATATTTTATTATCAGTATTTTTCGTTTTATTTCGCCAGATGGTACAATTCTGTACAAATCCGTTGATATAAACTAAAATACCGTATACGATAAAAACCCCTTACTGATAAACTAAAACGAATTACAATATAAATTCAAACAAAACATAACTACGCTTCTCCTACGCCCGTCCTTTTGATGCACCTTGCAGGTCGCATCTTAGAAATCTCCTCAAGTCCCCTCCCCACTCAACCGACTTCTACTCCTATTCCTTCACTGTGCACGCGGTACGGTTGTGGAATTCACTTCCGCCTGACATTAGGGACTGCCAAACTGTAGCAGTATTCAAAAGAAGAGTGAAAGAACACTATCTCTCCACATTGTCATAATTGTATTTATTAATTAAATTACATTATAATTATATATATTTTAGTGATATTTATTTTAGAAGTATGTATGTATATTAGTATGTATGTATATTCTCATATTATGTGTGTATGTATATTTTTAAATTAGAGTTTAATTTGTAATTTTATGATTTTCCTTCTGTTGTTATTACACGCGTTGTCTACATCTCTGTTATCTTCTCTCCTATCGCAGGTGTGCTGGAAGAGATTTCTGTAGAAATAAGCATTACCTTTGTACGTATTTTTCTGTTCCTTTCTTCTTGTCTGTTTATATGTGTGTGCATAAATGGTTAAATAAATAAATAAATAAATAAACTATAGCACTTCCTTGTCTTCATCAATTAGCGCCTCCTTGTACGCATAGATCTCCCCCAAGCTCCTCCTTTTGTCATGATCTCGTGAGTCCTCACCAGCTGTCTCAACTATGTCGTGGTCCCAGCGTTTACGTTGTGTTCCTCTACTTCTTATAGATCCATCTCTAATTTTCCATTCCGTTATAGCTTAATACCACTTATTCTTCCTAGGACCAGCCAATCTCCATTTCAATCTTTTTGTATGAAAAGTAGCATCCTTTAGTTTGATAATTTTCCTCAGATCCTTAGCTTTTAGGCTCAAGTTCAGTAGGCTGCTTTCCATGCCTTTTGGCAAGAACACATTTTTTAAGGGTTTTTTGAGTCAATTACCATTGATTGACAGACCTAAGTGAGGCATGGAAGAATGCATGTATTAAAAGATTTTCTTTTGGAAGTTATAGAATATTAGATATAATTCATCACTTTTTTGAGTCACAAGTCTGTACTTGCTCCATGTGTGAACGAAAACAGTTGTTCAAGGTAAGGTATATATAAGAGTTCACATACTCTAACCTCTGTATCGTATACTGATGGTCTCTTCAATGCTGTTTGTTATCATTTTTGTCTCCTTTTAAATAGATGGTCCTACTTGAACATTTCTTTCTCTTCTTTCTTATTGAATGCTCTTTATAAGTTTCCATTAATATTAATGTCAGTCCATGATTTTATATACCTCTACTAAGACTGCCGAGAAGAAATTTATGGGTAAAAAAAATCGCCTAAAGTTTCGAGTTTTGCGAAGATCGCCCTGAGGACACGGTGGAGCATACGGTGGAGGTCTGCCCGGCTTGGGCGGAGCACCGCCGTGTCCTCGTGGATGCGATCGGCGGCGGCGATCTCTCGCGTCCGGCCCTGGTCTAGGCCATGGTACGGAGCGAGAGTGCATGGTTAGCCGTCACCTTCTTCTACGAAGCAGTAATGCTCGCGAAGAGGGAGGCGATACGTGACGGAGAGGCAGTATATGCGCCCTCATGGCCGTGGCCGCCGCAGGAGACGCCCTGGGTGTCGGGAATCCCAGGCTGATTCCCGGCCACCATAGGCGCGGGCTTGCGGACGGCGAGTAATAGGTAGCTCGCTGCCCGGTAAGAATCAAGCCCGGGTCGACGGCGCGTTGTATTCCACACGCGCCTCAAAGAGACGTCAGCACCAACTGGTGGGGTCCGCAAGGGCCGATGCCTGCCAGGGGTCCGGGTTGTTCGAAAGAGATGCCGCGGCCCCTGGCACACAGACAACTGAGGGAACACGGGTGGGTGTCAGTGAGTAAAAATCTGACACGCCCTCCTGCTCCACCCAGAGCGGGAGAAGTTATTTGATGATTACCCACCCAAAAAAGAAAAAAAAAGTTTCGAGTTTTATCAGATCTCCAGAATATGTATATATTATTATTAATCATTCGGATTTACTTCTATTCTATCCCTTGTAGAAGTTCGGCGAATTTAATCAAAATAATCGACGTCAAACAATATAGTTATTGGCGTCAAATCAGAATGGGGGCTAAACACGGAGCAAATACAAATGTATTTGCTCCGTGGGGCTAAACAACGTTGTATATGTTGCCGGCCAAACCCGATTTCAGGCCAAACTAGTTTGTCCTAGGCCAAACTGGTTTATTAAGCCGGGGCACCCCGATTAAATGGGTTAGGTTAGGTTAGAACTGTGACCAAAAGGGCGCGAGCCGAGCGAGCGATACTTCCAAAGGCTGTTAACGAAACGGCTAATTAAGCTAGTTGGCTGCGACATATCACGCGTAGGATTAAGTCTGTTTGGCCTAGGACAAACTAGTTTGGCCTGAAATTGGGTTTGGCCGGTAACACTCGGCTCGCGCCCTTTTGGTCACAGTTCTAACCTAACCTAACCCATTTAATCGGGGTGCCCCGGCTTAATAAACCAGTTTGGCCTAGGACAAACTAGTTTGGCCTGAAATCGGGTTTGGCTGGTAACATATACATCCCAAATTAACCAAGCTGTATAAATAAAGAACTTGATACATCGCGTTGCGTCGCGCTTTGCCTTGGTATAGGTTCATACTAAGGCAAAGCGCGACGTAACGCGATGTACCTACGCGATGTGGTTTATTCATTTATAAGTAAATAAGATTAGTAAAGCTCCATTTACACGTTGCAATTTTCTTGGATACGGTTGAATTAATGTTTGTTTATAGTTTTCGTTTCATTAAAATAAAGCATTTACTATGGGCACAAATCAATTCAATTGTTCATGGGATAATAACTTTAACTATAAATATCTGTTAAAGGGAAGAAATATTTAGAACATATCAGTAGCTCAGTGGTGTTACTGTTTGTCATCATGAAGTTGTTGCAAGTCGCGCTGTTGTTCACGTTCATGATACTGGTGGCTCATGTAGCTGCTTCCAGAGGTAATTATGTTTTTACAAACTTTTATTTTACTTGCAATGTATGTAACTATGTTTGTTCGGGTGGAATCTTACAAGTCAATTTTGAGGCAGATATCTTTAACCGATTGAGCTGAAATTTTGCATGCATATGTATATTGCATGACAATAAATATTTCCAATAATATGATGACACGGTGCTGATCTGATGCTGGAGCTGGAAGGTATAAGACCTCCGCAATAAAACGACACAACCCCATCCAGTTTGGGCTTGTTTGATTTGTATTGACGAGTATTTTGTTCTTATATGGTAACCAGGGTTTCATGCTGGAGCTGGAAGGTGGCCATAGGAACTCCGCAATAAAACGACACAACCCCATCGAGTTTGGGCTCGTTTGATTCGTATTGACGAGTACTTTGATCCTAAATGGTAACCAGGGTCTGATGTAATATGAGCTGAAACTAACCCTTCTTTGATTACGCAACATTTATTTAATCGAACCCTCAAATTGCATTCAACCGTTTCAATAGCCGATACTTAACAGATTTTAAGGGGTTTGCGCTAATTAATGAATAATATTACTTGTTCAGGAATCGGAGATCTCTGCAAGACTGACAGAGACTGCTCAGGCGGTTTATTGTGCATGCCATCTGCTCTGAATTCGGACATCCTGAAGTGCCAGGTGATTTTGGCCCGAAGAGACGGCGGCGGCCCCGGTCGGTTAAGATTTGGATAAGATTTGAACATAAGGATGATAAAGTTACTTGCTCTCGCCGTTTCGATCTGAACGTTCCAATATATTAATGACTTATATAAATAATAATGACTTGAATAAATAATACTATGAGTGCTTGTCAAGTAGTCTTTTTTTCGCAGAATCACTACCCGGATTAGACTAAGTGAAACTTTACAAATATTGTGACAACAGATTAGATAAAAACTTTTTCCAAAAAAAAAACAACCGACTTCCAAAAAAACACTACAAAGTTAAAAATAACTTTAATTTCGGAAGTCTGTGTTTTTGGAGCTGTTTTTGAATTTTGAAAAAGTTTTTATTTTTCACTTTTTAGTGGTGCACATGTGCTTACCCCTTCACAGCATACCGGCGTGATGTTATGTTATGAACTGGTGTAAGCAATAGACAGAGATAAGATTTCAGCAATCCCAGTCCATTTGCTATCATTTATTGAGGAGTTCCGTTGCCTATCTCCAAAGTTCTTCATCAAATCTTCACCACATTGAAATGAGACCACGAGAAAGTACTTTTCCAAAAAATACCTAAATCGCTTTGTGTGCCTATAAAATTTGAAGAGTTCTTTCTATTTCTCCAGGATCCCATCATCAGATCCTGACTTGATGATCATGGGACCACTTGGGAAGTATAGCCTTTCAAACAAAAAAAACAAAATCCAAATCGGTCCAGCCATCTTCGAGTAATCGGGGAACATACATAAAAAAAAGAAAAAAAAAAAAAAAAAAAAGGTTCCGACGAATTGATAACCTCCTCCTTTTTGAAGTCGGTTAAAAACAAAGATAAATGTATGATTTTAAAAGTGAACTATTATTTTTATGGGTCGTTCGTCCCGTCTTACCATCATGTCTACTGCCAGGGGTGCGGGTTGTTCGAAAGAGATACCGCGGCCCCTGGCACACAGGCAACTGAGGGAACACGGGTGGGTTTTAGTCAGTAAAAGTCTGACACGCCCTCCCGCTCCACCCAGAGCGGGAGAAGTTATTTGATGATTTCCCACCCAAAAAAAAAAAAAAACCATCATGTCTATGCAGTTTCGATTGTTCCTTTAAGGACCAAGTCACGTTCCACTTTCTCGCTAAGTTCTTGTTCTATATCTTCGCAGCTACACCTCAGCTGCCATTTGGGGAAAATATGTGTGTTGTTAAGTTATTCTGTAATTGATTTTGCCAGCGGCTTCGCCCGGGTTGAGATCGGAAAATATCCACCGGGACTACCGGGATAAAAATATATTATGTGTTAATCCTAAGGGGTAATTGCTTAATACACTATCAGTAGGGATCGCTTTCATTTGACAGTTCCACATTCATGGCGCAATTTTTACGAAAATATGGAAGAATGGATTTGCAATAACCTTCTAAACGATTCAAGTTCTGATTGATAGTGTGCTACGCAAAGAGGGTGCTGGTTATAAACTATCTCATCATTATCAGCTCATCATCATCACTGTCAAAGATCCACGAATGACAGCCGGGACCAACGGCTTAGCGTGCTTTTCGAGGCTCGGAGGGGTCTTGGTATGTAAAGATGGTCACCCTACCACGGACCAACCGCGGCAAGCGTAGCTTAACCTGAACGATCGACCCGTACGGCAGTTATTACTTAGTCACAAGCCCCACCATTCATAAGTATTATAGTTTTGTTTTTCCTCACCTGCTGTGTGTCTGTGTACTAGCACATACTAGAGCCACAGCGTTTGCACATTTTTATGAAGCAAATATGTAACTGATCGCGCACCAAATATAAGTGATACCAATTACATTGTCATCACCTTTAAGTCAAAGCAAAAAGGGCAGTTGCCTCACGGGCGTGATCTGCAGTGGCCTATAAGGAAAGCTCTAAATCGATTCCGTAACCAAGTAGGCCGGTGCAGACATAATTTGTCAAAGTGGATGATCACTGACTCATCCAACATCCAGTGCGACTGTGGTACCTCTGATCACACCATGCCCCGCTTGCTGAAGTGCTCTAAGTGCCCGTTCACTTTCACCTTGGATGATCTAAATAATGCCACTGATGCCGAAATAAAACTGGCCATCTACTGAACTCAACTTATAAATTATAAAAAAAACAACCGACTTCCGGAAAAAACACTACAAAGTGAAAAATAACTTTAATTGCCGAAGTCGGTGACTTTGGATATGTATTTATTATTTTTGTCACCGCCTTCCGAAATTAAAGTTATTTTTCACTTTGTAGTGTTTTTCCGGAAGTCGGTTGTTTTTTTTCCATGGTTTTATTGTTCACTTTTTAGTTGTAGTACACACCAATTCTAAATTTCATCATCCTCGGGGTCAAAACAATTTATATTTATTATAGCAGCAATCGCGGTTGATTTGCTGTCATTTCTTGAAGAGTTCTGTTGTCTGTCTCCGAAACGTATAATCAGATCTATTATAAAATTTATATGGGACCATTTCGGAATAAACCCCTTTCGAACAAAGAAATAATTTTATAAATCCGTCTATACATATATGACGGAGTTATGAACGATCATACATTTTAAAAAAACATGTCGAATTGATAACCTCCTTCTTTTTGAAGTCGGTTAAAAGTGTACGAGTACCATGAACAAGAAAAGAAGAAGGGCAGTTTTCGTACAGCAAGTGTTAGTTATTAAAGTTTTCACTAATGAGACTCTTTTGTAATTTGTCAAGTGCCATCTCGGTCAGTTAGCACATGTAGAACCGAATCATGAAGACCAATATTCTCGTCGCAGAAATTCATGTCGCAGTGACATCGCAGTCCGGTCTCATGTTTTTCACATGGCACGTTATTTAATATTAGGTCTTTACCTATGAAATTGCCGTTTTGCAGTACTGGCCATTTCAAATCAAAATAATTTTTGTTTGGGTAAGAATTCTAATTTCAAATTAATTTTATTTTAAAAACATGGATTTTTTTTTCCAAAAGTAGTCATTTGTTTATTGATTAGTGTTAAATTTTCATCGCATTTCAATCTTTTTCGTCATCATGGATACGTTAAAAATTCGAGTAATTATGGAATATGAGTACCGTCGTGGCAGCAACGCGGCACAAGCGGCACGCAACATCAACGACGTTTACGGAGCTAACACTACAAACCAACGCACCACCTGTTATTGGTTTGCTCGCTTCCGTTCTGGAAATTTCGACCTGAAAAATGAACCTCGCGGTCGTCCGAAGACTTTGGTCGACAATGACGAATTAAAGGCGATTGTGGAAGCTGATGATGCACAATCTACGGCTGAATTAGCAGCAGCTTTCGACGTTAGCGTCAAAACAATATTGGTCCATTTGCGTCAAATTGGCAAGGTAAAAAAGCTTGACAAATGGGTGCCCCACGAACTCAATGATCGTCAGCGCGAAGTACGCGTCGAGACGTGCCTTGCACTGCTCAACAGACACACAAATGAAGGAATTTTGAACCGCATTGTTACCTGCGATGAAAAATGGATTCTGTTTGATAACCGCAAGCGCTCAGCAAGTTGGTTGGATCCTGGTTCAGCACCTAAACAATGCCCTAAACGAAAACTTACCCCTAGAAAAGTGATGGTCACTGTTTGGTGGTCTAGCGCCGGTGTGATTCATCACAGCTTCTTACCAAACGGGGTGAGCATTACTGCAGATGTGTACTGTGAAGAACTGAACACAATGATGGAGAAGCTGGCACATCTCCAACCAGCATTGGTCAATCGCTCGTCTCCGCTGCTCCTGCACGACAACGCGCGACCTCATACTGCACAGCAGACGGTCTCCAAGTTGCAAGAACTGGGGTTGGAAGCTCTCCGTCATCCGCCCTACTCACCAGACCTTGCGCCTACAGACTACTACTTTTTCCAGAATTTGGATAACTTCTTGGCGGGAAAAAAATTCAATACCCGAGAGGCAGTACAAAATGCCTTTGAAGAATTTGTTGCCTTCCGTCCAGCTGATTTCTTTAAGAAGGGCATCAATAAACTGCCACTGCGATGGCAAAGATGCATTGATTGCATGGGTGATTACTTCGATTAATACAAATAAAAAATACATGAAAAAAATTCGTTTAAATTTTTTCATACAAAACGGCAATTTCATAGGTAAAGACCTATTAGAATTGGCCTTCTGATGTCAGTGGCATAAATTGCTGGTTATTAACTCAAATCAAATGACAACAGTCTTTCATGTAAGTACTGTTTTAGTTCTTTGTATGCTTTAGCTACAGACGCAAGCGGCAAGCGTCTTGTCCCTAGTCACAATCAAAATGAAAATTGGCAGTGAACCTAGTGGAAATAAAAACACTTTTGCCTGTGTTATAAATAGCTTGTTCGATTGTACCGTAAGTGGTTTTTTTACCCGCACAGCCTAAGAGATGCGGTCTTCTACCCACTATACAATTCATTTGGAATACTTTTTCCAGAATACTGCGTTCATGACAACGAATGTAATTGGTCGGCAGGATACCGATGTGCAGTCATGAATAGCGGCCCAAAACAATGCAAGTGCTACACCCAAAACCAAATAGTCATTAGGGAAGAATGGATAAAATAATAGTTTAAAAACTAAAAAAACACGCTTTAAAAACCAAACTAAGAAAGGAGAAAATAATTTAATTCTATTAAAAAGCGTGGGGTGCTTTTTGAGGTATTTTTATAATCAATTAATGTCAAGCACCCCACGCTTTTTAATTGAATTAAATTATTTTCTCCTTTCTTAGTTTGGTTTTTAAAGCGTGTTTTTTAGTTTTGTAAACTATTATTTGTTTTCTATTTTTTAGTTCTGCTAACTACAAAAACGTGTTTTTCTCAACTTTTTTTTAAAATTGTTGAATTGATATCGGTCCTCGATAAGTTTACAAAGTTTCAATGAAATCTGACCGTTTAAAATGGGTCAAAATCGTGCTCTAAGGAGTCGGTTACATACAAAAATACAAACAAACATACAAGTGAAGCTACTATAAAGCGTGTAAAAAGGAGAAAAATATGAAGGAAGATAACAGATAAACAAAATGTAAAATACTTTAGGGGTTTATTAATTTAACAGAATCAGTAGTTTATTACCGTACGTTTTGAAAAAAGATAATTGAACAAAAATTCGTAAACATTTTTCGTTTTATTTTTTATCGTGGCCTATTTAGTAACACTGGCAAGCGACAGATTACAAGCCTCAATCCGACAGTTTTACAAGTATCTGTCAAAATTTCCCATCTGTTTTGAAAAGGTGATTATGTTTTCATGACCTCAGAAATATGTGGTATTGTCAGTTATAATATTATGTACGTTCGTAAAAATCTACATCTGTTTAGTAAGATAAGTGACAGGCACAATTTTAATACTAGAAATAGGAACAAATTAGATCAACCACATTTCAGATTGTCTAAAGTACACACTTCTTTTATGGGGTACTGTGTAAAATGTTATAATAAAATACCAGCCGATATTCTTGAACTAAATGAAAAGAAATTTAAATTATGCATTAAACGCACACTATGTAGACAAGCATATTATAAGTTAGATGATTACATTGTTGATAAAAATGCTTGGCTTAATGCTGGTCCGACTCCACAGGCACCTGGGCTTGCTATTTAAAATTTTCATATTTGGAAGAGATGCTTCCCTTTTTTGTTTTCTGACATTATGAACATTTCTGTTCCTATTATTTTTATTTTCTGACATTACGAATAAGTTTTTATTTTGACTGAATTAAGTATTATTTATAAAAAATTCAAAAGTTATTAAACATTTTTCTTTCTTTTTGGAAATCAAATTTGATTAATTTCTCAAATACATTGCAAACTATATTTTTGTATAATTTAGAAGCATTTTGTTTAAAATTTGTAAATGTGAGTACCATGCATCCGTATAATAATTATATTGTTTTGATGTACGTTGACTTGAAAAAGCGTGGCAGTTGAGAGTATGTCATGCTCACTTAAATGTCTCGCTGATGGTGGCGCGTGTGTTGGATCATTCGGTTCCCTACAAAATGGTTGAGCTGGATGGTGCTGATCCACGCGTCAAGTTCGTGAACGGGCGCCGTCGGTTGAGACTGGTCATCTCCTAACTTCCATGGCTAATTTTAAATTTTATATTTAGAATTGTTTTTTTTTTTTACATTGTCTCACATATAGAAGCAACAAGAATAATGTTCCCAAGTTTTTGTAATACATAACATGATTAAAAAGAGTGTCCATGGAGTTTCTTGCCCGTTCTTCTCCATAGAGATCTACGTTTTGGAATGGGCAACTAGCTTCAACTTTCCAACTGGTCGACTTTTTGACAATTCAAAAGTGCCTGTAAATGGTTTAGTTGAAATAAATGCTTTGAGTTTGAGTTTGAGTTTGATACAATTTAGATACATTTTAAGTCCAATCAATACACGTAGTTAATTTGTGATTTTTGTACAACTGTACAATGCGATCTAACTAATAATAGGAACATCAAGGACATCTCTGTCAACTGTCACTTGAAAAATACGGATGGAAAAGTTCGTTAAATGTGATACATACAAGTGTACAAACACGCTGTGAGTGTGTGCGTGAAGACGAATATCGTCAGCACAATTCCGACTTCGCCATTATCCCAGACGGTATACCATGAGCTCAAATCTTAAATATCAGACAAACAATTTTGCCAAAAAAGATTTATTTATAGGAAATGCTAACTTGCCTGGTGAAATACAGCATAAAATTCATTTAACCTTGTATATAAAATACATATTTCCTATTAAGATACAAACCAGCCAGAAAATATACAATCATGTAAATCTGTTTTACAATAATATGTTTGTATATTAATAATTTCCTTTCTTTATTGTTTTAATATATTTCTAAGAAGCACAACATTATGTTTGCACGTTTTCTTGGATGTCACAAATTTATATAGCCATGAATGTGTCCGGGAACAGATACCGTTCTTAAAATTGTTGTGGACCGGGTGGCGAAGTAGTGACGTGTTTAAGTTTTATTTTTTATTTTTTGTAAGTTGCCGCAAGTCCGATCGTTGTCAGGCAAACATTGCGAAATAGTAATCATGAAGATTTTGACAATCTCAATGTTTACCTTTGTGATACTATCATATGTTGCTGCTTACCATATCGGATCAAACAAAATCTTTCCGCGTAAGTATTTAGTAGAACTTCTATGTAGGTATAGCTATCAAATTTTCAAACTACGATCGAGGTTTACAAAAGTTAATTTTCCTATGACAGCTAAGTAGGTAGTATAGCGAACAATGCTGTTGGTTTTTTTTTTGTGTAGATTTAATTTGCCTGATCAAATTATATAGTCCACAGCAAAACAAAATAAACGTGAGATACTTTTTTCCAGATCACTGTGTTACTAACAATGATTGCAATCTATTATTAGGATGTCGATGTGCAGTCATGAATATCGGCCCTAAAAAGTGCAAGTGCAGCAGCCCTAACATTCTCATTAAGCCAGAATGGATGCCAGATTGGATAAGATTAATAATATCAATAATAAAGAGGTTCCTGTCGACGCAGCCCTAACCACTGTTAGCTTGGACTGTGCTTCCGATACCGGCGGACCACAAAATATTATTTTTGCTGTAGAAAGATCAATAAACGAGATTATTATAATATAAAAAATCCTACTAAGATACAACATAAGTTTTAGTATATGCGAAACCTGAAACATGTGTCTAGTATTCTTATGCAAATAATTTCAAAACTGTATCATGACAAATCACAAAGTTATAAGCTTTGTCATGGCTTCACGTCTGGTCCTAGAATCTTCCAGAACATTTACAAGACGTTATGGAAAACGAATAATATAAATTCCGTCGTCAGGCGCGTTCTATGTTCTAACAAAATGTAATAAAGAAAATACAAAAAAAACCTGTTCTCAAAAGAAAATGTTCTATGTTAATTTAAAATAAATAATAGTTTAAAAAACTGGTTTTTAAAGCGTGTTTTTTAGTTTTTTAAACTATTATTTATTTTCAAATTTTTAGTTTTTTTTCCTTTTTTTTCATTATTCTCATTTTTTTTTTTAATTATTGAATAGTCATCGGTTCTCGTTATGTTTACAAAGTTTCAATAAAATCTGACCGTTTAAAGTGGGTCAAAATAGCGTCCAAAGGAGTCGGTTACAAACAAACAAACATACAAGTGAAGCTAATATAAAGCGTGTAAAAAGTTAGTTGTTATATTAAAAGGTCATTAGTCTTACTGGGGGACTCAGGATCCTTGCTCAGTGATTAACTTTAGTTTTCCAGTGTATCTTAGCAAATGTCATGAAAATAGAGTTAAAATTAAACGGAGGTGACGTCTTTTATTGCTTTGTCTACGAATGGCATTGACCCCTACGCCCAAATCCATTCATCATTCCTATTGGGTGTGAGGAGCTTCGTTGATGATCGGGGACAGCGGCACTGCTTGGGGCCAATGTTCATCACTGCACAGCGACATGGATTCATTTTGTTGCAATCACCGTCGCTGATGCAGAATGTGGCTGAAAATTTAAAACAGAGATAAGAAAAAGTGATTTTCTGAAATCAATTGTAATAAATATATCTTGTAAATGATTCATCACTAAGTAACTGACCGGACTGACGCTGTCCTGTTTCCTAGAACTCGATCGCAGCGCCACTTACCGGGTCAATTGTGAATTTAAACCACCCAGAGACGCAACCCAACACACAAAAATCATTAAAATCAGTTCAGTCGTAGAGGAGTTTAGTGATACACAGTTACAAAATATAAATATAGGCACCAACGATATGAAGCACAGAAAACTTTCATAGCTTATATTTTTAATAGCTTCAATGACCATTGACTTATTCAGCTGCGGAATAGTTACTAAAGCCCATATTTCACTACGACACATTGACGGTGCAACCATAGTAGAATCTAGCAATATATACAAAACTTAATGGTGGTATCTCACCAGGCGTCCAATCGGTTGCGCAACCAACCATAATTTTTTTGCCAGTGTGCCCATGGTTTTACAATTATGGTGTCTAATATGATAGGCCTTACCAACAACCAACTCTCAGAAAGTTGAGTAATGCAAGGTGAATTATGATGATGCTGATGACTAGAGAGAGAGGAAGTATGCTTAGATGGTTTGGTCATGTTGAGATGATGAATAAAGGGTGACTAACAAAAGTTAGTATAAGGCAGATATGAGTCAAACTATTTTATTTGCCGTTGACAGCACAGTAATCATTCCATGTACCTAAAGATTTAAAAACCCATGAAAATGATATAAACAGTTCCCTACGACAAATAATTATTTGGTTAAAAATAAATAAATAAAAAATAAACTTAGATAAAACAAAAATAATGTCATTTTATCAACGAACACATCAATCACAATTAAATGTAATGCATGAAAATACTGTATTAGCTGACACCAGTAATGCCAGGTTCTTAGGCCTGCATTTAGATAGTAATTTAACTTGGAAGTCCCACATCGAAATTATCTGCAAGAAGTTAAATCAATATTCCTATGCACTTTATACCTAATTTGAGAAAAATTTTTAATGAGTCTGTCGTCCTAGTAGCGTAAAATGCGTACGTAACATCCACTCTACGCTATGGAATTATACAACGTGTAACGGAAAGGGTGTTTATGTTACCGGCCAAACCCGATTTTAGGCCAAACTAGTTTGTTCTAGGCCAAACTGGGCACCCCGATTAAATGGGTTAGGTTAGGTTAGGTTAGAACTGTGACCAAAAGGGCGCGAGCCGAGCAAGCGCAGCGAGCGGTGCCGCGGCCGCGGCCGGCGAGCGTTACTTCCAAAGGCTGTTAACGAAACGGCTAATTTCCTACGCGTGATATGTCGCAGCCAACTAGCTTAATTAGCCGTTTCGTTAACAGCCTTTGGAAGTAACGCTCGCCGGCCGCTGCCGAGGCACCGCTCGCTGCGCTCGCTCGGCTCGCGCCCTTTTGGTCACAGTTCTAACCTAACCTAACCCATTTAATCGGGGTGCCCCGGCTTAATAAACCAGTTTGGCCTGAAATCGGGTTTGGCCGGTAACATATACATACCAAGAACAGGGCTTCTTTGGATGATATCAAACGATATTGGATGGGTTTTTTAATCCTATACTACATGTTCGGAAGTTATGAGAATGTTTAATACATTGATACCAGAAACCGAACTTTTCAAATTGAAATAAACACATCACTCGGAAGAGATTTATAGTGATGTTGGCAAGTAACATGGAAAGTTATTGACCTACGAAGTGCGGTGACACTTTTGTTATGATTTGAATTTAAGAAACATATGAAACCGAAAATTTGGTATCAATTCTTAGAGTATTTTATTTTGAGCTGAAAATATGTATACTATACCAGTTGTTATCTTTAGTGCTTAAGGATAGCAATAGGGTTTTTGGTACTGGGGAAATTCTACAGATAAACTCGTCGCATTTAAGACGCAGAAGAAATGTGTACGATCTATCTTTAAGCTACAATCAACTGACAGTCGCTTGCCATTTTTTTTAAAGCATTAGTTGCTGATCCTACCATGTTTGTAAATTTCTGAGCCAGCAGTTTTCATTAAAACAAACATATATCAACTTGAACTACTTAAATCGAAACGTCGCGCCGGAACAATGAAATTTGCGCTAATATACAAAACACAGCATTCTACACATTTTCTTTTAGGTATGGCACCTAGATTGTACAGACGCCAGCACATCAAGCTACCCCAATCTGTCAAATTTTCCCAATTGAACATGAACCTTAAGCTTATGTAATAAAGATGAAAGTCTATCAAAGAAATTTGACAGAATGGGGTATCTTGATGTGCTGGCGTCTGTACAATAAAATACCGAAGCCTATTTAGGACAAACGCGATTTGTGTGATTTAAAAAAATATTTAAGGCGCAGATGGCGTACTATTCAGTTAATGAATACCGAGAAGTTAATAATGATAGCTATGTATAAGGACAAATTATGTGCAATAATAATATTTTTTTTCGTTTATTTGTAAGTAGTAATAGTTATTTTATTATAAGTACACTAAGCCTAAATGTATTATAAAATGTAGATTTAAATGATATTACGCTGTCAACGGCAAAACAGTGTACTTGTAAATATTTTGTACACAACACCTTTTTTACCTAGGTATGTTTTACAAATAAAAAACTTTGACTTTGACTTTGAGTGGAAAACCCATGAGGGACATAGTTATAGTGACCTTATTGGTGTTGTTCTTGAGAAAGCCCTGGCTCGTAGTACTCGCAACCAGCGTGCGTGTATGAACGTAAACGAGAAAAAAGGAGTATGTGAAGATCGTAGCAGGTGACTTTATATAGTTTCTGCCTGCCCCTATGACTGAATGAATTAATGAAATGCACCGATCCCAGCGTAGCTTGACCAGACACGATTAATCGAATGAACTTCAAGATTTGCACTAGCCCCTGGAGCCTCATGCTTCATGGTGTTACAGAGGCCATTGCATATCAAGAAGTAGACCGAGGGGCGCGGTAATAGTCAGGTAGACGTGCCCTTAGGATAGGAAAGGATTGCGAGCCTACCCGATATGCATCCTTGAGTAAGCATTGGACTAGTGGAGAGACGGGTGGTATTTATTTATAGGAGGGCATCTTTTCACGACGTCACCGGCATGTTGATTCAGGTCGAGCTTCTTGGGCAGGTTTAACTGTTTTCTTAGCTCTTTTCTATGCAGTTGCTTCACTTTGTTCTGCGTTGTGGTTTTCATAGCCGTCTTCGGAGTTCTCGCTGCTATCAGTTTTTGGTTTTTTGTAAATATCGCTAGCCGCTTTCTTGATCTAGTAGAAAATGTGAGTTTATGTATGTATGTGTATATGTACTTACCATCGAGATTCTTATCCCAAGATAAAAGCGAGTCATTTAATTTCAACTCCTTAGCTGTAATCAGCGCTATGCAGGTGACCAACAGCACGACTGTTAGGTACCTCATTATCTAGTGAAATAACAATTTAAATAAATACAAATTTCACAGCAATTTAGAGCGTGAAATCAGCCATGTAATTTGATAAAAAAAATATTGTCAATAAGAAAACAATAGGTATTTATAACACACTTAAGACTTCTTCAGACAAGCGCGATGCGACACTTGTTGAACAATTTCCATGAAGCACCTATAATAGTTCGATACTTAGAAATGAACCTTTCTCCCGATTTACTAACTTTTTCGGGCGGGCAAAAACACATCGAGAGTAAGGACAACTGTCAAATCGTGTTGCCATACATTTTAACTTCGGGCCCCAAACTAATCTTATGTCCGTAGGTGATATGGAGTAGGAAACGCCCGTAACTGCGGCCGAAACTACGGACTTCGTGCTTAGAGGGTAGACCCCCAGGCCCGGACGCGAGAGATCGCCGCCGCCGATCGCCTCCACGAGGACACGGCGGTGCACCGCCCAAGCTGGGCAGACCTCCACCGTATGCTCCACCGCGTCCTCAGGGCGATCTTCGCAATGGAAACACCCGGGCGTTTCCTCCCGCCTTATGCGAAACAGGAACCTCCCGAAACAACCGTGTCCGGGAGGACCTGCGTCAGGCGAAAGATGAGGACGCCGTGCCGCCTCTCAAGCCATTCCTTAAAGAGGGGACTTACCGCCGCTGTCGTGGCGTGCCCAATATGTGTTACGGTTACGAAACATATTTTGTGCACCATTTAGCTGGACCCTGACTGCGAATTGCAAAAAAACGTAAGAAAATTTTAATTTAGCGCGATAGCCGGTTGCTTCCCCCTAAATTTCAGTAAATCTATCTATCTTCAGGTCCCCCGACTCATTAAGGTTTTAATCAGTAGAAGTCCAACATAATCCTTCGTTGTCCCAAGACGACACAAATTCTCATATATCATGGTCAGAGATCGGATATACGGATGCATATATTTACCTAAAGATAATTTTTAGCTATGAAAGTATGGAAGCGGCTTCATAAATTATTTGTAATATTTATTAAAAACCCCGGGATTTTTGGATTGCATAACTATTCAGATGTGTATTAATTTAAAATTAATGACTAACCCGATACAAACATGTGTATGTACTGGTTTGTATTTAAATTAAAACAAAAAATAAACAAATTACTTACCTAAATTAAGATTTTTTCGATACAAAAGTTCATTCCATGTTAGCCAACATCTCAACTTTAGGTGAATATGCATCCGAATATCCGATCTCTGATCATGGTATAAGGATTTTCTCCCAGACAAAAAAATAATTATACAGAAATCTGCCTCAGTCTGACTTAATATAAGTATAAACATTGACAATAGCTACTTATGATAAAAAACTTTTCTCAAAAAAAATATACATATCCAAAGACACCGACTTCCGAATTTAACGTTATTTTTCACTTTGTAGTGTTTTACCGGAAGTCGGTTGTTTTTTTTTGGATACGTTTTTTTTTTCACTTTTTAGTTATAGTACCTACCCCGCATTAATTCGAAATTTCAACATCCTTGGGGTTAAAATAATGCATATTTATAGCAGCAATCGCGGTTGATTTGCTGTAATTTTTTAAGAGTTCCGTTGTCTGTCTCCGAAACTCATCATCAGATCTATATGAAATTTAAATAGAACCATTTCGGAATAAACCCCTTTCGAACAAAAAAAGAATTTTGTAAATCCGTCTATGACAGAGTTATGCCCGCGAACATACATAAAAAAGAATGCATAAACATGTCGAATTGATAGCCTCCTCCTTTTTGAAGTCGGTTAAAAATGGGTAAAAGCGCAGGAAGTATACTACCGAAAAATACGTTTCACAGGAAACTTCAAATGAAAGCCTTTTAAGCAAAGGGTACAAATTAGGGATGATTAAATATAGCCCAAACCTCGCCTCGGGGTGTACCCATTCATTTCTCAAATAAAGATTTCGTGGAAACTCTGGGGACAGAATGCTATTTACGTGAATTTATTTTTAACGGTTAATTAGAGCCAAAGTAAATGGATGGGACCTTTTTCTTCAAATTAAGGTTTCTTTTAGTTATTTTGTAAGTAGGTACAATTTTAGATATTTATTCAGCCTTTAGTAATTCTTGGCATGGTCTAATCAGATGTTTGTTTTGTGATATTTCAATATTGTTTTATTGAATCTCGACTTCAATGCAGACGAGATTTTTACAGCAACACCTAAACCAAAATAAGAATAAACGTTCACTTTATTTATCTTCTATAATAATACTTATACTTAGTTATAAAAAAAAAACATTTACTTAGCGAAGTATTTAAAAAATAACCCTTTGCCGCTTGCATGCAATGAAAAGAGAATATTGCAATGAGTAGGTACCTATCACGCTTGGAAAATATAATTCAAATTTCGTGAAATTATCAGGGAAAACCAAGGATTAGGCCCACAAACATCAGAGTCCTATCGGCGAAGTGTCCTGTCGGCGAAGAGTCCCGTCGAAGTAAAAATCTTGTCGGTGTTCAGTCTGTCGGCGTAGTGTCTGTCGGCGTTTAGTCGTACACTGCTGGAAAACGGTTACACCTATCTACTGTGAAATTCACGTATAGGAACCTAGCTATCTCCTTGACATAGTTTATCAAACTTTTACGACACTCATGGGTGAAAAAGGGGCTTCAAAAAACTAGGTCTATCTAACAAAAGAGGGCAAATGTTCAAGGTCGGCAAGGTCAATCGTGGCGAACGCGGTCGCTTTGCTCATAAAATATTTTGGAAAGACATAAAAGCTGAACAGGCCTCTCGAATAAGAAAAAAACACTAACCACATTCGTGTGTCTAGACATTTCTTCATTAATATTAAAAGAGAATACTAATAAAATTATACCTACGACCATGTCCAGGGGATAAATTACCTAAATAAACATTTATTAACCACTTACTAAAAGGAATCTTTACAGCTTGAAAATAATGATGCTCTCTAGTAAAGTAGGTAATTACAAACGTACGTACAGTAGGCCACACGCCAGTGGTAACTAAACCAGTACAAGCTGGCCTCTTCATCATCTTCATCATCATTTCAGCCGAAAGACGTCCACTGCTGGACATAGGCCTCCCCTAAGCTCCGCCACTTCGACCGGTTTTGTGCTTCCCGCATCCAGCGGACTCCTGCGGCCCTCACAAGGTCATCGGTCCACCTTGTAGGAGGCCTTCCAACTTTACGTCTTCCGTTGCGCGGTCGCCACTCCAGAACTTTTTGGCCCCATCGGCCATCTGTTCTGCGAGCAATGTGCCCTGCCCACTGCCACTTAAGTTTGGCAATTCTTCGGGCTATGTCGGTTACCTTGGTTCTCCTGCGGGTATCTTCATTCCTGATTCGATCACGCAGAGAAACTCCAAGCATAGCCCTCTCCATGGCCCTTTGGGTGACTTTAAGTCTTCTTATGAGGCCCATTGTGAGCGACCACGTTTCGGTTCCATATGTCATCACTGGCAACACACACTGGTCGAAGACTTTCGTCTTGAGACACTGCGGTATGTGGGACGAGAAGACTGGCTTCTTATTCCATTGTAACTCCGCTAGGCCAGCTCAAGGTCAAAGTGTTACCAAGGAAATGCCCTAAAATATAATATTTTACGGTTTGCCCAGGATTGTTATAGTGAGCCGAAAATCCTGGTCAAACTGTCTGAATGCAGAATATATTCTTTTTCTCACAAATAGAGCTAATATTATTATTTCGATACCAGCTATGGCGGCGAAACGAAAAGACAAGGGATATATAAATGAACTATCTGTTTTTAGTCCTACGTTAATTTTATTTTGTTCTGAACTGCAGCAGAATACAGCAGAATCAACTTTTCGCATTTAACTCAGAATATGCTTACGATCAAAATACAAAAGCAACAATGGAGCTTTGAAACATTTTAGTAAAATATATTCAAAGAGAAATAGATAACGGCGAGGGCACAACGACAGATATGCTGGCAGATAAACTATGGATTTGGTTACAAAAAGGTCTGACCCGGCAATAAGAAACATAACAGTATCGTTACAACGCTTCTCAGCCTTTTGCTGATATCAGCTAGGACCAATCTGCCTTTTTACAACTATACTGGGTTTGGCTTCCAGCTTAATTGCTTGCAGCTGAATACCAGTATTTTACATTGAACGACTGTCTCTCTGACCTCTTCAAGCCAGTTGCTAGGTAATAAAAATATTGGTACGATCATACGATGGGCTTTACATCCTTGTACTCGTAAAACGGAGATAAATAGGTAAGTACTTACATCCAAATGTGGCTAAAGTCAGCTCTAAATAAAACAAAATCCTTATAGTTCTAGTAGAATGTCGTAAGAAAAGATATATTTGAAACATTAGCCCACTAAAACTCAGCTAATGGGTTCTGCCTGACACTTCAATAGCCCAAACACTGTCATTTAGATCTTGAGGCATTACTATATTTACCATCCAATTTACTTACATAAATCTGTTGTTCAAGCTGAAAACGTAATCGAATGCAGTGTTGGGGAAAACCGAGACACATGACCATTGACTGTACTACCAGATTTTGTGGCAGTATTATTTGCTTCACTGTGAAAAAGAGATAAAGCTATGCAGTACGTCTATACGTATGGAGCTATCTCCATCTCTTTCTCGTTCAGAAGCAATATACCTACTGTTACAATAGGTGGTGATTGGCCGCCGGGTAGGAGTGATGCTCCACATTGATAGTAATGATTTTAAAACATATGGCATTGGGTTCGCTGGCAAATGAGAGCATGCTCGCTCATCGTCGCATTAAAAATTAAAAAAAAACCATCCTTTCCGAAATCAAAAGCATTTTGCTGTCTTCAAATGACTGGAATACTGACTGGAAATACATACAGCGTGTATATAATAATATTGCAGGTACCTTAAGGCCTTATATTAAGTGCCCTGGAATATCATCATGTTAATTGTAACATGATGATATTAAAAGGCTTTTCATGCATTCGCTGTGACAGTCGTAGTATGGATTTACTAAAAAAAAAAATCGTCAACCCGCTGTTGTTAAGAGTCTCATTATTTGGCAGCAGAGAGAATGAGACAGGCGAGCGGAGTACTAATTGAGCTGTTCCAATTGAAATTTGTTAGAGAAACGCCTACTTATTTCCCTCTTTTTATTTCTGTAGCTTTTTCCTGTGACTTCGTCTACGTGAAATGTCAGCCAACCATATCGCCTACCCGCGTTACCGTTTTCTGACCTTTTTTATTTCGTTTTACTCTACTCTTAAGTTTCGTAGCGTGATGTTGAATAGCCTGTTACCTTCCACGACATGGGCTACCAAATGCAAAAATACTTTTTTCTAATCCGACGAATTTCTTATCTCTGGGGCTGAAGTAACCGTGAAGTGGCCGAGTATGGAAACAACAACTCAGAGCATAGCGCAGCAACGGCATAGAAAAGAGCTAAGAAAATAGTTGAACCTACCCAAGAAGCTCGATCTGAATCAACATGCCGGCGACGTCGTGAAAAGATGCCCGCCCTCCTATAAATAAATACCACCCGTCTCTCCACTAGTCCAATGCTTACTCAAGGATGCGTACCCGGTAGGCTCGCAATCCTTTCCAAACCTAAGGGCACGTCTCCCTGACCATTACCGCGCCCCCCGGTCTACTTCTTGATGTGCAATGGCCTCTGTAACACAATGAAGCATGAGGCTCCAGGGGCTAGTGCAAATCTTGGGGTTCGTTCGTCTAATCGAGTCTGGTCAAGCCGAGTTGGGATTGGTGAATTTCATTCATTCATTCGTTCCCTGTCATAACATTCCTGAAAGCGGGTAGGTTGCAGTGCGATCGGTACCCAAATGAAACAAAATTCTTTCTGAAATATATTTCTTATCACATATTTTTTTTTCAAGCTCATGTGATCTGCCTATTTTGTAGCCAACTATTTTGGGCTAGGCTTTCAATCTAACCAGACGCAGTTGAATACCAGTGTTTTACATGGAGCGACTGCCTATCTGACCTCCACAACCCAGTTACTGGGTAACACGATTCCCCTTGGCAAGACTGGTTGTCGGACTTTCGGTCTTCTGACTACCCATAACGACTGTCTAAGTTCTACAAAAGGCAGCGTGAACCTACGGCTTAACGTGCTTTCAAAACCACGGATGGGATCATCACCCATCCGCGAAGTGACCGCGGCAAGCGTAGCTTAATCGTCGATCGACCTGTGCGGCTGAAATTATTTATTTCCAAACAACTAGTTATAATTATATCATAAGTATAAAAATACTTACAAACTAAAAACTCAATACGAAATGAATTTTGATAATTATTTTTCCATTTGTCTTATCATGTCATCATCGATATAGTTTTGGCGAGGTTTCTTAGTTTTCTTTGTTTTTCTGACTTTCCTGGAGCATTTATTACCAACTTCGGGTACCGGGGCATTTGTAGTACTCGGGATGATATTTTTTTTAATGTCCTGATGTATGGTTCCGACCCCATAATAGTGACATCCACATATATGTTGCATACGAACGCAAAAACAAGGTGGGTCGATATCTCTCATGCAGTCAGCGTCACGTTTGCAGTGTACAGCTGCAAAACATAAAATAAAATTAACCTTTGTATTTAGAATTTACCTGCACGTCATATTTTTGATTACACATCAACTCGCAGGCCACCTGAGGGTAAATATTGATCACCACTTATCTATAACACCAAAGGCATCAGGTGCTGTAAGCTGGCCGTGCATCGCAGAGACAGAACTGGAACTGCTCATAATCAGCCCTTTAGTGTTCCTACTGCTGGAACACAGGCCTTCTCTCTGTGGGCTGTTATCCACCACGCGGGTCCAGTGCGGCTTAGTAGATGTCACAAGTCTTCAAACTGTTGTTTCTAGGACCTGCCGATCTCCTCACGGTGTTACCCTTCACGATTTTGAGAGAAGTAGTGATAAGATAATTTACACGAAGTTAAGTGCCTGCTTGGGATCGAACCACGACTTTCAACTCGAATGTCGCAGCCGTTACTAATGGGCTTACTAACTGCTCATACCTTTAGTTGCCAGCAGTCACATCTCTATAATCACACCAATTCTTCTAAAATAAGAAAAGATGAGTTGTAATTTTACTTACTGAAAGGATCAAAATTTGTTGTAAATAAATCGTTTAAGAAAGCCTTTACATTGGAGTGCGCCACTATCAAAGAAACTAAAGCCACAAATTCAAAAACCTTCATTTCCACATTTGCCACACCACACAACATCATTAAAATACGATATTTATACATACTTTCACTTATATTTATACACTTTATAAATTGATTAGAAATTGGTACATGACTGTTAAAAAACAAAATCGATTTGTTTCCACTAACATTACATTAGAGTTTACAAAAGTATTTAGATTTTCATAAAACAATCGTTATTGGAAGTGTGGACGAAAAACAGTCACGTGTGTTTGGGCATAAAAAAATCAGTTATCCACGCCATGGTATTACTATACCACTGGATACTTCCAGGTACTATTAATAGGTATTGAGGAGACTACATCATTTAAATAGTCTTATTTTTTATATGATACAGTCAAACACGAGCGGTGAACGATCGTAAGCCCGGGTTCACTAACACTGGACGACATCTTATGGAATACTAAAGTATTATTGCACTGTTTGGTTGTCAAATCTCGGTACTGAGTGAAGCGTTCAAAATACAAGCGCGCGCTTTTATTCAAACATCGCCTCATTGGTCTGGTAATAGCCAATCTATACTCCATTTACAATAGCATTAGACACAAGTAAAAAAAGGTTCTTTTTAATGTACACTTCGTAACAAAATTACGTTAAACGTGTTGCAGTTACGATTAATGCCAAATTTATTATAATTTGTTTAAATATTAGCTGTCACACTTTATTGTAATCATGTGTAACTATTTATCTTATGAAATTATGTGGCTTTCATATATATAATTATTTCATTTCAATTTAAAATTAAAGTGTCAATGCTAAAAACCTAAAAGAAGCAGGAGTGAACAACACCGAGTGACTAAATTAGCTGACGACGAATTTTTATCAACATATTGTGGGCCGTAAGTCGTTATTTAAAATAAAGTAATGTAAAAAAAATGTATTTTATTTCCTTTAATCTTGTTAATTAGATTGAAATCATAATGTGATTGTTTGTTTCTTTCATTCGTTTTGTTGTAGGTTTGTAATGTGTGATGAACATGTTATTATGAATAGAACATTATTTAAAATAAAATCACTTTTACTTGGCGTTTATCTCAGTATTTAGGACTGTCTCAAATCTACCTAAAAAAGTTAGAACTTAACTTTGAAATAAAATGTTTTGCACTCCTGCTTATACGACCCTCTTTTTTCTAAAGCTATAATAAATGGAGTATAGTTTTTGAGCATGGTCAGTGTCAGTCAGGTCACCCAGTAACTGGGTTGTGGAGGTCAGATAGGCAGTCACTTCATGTAAAATATTGCTATTCAGCTGCATTCGATTAGACCGAAAGCCGACTCCAACATGGGTGAGAAAAGGCTTGGCAGATTGAGCAAATCCCTAATCAATCCTGCTGACAAGGGCGATCGATCTTGAGGATGTAACAGCCACACAAATTGAGGATTTGGCCAGATCAGAAGAATATAAAGGTAGAAATGAACATGTATGGTAGGTTTGCATGAATCATCTGATCTGATACTCGTGATCCTGGTGCCTTGGTTTTCATCTGACATCGAATGAAACACTCGCAGACACACGGATCGACAATGCTGAAGCAGAGACATCTGACATTGGGATTGCAATCGCGGTCGTGCATGCAATAGATTTCTGTAAAAAGTAAAAACGTTTAATTTTATTCACTGCTGAACATAAGGGTTCGGAGTTTTATCCTCAGGTTGAGCAAAGTTTGATAGTTTTCCTATTAAGTACGAGTAAACAAGCAGGAGAATAGATTTGTGCCCAGGTAATGCAAATAGGCTCGTAAAATTGCTTAGGAATTTATAAGTGGCATATTGTTTGCTAATAATATACCTTTGCCAGTATATCCTTTTGGGTACTACAAACATAATGTTAACAATATGCTATGTTTAAAATGTCAGACAAATTGACAAGTAAGTTGTGGAAAAAAGGAAGGAAGGGGAGTATAATTGACTTGACAAAACAATCTCAAATTTATTGACAGACAAAGCACATCCTATTATTTATTTATTAAATTAACATAAACGAATGGGTCTAGAAGCATAAGATGAAGCACAAGAGTGCCTTGTGTAATGAAGGTGAGCACTAAGTAAGGATTTTGTATGAAGCCACTAAGTAACACAGGTGTTTAATAAACCTTCATTAGGCACTTGGTCTCACAATGTGAATTTATATGTATGTTTAAAACTGTTAAGTGCTACAGAACCATTACGAGAGAAAATAAATAAACTTATTACTATTTTGAAAATGTAAGCCCTAATGGGGTTAAATTGGAAAATTGGATAAAAAAAAATCATCACTCACTGGATGCCTGAGAAAGGACATCGCCGTCGAGGTAGACTACGGCGAAGGTGGTGTGACGATCTGATAAGGTTTATGAAGCCAACATGGCCGGAGAACGCACAAGACACCGGTTTGGAACGAAAGAGGCTTTTGCCTAGCGTTGGGATACAATTTAAGCTAAAAAAGGAGGGCTAAATATAAGATGAAAGTTTGTTGACATTACTGCTGATGAGAAATCCCACCGGGCACATGGCTTGTAATTAATTACCTATGGAACTGCCTATGACTGAATGCCAAACATAGTAAAGTTTTTACTCAAGATCTGATGAGGCGCAACAGCAGAATACACAAATTCACGTTGGCGAGCAGCGACATTGGCGACCAGTATTACGAGGGGCAAGAACAGCGCAACTTGCAAAAATCTCATGATGTAATTAGTTAATTATTTCTAACAGGATTACCATTTGGTCCGTTATTAGGTATGTGAAAACTCGTGATAATTTATGGAAATACTTAATTAAATTGCTTATTAACAAAAAACATTACAATAAATAACACCAACATGAATAATTTGTTTAAGTAATTGGCGTACGGTACAGTCGTGAGCTTGAAATGTGTAATAATTCAGTAGTATTATTAGCAAATAGGATAGCCTTATCATTATCATTTATAGTGGAAGCTATAAAAAGAACCCTGCAAGACATCCGCAGGAACCAAGACATGATGGGTGGTGTCACAGTTCGTTGACAATCAACCCGCGAGCTCGGCTTGACGGGATTCACGTGCTCAAGAATTCTCCGATGTGATCCAAAGGTTGGTGAAGGAACTCCAAGAAAAGAGCGGCCAGGTGAAACTGCCAGAGGCTCTTGGTTGAGTAGGTACTTCTTCGTCTGGTGTAGGGAGATATAAGGCAAATAACATACCATTATTTTTGTTACCTTACAATTCTTGGTTTTTAGGAATTCAATTCAACCAATCAATTTTATGGTAACGCAAGTTTGCTATACAAAGTTATGTCGACGCAACGCCATGGTGGCTGGGTTAATGGGGTATTAAATTTGTTATCCAATTAACCTCTGTTTACATTGTTAACAGGTTGGGTTTTATATTTTGAATTACGTCGTTAAGGTTACGGTTACGTAATCATTTCTAAGGGGCTCGCAAAGCTTCATGGTTTCGGCACTTTTTTGTAAGGGCATCACTATAGATTTTACCTTACCAGAGTTGCAGTGGCAGCCAAGAGAGGGTCAGGCTTTAAATCTATATGAATTGTTCGTCGTTACAATCTATAAGGTGTAACAGAATAGAAATTAAGAACAAGTAACATTTTTCGGAACATATATTATGTTTTTTTGGTAGGTATTGACCCAAGCTATCACCCCCTGCACAATGTCGTACTTTTTACTGGACACACTGTATGGAACAAAAGATTTGATTGACTGCCAGACTTAAAAATATGTCTATAGTTACTTGTACTTATTGCAGGTTAGGTGTTCTATGTTGTACCATGGACAAGATAGAAGAAGAAGACAGAAAGTTAAATAACGGTCAAAAACCATTTCGTTCATGAAAGAAAATATTTATTTTCGGCAATAAGCTCTTGCTATTGTGTCCTGGGCTCAACCTGTCAGAGCCACAATATACACTTTAGTAAACGAACGATGAAATATTGAGACAAGATGTGACTAACGAAATTGACGATGAAATATAGGGCAGTCTTATTGCGTGACGTGAAACTATTTTCCGCTAATAAATAGATAATAGTGGTGTTTAACCTGGCTAGTTAAGTACACCTACAGCAGTATTAGTGCACAATATTATGTTCGAATCTGCCCTTGCACTGAACGATCAATATAGTTATTTATGATACTAGTGCGGTAAATTGGTTTTTACAAACGAGTAGACGAATGTAAGCCCGAGACGAAGTCGAGGGCTTACCATAATCACGAGTTTGTAAATACCAATTTCTGCACGTGTGTCATACAATGTTTTTCAACACATTTGCGAGAAAACAGTTAAGTATGTAATGAAAAAAACTTTGTCTTCCATGCTATAAAATTATTGTAAATCATTAAATACCGCTATCGCGATTTTGACGGCAAGAGACCGTTTTCTGCAATTTGCGCCTCATTCAAAATATCAGGTGGAGTAGATTCCATTTTTCAGATGCCTTGCTTGAACTCATAATATTATTTTGTTTATAAATATCAGTCGGAAAGTCTCAACAATCTTAGATGTTTCTAATATGAAAATGGCGCGAATTTGCAAATGGCGCCACATGCACGTGGTGAAAATTAGAACTAAATCTTTCGTCTCATTTACTCTTTAGTATTAAAGTGAGACAAACGTATTAAGCAAAAGCGCTTCCAAGGAGGTTCGATCAGTCAGCTTATTTATTCTCGTAATATGAAACTCCTTGGTGGAATTCTTGTAATATTTTTTATGGAAATTAAAAAAAAAACCGTAAAGAATACGCACGGTGCTGTACAACGGGGTATGCGGTAAAATAGGTACTTAGGTGAGAGTACCTATTTTACCGCACGTTCCGTTGTATGGTGCGTAATTTTTAACTTTCGAACGATGTATACATGCTTCGTAAATGCATTTTTTGAGTAAATGTGTTAAAAAAATTATTAACACGCTATAACAATGAAGGTCCATAATCTTGGTCATATAGTCTATAACGGTGTTGCGTCGTGCCTAGACTCCTAGAGTACCTACCTATAGTAAAATATTTTGTAATACTGATCCTACCTACCTAAATTCGCTCGAAATATGTTTTAGGTATTCATTGTACAATCTCTAATACTAAATTCGCGATATTGTGCATTTAACGACAAAAAAACTAAATTTTATAAAAGTTGTGTTTGACGATAGATTGTTTAAATGTCTGTGTTCTTCAAAACGTAAAGAATTCGTATATGCGTAGGTAAAACTTTTTTTCGCATATAAATACCCAAATTATTCTTCAAACGTTATGAATATCCTTAAAACATAACAAATTGCAACCCTGTGGCATGGAAGCCGCATTCATATTTTTTTTAAAGAGTAGGCAATTGATTTTAAGCCTTATTGGTTTGAAATACTGTCCAGTTTCTATCGCATAGTTTCGATATGGATCAGCCGAATCCAGAAGGCGCCCAAATAGACAAAAGATAGATCGAAGGCTATCAATCTGGATATTACACGCATTTTTTTGCCATTATAGGTCTGATCGCAAAAGCGAGATGCAGTGGTGGCTGTATACAAACTTATTTTTTTGTTTAAGCTTCTATTTCTACTACTCGGGATACTCATAATATTTTGAAAAACTTTTATTATGGGACCATGCCTACATTTTGTCAATTTATGTAAACATAAATGTATAGGAGAGCAGATGTATTTGTCGCGGTACATAACATAGACTACTATATACAGGAAACATTTTTAGCCAGTGCGCAAACTGTAACCATGTAACATTCTAGATCCTAGCGTATAAATTTTACGTCGGTTATACAAAAAAAAATCAGCTGTTCCATACATTTTGACCGCGTAGGTATTGCAATATTCTATGAAACAGTAGATTTCTTTTTGTGTAACTAAAGACATTTTTTACGCTACGGGGTCTAGACCCCGTAATCCTAGAATGATATGCTGAATTCATGGTTACAGTTTGCGCACTGGATAAAAATTTATCCTGTATACTAGGGTACAAAAATACTAAGGTCGTATAAAAGTAATAGTTACCAAGCATGATTTTCCCTCTCACAGGGAGAAGGCTGTGCCAGCAGTGAAAACATTATAGGCTAATTTTATCTATAGTTTTAAAAGATTAACAACTTAAATTCAAATACAAAAACACGTGTCGTATAGTACGTCTTCGTATTGTACTATTAAATTTTAGGGCACCCTATTTTTGACTACCCTCAGAATATTTAACATATTCTGAGAGATTTTTTAACTCAGTCACGCCCAATTCTAGATAACTGCGTTCCTGCAACACTCTTGCTGTCCGTTTCTTCGATTTGCATTGACTCCTAGCATCTATTGTTTGCGCAAGAAATCCTGTTGTGGCGTAACCTTAAAGTAGTTAAGGAAATTATGCATAAGTAAATAAAAACTGACACCGTTTCCAAAGATTTATTTTAATATAGAAAAGTGATAGTTTTGACAGACGTTCCAAATGTTTTATCTTCTACAAGTTATCTTATACTAAGCTATAGCTACTCTTCTAGGTACATACCTACTTAAATAATCTTTTGAAATATTTTACATTATTTACAAGATCGTTAAGAAAATACTTGTACATTTATCATCATTACATCAAAAATAATTATAGCAAACATATCTAACCTACTCACTATGTAACGCTAAATCTTTGTGTCTGTAATACCTATTCATGATCTTGATATAAAATAAAAGAAAACTGCTAATTCTTATTAATTTTGTAATTATATTCATTTGTATCATTACTTACATGGAAAAACAATTGATTTTTTTTAAAGTATTAACAAACAAATATCAATTAAACTAGTCAACAGACTGAAAACAATAACGATAACACGATAAATAAATGTTATTAAAAGCTTTCACAGAAAATGTTTCATAATTTCCTCTGTTGTTTCACAGAATGTTCGGATGAACACAAAGCGCCGATTGTGAGGCTGGCTGAGAGATTGTAACGGATGAAAGATAACAGCGGTTGTAGATAATCACCTAATACATTCAAACTCTTTAGTGATTTTATAAATAGGTACTTTTATTCTAAAATGACAAATATTATCAACACTATACGGTATCACTATTGTTAAACCTGAAAAGTGTGTTTTAATGTGTGATAAGCAGAGATCGGATATGCGGATGCATATTCACCTAAAGTTGAGATGTTGGCTAACATGGAATGCGCTTTTGTATCGAAAAAGTCTTAATTTAGGTAAGTAATTTGTTTATTTTTTGTTTTAACTAATACACACCACCCCTCCTCCAGTACATACACAGATTTGTATCGGGTTAAAGATTAATTTTAAATTAATACACATCTGAATAGTTATGCAATCCAAGAATCCCGGGGTTCTTAATAAATATTACAAATAATTTATAAAGTCGCTTCCATACTTTCATAGGTAAAAATTATCTTTAGGTAAATATGCATCCGAATATCCGATCTCTGGTGATAAGGTTACATACTGGTAGAAATCACGATGAGTCAGAAGATTTTTAAATGGGCTAAGAAGGTTATTATGTCATTTATCACGGATATTATATTATAATATGCTATCAGTAGAAATCGCTTTCTTTTTTATGCAACGGCATCATTTATGCAGCAGACAATTTTTTCGAATGTATGGAGGAATGGATCAGCAATGACCTTCAAAATTATTCAGATCCTGATTAATATTGTGTTACGCAATTAAAGTGCAGATTATGATCATTACATCGATTATCTGCTGTAATTGTTTATAAAGAAAATTAAAGAGCAACGCAAAACCACGAAAGTTAAAAGTTGCTGTGAAAAGATCATCACCTCAAGGATTAAGCTGAAGAGAGGAAAGAGGAATTACTTCATAAAATCCTACCTAATTCCTCTACCGCTCGTTAAAATTTCATGCGGCGAAACTTAGAGCTCTCTCAGTACCTAACCCGTTTAAAGAAAAGTTGAGCTTATTTCTGCAGCTTTATTACTCTGAGTCCTATTCCTTAGAACCGAGTCTTAGCAAAGTCTAGAAAAGCGTTGTACTCTTTGATCATGACTCTAATTAGCCACCTTTTATTATTATTTACACAAACACCTTTCTTTACAATAAATGCCTTTTCCTTGGGGTCAAACTAAAAACGTGCTTACCCTTATCATTTGACAAAGTGAAATCTTTACGACCCATACGATTTGGAAGATTAAGTAAACTTGATAAAAACTATTAAAGTTTTTTTTTTCGATTTATTAATTAAAACTGAGAATTCAGAGAAAAGAAAAATGTTACGTGTTTGTAAAACATTTTAATCCGTTTAATAAATATATATTCAGAGAAACGGAGAAATGTTGCTTGTCTGTTATATTTCTTGTTTTTGACTAACGTCGTGTTGGGTCAAATTATCGTTCCCTTGGGGACACCTCTTGGTATTACATGATATTATTGTTACTGAGAAATGTATATCTGGGGTATTGTGGTTTTCGGTATGTGGTTGATGAGCTTTTTATAAGTAATCGTATCTTACAACTTTTATCATGAAAAATTGGATTGGAAGTATTTATTCTCAAAAATTATTTAAAGTCAGATGGTTTTCATAACTATTGTCTATTGACTTGTTTTGTAATGCAAGTGTTAAATTGCTTACTTGGTACTAAATCATGACTATTGGTAAGTAAGTTATATACATTTAAGGTAATTTATACACCTGAAATAACAGTGGATCACAAAATTCAGCGGGTAAAATTGCGTGTTATTACTGGAAATGAAACGTAAACCCAGGTTCATACATAACATGAACGCAATTCCACGTTTAATACAAACTGGAAAGTTGGATTAACTCATTACTTCTGCCCCAAAAGGGCCTCTATTTATAAACCCTTTTATTTTATTTATCCTACATGATGAAGTCCATCTATTTAATAAAAAGCTGTACATAATAATTTCGTAATTTGAAATGTTATTACTTAATTTCAAGATTTTGGAGGTTCACGATGAATTGTTATTCCAATTACAATCTTCAGCCTCTACCTACCTGTAATTACTTTTATTACCATACACTGTCACATCATCATCATGAATTAATAATCACAAACATTATCCCAAAATAGAATCCTTCATTTCACGTCCTTCACACACACAAAATTTCATTTCACCATCAAATTCAAATGCAAATATTTATATAAGCCAGGCTACCCGACTGCCCTCTCTTTCGACTATAACTTCTTCGGGTGCGATCACAATGTCCGCTGTAGCGGGCGCGGTAGCGGGAAGCACAGGCGCCTCACTCACTCTTCTTCGTGTGAGCGTGCGCTGCGGTTCCCGTCATGTGCCGCAGTCAATGCGCGCGCAAAACGCTGCGCTGAATAGCGTAGCAGCAGCGAGCGCAATTTGCACGCAAGCAATCACCACTAAATCGCGGGAAGATGGTGTCGTATCTTCTTCGGTGGGGCCGTCACTGGAAGAACAGCAAAACTTAAAACACGCAAGAAAATTATAACTGACAGAAAGAAGTGATCGATACGCTATGTTAGATACGACTACGATATTTGCCAGCAGATGCTTCTGTAAACATAAGTGAGACGATTTCTCTACGAAATTATTTCTTCTCTTCGCAAATAATATAATCATAGCGATGTTAATTCGCAAATTTTTGTTTTATACCATATTTAATGTTATTTATTTTGCTAGGTTTATGAATATTTCATCAATTTCATTGTCTGTTTTTTTTGGTACGTATTCTAATTTTCAAATTTCTGGGTCAGTTTATGAATTTGTTTGAATTCAGTTAATTTTATATTCCAGTAATTACTTTAGGATTTAATTGAATGATCATGATTATGAGCTCAAAAGAGATTTAAGATTCTCTCAAATGGATCAACTTCTGATTCCTAGGAATTTCTTACAGCCTAGTCGAAAACATGCTAGATTTTCTTTGAAACTGTGAATGGACATGCGAATTGTTTTGTCCTTTTGTTATATGTTATGCGACATATTCTCAACACAAATCAAGCATAAATCATATTTTGACGTTCTCTGAGGCTGTAGCATGAACGCGTGAAGAAGTACCTAGCGTAAATTTAATTTAACTTTTGAAGGAGCACAATTATAAAATAAAATACCCTCATGTATAAAAAATTACATTCGTTCAATGCATTGAAAACTCAATTAGCTGCATGTTTAATGACAAATTACACCTTTTATAAAAGCTGAATGCATTGGATATATGTATCATAATTACTGCAATGACGTCTGTGACGAACTTTTATACAGGGTGTAATTTAAGCCTTGTTCTCATTTAAGTGAATAGGTGTCTTTTTTGAGAATAAATATCTTTAAACCTAAATTCAAACGACTTTCGATTCAAAAATACAACTATCATATAGCCTGTTGATTTAAATTTAAGCAACAAGCACCATTAGTATCAGGGATCCCTCATACTCATAAATAAGAAAAGTGAATTAAAAAAAAAATGTGCTTAGCAAGAATTTTCAATTTTAAAATCATTCTTTATGTTACGTTCACTCCGCGCGGTCGTCCTAGGCCCACTAGTCTTGCAATAACATTATTTTCTTAACGATTTTAAGGGAACTTACCCATGATCAATTCCTGGCGGGTCCAAAATAGTTCTGCAACACTGCACGACGAGGGCTACCAACAAGCATGCCGCAGCTGCCCACAGAACACTCGCCGCGCCCGCTCCCGCCCCCGCTACGCCTGACATTGCACTCCAACCCCGTGACGTGTGGATCGAGACCGCTGCGGGAATTTTTACAGCTATAGTAAAGGTAGAAGATAAACACATAGAATGCTCTATATTCCATAACTTAGGGTACAATAATATACCATAACAAACTGTCTGTCTGTTTGTTGAATCAATTTTGACGGGACTTTCACAGATTATTGGCTGATGGTATAAGAAGTAATTTATGCAACTTATATGTAGAAAATTAATTGGTAAAGAGTTAGATTTTTGTTTTCTGACATCCACGCGAACGAAAACGTGGGCACTGCAAGTTACAAATAAGAAGAATTATGTGTGTGTATAAATGGTGCTATTTAATATGACTGGAAAGTCTGCTTATCCCTAGAAAAAATTTAAAATATGATTTTTGTTGAAACCTCTAAAGATTTTTGTGACTGAAGATTTGCATTATAATAATCCTCTTTTAAATGTTCTGTTTTCTTCAGTGTCTCACCGGCTATATCGTTAGGTACCATGAAAATAAATAATGTGGGCTCTCTCGTAATTCCATCCACAATTTCCTCTTACGGCCAGCCTTGATTTTACCGCGAACACTACTAAAAGGTTGGTATTATATTTCCGTAGATGGGAGAAATAATGGGATCCATCATTATTAGTGAAGGACGTTGTGTCTTACACAAGAGCCTTGGCAATTTACCATGTTACTTGTATTTCATTAATTTTCACTTGTAATTTTTTTTTCTTATGATCAATTTTATCAGTAACAGCATGGAGTCTGAATTTGTACCGATCGAAAACATTATTTTATTTTTTATTTTTATAGGTTAACCAACAATTGTTTACACAATACATTAAAATATATTTAAATAATGGTACGTTCATAAGTGCAACAATTACTTATAGGCTAACACAACATGTACAATTAATGGTTTTACATAATATAAAAAAAAGCGAAAAAATATATTTACAATCAAAGTTATAATTTTTTTTTTTGGTTATTGTTATTTTAGCCTACGAATATAGATCCAGAGCAAGAGTAAAGCCCCATAGATCTTTCTGGATCTATATTGCATCATGTAAATGGTTACATGATGCAACTTTATTACCTGTAACATACAATACAATTTAAGCAACACTGGCTTGCATCATTTAGACACTGTTTAAACGGTGCAACTTTTATTGTAGCTTTATCTTATTGCATGTTAGGCTTAAAGACTCAGAAAATGGCTTAAAAATCAGGCTGAAGAGTTCTTTTTTAAATTTCTAGATGATTTGATAAAATAAAGGAAGAACGTAAAAAGCATTCTTTAATTTGCTTTTTACCCAAAAATGCCAGTTAATTTCGAGTACCACGCAGTTAGCACAGGTCTTTCGAAGCTGCAAACTTGATGAAACACTACTGATATAACTATCCTAACAAAATCCCAAAAATTCAGTGAACTATATTTTTTGCAACCATCCTAAAGGACTGGCTTTAAAGTGAATTTGATAGAATAGGGATAGTACACATTCGCTCGTTTAGTCTAAACTCACCTTAACGTTTAAACAAACGATCCTCGAACGTAATTAAAATTTTATTTCAAACAATAAACCAAACATTTATTTAACTTTCTGTTTCTGTTTAGAAAGTTATTTCGTATCACGCAGGTAGTTTTAAACAAGCACGTCCTAACTAGGTAAACTCGTAATTGGTTAAAAACAATGTAAAACTAAATAACTTTGAACCTAAGTTAAATTATGAAAACTGGGGTTTTAACACTAACACACATTGAAACATTTTTGAACAGAAAAAGCTGCTACTGAATTTTGCGAATCTATTAGTTAGTTTCTTACTAATAAATATAAACTTATTTTTATGTAATTTATAATAACTAAGACATTTTTCTACAAAGCTTGTATATTGGCATGTCGTCTTAACACGATAAGTAATAGATTTGTTACGAAAAATCATTAATACGAGATTTCACAAAATCTTGGAATATTTGAAGCGACAGCTACAGACCTCAAAACTCTCAACATCTACTCTACCATATAAATATTAAACGTTAATGCCATAAGTACACTTTGAACTTGACTGTGACTTCCACTGACTGAATTTCTAAGTTATCCAAAGGTTATTGTAGGTTTTGAGGCCCCTCAAAAATCGTAAGTAAAGATGGTGTTAGTGAATATTTTCAGCATTATCTAAGGCTTTATAGGCACGTGTGGACCTTAGCCTGGTCAAGTATATTTCTCCAACGTCCTATCCCACCACCAATTTTCGGCTTTTTGTTTCGAATTTCTCACTCCAACAGTACGTAAATTTTGGTCTATCCATTTGAACCTAAGCCGTCCTCAACTTCACCGGCCAACTGGCTTACTATCCTGTTAACGTTTGGGTGTTCAGAGGCCTAAGTGTGAGTTTCATTTAACCATCTCGATCAAACGCATCAAGCGCGTTTGGCGCTCCGATTATTGGCCCTGGATTGGTGACGGACCAATCGGTGCACCGAACGCGCTCGATGCGTTTGATCGAGATGGTTAAATGAAACTCACACTAGGGCCACTGGTCACGTTTTTTCTTGCGAAATGTTTTGCCCATCGAAGAAGTACATTTCTTAGAGCTCATGGTTTTACCGCGTTCACCATAGCTCGTTTTCCACTGCACTGAATGCGCCTGAGGATTTTTCGTTCGAATACTAACAAAGAGTTCTCGTCTTTTTGCTTTGTACCCAGCATTCGGAGCTATATATCAGTATTGGTCTTAGCAAGGTCTTATAGATGAGAAGCTAATTTTTTCATGAGAGTTATAATTTTTTTACCTGCAGCTAAAACGCTGATGCCCCCAGCAGGGATCCCGAGTCCCATGTTGAACTTCTGTCTCTCTTCTATGAACGCTACGCTGCCCATCACCATTGCTGATATGCCGCATACTATCTGTAAGAGAATATGAAGGTTTATTACCAAAATGTAATTCTACACAGAAGTTCCTCAGTTATTAAAGTACATGTTCTATTTTCACGAAAAAAATCATTTCAAGTGAATACTATTTTCCTTTTCTTTTAGGGAAAATAGAGCCTGAATGTTTAGTAAATAATTTTAGTTTCAGATCTTATCTAATACCGACGACTCAGTTGGACCATTTTTCAAATCTCTTTTGCCATAAATTGAATTGAGCTATTCGCTATATTCATACTAATAGTATCTTAAAGTAAAACGTAACCTGCTTTGTTTTAAAATTTTATCTTACTGTACTATAATATCAATAATGTAAGAGTTCTCAATCACGCGAAAACGCCTGAATGGTTTTGGAAAAAAAATTATTGAAGCATAAAGATTGTTTGTAACCTCGATTAACACATTTTTTGTCCCGATGCGGTAGAACGATCCCGTGGGATAATATTATCGACCCCCAAAAGCTAGTACGTAGATGAGTGAAACACATAATGACTGTGTGTTTGTACTTAGTACCTACTACACAGGTCAAAGTGTGCCAGTAGTAACGAAGGTATGCTAGGTATGGTAGTAAGCCACAGATAGATCTTTATAGTACTAAGTATACATATACATGTCCAATTCAGTACAGGTAATACATCTATTGATTAGCCCCAAGCATTAGCAAGCTGCATTGTAAAGGGAACATTGAAACTGGCACAAATAAGACTGGAACTAATACCTTAATAGGATTGCTGGGAATCCGGGTGCGGCTGCCGAAGGCCATCGGTACCAATTACTGGATACTACGAATGAAAGGTATTACTGTGATTGTGTTGATAAGGGTTTATTATAGGGATCAAGAAGCACCTAAAAATTGGTTGTGAAAAGCGTTTGCTAGTAAGTTCGTATATTTATCCCACAGGAACGTACTACCGGCATAAAAATCCTTTGTGATAATCCAGGTTATAAGCTATCTGTATGCCAAATTTCACCCAGTCCATTCAGCCCTTTTTGGAGAGCTAAGCTAAAGTTGTTCATAATGCAAACCAAAATTATTAATCGAATAGGATTATAAAGCCCAGGCAGATAATAATAGTTTCATTATATTTTAAATGATAATAAAATGGTTATAGGTGTCATAATACTTAGTTTGTGTTGGGTGGATTATGTGTAATAGAATTGAAAGTTACAGATAAAACTTTACGGAATAGGCTCCACCCGTACCCAAATAGATTATGATAATAAAATAATAGTCCCTTTTGGGTGATATTTCGAAAGGTTACAGTTTAGATATTTTAATGCTTCTCTATAATAACTATTTGTAGAATTTTATGGACTGGTTATCATGATAATGGTTAATTAAAAAAATAATTAAGTGTTACTGCCAAGTAAGGATGAATAATATTTAAATTCAAGATATTGGCGTAGACAAGGAGTAGTGATCTCTTTCTTCTCTGCGCCAATGTCTCCATCCTCTGTAATATTATTACAACAAGTTCTCATTCTTCACATCTTCATATGATACCATAATTAAGGCCCAGATAACTTTAAATATTGTCGTTATGAGCGATAATAGTTCTTATTGCAATCCGATACGGGTTAAAATCTGTTGTAATAAATTCGAATAATAAATGAGCAAGCATTGTCGTAAAAATGCAAATAAAATCGTATAAAATTAGATATTAACTATTTAATTTTAAATAATCCATCACTGGATGCAGTTTGGCATTTGGAATTATAAGGTATATTTTTAATTATAATTATAGTTGTTATTGAAGGGATAAACTGGTTTAAAAATAAATAAGAAGTAGCTTTGATGATTTTTTTGATGCATTGACGTATTATTAATTATGTTTTGAGTTCGATCACTGTATGCAAAAAAGACTTAAATATATCACATATTTTTTTGCTTTCAAAATTATTTACGGTTAAAGAGATACACTGGTTTAAAAACTACCTTTTTGAGCGTTTTCAATATTTGTCGTAATTATTTTGTAAACTGTTTCACGATAAAAGTTTCCCGAGCATTTTTTTAGTCATTAAAGGACCTTTCATTCAATGCAAAATTGCTGCCACTCATCATCTGCTGGAGTCTGCTTCCATTCTACCCGGATACAGCTGAATACCAGTATTTTACATGGAGCAACTACCTATCTAACCTCCACAACCCAGTTACTGGGCAACACGATACCCCTTGGTAAGACTGGTTGGCAGACTTTCGGGCTTCTGACGACCCGTAACCACTGTCAAAGAGCCACAAATGACAGCCGGGACCAACAGCTTAACGTGCTTTTCGAAGCACGAAGGGGCCGTGGCATGTAAAGATAGCCACCCATCCACAGACCAACCGCGGTAAGCGTAGCTTAACCTGATTGATCGAGCCGTGCGGCTGTTATTATATAGCCACAAGCCCCTTATGGATGAATAAAACCGCTTTAAAGCCAATTAAAACCAGCCAAGAGGCGATAAAAAAAAACTACGTTTGTGAAATACAGCTCTAAACGGACGGAGTCTGAAGGCAAAGGCATTGACGACTTTTATTCGAGCAACGTAGGTAGACGGTACTTATTGCTCAACTTTATTGCTTAGGCGAGCCACAATGCGAAAAGAAATAATCCGTTTCGCCCTCAATCGCTTTTATCGGTTAGGGTTCCGTAAACATTGAAGAAAGGTTGGACTTTCAGTACCACTCATAAAATAAAAAACTGGTTTTTTGTTTGTTTGACATTTTCTAAAAATGAAACCTAGCTAGATCGATTTATCTCCCTCGAAACCCCGTGCATACTAAATTTAATAAAAATCGTTGAAGCCGTTTCCGATATTCAGGCCATATATATATGTACAAGAATTGCTCATTTCAAGGTATTAGATATATCGAGGCACATGTTACTATGAAAACATTTATTTATTTATTTATTAAGATCTCCCTTACAACTATCATTACAGGTGTATACCTAATGCGATAGCGCGGTCTTAAAGTTAATTTGCCTATAGATACACAATATTTAAAAATATAAAAACTAAAAATATAAAATAAAAATAAAACAACAACATAACGTCTAATCTACACTATAACATAAAATAAACAACAGTATTTTTGCGAATTCACTCAAATGGCACGTAAATACATCGATCTTCCAGTGAAGTTCGTTAATAATCCGCATTGCGCGGGTCAGTGGTGCTTTGGCGAGAAGGTTCGTCCTGGCAACTGGTACGGCCAGCAGCGGCGGGCGGCGCCGCCTCCACACGTAGCGGTCTGGTACACATAAATTAAGGTGCTGCAGTACTCCCGGGTTATGCTCAATGCCACGAAGTAACCTCACCAGATACGCGACAAGCGTGGATTCCCGTCGTACCCTTAGTTGGTTGTACCCGACCATACCGAGCACAAACAGAGTGGGGTACATCAGCGGGTAAAATGGATATACCCCATATAGTTTTCTATACAAGTGACGCGTGAACTTGTTCTGTACGCGTTCCAGCATTACAGAGTACTTGGCCTCATGCGGAGCCCATACGACAGCACTATGTTCCAGGTAACTCCTGACAAGCGCGTCATACAGGACCCTGACTGTTGCGATGTTAGTGAAGTGCCTTGTCTGTCTCAGAACAAATCCTAAGTTTCTAAACGCCCTTTTACAGATCCCCGTAATATGATTGCGAAACGACAGTTCAGGAGTGACAACAACCCCCAAATCCCGCACTTCAGAGACTCGTGGCATAGGCGCGGTGCCCACCACATACTCGTGCACTAGAGGAGCACGCGCGCGCGTAAAACTCATCACCAAGCATTTCGAAAGGTTGAAGGAGAGCCTGTTATCCTGACTCCATTCCACTACTCTATCTATATCCTCCTGCAATCGTTCGCTTTCCCTACGAACCTCGAGCAGCAATTATCATAATAATCAGCCTATAATTTTCCCACTGTTGGGACTAAGGCCTACTCTGATAAAAACGCTATAAAAAGATGCTAATGACAAATCATAAATGTCAAACGCCTGAAATATGTAACAGGTACAATAACAATACTTGCTGTGAAGATTTCACTAAAGTATTGCGTTCTTTAAAAAAAAGTTTTGGTAAACTAGAGTACGATTTACTTCATGTTTAGGTAAATGTCACGATTATTAGTGCTAAGTATGCCTACAGATAATTAACGTTCGCTCTACTCTCTCTTTTTTGTTTCTGTATCTGTCCGTGACATCACAGCGGGCCCTAACGGCCCTATCAGAATACCAGCGCTGTGACACTTTTTAAATGTCGTAGCATCATGCTGAGATAGTGGCCTTTTGGCTTCGTACATGACTTTGTTTTTTAGTTTACCTTTTTTTTGATGTTTATATCTAATTTTAATTTTATTATGTAGCGTAGCGTAGTAGTGTTTTCGTTTTTTTTTTATGTGTATAATAACTGTGTTGTGTTGTAATTAAGTTTGTGGTATTCCTGTGCGAGTCCAATAAATACTTTTCTTTCTTTCTTTCTACCGCCTGAGAACACATGACTAAGTAGTTCCCGTAGTCCAACTGTACTATGTAAAATATTGTACTTAAAACATTTTAAAAGAGTAACGGTGGAGTTTCTTGCCCATTCTTCTCCATACGAAACTACATTTTGGAAGGGGCGACTAGAATAAATTCTATTTTAACGTAAATGTTGACGTTCAAAAGTGCCTTTTAAGTGCCTATTTGAAATAAATGCTTTGACTTTGACTTTGACCAACCACAAGAACCCATAAGTACACTTGTCAATTAAACAATGTTGTAACCATGATGGTTATTCGTCATGATAGTTTTGGTGTAGCAACTGATGGCGTCCCTAGCCTAACTGATGGCGTACCTTATGGCCATTATTAGCAAACTATTGGGTAGTTTGCTAATAATGGCCATAAGGTAATGCTATTTGTAAAGTCGCACCATTGGTTTTAGAGGTACATAATTCTCAGTATTCCAGTGGTCATTTTCACGGTCGTTTATTATTATAAGACTGGCTTTTGCCTGCGACTCCGCTCGCGTTAACCAATTTACCCAAAACCTTAAGAACCAAGTAGTCCAGTAGTTTTGGAGTTTATCTCGAACAGACAGACAGACGCGGCGGAGCACTTTATAATATGTAGTGACTATAGTCAATTTAACGCAAATTGTTAGTAGTTTTGTTGTCTAATGCGTTCGCAAAAATATACATCAAAATAAATTAATAGCAACGGAACCCAGCCACATAAGCTCCGTAGATCTTTTGCCTTATTTTTTGCTTTTACAAGCCGCCATAGTGGCTTCATGGGCTTTTTACAAGATACGTTGGTTTGACGATTGGCCGTAATCCTATTGAGCGTTAAGTAAAGATTGAAGGGCGACTTAATCCATTTTGTTGTCATCAATAGGTATTACGTTAAAAGAAAGTCCTTCTGAAAAATGGGTCAGTTCATTTTGGTAAGTTTTAGTTTGATAATCATGAAGTTATATAAAGTTTGATGTCCGTTTATTTTATTTTTGAGGTCTTGAAATTATTAATTCAGTTGATAGGGTATTTGTGCTGTATTGTGAAAGTTATCCTTTGAGAACTTTTATTCATACAATCGCTAAACTAGTACCTCTTTAAAATTGTTTTGTTTTTGGTGCAATGTTTTCCTTCTTTTTACACGCTTTATATTAGCTTCACTTGTATGTTTGTTTGTATGTTTGCATGTAACCGACTCCTTAGAGCGCGATTTTGACCCACTTTAAACGGTCAAATTTCATTGAAACTTTGTAAACTTATCGAGGACCGATGACAATTCAATAATTAAAAAAAATTTGAGAAAAATGAAAAAAAGGAAAAATAAGACACGTTTTTGTAGTTAGCAGAACTAAAAAATAGAAAATAAATAATAGTTTAAAAAACTAAATAACACGCTTTAAAAACCAAACTAAAAAAGGAGAAAATAATTTAATTCAATTAAAAGCGCGGTGTAAACGCTTTTTAATTGAATTAAATTATTCTAGATTAAACTGACGTCATACATAGAAATACACTATGTAAGCAATGAAATACGTCATTCCTATCTTGATGCAATAGACCGAGCAATCAATCATTGTGAAAACTTTCCACATTATGTTTCAAATGAATGGCTATGACATCTTGTCTGTGTTTAGATATTAATCTCATGTCACGCATTGATAGAATGATACGTTAGGTTCTTTGTTATAGTATTTTATTTACTCTCATATCGTAAAATTCGAATTATTAACTTCAAAACTAGTTTATATTGACATACTTCATAGACACAAGGCCGATATTTAAAAATATAATTATATTATATCATTGTGTTCACTAGCAAACTAATGTTATATAAAAAACAAAAAAAAAATACCAATACGATACTCGACCCCTCCGTGCCTCAGAAAGCACGTTAAGCCGTTGGTCCCGGCTGTCATTCGTGGATTTTTGACAGTCGTTAAGGATCGTCAGAAGCCCGGTATCGTGTTACCCGGTAACTGGGTAGTGGAGGTCAGATAGGCAGTCGCTTCATGTAAAATACTGGTATTCAGCTGCATCCGGTAAGACTGGAAGCTGACCCCAATATAGTTTGGAAAAGGCTAGGCAGATGATGATGATAGTCAGGAAATCCAAGAAATTAATATGACCAAGGAGTTTCTATCATTTTGTTCTTTCTAAAGGGACGCTTATGCCTGGAGCGCCATTTTTAGAGCATTATAAAACTATTTGTTACGTACATAATTACTTAACTTTGATCTTTCTTTCAAGTTCAATCCCAACGTTTGCTAGTAGATAAAGTAGTATAAGAAACTGCACATAACTATGAAGGTATTATGCAACAGTTTATTATTATTCGTGCGAGAACGTTCTGGCACTAACTATTTTTGCTACCGAGCAGCATTTTTGTGTCTTATAAGTTTGGGTGTCGGTGAAAAAATTGGCTATCCATTATTACATCGTTTTCGACAAAACTATCATTTGTCCCTTAGACTTAGTTCGAGTAGGTACCTATTGAAGTTTGATAAGGGCCAGCTGATAATTTTTCGCGATTACGAAACTGTTTTAATGGAGAAAATGATTCATTTTGATGAACCCTTAAATATTGGTGTAATCACACCTTTCTGATACATGCTGTATACCTAAGGAATGTCCATACGGAAGGCAATGCATTGTAAAACCCATTGTGGAAGCAGTTTGTATATCAGTAGCTATTGGTGGCTTAAACCATTCTCAATTCGGTAAACAACCACCATATGTACAGAAAGTAATTAAACATGCTGACATTTAAACCACTTTTTTCCTTGTAATTGAAACGGCTGAAAGCCTTCTTAATTAACGTGAAATTGAGTGAATACCCACATTAATAATGGGCCATACTCTTTTCACCTGCGGTATTTTAAAGGCTGAATAAAACAGCAAGCGAGTTTTTCTTTTATACGATAAGTACTGTCAACATTTTTAAAGCACCAATTATAAAATAGAAGCATCTACACATAATATACATATATATATTAATACATGAAGCAAAAACGTTGTACAGACGCCAGCACAACAAGCTACGCCAATCTGTCAAATTTCTTTGATAGATTTTCAAATTTATAACAAATAAATAAGGTCCATGTTCAATTGGGCAAATTTGACAGTGTGGGATAGCTTGATGTGCTGGCGTCTGTACCCCTTTTTACGGAAATCACCCCAATGGATGAGCATGAAATTTGGTAGTCAAAATTTTTATGGGGAAGATGTGCAGAAAACTAATATCTTTTTACTATTATTGATTAAAAATTAAATGAATTTTGGCCGAATTCCGACTACTAGGCGACCACCAGTTATCATAATTTCGTGTCTGTCTAAATGTACCGCATTGTTCTTCTATGGAAGAGACGCTATTTTCATGTCCACCATCATATCGAGAATTTATTCTATATTTATGAGTATACACAATAAACTTAAATAAAGAAACCTCCATGATTTGAAAAGTCGTAAAAACCGTGCCAATCAGGGGCGGGTCGCTTGTAAAATTATATAACATGGCCATTAAAATCCAATATCGTATTTAGCAAAATTGGAACCAACGAATCCTTTGAAACATTTTGCATTTCACTGTTACTGCAAAATCTTGCTCCATTTAATATTAACAAAACGAGATATTTCAGTCTCTCCGAAGTCGCCTGAACTATGAATATTCAATAGTTGAGATATAATTGTCAGATACTTTGCAAGCGACTGATCAATCAATATAATTCCGAGGTTTTATTGAAGAACTTGCAAGACTTCTATTTCCATTGAGCAATCTTCTCGATTCTATCCTTTGTCTCGAATTGGTTTATGTGACTTGTCTTTCATCTCTCTGTGATGTCAGCGATGTTATTGATAAATCAAATATGAATCTACCAAAGATTGATGTTTAATTTCTTATATTACACTACAGCTAAGATTCATATTACTTATCTCCACTTGGCCAGTACATAGACAGTCTTTTATCGTCTTTAATTCCGTGATTCCGTGATTCGTGGTCGTTTGATTCCGTGTTTGTTCCGTTTCGTGACCGAACTATGAGGCCGCGTGGCCTAATGTATCTTCTATACTGTAAAAATCTCACGATGCACGAGCATCAAGTAGGTAGGTAGGTAGTAGATAAGTTTTCAAGATGTTTACAGAATAGACTAAAAACATTTTGTATACATCTATGAACTAATTTTGTGTTCCAAACCAAGCTGTGACGTGGGTTAGGAGGTCGGTCCCGGAACCCCTACGCGGAAGTTGGACCGGTATGAATACGCCTTTACATTACGTCACAACATGGAATCAGAAACAATTTTCAGACAGAGTGAACGTAAACATTTTCTCACATTTCCAACTCCCTTGGTGCTGATACTTTGATCTCACAGTATCAAAACACAACGTGTCAGGTTCCCATAGAAATAATACGAAATATAATTTTTCCCAGTAACAATTTGTTATCTCGACGGCTACGGTTATCATGGCAACGACTTTTACCGCGCCAATATTGACGCTTCGCGAAAGAAGAGGTGCATTTGATATTTCTGTTTCATTTTTAGATCAAATAAGGGCTTTGTTTGTTTTGATCTGAGTTGATGTTAGACTTCTACAAATTAATTAAATTTTTATGTAGGTTGGTATTCGTGTGGCTCAATATTGTGTTTGGACTCAGCTTCTCGATTTTAAGTCAAACAAACGAATTTATGGTCAGAGAGCTGGCTGTCGTAATACGCTTTCCTTGATGCTGTGCGAATTAAAAATAATTGTGCTTTTCAAAATCAGTGACCAAAATGTATGCCAACTTTTTTGAATTTGGAGTCCTAATAAATGGAATGGTCGCAACTAAAACCGCGAACAAATCATTTAGTAGAGTTTTTTTCACATTTTTACGACTACTGCTCGTGATAATGTAGCCCTTCGCATGCTTAATTCTCGGTTTTCTTCATTTTCAGAAGGATCCCGAATAGCAGCCCTAGAGGCAAACATAAACATAATTACGATTTAGAACCCTTTTTTATTTTTTTTACGTGCTGTAACTGTAAAACGCAGCGACATACGACGTTAACCTCTCGCACGTCAAGTGCACACCATGACGTGTTCCCATAAAAATAGAATTTCTATTGAGTCTGCTAATTAGACGCGCGACAGGTTAATTGACTGGACCAAATCGGTTCACACAGTCATATCAATCTATAGTTTCATCCCTATCGATATGAAAGATAAACAAATCATATACCATAATGGCAGCAAGCTCCCTAACTAGTAGGTATGTCAATTGGGGTGCAACCCGACCACATGCGATCGACGTTGACCATCGGCCGAAATACGGTCACCTCATATTTCATACGTTTCAAGACATGTGACCTTAGCAGGTGACGATGTCGGTCAACCGCTGTCTGTTTTCACCCATAAGGAATGGATTTTAGATGGCTATTGTACTACCGTACTCTATAGTATGATGTGATTACTTAACTACATACAAAATAACTGACCAATAAACCTATACCTACAACTAATGACTGAGATATTACAAAAATAATATTACATCTAAGAGATTTAAGTACCTACCGAAAATATATATTCTAGTAGGTACCTTTTCAATAAAACAGTCTTTATTGCTAGGAAAAACTTAGTTACAACTGTCTGGGTAGTTATCTCGTAGTTATTAAGAACTATACAAAAACTCAGTAAAGAGAAGTTGTAGTAAATAAGAAGAAAGTCTTTCTTGTGATAGTCGAAAAGACGACGAATTAATTTCACAGTTCATCGCTTTTTGTTGAGCATTAATTTGCGCAAATGCTGTTGGAATATTTTTTGTAGAAAAAACGGCATTGCTGGGGTGCCAGGAGACTATAGCGTTAGAATTGTGATTTTATAAATAATCTACCTTAGTATAAAACGTATATTGCAGGAGGATCAGAAGATAGTTATTTATATTAGGATTTCCTATACGTACGAACCTTGCATATTTTGGAAACTAGTTTTGTTTCGCCTCTTCCCAGCTTACGACTAAGAAGTGGTTAACAGAGTGCGTTTTAGGGTCTGTCTGAGGTAAGTTTTAAGTGTCAAAATGCGGAAAATAATAGCCGAATAAGCTCCAGGTTAACACGGATGTAAAAGTATCACGGTGGGATTTTATCCCACACTGGACTTTGAACTCTCGGTTGTAAGTCGAGTGCTGAGAATCAAGTGTGCGAAAAAAATCCCCACGGGAAATTATCGCCAGTGCGAACTTATGCTATTACACGCTTTATATTAGCTTCACTTGTATGTTTGTTTGTTTGTATGTAACTGACTCCTTAGAGCGCGATTTTCACCCACTTTAAACAGTCAGATATCATTGAAACTTTGCAAACTTATCGAGGACCGATGACAACTCAATAATTTAAAAAAAATACGTTTTTGTAGTTAGCAGAACGAAAAAATAGAAAATAAATAATAGTTTAAAAAACTAAAAAACACGCTTTAACAACGAAACTAAAAAAGGGGAAAATTATTGAACCTATTAAAAAGCGTGGGGGTGCTTGATATTAATTGATTATAAAAATACCCATAACCCAGGCTTTTATAAAAATATTTTCTACTTTTTAAGTTTGGTTTTTAGAGCGTGTTTTTTAGTTTTTTAAACTATTATTTTTTATTTAAATTATTTTTAGTCAAACTGCTTTCGGGATCAACTTAACGACTGAATATAGATCAAAGTACACCAGTTATCTTGTAATTAGGTAATCAATCAAGTAGTAGTAAAAATCACATTTTTCCTTGTAAAGTACCTTTGTCATGAAATGAAAACTCATAGGCACAGATCAGTAACAGGAAGACAGATCTTTTAACAAAACGGATAAATGAAGAAAGATGGGCGTCCTTAGTCCGGATCCATCGAGATATATTGCCGACACAGCCCCCGAGCCTCATCATTCAATGTCATCCGTCATGTTTATTCCTATAGTGTCAGGCGTGTACGTTTTTTTTTAAATCACAAGCGCAGAATTCGTACCTACAATTTTATTTTTCATTGATACAAAAAGATGGTTTGCGGCATTGCGGATTGTAGCTGCTTGCAGCCTAACTGGTATAACACCAATCTGCTATGACTATTTTGATAAGCCAAACATAGTGATTCTGGCAATGTTGCAGTTGAGTATAAACTTCTGGCGAGCGTATTGCCAAAAAAGAGAATGTCGCTGGAAATCCTCTTGAAATACTTATTCCCTTATCATTCAAGGGAGGTACTGAGCCCCAAGATACAGACTAACTATCTAGTTTGGGGTTCACTGGAAAATAATATTTGTAACTAGCTGTAGGTAATATTTAAGCTACTCATATGTCGTCTCAACTTGTTGTTAATCTATTTGCGCTTACTGTTTTACCTGGACATTAAATATTTTCTATTTTCTAATTTCTTTCTATAAAACCTTTGGAGAAAGGTGGCTTAGAGCCTATCCTATTAATAATGTTTACAACTACCGGATGGCAGCCATATCGACGCGCAAACTGAAACCAAGAATTCAGCACATGATTCTAGACCCCTTGGCGTAATAAAATTCAGTCAGTAATTAAAAAAAAAGATCTGCTATACATTTTTACCGCGTACGCGCACTAATCTATGAAATAACAGTTTTTTTTAAATTACCGATTCAAAACTTCCACATTTTTTTTTTTTTTGTAGGGCATCTCGCTGTTGGCCTTGAGAGGCCGTGACTGCTCAACCGGTCATTCCTGGGGCTGCCATTAAGAAGTTAATCTTAACGCCTCCAGCCAGGGCTTACAAACTAAGCGACTGCACGCTGAGGGCACCCCCTGTGGGGTACGGACCTCGACTCAGGGCGTCACTGATAGGGGGACAGCTATCACTATTGGGGACAGGCTGGATCGAATTGGCATTATTATTATTATAGGGGGAATTTAAAGCTACTGGCTCAGCTGCGGCGCGGGCTGGCGCTTCAACGAGCAAGGGTCGGTCGGGCAAAATTTCCACACAAGGGGGTTGAGAATCATAATACTGCATTCATGGTTACAGGGTGTGCGTCTCTGCCACCCGGTATATTGACATGCCAATAACCAGAAACAGCTGTAATGGAAAAACAAGGACACTGAGCGGCCGCGCTTACGACCAGTAAACCAAATGCAAATTCAAAGCTGTAATAATTTAACCTCCACTCACCTGTAATACCCGTAGTCTTAACACCAGAGCGAGAGGGTACCCGAACCCGTGACGAAATATCGTGCTCTCCCTTTCCCCCGTCAATGGAGCCGCGGACTCCTTCCGTCGAGACAGGGCAGTCTGAAACAATTTATCAGCTTGAGCATGGCTTGAGCCTTTCTTCAACGATCCGGATTATATAGCTCGGTGGGTAGTGTAAAGTGCTTTAAAAAGATTTAGTGAGGAGATGTAGTGGTGTTTTTGCTCGTTAGATCGTGGTTATTAACTCCTCCGTATAGGGAGTTTTAATCAGTTTAAGCAAAGAAATAGAAAAAATACCTCAGCCCACTTGGACGCTGTATATTGTAGAAGACATACGTCACCTTCATCGATATAGTTTAACAGTGTTTTTTTTTTAAATACAGCAATTAAGATTACATGAAAAACATAATATACATACGTTTATTATGTTTTTGATGTATTTTATTGTATATAAGGGCACTTAGGTAGGGGCAGTGATGTCTAACGAATGTAGTTTTGGTATGTGTTATGGGACAAGCCGGTTTGGGTCTTCTTCTTACTGTCGGGCTGTTATTTACGCTGCAGGGAAGAGTCGCGTGTTTTCGCATTACTCCGTGTAGTATGTACAGTTGTTGAACCTTTGATGTTTTAAAGTCCCTGTAAAGTTGCCGCCTTGGGAGTCTAAAGGGTCTTTTTAGAATGACCTTAATTACGGCTCTCTGGGCTCGTTTCACCTGTTTGATGTCGGTCTTGGCGGCCCTTCCCCAAGCAGTAATGCAATAGCTCAGTACTGATTCGGCTAGTGCTGAGTAAACAATCTTAAGGATTTCGCTGTTTTCTCTTAGCTTCTTAAATAGAAAAATAACTTTTCGTATTCGTGCGGACACTGTTTGTAGGTGTATTTTCTAGGATAAGCAGGCATCTAATTGAAGGCCGAAATATTGTACCATTGGTGCTTTGGTTACAACGGGGCATGTGCAAAGGGAGAGAAGATTGAATGAAGTGTGGGCTTTAATAATTAGTGAAGCGTCTTGTGGTAGGGTGAAACGTCTTGAACCAAAGGTGATTCAATTAGATTTTGCAACGTTTAGTGTGAGACTGTTTTGTTCCAGGCACAACATCACTTTAACGAGCCCCTTTTCGGCTGTCTCTTTAGCTGAGGCTCAATCACGGCCATAAAATAGAATGGTCGTGTCATCACCACACACACACACACACACACACACACATCTGCGTAGGTTATTATTTTTGTGGATGGAAGAGATAGCTGACAGAGTTCGTTGACATACATAGATCAGAAAAAGGAGACGACTGAGAAAACTTCCTTGTGGGACTCCGACAATCGCAGGGTTTGCTTCGCTAACGTACTCCTCTATCTTAACGCACTGCATCCTATCAGTAAGAAAGTTTTTAAATAAGTCCTGAGCGATGCCTCGCACTCCAATGGATTCAAGTTTAGGAAGAAGTAGAGGAACAGACACTGTATCGAACGCTTTCGAAAGGTCTAGGAAGATTCCTAGGCATTTGAACTTATTGTCGATTTTGTCAACTACAAAATCCAGTAAAGATGACACCGCGTCCTCTGTGGATAATTCGCGTCTGAAACCGAGTTTTGGGAGATAATTTTGTGTTTGTTTAGGTAGTTATTAAGGCGTTTGTACATTATTATTTCCAGAATTTTGAAGATTGCTGGAAGGACTGAAATTGGGCGATAGTTTGTGACCCTGTTTCTGTCACCCGACTTGTATATTAGATGTACGATGGCTTTTTTTAGAGCGCTGGGAAATAGACCTGTCAAAATTGCAAGGTTGCATATACGGTGGAACCAAAATGTGGCTAGGGTGTTTTAGCAATTTTGGTGGGATGCCATCCCAGCCCGTAGCACTGTCAATCCGGAGGCTGTTTATAATTGAATTAACCTCTTCCTCGCCTGTTTCCAGAAGAACCATTGAGTTGGCTGTACTTTGTTGGTGAGTGTCGACCGATTGAGGGCACTTTGAATTAGGTATATTGTTTGCAAGATTTATACCAACGTTTGCAAAGAACATGTTAATTTTGTTGACGGACTTAGTTGGGCAGTTTTCGATTGATAGGAGTTCTGTTGGTGTCGAGCGCACGCTTTTGGTGTCAGTTACACTGCGGATAGTTTCCCAAATTTGTTAGGGTTGTTTTTCGATTTTTGAAATTACTTTTCTTCATAGTCTGCTTTGATCCTTTTAAATAAATCATTGCAGAAGTTGCGATATCGTAAGTAGATATAACAGGACAACAATAAGATGAGGATATCATAAGAAAAGTAATTGTTTTAATTACTTGACACTTGACAGTGTAACCGAGGCAAAAGGAGCATAGAAGGATCGTAAAAGTAAGCGTTATGTAGTTTCTGCCTAACCCCATGCGAAGAAGACGTGAAGTAATGTTTGTTCTTTCGGTAATAAGAATGATAGCAATGAAAAACTTAATAGTAGCTTCTCCTAGAATTAACACCGATTGGCTTAGAGCCAGCAGTTTGTAAGGCTCGAATTCTATAACAAGTATATAAATCTCTGAGCCTTGCGACACGTTGCCAGGACATCGTTTTGGCATCATAGTTTTTCACTATACTTATGGGGTCATTCAATTACATTTTGATACCTGCTATTTGTTAGTACAAATAGTTCCTAAGAACTATTTTATCATACTAGGCATTCATTTCAGCCGAAAAATATTCACTGCTGGACATAGACCTCCCCCATTCACCGCTACTTCAATCGGTTCTGTATTTTCTTACTACGCACATAAATATAAAACAAAATGGAAGTAAAAGTTTATATAATATAATTTTAAACTTTAAAACTATACAATAATTAAATACATTTAATTGGATACCTAATAATTCACGGTGTGAAGGACACAGATTCCTGTATTCTTTTTCTTTTTTTAAATATAAGTCTGTCTAAGTTACTACTTATAACATCAGCTAAAGCCCGGTCAATATCGGTCCAGCCGTTTTGGAGATTAGCCGAAACACACATACCGATAGCAAAAAAAACGTTGCAAGTACCGTATATACTTTCATATGCATTTAGTAAGAAAACTTTTATTTGGCATTAGAAACAGACACATAGGCATTTATTTTTATAAAGAAAACTTTTATTTGGCATTACAAACAGACACTTATGCATTTATTTTTATATTATAGAGTATCACCCCAATAACAAATACCCCTTGGTAGCTTTTTATGGCAGGGTTTCTACAATCCGTCTATATTAATTTGGTACCACCTAATACCAGGCTCGTTTTTGACGCATGCGTAAACCACCATTTACCAAAGCAACCGCTTGTTTACTAACACAATAAAAAAACATTGGTAATCTCTCAAACACTGTTCACATTTATAAGTATTTTCTAGTGGCTAACATTAGCATCTAGAGTTCATACAATTTGCGGTTTCGAAACTCGTCCAGACTCGGTATGTACCTTACTTATAGTACGTTGTGTTTTTGATTTATCACCAAGTTAGGTTTTTATACAGGGTGGCAAAGGTATCGACGCACAACAATGTTACATGATTCTGAATCCCCAAATGCATTGAAATATTTCGTCAGTTAATTTAAAAACAATTTGCTCTGCCATATATTTTGACCATGTAGGTATTGCACTTTTCTATGAAATTGCAGATTTTTTTTATTGAAAACTTCTTTAGGCGCGTTGGTTATTTTTTGAGAAGGGAAAAAACAATTGAACTCGCGACACTGTTCAAAAAATACACACGTAATTGTTCAAGTTTTCACTTCCGCCGGCACTCCTGGAGTGCCACTGTTTTTCTTTTAAATAATCGACATGATTTTTTTTTGTTACGGGGTCTAGAATCATGATTGTGTTTTATTCATAGTTTCAGTTTGTGCGTCGATGACCCTGCCACCCTGTATACTAATTATAACTTAGTGGAGCAGTTTCTTAAAAAAAAATAAAAAAAATAAAAGAAAGAAACTAAACAAAAAAAATTTCGTAGCGTGATGTTAAATAGAGACCTTTTTTATTTTTACCTTTTTTCTTTTTACTCGGGTAAAAAGAAAAAAAGGTCTCTTACGCTACGCGAAAACGAAGTAATAGTGTGGGCCGGCGATGCGGTGTAACACGGGTTTTTTTTTTGAGGGTGGGAAATCATCAAATAACTTCTCCCGCTCTGGGTAGAGCAGGAAGGCGTGCCAGACTTTTACTGACTAAAACCCACCCGTGTTCCTTCAGTTGCCTATGTGCCAAGGGCCACGGTATCTCTTTCGAACAACCCGCACCCCTGGCAGATGCAACACGGGTCAAGAGCCGAGGAGATTTAAAAAAATGTGGCTGGCTGTTATTTGATATAATTATTATTATGTATCTTATGGCTTTCACGCGAACGAGTAAAAATATTTTATTTTAAATTCAAATAAAAGTAACTCATAATAATAATACAAAATATGCAATACGTTACGCGAACTACAACATAAAATCCATTAACACTACAATACAAAATCCAGCAATCAAAAACTTTTCAATCTAGTCGTTTTCAAAACTTTTAAAAATGCAGAAAAAACATATATTTTCGATTAAAAAGGTACAATTTGTATTTTTCTTCCCTTCAAAGTTTTAAGACGTAATGCTTATCCCAGAGTTTTGAAAGAGAATAAACTTAAGACAGGAAACATGAAAAAACACTTTGTCTTAATCCTGGAACTGATTTTATGTTTGGTCAACTTTTCTTTAAAATTAAAATTAACATCAGGAAAATGTGATGGCTAATTGTATGTTATTTGGGCCGTTGGTGGCTGATTACAACATTATAAGTTTTTTTTTTATGTGCACGCTTGTACGTAGATTTGGAGACACCGAGCCCGAAATACAATACAGCATAAAAAAACAGTCCAATCCAACCGAATACAGCTGAATACCAGTATTATACATGGACCGACTGCCTATCTGAACTACTCAACCCAATAACTGGGTACTACGACACTCCTTAGTAAACGTACGGGCTTTTGACGACCCGTAACGACTGGCAAAGTTCCGCGAATGACAGCCGGGACCAACGGCTTAACGTGAATTCCAGTGCACAAAAAATATTAAAAATGCATCGAATTCCTTCCCAATTGCATTGTATACTTGCTATACAATTAAATTAATGGACCGGAATAGGGGATAAAAAACACTCTATTCCCCATTGGGTTTTTCTTATATCTATGCTGTAAAACTAAAAAGTACTATTTCTATGTTTTCAGGTGTTAACACTTTAAAAAAATGTTTGAGGATTCGGAAGACAGCGAAGAGGAACCACAGGCAATACCAAGTCGTAATTCTTCCTCAGAGACCAGTTACGATGAAGATGAAGAAGACGCTAAGAAGACAACAATTCAAGAAGAGAAACAACATGAAACTCTGGTTCAAGCAGGTAATGCAAGAGTATATTTATCGAATGATCAAAAACAGACTAATGGTCAAATGTCAAAATGTAGAGTATAACTGGCGTACCTAAGACAGTCAGGTTGTCCAATGTTCACGCTAGCAGATACAAACAGCTCAGTTGTATATATGTAAGTACATACGTACATAAAAAAAAATCTGGCCAAGTACGAGGCCAACTTGCACACGAAGTTTTTCGTACCACCCTACAATATTTAACACGTGTATTTTATGGACTTCCTTTAATTTTAAACTTTGTTTTAATTTTATTATTTGTTGTTTGTTTATTACTGTTTATAAGATACGTCCCGCTGTCAGGCAGACGGACGGATGGAGGGACGCGGACAGTATTTTTTAGACTCCACAGTCCAACGGGACCCTGTGGTTCCGTTGGCATCCTTTGGGTACGGAATCCTAATGATCAGACAATTTGGTGTAGTTAAGTGCAGGGCTACCCCTATATTTATTTAACTTAACCTGCTGCCGCACCTCCGACATTCCGTCCCTTTAACATTAAGTTCCTGCCTGGATAATAACACCGCAGGTACCGCTATATCTAGTGCCAATACGATATGATACGTGGCAGAAAATGATAACATGTACGTCACTCTAATATCTTTTTTTCATTTAATTCCAAAAAATATCAATGATGAGTTGTGTATAATTACCGGTCATAAATCAAATCAAATCAAAATATTTTATTTCACATAAACCTGCATGGGCACTTATGAAACGTCAGAAGCTAGGTGCACGGTTCCAATTTGTCGCTTCCTATGGAGAAGAGCCAGCAAACTCCACGGTTACTCTTTTAAATATTATTGGCTTCTACAATGTTTTCAAATGACAGTGATAATAGGAATGGGAGGACAGTGCAGGCCTGTCAATAAGTACCGGGTACCTACTTAGAGGAATGAAAATAAAGAATAGAAAATCGTCTACAAATCGACAGTCTGTAGGTAAGGCCTACAACATTCTTTCATTCACAATATGTAAAAGAATCTACATAAATAAAATTAACCTATTTAAACCAGGTGACATGATTTCCATGAAAATCACTAATAAAAAGTCGAAATAAGAATTACCTATTGACAGGCCTGCACTGTCCTCCCATACATAGGTATCAGGTACTTAGAGGAATGAAAATACAGAATAGAAGATTAACTGCAAATCTAGTATGTAAAGCCTACAACCTTTCCCATTCACAATCTACATATTTGAACCGAGAATAAGAGCATTACAAAATATCCTTTTGTACTGAAAGCCCGATCAAGAATCTAATCAGTCAGGCTTTTCCGTAAAAGTCTCACCGTGACTGCTAAGGATACCACCTGATACCAGGGAATTAACACTATTGACAGCTCATTTCAAGCTCACTTCACCTAAGTTTCCACGGTGAGATTTTACAGAATAGAATAAAGTTTGTCTCCAGTATAACAGCTAGTAGTAGTAGGTAAATATATACACAAAACTATAATACCAGAAGCAAAATAATAGATCGGCAGTACACTACTTGAGTAATCTCATGTTAGCTGTAGGTCATAAAGTAACAACCAATTAGATTAGATCAATAGTAGGATTTCAGTACTCGGCGTTAAGCTCCACGAACAATTCGTTTGATATATTTATATGGTTCGTAACATCACAGAATTCAGTAGGCATTTTCAAACAGTTAACCTAAGTTGCTCCAAAGGTATTGGACGGAAGTCGGGAGAAAGATGTCGGGATGTCCCATGAGAGCACCACTCTGACACTGAGTATGATAAGGGTTATAAAGTTAACATTGTAGACAGTTTTGAGTCCAACGATATTACAACAACTGACGCATTTTAATAAATAATGAAGGTTTATTAAATCAAATGGACGGAATGAATGGATGTAGATTACTTTTCTTTTTGCATCAGCACAAACTGGACTTTTGAAAATACTTTATAACATATATATGTCGACGCGCATGCAAATAGGCGCGTAAAGCATTAATTACTGCAGTGCTTTGTTCTGATTTACAGTTTAAGAACTAAAAGCAAATTACTTAAGTTTCTTGGAGTTTGCATTGTTTATTTTACACATTCTGTTTTGAGACATCGTAAGGCATAGGCGTGACTTACGAAAATGTTCCTCTCTGCGAAATCCTATTTTATCATTCGGTCATAAGATTTAAGTTGTCGTCATTGTGTGAGCTAAAGACAGTTATTATTATAGATAATTCACAACTATCTTTTAAATAATTAATGTCGCGTTACCCACACCCAATAGGAGCTACTTCTGATCTCGTACGAGAGCGGATTGCGAATCTCAATACTCCACGCTCCGATATATATAAACTCTGTTGTGTTAATCAAAGTCAAAGTCAGATTAAAAATTAAAAAAGTGGCATGTCAAAATAACAACATCATGACTTGACATAAAAATATCTGTAAATAAACCATCGAGATTATAATTAAAATGGAATTTTATATTCATAATTACTTTGTTTGGTTGCAGTGCAAACAGAGGAAACCAAAATGTCGAAGATAAGCACACAAACACCTCGTAGAAAGAGGTTCATTCCAAAATATGAAGTTGAAGGTGTATACAAAGTTACTCTAGGTGAAGAAACACAGGCGCATGTAGAATCAATAGTTGGAACTCATGTTTATGCCCAGTATCCTTGGAAGTATGTAAGCAAAGCTAAAATCATGGAATCAATAGACATGGGTGACGAACTGTCAGATTTTTTTCCAATTCGTGAACAACTTGAGGCATACAGTGAAAAAGAGGTGCTCATTGGTTACATAGTGGATGAATCAACCAACACTGATGACTTTTACGTGTGTTGTACAACAGAAGCCAAGGATCACTGCAAGCAACAATCTGAAAAACTTATTAGAAGGCAGGAAAAGAAGTTAGAAAAAGCTGTTAATAAAAAACCTAGGCCCTGGAACAGTTTGGGAAGTGATGCAGAGATTATTGAACTGGTACCAATAAATACAAGAGATTTAATTGAGATAGAGATAAAAACTAAGTTTCCCATGGTATATGAACCTGGAAAATTCGATGTTAGGGATACATACTCTATCAGAGATGGTTCTGTAGAGTTGACACCGCACAAAGAGAAGTACAGTAATGTTTTTCGACGAAGGGTTGATTGTGGAGCTCAGATTACTCCAGCCCTTGTAGATAGAGTTGCACAAACTCATCTTACTTATCCAAAAAATATGTGGACACAATCGATTGCAGATGCTTTAAGTCAGATGGAAGATATTGAAGGTGGCGGTGATGCTAGTCAAGTGGGTCCGGAAAACGTGGATGATGGGGATATAAGTTCTGACAACGAAGGTAAACTACACAAGCAACCACTTGATGAAGTGGGATTAGCTACATATAGAGCTGCATTGACACGTTTGCGTCGACCGTCTTATGTAAATAAGATCCAGAGTTACGTCACATCTCGACAAAGTGAAATAGAGTCCATAATAAAACTCAACGCAGTAATGGATTTATATTATAACGACTATCCAAATCTTGCTCACCAAATACATACTAACACACTTGGCACCATGACTTTTGAAGAGTATGTTTGTTTTACAGACGTAAGGGCTAAAGACAAGTTTGTATCCTGCGCAGCATTTCATCCAATGTGGTCTGGTATTGTAGCTATTTCGTACGCTGATAACACTCCAACTGTAATGAAGACACATACGACAATACGCCAGGACCCAATTCAAAGAGCCGTCTATGGTTTAAACCCTGTTTTAATTTGGAGTCATATAGACAGCTTGGTACCAAAACTATGTTTGGAAGCACCTCGCGAAGTCAAGGTTCTTTCATTTTGCCCTTTTAATGAAAATATTCTGGTTGGTGGTTTAGTTAGTGGACAAATAGTGATATGGGATTTAACTAATAAGCTAGAAAATGTTGAAAAGATTGAAACTCTGACTGAAACGAGAGAAACATATCGAATAGCGATGAACGCTCATATGGGATGGATGAAGTCTGTGGAAGATAGAGCTGTGGTTAATGCTACTGTTTGTAGCAGTTTACAGAATTGTCATTTAAATTCAGTATCTGCTATCAAATGGATATCACCAAATTTTATAGTAACGCCTACGGGAAAAACAATTCCTACACCGAATGACAAATTATCATTACAGTTTATATCTACTTCTCCGAACGGAAGCATTTTGGTATGGAATATGTCAGTTGACAATCTAGGATTTGTTGAAGACAAGAAAGTTAAGAAATCTAAAAGGATTGCCCGAAGACCATCAGGGTTGCTATCTGACGTTTCACCTTTTAAAATATTAGATCATATTTTACAGCCATGCTATAAAATTATATTAGGTGAAGCAGGTCAAATCTGGACATATTCGATACAGACTTTTGGTATGACCCCTCCAAATGTTAAATATGTTTATACTCCAAAAAATAACGGCACCGGTAGAAAATATTTTACCTGTAAAGTTTTGGAACAAAAAGAAGAAGACATAAATTCCATTTTTTATTTCGGTTCGCAACACGGTACTGTAACACGAGCTACTTGGGAAGGCCACGAGTTTAACACTGGGGAGGCAGTGAATTCTGAGTATGCTGATATAACATTTCGTTGTAAAATACATGATGGTTCTATAGTTGCCACTCATAAGAATCCTTCGTTTGATTCTATAACATTGACAGTAGGTGGTAAAATATTTGCAATTTGGTCTGACAAATTATTGGGTCGACCACTAATTTGGAAGAAGCGTCCTTACCGTTTGACGGACGGGGCATGGTCGCAGTATAAACCTAGCATACTGTTTATTGCTAATTCCGAAGGGGGTCTTGAAACCTGGGATCTGCTGTTAAGAAGCGACCAACCCATTTCTGTGCAAACACTTTCAGGGACCATGCTCACCAGTGTTAGTCTACATACTTTACCACTGACCAAAAATATAATCGGAGTGTGTGATATTAACGGTTCCTTTAGAATGTTTTTAAATCCACCGATATTTATGTTGGAAAACCCGGGCTATAAAGTTCGAATGGAGGCTATGATTGCGAGAGAATTAAAGGTAATGCAATCTTTTATTACTTGGCAAGACAATTTCATAAAAAAATATCCTCACGTTTTAGAAGAAATTTTAAAGAAAGAAGGTATGCTTTTGGCTGAAAAAGAGGAAGAAAAGCGTAAACAGAGGGAAGAATTGGGAAAAAAGCATGATGAAGAAGCCGAAGCAAGAAGATTAGAAAAGCTGAAATTTGTCGGTCCAGAAGAGAGATGGCAAAAAATTATTCAAAAATTAATAGAAAAAACAATCGCAGTTAAGAAAAGAATCAACAGAGCATTGTTAATAGAACACGAGAAACCATTGAGAGAATTAGAAGCACAGCGTTTAGAGAAAGAAAGACGAATGCTGGAAATCATGAAAAACCAAAAAGCTATTTTCAATGACACCGTTGCTATTCTTTTTCCCGAGGCTGTTAAGAAGCCACCGAAACCAAAGAAAAGTCTGCTTTCGGACAATAAAGAGGCACTAAAAAAACAATATCTAGATGAATATAAGCACACAAAAAAAATTGCATCGAAAAAAGTTAAGAAAAATCCGTATCGGGTGGAGTTCAGGTGGAATGCCACTCTTGCTGAGGGTAAAGACAGACGGGCTGCTCTGAATGCTCACGAAAATATCGTGAAAATGCATGGTGTAAGAATTCAGGAGGAATCAGGAGGAGTAGACCTGACGTCGAGAACTGCGCAAGAGGTACCTATGAATGAAGTAGATGAAGATGAAGAGTCTGTGGACTTATCTTAGAACTTATTTGCAGAACATTTTATAATATCGATACGTTATTCAGTTTAGTTTGTTATGGGTATGTTACATCTTTAATATCTATAATAATTAATATGTATACATACCTAGTTTTTGTAAAGTGTGAGTCACTGTCTTTTCTTAAATAAGTTTTCTTTTTATTGTTTTTGGTATCTTTATTTTTATTTCTATCAATTTTAATTACATTTTTTTTTATTGTCTCGCGTTTTGTTAACATTATTCTTTTGTAACTGTTTTCATTTTAATATTTTCAAGTAGAATAGGCACCTAATATATATTTATTTACTAGTATATTATTATAGTGGGTCCCACTGCTGTGCAAAGGCCGCCCCTTTTTCTTTCTAAACCTAATATTTAAACTCTATTGTTTGTAAAGCTACAATTTCTGTTAATTTTTAATTTAAGAAATACTTAAAATATTTTTATCTAATAGTTTTTTTTTTCATTCATAGGTCCGCTTATATCACAAATTTCAGCGCTAAACACAATAAAACATCGTATTATCTCTGTCATCCTCAAACAATTGGAAGCAAATTGGTGTTTTATTATGAGCTAACCGTAATATGCGATTTGTGGTGCTACAGCGAATGTCATCAATGAAATTGAACGCGATCAGCACATAAATTACGTTTTAACAGCCGTCAGTGTCAGTTTTTCGGTGTAATATTGACACCGAATGCTCGAACGCGGTTTAGATCAGATCGCTTTCAGATATAAAGGTGAAATTCGCACTAACTTCTTTAAAACATCACAACATCATTTATGCTTCCAAATACACATAAATGTACTTCCAGCTATGCTATTCTGTAGGTAACCATCTCACCGGGTGAAGTGAGCGTGGAGTGAGCTGTCAATGTCAAGCCACCTGATGCTAGGGATGCTTGGGCATCCCTAGCATCAGGTGGCATTACATTTACAATCATAATCGAGATTTAAATAATGTTTTTAGGCTGATTCTATTGATCATTTTATTACAATTTCATAGCTAGTATTTAAGTGTGCATAATTTCGGAGGTTTTTCAAATAAAGTAGCAAAACAAAAACTCAGTCTGAAACTCAATGTTGTTTCTGTCTATTTGTTCCTAGACTAGTCTTTATATTGCCTGAGGCGCGAGCGCGTCACGCAATATACTAGTCATCATAATCGAGATTTAATCTAGATTATGATTGTAAATGTAAAGCTTGGTCAATCAGTGGAATGACACTAACAGCTCACTCCACGCTCACTCGGCTTACTTTACTTAGTGAGATGGTTACAGAATAGCATGGCAGGTTCCGTTTTTTCACTAAGTATTTTTGCATCACTATGAAAATCACGGAGATCTTTATTTTCGGTACAAAAAGGTTACTATTAGATTGTTGCCACTGACAAGACTGAGATCAGATCACTTCGTTGTCTGGTCTGTCCATCTATTCGTCTGTCAAGATCCTTTTTCGCAGAAACGCGTGGCAGTATCGTGTTATCTATGGCTTCAAAATCAAGCTTCTAAGTGAATGCAATAAAAAAAATTAGTAATTAATGTCATTTATTTTGCCCACCCACAACTAGTTTAGAACCTATAGAGTACTTCCCGGTGACCTAGAATAATTAAATTAGGCAAGAAGTAAAGGAAAATGTCCAAAAATCGTTAATTTGGAGTTTTATCTACTTCATAGTTTGGTTTTGTATTAACGCGTGTTTTTCTGAGTTTCGGTCCTTGATAAGCGTGCAAAATTTCAAATGAATCTGAGGTCTTGAAGTGGGTGAAATTCGAGTCCCAATATGCCATTACCAGAGGTCGGAGTAGGTAGATTGATTTTATATACTTGCATCAAGATATTATAATATGGACATGCCATTTTATCCATAATGTGCGGGAAGTACCGGAAAAAGTTCCGGAATTGGAATTATAGAATAAAATAAAATAAAAAACATATAGATAGGCTAATAAATCGATGTCCGTAGATACAAGCCAAATTCGTCGTTTTAAGAAGGTACCAGAAATCAGTAAACAAGCCAGGGTGAGATTATTATTTACACAACACAGGAATTTCACAAATTAGGAGCGCACTCTACGAACCGAGGTAAGCGAGTGAGATACCTGGAACAGCGCGCGCGCATTGTTCTAACAAACACCCAATGAGTCATACAGGCTACTTGCTTCTGATTGGTCGTTGCGTGCGGTCAATGCGTTGTGAAAATAGATGAACATGAGATAAAGAAACAAAAGGCCCTGTCTATGTTTTGTCTCATACTGTCAAGCGTCATTTCTAATTCAACAGTAAGGGACAAAATACGGTGTAACTATTCAAAGGTATTTTTGTATAAAATAAAATACTGATTTCTTTCACCATTAGCTAACACTGGTAGCGTAGATTGATATTATTAATACGTTTTTCACCTTAAACACAAATTCGTGCTAATTTCAAAATTCCGGAACAAATATCACAATAAATATGAAGTTCCGGTATTTTGGAGGCATATCCATATTATCCTCTACGTTTGACGTCAACGACCTTAAATCAATCTACCTACTCCGACCTCTGGCCATTACATAGAAACATAGATAGAGTGTTATAAAGTAGCTCATGTCACTCGGAAAGCTGCCACGATTGAATGGAATTGGACTAGATACATCTGCCGCATGTCTAACTGTTGAACCATGAAGGTTATAATGCACTATGTTCTAGGAGTAGAGTCTTCTTAGGTTGTTGCCTAGCAACTGTTATGTTCTGTTCTGTCATCTTATATTTTCAGATGAGTTTAATTTTATATTCATAAAATGTAAATTACTTGATTAAACCACTGTGTTACAATGATGTTCTATTTTCATTGAAAGCAAGCTCAGCCAACAGGTTATGGGCCCAGACGTGATCTGGTGTAATATCTGAGCAAAATAAAAGTATCTGATCTCAATTTCGAATATGGAACAAGCTGTTGTAAAAAGTATTGAGAGATTGGCAGGCCAAGCCAATTATGGAACGTGGGCTTTTGCCATGGAAATGTTCCTGATCGACCTCGATCTATGGGAGTGTGTGAAAGATGATTTTGTGGCAGACTCTGCAGAGGCTAAAAGAAAGGATGCCAAAGCTCGGAGTAAGATCTGCCTCATGTGCAAGGAAAATATTTATCCTATGATCATGCATCTCAAGACAGCGAGAGATACTTGGCAAGCGTTGCAAAAATCTTATGCTGACGGCGGGTTACTGCGACGGCTATATCTGTTGCGGAAATTATTCAACGCCAAATTGACAATGTTTTCGTCAATGGAGGAATATCTCAATGACATCCTGTCAACCAGCCAGTCATTACTTAGCATAAAGGCAGGTCTGGATGATGAATTTGTTGGGATCATTATGTTGGCCGGTTTAACCGATGCATACAATCCTCTGGTGATGACATTGGAGCATTCAAGCATGAAGATTACAACAGAGTCTGTGCAGGCAGCGTTGCTCAAAGAAAGCTTGAGGAAAAGCAGCTCAATGAACACAGCTGAAGATGACACGGCAACGGCACTGATGTCAAAGTCCAAAAAGGGTGTTATATGCCATTTGTGTAAGAAGAAAGGGCATTATAAATGGCAGTGTCAACGTCGTAAAACAGGAGACAAGTCTGAAGACAACAAAGACACATATTTCACTAAGAAGAAAGACAGTAAGGAGACCTCGGGTCTAATGGCCGCTCTATCTATGACGGTTGGTGAGGGCCATTGGGTCGTAGATTCCGGAGCTACATCACACATGACGTCTGATGTGCATATTCTAGAAGATAGACAGTCCACTAGTTCTAAGCTAGTGACGACCGCGAATAATAATAAAATTATATCTAGTGAACAAGGGGATGTGTATGTCATGGGGCGCTCTGTGAGGTTCGAGGATGTACTTATGCTTCCAGGTTTGACGACAAACTTGCTGTCGGTTAGTAAAATGTGTGCTAAGGGTTGCACTGTTGTTTTCGATGAGACCTGTTGTAAGGTTTACCAAAAGGATTACAAGGTAAAAGTAATTGGAAAGCCAGTATTGACAGCACCACTGAAACAGGGGTTATATGTTTTAGGTAAAGAAGCAGCAATGGTTCTGACGTGTCCTCCAGAAGAATCTTCTCGTGCTAGTTTTGATTTGTGGCACAGAAGACTAGGTCACCTGAGTGGAGCTCTGATGGTGAAGTTGAAAAGTTTGGCAGATGGTCTGACTTTTAAAGAGGTGAGCACGGAACCTTGTGAAGGTTGCTGTAAAGGGAAGGAGTGCGTCAAAATGTTTCCGAAAGGTAAAAGTAAGAGAGCAAAAGACTTTCTTGAACTTGTGCATTCGGATTTAGCGGGCCCTATGGAGGTGGAATCCTGGGGCGGTAACAGGTATTACCTGATTTTTGTGGATGACTTCAGCCGAAAAACATTTGGCTATTTGTTGAAATCCAAGACCGAAGTTTTCGCTAAATTCATGGAATTTAAGGCACTAGTTGAAAATCAGACGGGAAAGAAAATAAAGAAATTTCGTAGCGATAATGGCACTGAATATACCAATGGAGAATTTCAAGGTTTCCTGAAGAAACATGGAATCCAACACCAGAGATCAGTAGCTTATACTCCTCAACAGAATGGAGTGGCGGAACGAACAATCCGCACAATAACTGAGAAGGCTAGATGTATGGTGCATGAGGCTGGTTTGGACAAGAGATTTTGGGGCGAAGCTGTTGGTTGTGCCGTGTACCTGAAGAACCGATCTCCAACAATGGCATTCAAGGATAAAGTTCCAGAGGAGAGGTGCCAAGGATTGCTGATCCTGTTGCAGTGGGGGTTCCGGTGGCTAGTTCGAATGAAGAAGAATCTGGAAGTGCATCGAGTACAGCGAGGGCCAGTTCACCGACGAGATCGGATTCTGGAGATAATTTTTACGACTCTGTTGACGTAGAGAATTCTACGACAGAGGATTTGCAAAGTTCAGCTTCTGTCGACTTAGAGCGTCCTGTGGCAGAAGATTTGCAAAGTTCGAGACGTTACCCTGCTCGAAATAGGGTTCCAAAGCGGGAGAAAGATATGGTATATAATTTCCATGTGTCAGAAGATCCTGATCCTATTTCTGTTAAGGATGCTATGGAGCGTTCGGATAAGAAGTTTTGGGTGAAAGCGATGAAGGACGAGTTCAATTCCTTGAAGGTGAATGGTACCTGGGAATTAGTTGATCGACCATTAGACGCTAATGTTATTAAAACAAAATGGGTCTTCAAGTTAAAGGTTGGAGCGGATGGCAGCACTCAGCGCCATAAGGCCAGGCTGGTAGCTAAGGGTTATTCGCAAAAACCTGGTGAAGACTATTTTGAAACATTTGCACCGGTAGTCAAGATGTCGTCAATTCGCCTTCTACTAGCACTGGCAGTTGAGAAGAACCTGAGCGTTCATCATATTGATGTTACCACCGCTTTTCTTAATGGAGATCTGCGTGAAGAAATTTATATGGAACAGCCGCAATCTTTTGTTCAAGAGGGGAGTGAAGGCAAGGTTTGCAAATTGAAGAAAGCCATATATGGCCTGAAGCAAGCTGCCAGGTGTTGGAACCAAAAGATTCATGACCATATATTAAAGATGGGTTTCTCTAGGTCTAAATATGACCAGTGTGTCTACACAAAGATTCATAATGAAATTTTCACTGTTATAGCTCTGTACGTGGATGATTTTTATATATTTACAAATAGAGCTGAAGAAGCCAGGACGGTGAAACTTCAGATTGGCAGATCCTTCAAAATAAAGGATTTGGGTGAGGCAAGAGAATGTCTTGGAGTCCGGATTGAGTGGAAGAGTGCTAGTGAAATACACTTGTCTCAAAAGAAATACATTTCAAAAATCTTAGCTAAATATGGAATGTCGGACTGCAAACAAGTTAGTACGCCAGTTGAAGTGAACCTTCGCCTGAAATCTGGTGAAAAGAATGACAATACCCGATATCAGGAAATTATCGGTTCACTAATGTACCTGGCATGTTGTACAAGACCTGATATATCGTATGCAGTTACGATGCTGAGTCAATTTAATAACTGCAACGATTCTACTCACATGGCGGCACTGAAACGTGTGCTTAGGTATTTAAAGGGGACAGCGGAACTAACGCTGTGTTACAAGAAATGTAATAAGCCTTTGGTTGCCTATGCAGATGCAGATTGGGGAAATGGGCCTGATGGGAAATCTTTCTCTGGATATACCCTTATTTTCGGTGGTGCTGCGGTGTCTTGGCAGTCTTTAAAACAGCGTTGTGTAGCGTTAAGTACTGCTGAAGCTGAGTACATCGCAATCTGTGAGGTCGCTAAGGAAGTGATATCAGTTAATGGATTATATTCTGAACTGACTGGCTATAACACTACTGTTACTATTTTTAGTGATAGTCAAAGTGCCAGTAAGCTAGTTTATACTCCTGCTATTGGAAAACGTTCTAAACACATAAACATAAGGTATCATTTCGTTAGAGAGTTAGCAGAGCAAAGGGTTATTTGTGTTGAATATTGTGAGACTGCCCTTATGCCTGCTGATATGATGACTAAGGGAGTTGGTAAGCAGAAACATGTGTTCTGCACAAAACATAGTGGATTAAGTGGGGGTGTTGAACCATGAAGGTTATAATGCACTATGTTCTAGGAGTAGAGTCTTCTTAGGTTGTTGCCTAGCAACTGTTATGTTCTGTTCTGTCATCTTATATTTTCAGATGAGTTTAATTTTATATTCATAAAATGTAAATTACTTGATTAAACCACTGTGTTACAATGATGTTCTATTTTCATTGAAAGCAAGCTCAGCCAACACTAACGATCAATAACACAAACTTACGGCTTAGTGGCAAACGACATCGCAGCAGGCCCAGAAAACTATGGTGGAATGAGCTGGGCTCCTTTAAAGTAGCGCACCCCCCTTAACAAATATTGATCCTTGCCAGCTTTGGGCAGAAAGAGGTGGAAAGGAAGGCCTATATCTAGCAGTGGGACATTCATCGTCATTATTTCAGCCGAAAGACGTCTACTGCTCCACATATAATAGAACTCCCCCAAGCATGCGCCCAGCCATACTATTTCAACCGGTTCTGTGCTTTCTGCATCCAGAGGATTCCTGCGGCCTACACAAGGTCATCGGTCGGTGTGGGAGGCTTCCCAACGCTATGTCTTTCGGTGCGCGCTCGCCACTCCAGAACCACCTAACATAACATATTTGAACATGAATAGCTTATAATAATATAAGTAGTGGTCACCCAATGGTCAAAATTCAACAATGATTTATTAATTTCTTTGTAATGCATTATTAAATAATTTTTCACTATAAACTTCCGTCCGCGTCGTTTTCGTAAAAAAGAGGTACCAAGGGGTTTTTGCTTCACGTATTAACATAGATATACATAGCATTCTCTGTCTACGATATAATAGATATATAGTTATTTAAGTTTTTCTAGGGCGATTTATTTTCTTTGAGAGTGATTAAAAAGATTTTATTCACCTTTTGACGAGCAAAAAACATAATTATGTACACGGGCTTTAAGAAAATAATATTACTGTCATAATCGCAGAACTTCAGTGTCAGAAGGATAAAAAATACTGTGGTGAAAAACATTGATGGGTTATTGCATTATAGTCACAAACAATACAATCATAAATTGAAGGTTCTATTCATAATTACATTTAGTGGTTGCAGTGCAAACCCACTAAACTAAAATGTCGAAGATTTCGACCCTTGATTTGCAGCCTCTACCCCGTAGAAAGAGATTCATACCGAAATATGAGGTGGAAGGCGTACATAAAATAACTCTAAGTGAAGAAACACAAATCCTTATAGACTCAGTAATAGGAATTCATGTTTATGCGCAATATCCTTGGACATACGTACGCAAGGAGAGAATTATAGAATCTATTGTATTAAGTGGTGAAATGTCCGAATTTTTTCCAATACGAAAGGAGTTACAGGAATATAGCGAAGTAGAGGTGCTCATTGGTTACATTGTAGATGAATCCAGTAACACTGACGACTTTTACGTATGTGTCACAACAGAAGCCAGGGATCATTGCAAACAGCAATCTGAAAGATTCATTAGAAGGCAGGAAAAGAAATTGGAAAAAGCTGTCCAGAAGAAACCTAGACCCTGGACAACTTTTGGAAGTGAGTGGGAAATTAACGAACTAAAACCCGTCAATACAAGAACCTTAATGGAGTTAGAAGTAAAAGCCAAGTTTCCCACTGAATATGAACCTGATAAATTTAAAATTAGGGATACTAACTCTGTCAGGGACGGCTTTATAGAGTTAAAGCCATTCAGACAGAAGTTCAATACTGTTATGCGACGAAGAATAGATTGTGCATCTCAGATTACTCCAGCAGTTGCACACAGAACTGCTCAAACTCAGCTTAAATATCCAAAAAATATGTGGACCCAATCTATTGCGGACTCTTTAGGTCACATTGCAGATTCTGTAGCTAGTGGTGACACTAGTCATGTTTATAAGGATGATGATGACGAAAGCTCAGATGACGAAAATAAAGACCAAAAACTACCACTTGACGAAGTAGGACTGGCTTCATACAAAGCTGCACTAGTACGTACGCGTCGACCGTCTTTTATAAGATTGATGAACAGTGTCGTTAGATCTCGACAAAGTGAATTTGAGTCTATGATAGAACTCAACGCAGTAATGGATATGTACCATAACGACTATCAACATCTCGGTACACACAAAATACATCGTGAAACCCTTGGTACCATGGCTTTTCAAGAATATGTTTGTTTTGCCGACGTCAGGGCTAAAGACAAGTTTGTATCCTGCGCAGCATTTCATCCGATGTGGTCTGGTATTGTAGCTATATCATACGCTGATGCTCATCCGGCTGTTATGCAGATACCTGCGGTCACACGTCAGGACCCGATTCAAAGAGCTGTTTATGGTTTAAATCCTGTTTTGATTTGGAGTCACATAGACAGCTTAATACCAAAACTGTATTTAGAATCACCCCGAGAAGTCAAGGTTCTTTCATTTTGCCCGTTTAATGAAAACATCCTGGTTGGTGGTTTAATTAGTGGACAAATAGTGATATGGGATTTAACAAATAAGCTAGAAAATGTCGAGAAAATTGAACTTCTCAGCGAAAAGAGAGAAAAATACCGAATTGCCATGAACGCTCATATGACGTGGATGAAACCTGTGCACGATATGGCGGTAGTAAGTGCTACTGTTTGTAGTAGTCTACAGAATTGTCATTTTCATACGGTTACTGCCATTAAATGGATATCACCAAATTTTTTTGTTACACCTACCGGAAAAATGTTGCCGACTGAGGATGACAAATCCTCGCTGCAGTTTATTAGTACTGGAGTTGAAGGATGTTTTTTGGTATGGAATATGTCAGTTGATAATTTAGGATTTGTTGAAAGTAAGAAAGTGAAGAAATCAAAGAGAGTTCCACGGCGGCCTTCAGCGTTGCTAACTAATGTTTCACCTTTTAAAATATTAGATCGGATTTTACAACCATGTTACAAAATTAAATTATGTCCACCAGATGTTCCTTGGGGATATTCCATACAGAGTTTTGGTATGACTCCTCCAAGTGTAAAATATGTTTATACTCCAAAAAATACCGGCACTGGTAGAAAATATTTTTCGTGTGAAATCTTAAAACAAGAAGTAAAAGACATGAATACGATTTTATATTTTGGTTCACATCACGGTTCTTTAGCTCGAGCAACTTGGGAAGGCCATGATTTCAATACAGGTGAAGCGGTGAATTCAGAGTTTGCTGATATAACATTCATAAGTAGAATACATGATGGTACTATAGTCACCACTCATAAAAATCCTCTAATTGATTCTATAACATTGACAGTAGGAGGCAAAATATTTGCAATTTGGTCTGACAAATTATTGGGTCGGCCACTAATTTGGAAGAAGCGTCCTTATCGTTTGACGGACGGGGCATGGTCACAGTATAAACCTAGTCTACTATTTATTGCAAATTCCGAAGGAGGTCTTGAAATCTGGGATCTGCTGTTAAGAAGCGACCAACCCATTTCAGTGCAAACACTTTCAGGGACAATGCTCACCGGTGTAAGTCTTCATACTTTGCCATTGACCAAAAATATGATCGGAGTGAGTGATATTAACGGCTGCTTTAGAATGTTTTTAAATCCACCGATATTTATGTTAGGAAAACAAAGCTACCTAGATCGCATGGAGGCTATGTTGGCGAGGGAATTAACAGTTAAGCATTCTTTTATAGCCTGGCAAGACGAGTTCATTAAAAAGCATCCTCAAGTTTTACTTGAAATAAAAAGAAAAGAAGGCTTGCTGTTCGCTGAAAAAGAGGAAGAAAAGCGTAGGGAGAAGGAACAAATGGATAAACAGCTCGAAAGTGAAAATGAAGCAAAGAGGTTAGAGAAATTAAAAATTGTAGGCCCAGAAGAGAAATGGCAAAAAATCATACAAAAATTAATAGAAAAAACAATTGCAGTAAAGAAAAGAATCAACAGAGCATTGTTAATAGAACACGAGAAACCATTGAGAGAATTAGAAATACAGCGCTTGGAGAAAGAAAGACGAATGTTGGAAATCATGAAAAGCCAAAAAGCTATTTTTAATGACACTGTTGCTATACTTTTCCCTGAGGCTATGGAGAAGCCGTATGTACCAAAGCAGAGTTTTTTTGCGGAAAATAGAGAAACACTTAAAAGAGGCTTTCTGGAAGATTATAACGTCATACGAAAATCTGCATCAACAATGGTCAAGAACAATCCGTATAAAAGGGATTTCCGATGGGAGTCCACTCTTGCCGAAGGAAAAGAGAGAAGAACTGCTTTAAATGCTAACGAAGATTTGGTGAAAATGCATTTTTCAAGAATTGAGGAGGATTTTAGAGATCCATCAAGTTACCAAATAAGTAGTAAGACTCAAACTCAAATAGAACAGGGAGCAGGAGAAGGAAAAGAAGAGTAGGTGAACAGCCTGTAGGTTTAATTTAAAGGCATATTTGACAACGTCACGTTCATTCCAGAATGAATCCACTTAGAATATTAGACATTTGTCAGCTTGAATAATGATGCCTTGAGCGAAATATAAAAACAATCTACATAATGTTGAAGCAATTTACTGTTGAAGCAGTAGGCATTATCCTACCGTGCTGCTAATCCGTGCATTATACAAGACGTTATTGTTCAACCCTGCAGGACACTACACCACTGTGAATTGCTGATGATGGCCGTGCAGGTCGCTCTTTTGGTCTTTTTCATCTCACATTTGTTTCCGGTGATGAATCATACAGCTGTTCAAACGCAGCAATTCACTGGCTGCAGGTTTTGTATTTAAATAATACTGTGTGAAAGGAATATTATTTGCTCGTTATTTTTCACGTTTCCTTTTATAAGGCCGAGATTGATCAACTTTATTTGGCTGAGCAGTATTCCTGTCACTTACACATATATGCCAAACTACAACTGCCAGATGAGACGGTAACATAAATCCATATCTAAACCAAAAGGCGTGCTAAATAACCGTAAGATCTAAATAAAGTTCCCTGCCAGGGGTGCGGGTTGTTCGAAAGTGATACCGCGGCTCCTGGCACACAGGCAACTGAGGGAATACGGGTGGGTTTTAGTCAGTAAAAGTCTGACACGCCCTCCTGCTCCACCCAGAGCGGGAGAAGTTATTTGACGATTTCTCACCCATTTTTTTTTTTAAAAGACCTAAGTAAATGGGCCACCTTTATAATAACATCATACTACTTTGTACACCTACATTTTGACAAATAAATTACTTACTTACTTAAGTAAAGTTTGTCTTAACTAACTTTCAGCTGACATAACAAACAGGGTGATTAACCTGTTTTATTTTATATGGTTAGTTTAGCAGAGTCTTAGATTTTCTTTTTCTTATTTTTCATTTAATTATATTGTTAAATAGTCGTTTATTAACACGCTTTTATTTTGTTTCAATGTTTAATTTGCATTAGTCACAAATAATTTTCTTGTAATGTTCTCATTCTGTTATGATTTTTTATGACTAGTTTAAATGACTCCCAGAATATATTTTTACGTTTTTAAACCTAATTATTTAAAATAATAATTTTATTTTAATGCTAACTTGTAATTTTATTTATTATAACAATTTTTATTTAAATTTTCTGTGTTTTTATTATTAGTATAATTCTTTTTTCATTATTAGTTATGGGCAGTGATCGGATAATCCGGCGCTAATATACCTAAACTTCACATTAATTCCCACGAAATAATAATACGGATATGCCTTTCAGAATCTCGGATCCCGGAATCGTTTGAAGTTATAGTTAACTTGTTATGAAAATGAAAAGAAATCATTGAACAATGCTTACATACTTATTCGTACTTTCAAGACGGCAGTTCCTTGTATTTTTTTTAGGTTTATAAAGCTGATTCTAATGGAACTTTTACGTTTACAATGAAAGTTTTTATGAGAACTGGTTTAGTAACAGGCCAGCAGCCTTAACTACTTAACCACATTGTGCACATTATAATTTTTTATTGATATTCCATTTGTTTTCAATAAAATAAAGATACCAAATCAAAATAACCACTGCTATAATTTCATTAAGTTTGTTATAGTTGTTTTTACATAATTGATCAATCCCGGGAACCCGAGATTACTTATTTATTCAGAAAGGAATGTCCATTATTATTCTTTCGTGGGAAGAAGTTTAGGTATTTAAGTGCCCGATTATCCAATCATTGGTTTTGAATAACTCAAATTGCACTTAGGAAATAAGAATAGGTACCACGGAAGAAGATAGGTACTTATTTCGTTCGGAACGTATGGATACTAATTATGTGTTGTGTACTACTCGCTATCAGCGTGTGTATGAACAGAAGTACATATGAACGTAAATGAAGCAAACGTTTCTTTCTTTTCGGTGTGTAGTTTTGCCTTCCCTCATAGTAAGAGGGCCTGAGTTTATGTTTGAGTGTATGGACCGGTTTTTGTTAATTTACCCCAAAATTACCGTTAAGTTTATTTGGGTTATCCCGTCTATCCACCTCAAAAGATCCATCCTAGGATATACGGAAACACATGTCCGAGAATCCACCCTAGGTACATTCCTGTAAACGAAATTTAACGGAATTTATATTTTAGGGTTGATTCTTGAACTTGTGTCCGCGTATCCTAAGGTGGGTTATTTTTCACCTTAGGGTGGATTTTTTGGGGTAGATAAAAGGAATAACCGCTTTATTTTTATAAGCCATCAAGTAATAAGTGACAGTTATTGATTTATAAGCCTTAATTTCTTAATTTTTTATAAGCCTTTTTTTTCTCGGGACGGTCGGATTGCCCCAACGCAGATGTATACGTACATCCGCGGTGGGGTGACCCAGACTGCCAGGCACTTCTTCTCCTGCAACCGAGCGGGTGGGCAGGTTGCGGATAGCCCAACTCCGGGAGCGAGGTTGACCATAACGGCCGAACTTGCGCCCGGAGCATCTTGAAAGAGATCCCGGACAAGAGAAGTTCCCGACGGCCAAAATCCCAGGCCCAGGGTAACCTATACACCTCCTCCTATGCACCAAACACCCCAAATATAGTACCAACCCTACCTATCCAGACCATCCCGTCTACTCCTAAACCCTTGGGCCAAATCCCAGACCCAAGGTGACCCCAAACGAACCCATCCTTTCCAACTAAAATACCTCCCTCCTATCCTCACATCCTGTCGGTCCTAGAGGAGGGGTAACCTCGCTTCCAAAAAAGCCCACCCCCCCAAAAAAAAGAAAATGCAGAAGGAAAGAGAAACTACCCAGGTGGGTCCCGGCCAAGCCGGGGAATCCCACACCGCTACGGCGGTCAGCCCCCATCGTATTCTGGGGGGGGCAACCGACTGCACTCCTTTGCCGCGCTCTTCAGCGCAGCCGGCTGCTGATACAGCGCCCAACACACAGGCAGCGAATAACGCGCCGCAAAACCCAACCCTGGCTGCGACCAACGCGCCCTTAAACCCAACTACGGCTGCAACAGAAGCGCCACAACCCACGACCCGGTGTATGCCACCCACGAGCCTCTGGCAACAGAGCATCGTGAGGAATAGCATCACCAACCCAGACAACGACCAAGACCGACACAGACGAAGAGGGACGGGGAAGGAGGACGAGCCTGGCAGCTCAATTACTTTCCCGGTTGATGAAGTACGCCTGCTGAATAAGCGCGGAAAAATCCCTGCCCGGGAGAGAAGAGTGGGCGACCGAAAGCGCCATACCCGCGGCGGCAGTAGCCAGCGCGAGGTGCAATCGGCCGCCGAAAAGGCAGAGGCTGAGGCAGTACGCGACCAGCCGTTAGTCCGCGAGGGGGAAACCCAGCGCGAAAAGCGGCCGGACGCGGAACCACGCAACCGCCCGTTAGTCCGCGAGGGGGAAACCCAGCGCGAAAAGCGGCCGGATGCGGAGCCACGCGACCAGCCGTTAGTCCGCGGAGGGGCAACCCAGCGCGAAACGCGGCCGGACGCGGTGCCGCGCGACCGACCGTTAGTCCGCGAGGGGGAAACCCAGCGCGAAACGCGGCCGGACGCGTCACAGTCTGCCGGGACCGTCAATCGACCCCTGAACTCCGACAACACCCTCGACAGACCTCGACCCAACAAGAACAGAGGTAGGCGGTATAAACCAGCACACGCACAGGCGCAGCCGGCAACGAACACCATGCCGGGCACCTCCAAGTCGCAGCCTGGACCAAGCGGTACAGGACCGACGAAGAGGGAGCGCCCTGACGACACGGCTTCGCCGAGTACGCTACAAGGGCACGCCAAGCGTGTGAGGGTTCACTCCGCCCAGGGGGAGCAGAGAACCTACGCGCGAGCCACGAAGGACATTCCTGCGAGGCTGGCCGTAGCAATCTGCTTCCCTCCCCCCTCTCGTGACCTGACTAAGGAAGAGGCAGAGCACGTTAAGACTGACCTAGAAGCCCGACTGATGGACACAAACCCGACGGCACCACTCCCGGCCTTCCGTGGATACCCACGGGTAGCGGAAGGCACCGTGCAGATGTGGTGCGAGGACGATTATGCCCTGACCTGGCTGACCCAAAACGTACCCCTAATTAAACTTGCAGACACCGACCTCGCACTGACAGTACTCAAACAGTCCGACGTGCCCACCCGTGTCCGAGCCTCGCTTTTCGTCCCCCGTTACAAGGGTGACGTAGCCCGGCTCCAAAGTATTCTGATCCGTCAGAATACTTGGTATGACATTGCAAGGTGGTCACTGTACAGGGCGACTACCGTCGGTGGCGACAACTATGGGACATACCTGACCCTGGGTGTTCCACCGGAGGAAGCCGAAAGGGTCCTAGCCCGGGAGCGACGTATATCGTACCTCTTGGGGTCGATATACGTGCGCTTCTGGCCCACGACCCTACCCTGTGACACCAAGACTGACAGCACAGACGATAAGACCGCACCGACAACGACAAAGACGAATGACACCGACATAGCCCAGCTCGAGGAGGTCATGGCCCGAGCAGCAATGGATGACGATGACGACACCATACCACCCACATCGCCTGGCTGGAACGAGCAACTGCTTGCCTCGTCGCCGGGCGACGGACACGAAGACCAGCTCAGAGTGGAGGAGGCGGAGAGACTATCCGATGGATCCATCTCCGACTAACTCCACTTCACCGCCGTCACCGCCCTTAAATATCATCCAAACCAACCTCCAACACAGCCAGACTGCCACGGCTAGCTTACGCAGGGCCTTGGAGGTTAAGCCCCGAACAATCGCACTGATCCAAGAGCCGTGGATCAGGAACAACAGAATCTGCGGCCTCGGCAACATCGGAGGTAAGCTAATCCTTAACACACATGGTGCGGAAAAACCACGTACCTGTGTATACATCCCCAAAGAAATCCCGACCACACCACTCACTCAATTCTGTTCCAGAGACCTGACAGCTGTCAGGCTCCAGACCGCATGTGACGTTCCAGATGTTGTACTGGCCTCGGTGTATATGCCAGGCGAGGACGCTAATTGCCCGCCAAAAGAGATGGCCGACCTGGTGCAACACTGCGAGCGTGCCAGGCTGGAACTGATCATCTGCACCGACTCCAACGCCCACCACCCGCTCTGGGGCAGTGATTCAGCGAACTCCAGAGGAGAGGTACTATCCACCTATTTATTCTCTACTAACCTTAACATTGTTAACCGAGGCTCTGAACCCACTTGGGTCACAGTCCGTGGACAAACAATCATCGACCTAACTCTCGCCACAGAAACCGCGACAAACCTCATCGCTAACTGGCACGTATCGGACGAGCCTTCCAGCTCAGACCACAGAAGAATCCGATTCACACTAGCTACCCACATAAAGGAGCCAGAACCGAAACGTAACCCGCGTCGCACCAAGGTGCCCGAGTACAAACGGCTTCTGGCGGCTCTATTAGAAAGGCACCTATCACAGGTAACTGTAAAAGACACTGCACAACTGGAATATACCGTGACAAAACTATCAGAATACCTAATTGAAGCATACCACGCATGCTGCAAACTAAGGGCGCCACCAAACAACAGCGTGAGGAACCCCTGGTGGAACGCCGAACTGGGTAAACTCAGAGATACACTAAGACAACAATTCAATAGAGCCAAAAACACTAGGCTTCCAGACGATTGGGAGCAATACAAAGAAACCCAATACTTATACAAAAAGCAGATTAGAACTGCCAGAAGGGCGGCATGGCGGAAATTCTGCGAATCCATCGAAACCAACAACGAAGCCGCAAGGGTTCGAAAAATCCTATCGACCGATCAGGATCGAAGCCTTGGCGCGCTGAAAAAACCCGACAGCTCTTACACACTAACCGACTATGAAACCAGCAAAGTCCTTCTCGAGACTCACTTCCCAGGCTGCAATCTCCTAGAGAACAGGACGTGGGAGGCTGAGCCAGAATGGGCACCTACAGACCAAGACTGGTCCAGAGCCCACAGCATAGTAACAGAAGACAGGGTCAAGTGGGCTATAAACACCTTTCAGCCCTACAAGTCCCCAGGGCTAGACGGAATCTTCCCAGCCCTACTGCAGTGGGGGGTTGACCACTTGATACCACGCTTGGTGAAGATCTACCGTACCTGTATAGCACTCAGATACATACCCCTAGCGTGGCGCGAAGTGAAAGTCATTTTCATACCCAAACCAGGCAAACCAGACTATACACAACCCAAGGCCTATAGGCCCATAAGTCTCACATCCTTCTTACTGAAAACCCTCGAGAGACTCTGTGATAGGCATATCCGAGACGGACCTCTCCGGGTAAAACCACTTCATAAACAACAGCACGCATATTCCACTGGCAGATCAACAGAATCCGCACTCCATAGCGTGGTATCCAAAATTGAATGCGCAGTGGACCACAAATGCTCAGCACTGGCTGCTTTTATTGATATCGAGGGCGCCTTTGACAAGACCATGTTTAGCAGCATAAACATGGCCCTCGAGAGACACAACATTGATACGACCCTGAGTGGGTGGATTACCAATATGCTCAAATTGAGAGCGGTACAAGTTACCGTAAACGACACTACAAGGGCAGTAGTGGCGAAGGGCTGTCCACAAGGGGGAGTCCTCTCGCCACTTCTATGGAACCTGGTAGTAGACAGCCTCATTAAAACACTGAATGACAAAGGTTACTTCACCGTAGGCTACGCCGATGATCTAACCATAATAATAAATGGCACCCATGAAAACACCCTATGCAACCTAATGCGCCAAGCCCTGAAAATAGTCGAAGACTGGTGCAACAAACACCAACTATCAGTAAATCCAACAAAAACCGAACTGATCCTCTTCACGAAAAAGAGGAAACTCGCGGAACTGAAACTTCCGCGTCTGTTTGGCTCCACCCTAAGCCTAGCAACTGAAACCAAATACCTGGGCATATATTTGGACAAACAGCTGAATTGGGCAAAACATACCAACTACATCACTACAAAAGCCAGCATATCCCTGTGGCAGTGCAAGCGAATGCTTGGCAGGAACTGGGGCATTAGCCCCAGAGTCACCCACTGGCTGTACACCACAGTTATTCGACCAATTATTACATACGGCTCAATAGTCTGGTGGCCCAGAACAGACTTAGGCACAGCACAAAAAGACCTTGAAAAGCTGCAGCGGTGCGCCTGTGTGGCAATCACCGGCTGCATGAGAACTACACCCACTGCTGCCCTACAGGCAATGTTGGGGCTGCCCCCTCTACATCTCATAGTGCGGGAGGAGGCAGCACTGGCTGCCTTGAGGCTAGACATAGCAGGAACCCTAAGCAAAGACTCTAGGGTCAAGCACACACGCATTAAGGATGATGCGATCAAGCGACAGCCAATGATGGCATCACCCTGTGATAAAACCCCGAAATTGCATTACTTCCAGAGACACTACAACGTAGTACTCATAGAAGAACAATACGATCACTCAGGCCCGGATGAGCTAAGAGTTTACACTGATGGATCAAAGACCGACTCCGGAACCGGAGTCGGAGTTTTCTCACAAGACCTTAACATAAACATATCCAGCCCGCTGGGAATGCTAAACACCGTATACCAAGCGGAATGTGTGGGCATTATACAAGCGGCGTACGCCATAGAAGCTAGGAGGGTCACAGACACACACATACGTATACTCTCCGACAGTGCTTCAGTTCTCCAATCCCTACGAAAAAAATACATTACATCGAGTTTAGCACTAGAATGCCATAATGCACTAGAAAGAGTAACGGTTGCCAACCGCAACTCTGTGACACTGCAATGGATAAAAGGACATAGTGGATCGCTAGGCAACGATGCTGCTGACGAACTGGCCAGAAGGGCATCCAGCGCGTCAGTATGTGGTCCCGAGCCCATCGTGCCCATCCCCTTCAACCAACTACGCAGGTGGCTTCAAGAATACACCCACACACAAGCCGAGTGCTGGTGGAACCTAACACCAGGCTGCAGGCAGTCTAGGGAAGCAATGCCATCCTTGGATGGCAGGCTGACCAGACGACTGTTACGCCTGGACAGGAAAGATCTGCGTCTGGTGACTGGAACCATCACAGGACACTGCCCACTAAACAAACACTTCTACACAATAGGCATAACAGACAGCCCCTTGTGCAGGGCTTGCATGGAGGCCGAGGAGACCGTCACGCATGTGCTTTTCGAATGCACAGGCGTAGCCCAGATTAGAACAGAAACCCTCGGGGAACCCAAATGTTACACAGATATTCTCAACAGACCAGGAGTTATAGCCAACTTCTGGAGGGAGGTGGGCTGGCTGGAATGACAACCGAAGGCCGCCATGGCTCACGCACAATGGTCCACTTGAAGGACTAAGTGCGGAAACCAAAACCCTTAACATAGAACATAGAACAAGCCTTAATTTTGCATAAACTTGCTCGATTAAACCATAGTTTGCATTGAAGATATTTATGAAAGAGTAATTTTAGCTTAAAGTGGGTTAAAGTGATTCTGAAGCGAGTGCCTTTGGCGTCGGTCAGTTGAGTGAACTGAATAGCATTGCAGCTACTAAATGGAGAAGAACTTGTGGGTCAAAGTTTAAAGTGGGCAACCGAAGCTGGAAAATTTAATGGTTTGGTCATGTTTTCCCGTATATTTTAAGAGCATTCATTCCACGCGGGCTGGCAACAACGCATTTATGGCAATTTCGTTATTATTTCATTAAATAGAAACAAATGTAAACATTTTTTTCAGCCATGCACTTGCACTGATCGTTGATATTTTAAAAGTTTATATATGTATGCTATTTTTTTATAGTTATTTTAGTACTTACTTAAAAAAATCGACATACCATCAGTTATTTTCTATTTGCATTATTAAGTACGATTAAACGTTTTTATTAAAGATTAAACGTGTTACAAACAATTATAAATACCAACAATCTAGTGCAAGGCTGAAAAAATATTTACTTTTGTTTGTATTTAATGAATAATCACGAAGAATTGCCATAAATGCGTCATTGCCAGCCCGCGTTAGGAGAACGCTCTTAAAAAGAGTTTAAAGTAATGTTCTACCTTGTTACTGCCGAAGTAAAAGTAGCTGAATATTTTATGCTAGAGATTGTACGGAAGTCGATTTACCTTTCTTATCTAATCTAATCTTAGAAGCCACTGCATGACAAGCGCTTCCCAAGAGGGAAGACAGAATTGTGGGTAAAAAAGAGATTTTTTACCCACAATTCTGTCTTTTGCTAGTGCTGGCTAGTTTCGATAGGAGTCAAGGTCGACCCGCCATCTTCGTCTCAGCCTGCCGCCATGGCGCGTGCGTTTAGTGGGGTCCAACCAGTGGTTCCTTAAGCCCATTTGTCATCTGGCATTACAGAATTTTATTTGTCATCATCATCATCATCATCATTTCAGCTGGAAGACGTCCACTGCTGGACATAGGCCTCCCCCAATTTGGGGGGGCTTGCCATAATCGCCACGCTTGGCAGGCGGGTTGGCGAAAGCAGTATGTTGGTAAAATGCATAGAGAACGCTGCTGCCCATTCTCTAGTATCTCTCTAGTAGTTTTATTTTTATAAAAGCTTTAATACCAGTTAGGCAGAAGTGTAAGTATTGTAGGTATACCCACAACGAGACAAAGCAATGGCAATAGCCAATTTCTGACACCAACGGGGTGATTGCTTAACACAGGAGAAAAGAGGAAATGAATGGAATGCCTTTCATCATTGCTTCAGCGGTTAAAAAAACTAGTCTTCTCAAAAACGTCAAAAACGCAATGAATGTGGCTGATCTGTTAAAATGAAACGCTTTGCCGTACACTATCATTTTATGTGTAATCATAATCATAATCATAATACTAAACTTTATTCACGAATAAGAGACAACCATACAGAGTAACTTAATAATAAACACAAAAAAGAAGAATCGCTTAAAATAATTTCGACAATAAAATTTAGACAACAGTTGGAGAATGTGAGATGCTAGATTGTAAAGATAGCTTGGTTGTCTTCGGACTGATTCGCCCTATCCCCTCGTACTAGTATATAACTGTATCACGAGCGGATAGTTTTCCTCAACCTTAGAAACAGATTCCCACAAGGTTCCAGTAAAAAGTCACATAATTATGTAGTTAAGCAGATTGATTACATACTGTATAGGTAGTAAATCATAGTACAGTGTGTAACGCAACTGCCCCGTAGTTCTCTTGGTATCATTCTATTATTCAAAAGTGTAATAAAATAGTCCTTCACTTCTGAGATTGTGTCAGACTCTTAGTTAAATGAAATTTATGGATGGTCTGACGCTTAACTCGGTTACCTATTTCCAAGAAAAGTAATTTTATGAATCACGCTTTCTTCCCCATCCATTTAATATTCATAACAGTGGATCGGGTTTTGAAAATTTCAATATCTTGTAATTTTCCTTTGTAATGGCAGTACAGAGTTTAATATTAAAACTCACTCGAGTCCTGGCCAATGCCAATAACGTGCTGAAAAGACTGAACGAACATTAAACGAACTTGTGTAAAACATCGATCTGTCTCTGACATCTTAATTTTTTTTACGATTCATACAGAGTAGCCAATTCGAAACTTTAAATTAAGATACTTTTGGCAATTTTGGATGAAAAATAACATTCGCCAAGTCTCTACATTTTGCTGGTTTGCGATCGCTTTTTACCGTGTCGCATACTTTATTAGGTATTCTAATAACAGGGGCAGCAAATATTCTGCTTTATGTGTTCAACATTGACCATGATACATCCCTTTAGATAACCCCAAAGTGAAAGTCAGGATCTGACCAATCTGGTAAGTTTATGATACGGATGAATTACGTGTACATTTAATTAATTTAATTGTTCTTTATTTTTATTTTATTTTGTATGCTTAAGAATTTAGGGTTCCTGTCTGAGTCCACAAAAGTTGATGTTCTCCACAATAGTGTCTATTTAGTAAACATTTACAGACCCTCTATGATTAAAATGGGATTAATAACCGGTACTGATTTGTTTAAAAAAATCGGATTGTTATTCAATCCGTTCCTTTAGGATTAAATTACTAAAATTAATGCTGTAGTCATGGTCTTATAAATGGTAAATAACGGATTTGCCACAATCTAAGTAGTAAATATCAAAGGATCGTAAAATTTGGCGCCAAACGGAAATTGTACTTATAAATTCGAGTTCCACCCTAAAGGATCTGAATACGTTTAGCGCTAGACGTATTTAATGACTGTGATGCAAGCAGACTAAAATTACCAAAGATTTGTTGATCAGTTACTGGATCACACGATACCTTTTGGTAAGACTGGTTGTCAGACTTTCGGGTCACTGACGACCCGTAACGACTGACAAAGATCCACGAATGACAGCCGGAACCAACGGTGCGGTAACGTGCTGAGCCACGCGGCTATTATTACTTAGTTAAAGCCCTTCACAAAATGGTTATTTCCATGAAAATAACGGTGTATTCTGGTCCACTTAATGATACCTGACTACCCTATTTTATTCAATTCAAAGCGTGTTAAATAATTCACGGAAACATAATCTACCTATTATTCAGAATCCACTAACGAAGGATCTAATCACGTAATTCACACATTTGCTTTGTAAAGAGCAGTCGCAACCAAAGGTGCGGGTCCTAAATAAATACTTCATTCAGGGGATGATCCTGTTGATCAACATGATTAACTGTGAACGAGTCGTGTCGACCAAGACGATATGAAAAGATAATGAAGACGGTTTTATTGAGTTACTTGTACGTCACTACATGCTTAACAAAAATAAAAGAAGAAGAAAAAAAGTATAATTAAGTCTCAGTGCCTTTGTGTCAGTACGAGCTATTTGAAAATTACTTCATGTTGTGGTTAAAAGATTAGCTAATCAGCAAGGTTGGCCAGCTGGCTAAGGTGCACTTACCTTGTTGAGAACGATGCGGACGAAATTTGTAATATTATTTTAAGACTTACCTTTTCAATAACGTAAATATTTAAAGAAGTAAAGTATGATAATACTATGTCCAGCTGCGTCTATCGGCTGAAATAATGAGCAAATCAAGTAATTAAGGTAAATATAACTTACCACATTAAGCTCCTCCATGTCTTCGCAGTTAAACGATGTCCTGCATAGTTTGCGCTTCATAAGTGCTGGGTTCAGGTCTGCTGTTCGAAGAAATTCACTGGATGATGACACCGAGCTGGAAGATCAGCATCTGAAAAGATAAAATAAAGTGGTAATTGTTGATTATAGGCATGACAAGTGTGTTTTCAACCAGTGGTGCCGATTCTGTTGTCACAAAATTCTCTAAACTAAACTAAAAATCACCAAAATTTTGTTTATTCCTGTCAAACGACGATTTCCCATTCTGAAATTGACTAAAGTGACACAACTTAACTATATTTTAGTTTGACAGCACTAAGATTGCACTGAATTATTAATTTAGTGAAGATGGTAATTTTGCTATTCTGAGTTTGCCGTTTTTCACCAAAAATGTTGACTATATTAATTTTTCCAACTAAATCTGACTATTTTTAATCGCGATTAAAAAAGTGTGGAATAAAACTAGTGGTCATGAACTAAAATTCACACCAACACTTCGACTTGAGGTGCAAAAACAGTACTGATCTTTTTTTTTCTTTTCATTTGTTTATATCTCGAAAATGGTGTGTCCTATCGCAAAAATGATGATAATTTCGACCCCCTTTAATAAAACCGTAAGCTCCATAATCTCAAAATGTAGGTAATTTTTTTTTTTCCAAACAAAAAGTTAAAAAACCCATATAAAAAACGTCGAAGCTGCCCCCCTGCGCACGCTTCATTCAGCTCTTACAAAAAATCATTGCGTAGGCCACACAAGTACCACGTTGCGAAGCCAAAAGAAAAAAAAACACCACCTGCAGGCTTGGCACGACAACCGTAGAGAAGCGTTTTGTCGACGGAAGACTAGACAAAAATGACGTTTCCGTGTAGACAGTTGTCAATTTTTCACCGAGAAATGTAGACAAGCGATTTCTATTCTACAGTAGAGTAGAAATAGAAAGCGTCATGCTAAGCCTGCAGGAATCGCGATTGTCAAATTCGATTTTAGTTGTGTCAAAATTATTTTTTAGTTTAGAGATTATTTTTTGCAGAATAGCTTTAAGATTCTCATAGTCAAAAGTAAGGAATTTTAGTGATAATTTAGTTAGTTTAGTTCGGTGTACAACAGAATCGGCACCAGTGTTTAACATGTGCCTATAAATATACCGACATCTTTGTACAGTTCGTACTGGTTCTTTACGAAAAACACACCTACTGATAAATTGTTAATTAATTCTGTACTTAAATAAATAGATATACTCGTACAAATATATAGGCACAAAAACTAAACCAAAAAACTCTTCAGATTAATAGCTAAGAAGTTTGATTTTTTGAACGAGCTAATAATCTCTGAACTCATAATCAGATTTGAAAAAAAATATTTTTCATTTGATAGACCAATTCTGGAGAAAGGTTATAGACTATTTACGATCACGCTAGGAGCCTTAGGAGATGAACAAAAGAAACATAAGGCTAAGGACGGGCGATGCAATGCGATGGGGTGGGACGGAGGAACAAGAAATTTCACGCGGCCAAGGTCGCGGGCAGAAGCTTTTTTTTTTAGAGTGGGAAATCCTCAAATAACTTCTCCCGCTCTGGGTGGAGCGGGAGGGCATGTCAGACTTTTACTAACTAAAACCCACCCGTGTTCCTTCAGTTGCCTGTGTGCCAGGGGCTACGGTATCTCTTTCGAACAACCCGCACCCCTGGCAGGAATCGGCCCTTGCGGACCCCACCAGTTGGTGCTGACCTCTCTTTGAGGCGCGCGTGGAACACAACGCGTCGTCGACCCGGGAAGCCAATAGGGTATGAACACATTTTACACGTCAAAAATAAAAGTACGTTGTAAAATTAGGTGAGGTGGGTGTTTGCTATCTGATTGAATGACTACTACTATGTATAAGTACATGTAAACATATGTATACAGGATAAGTTTTTATCTAGTGCGCAAACTGTAACCATGAAATCAGTATATCATTCTAGACTGTTTTTGTATAACCGACGAATAATTTCAAGCAACACAGAAATTATTCGTCGGTTATACAAAAAAAAAAATCTGCTGTTCCATACATTTTAACCGAGTAGGTATTGCACTTTTTTATGAAACTGCTGATTTTTTTTTGTATAATCGATGAAAAAGTTCTGTGCTGGCGGGTCTAGAATGATATGCTGAATTCATAGTTACAGTTTGCGCACTGAAAAAAACTTATCCCGTATAGCTTTATGTAAAGAAGCTCGTAACTACGTGAATTGAGATTACCATAATTTATTCTCAGGGTAGTGTTGATTTTGAAGGGATATCGGCTTAATTCCTACTTTTAGCAAGCAGATTATGTTATCAGCACACACTTTGTTAGGCTAATCCAACCTTTTAGGATGAATTACAGACATTTATCCCTCTAAGGGCTGACTTTGCCAAAGTCGATATCTTGTATCCGTAGAATAAAATTTACGTCTGACAATTCTGCTATAGAAAATCTGTCAAAAAAAAAAATATTCTCAGGATAAGACTTTTTCTAGGTATAAAAGTTTGGTGAAATTCGCCCTAAGTTCATTATTAATGGCGCACGTGAGGGAGAGGCAGTATATGCGCCCTCACGGCCGTAGTCGCCGCGGGAGAAGCCCTGGGCGTCGGGAATCCCAGGCTGATTCCCGGCCACCGTAGGCGCGGGCTTGCGGACGGCGAGTAATGGGTAGCTCGCTGTCCGGTAAGGACCAAGCCCGGGTCGACGGCGCGTTGTGTTCCACGCGCGCCTCAAAGAGATGTCAGCACCAATAGGTGGGGTCCGCAAGGACCGATGCCTGCCAGGGGTGCGGGTTGTTCGAAAGAGATACCGCGGCCCCTGGCACACAGGCAACTGAGGGAACACGGGTGGGTTTTAGTCAGTAAAAGTCTGACACGCCCTTCCGCTCCACCCAGAGCGGGAGAAGTTATTTGATGATTTCCAAACCAAAAAAAATAATCGTAAATAATGATAGCGATTAGGTAAATTAAACGACCGATAAACTTCAAATGCTACTTAGGAATCATAGATACATTTTAAGTTGACCAAGAAAGAAGGTCCTTTGACACCTTTATAAAACCCTCGTTAAGATGGAAGGTAATTTATTACTCGTTTTAGACCCAGTGGTACCCTAAGGCTCGTTTATCGGAATGAAACATCGCCCCTTAGCGATAGCAGTGACCCTAAATCACGTATAAGCTGCAGAATATTCAACAGAAGAGATCAGTCGACACCCGTCTGGTCTGAAAATAAAACCTCTATTTAAGGGAGAAATGCTAATGTCAAGTTTCTCGTAGTAACCGTAATCACGAGTACTTTTTTATATATGGTAGTAACCTAATATGAAAAATAAAATACTCTATGTATTACTGACACCATGGATTAACTTCAAATTATATTTTTTGCTATGATTTTCAGCTCAGGCACAAAATAGAATGCGAGGAGTTGATCTGCCTTGCAATACTTATCCAAGAAATACTTCACCACAGAAAATTATATGTTATTGTACGTTGTAAAGGTTAGTATTATATTAACATAAGACGTGGGACCGATGGGATTACCCATTGTGCATCATCCCTTATTTAGCAGGCGATGAATTTTCAAAAATCTTTCCCTAGTGCTCAGTTTTGCTATTTAGGTGCGGGTTGTTCGAAATAGATACCGCGGCTCCTGGCACACAGGCAACTAAAGGAAAACGGGTGAGTTTTATCCAGTAAAAGTCTGACACGCCCTCCTGCTCCACCCAGAGCGAGAGAAGTTATTTGATGATCTCCCACCCAAAAAAAAAACCCATTGAAGGATACTAAACGAGACAATATACATTTTATTACTATTACGTCGACGGGTGTTTAGTGTCTCGCTAAGTGAAGAAGTGTGGTGCGAAACTTCATGGTTCATGCTTGATTGAGTAGATACTAATTTTGAGTACTGTACGGCTGTAGTTTCCTTTACTGTTGACGCAAGACAGTCTGCAAGGTGGTACCCGGCTGATAGTCTAGGGTACCTACGCCGGACGTTGATTTAGTGTTCATACACACGAACGGCACGCGTCAACGACAGAGGAAACTACGACAACGTGCCGTCCGGCATAGGTAACTTAGACTGTCAGCCGGGTACCGCCTTGCTGACTGTTTTGTGTAGCGGCAGAATCATCTACAGCCGTCACCAACGTGCCGCTGTTTGAGTACGGTGTTCAAATACACGAGCGGCATGTTGTTGACGGCTGCACTTGCCTCTGCCATCGCGCGTGGCGCTCGTGTGTATGAACACTTCAGTATTGCCACTAGTCAGGGCCATTTGATGAATGCATCTTCAAACGTCTCTAATATACCAACAGCATCTGCATTGTATCACACTAGTTTCCTCGTTCCATTGCATAAATGCCCATAATTCACATCAATGAGCTAATGTTAGGTACCTACCATATTGCCGAATGAATCTCTCGTATTAAATATTCCGAATATTCATTGTTCCAATGGAAATACGATTTTCAGGCTTTACCGGTTATTTGATATTGAAGCGAATATTCAATTTATTTATGTTGCAGCTTTTGTTGCAATGTACCTACCTATATTTTGTAAAACGACAATTGTGATTCTGATTTTATTTTTAGGAGAATGGTTTATTTTTGTAAACGTGTTTTTCTGTAATATATTGTACAATGTAAGTGCTCTATTCATGGTATTATAATTATCGAGATGTTAAAAAGCTTTTTTAAGATAAGTGACAAATTGACATAATATTGATGCAATATAAGCTATTAGATTTTTTTAACTTTAATTTGATAATAAGACGAATTCAGTAGAACCATTTTAATGAAGATAGAAGTTGTCTGCGGGAGCCATATATGTGTCACTTCAGTCCTTATAAAATGAACCAAGTTGGTATAGTATCAATAGTAAACTAAGTAACTGTGAAGTTTGAAGACTTATAGAAAACCTTGAGTTTAAGAGTTGATTTTATGCAATAAAGTTATCAAGAATTTACTAAATCACAAGCGAAGCAAACATCTATCGCGAAGTACTAGTGAAATGTTCATTTAATACTTTTAAAGAACCGCGTAGGAAGAAGTTTTCGAAAAAATCAAACCCACTCAGTACTCTGAATGGAACCAATTCCGATTATTTCGGGTATTAAATACTTGATTGGAACGGGATTTAATAATAAAAAGTTGATAGCAATTACGTCTCGAATGTATGATTGAAATGTAAAAAGAATTACGTTTAGGCCTTATGATGTGGGTGGAATATTTCAACTTATTTTTTTTCGTATCGACACAAGCTACGTATATGTATACCTACATACGAGTAGAATGAATTTTTACTAAACTATGAGTCGTAGAGCCTGAAGTTCTATCTCAAAAATTCATCCTATATGTATTTATATCTGCATATCGGCATGTCAAATACTGGTACTTTCTCAGCGTCATCCGGTTTTTTTTTAGGGTGGGAATTCATCAAATAACTTGTCCCGCTCTCGGTGGAGCAGGAGGGCGTGTCAGACTTTTACTGACTAAAAACCCACCCGTGTTCCCTCACTTGCCTGTGTGCCAGGGGCCACAGTATCTCTTTCGAACAACCCGCACCCCTGGCAGGCATCGGCCCTTGCGGGGGGTCCGCCAGTTGGTGCTGACATCTCTTTGAGGCGTGCGTGGATCACAACGCACCGTCGACTTCGGCTTGGTCCTTACCAGACAGCGAGCTACCCATTACTCGCCGTCCGCAAGCCCACGCCTACGGTGGCCGGGAATCAGCCTGGGATTCCCGACGCCCAGGGCTTCTCCCGCGGCGACTAAGACCGTGAGGGCGCATATACTGCCTCTCCCTCACGTGCGCCGCCTCACTCTTTGCGAGCATTACTGCTTCGCAGTAGGAGGCGACGGCTACCCATGCACTCTCGCTTCGTACTATGGCCTGGACCAGGGCCGGACGCGAGAGATCGCCGCCGCCGATCGCCTCCACGGGGACACGGCGCGGTGGTGGTCCACCCAAGCCGGGCAGACCTCCACCGTATGCTCCACCGTGTCCTCAGCTGCATACGGTTAGACTGGAAAACGACCCCGCATCATTGGGCAGATAATGATAATCTAGAATTTGCCTTATATGTATTTTATACGAAGTAGCTAATAATATAATGGGCTGTGAGTTGCTAAGACTAAGTTCCTAATCGAAAGAGCCACTGTACTTGACAGCCTTGTAATAGTGTGGTTAAGAAAACAAGATTATCAATACCTATCAGAGAACACAATAAAAAGTTATGAAATTTTAAATAAAAGTTTGATGCTTCGAAAAACCCGAAATTATTAAAGTGAAAAGTTTAGTTACATTTTTCATTTGAAAAAAATTGAGAACAAAATAAACGAAAGTACCATCATGCCTTAAAGACACTTTCTTATTTTCAATTTGCTGCAAAAATAAATAATGTTCAGAAAAACAAAATCATCTCTAACCCTTAGGCCCAGCGCACACTGCCTTGCGGTGGAACGCGGTGCGTTTATTCTACCACACGGTAAAATAAACGTATTCACGGGGCCGCGCACTGCGGCGAAACAAACGCAAGTTTTGTCATTCGAACTCCAGCTGTGGTGCATACACAATATCATAAACTTCCTCCCAAAATCTTGTCTTCAATATTCTGTCCGAATATTCAGGTACATGTTTGTTTCATATAGCTTGTCTGACTCCTCAGTGTCTAAATCTACGATCGGCGCTCGCAACGCCATCACCGAAGAAACGCCAGGTAACGACATAACTGTGTCGCGTCCCAACAGCAACTGAGTGTCTCAGTGCGTTTTTTTCACCGCAGTGCGCGGTGCGTCATATTATATCTCTATGCGATACAAAAATATGTGCGTAGATTCAACGCGCGAGAGGCCAACGATGAATTTACCGCATGCGTTTATTTCACCGCAATGCTCGCACTTCTATGACTACATACTTCACAGATTATGCGGTAAAAAAATGCACGGTAGTGCGCGCTGGGCCTTTCTTGCCAAGAATAAGTAGCAACCTATAAATTGACATTAATTTAAAAGTATTTTCGATTACAATCCCCAAAAGAATAAAGTGTTTTCGTAAGTAAAAGAAAGAAGGTTAATCTGTCAATGACGAACGCATCCTAACCAAAAAGGGAGTACGCGATCGACGCGATCATTTTAGTTTGATTTTTGACGCATGCAGATGTTCTTGAGATATCTACGCCTCGGCTGTTAGGTAGACTCATTGAGTCTGATAACAATAGAAGAGTAATTGTGTTAATTACTTCACACTTGAAGATTTAAAAAGTAAGTCCAAAAACTAAAACCCGACTTCTAAAAAATTACGCTCTAAAAAGTATAAAACATGCAATTATTTGTGGTCGTATGCCACTTTGCCCTAAAGCATATGATCGCTATTACAATTAGGGAAGGGTATACCCAGTGGAAAATCAAGCCGGATCGAAAGATAACTCATTTGTCAAATTATGATAAGTAGTTTCGAAGTTATGAGGGAACAGGGGAACATTCATACATACATACTGGTCAAAATCATAACCATATTTTTTGCTTCACCGTAGTCGAGTAAAAAGATTCCACATCAAGACGGATTATTGCCAATAGCACCATGAAAAGATGACGATTACCAATAACTCCGAGCGTGATGACAGTGGGTTATCCTCTAAGATTATTACTTAAGTTACGACTTGCGGAATGGGGGCGGTGCTCAGCCGTAACAATTTATAGGCCGTTGACGAAAGAGCTTCATCACACAGTATTCTTTCAACATTCAGTCTGGCCATAAACAGAATTTTGAAAGTACCTGAAGAAAAAAAGACTGAAAAAGGCCGCTGAAATATTGAGTTCATAATAATCTATAATGAGGCGAATGATTGGACGCGACTGTGACGGTCGATTGTTTTAATGTTTAGGAAGTCTCTTGAAGTCTCAAAACACATCCACAAGATGCATTATTGCGCATGGGATTTACTTCGGTGTGGCCAGAACTTTATTAGCCATCCTCTGCGCGGTTACCTACGACAAAACAACACTTCAGAGACGTACAATTTTATTTCATTTTTATTTTATTTTGTTTCTGGATAAAAAAACAGGAGTACATTCATTGATCTTATACTAAAATAAATATACATACAGGAAATTAAAGCGAATACATACAAAATTTCAACGTAATAGCCCAAAGCTAATTGATCTAAAAATAACTTGCAAGAAACCATCTCAGCTTTTAAAGGAGAAATATGTTTGAATTCAGAACTTTTCACCACCAGACTCATGACTTTGCATTTTGATCTCTAACTCCTAACAAGAAGGTACTCGCAAAAGAGAAGGAAAAAAACACTTTTATACATAGGCCTCTTTTGTGAATTGATTAAAAGTCGGTACAAAGGAGGGTCAGAGGCAGCCTCGGGCAATTATTTATGAGTTTATGAGCCCTATAATAAAAAGTCTATTGCTTTCTTGATGGCCTTGCGAACGAGAACAATGCTTTTGTTTTAAGATCCCGAATTTGTGATATTAGATCAGTTGGGCAAAAAAAACATGGCGTCAATTTGCAAATTCGTCGTTATGATTTCGGGAAGAAATAAATAAAAGTGATGATTTTGCTCTTTTGGTGTTTTTCCGGTCTGAAATATTACAAAAAGTTAGATTCAAGTCAGGCCGTTTGGTCATCCTTTTTCTTGTTATTTGTGGATGTCGTAAAAGTTAGTTTCTAGAGGATGGATCGGCCGGAGTGATGTCAGTTTTAGTTGTCAGTAAGCTATCTTGTGTCTTATGGGAAAAGAATGGGACCTTTGAATTGACAAGTTTTCAAAGTAAAGTAGTATTGACAAGTTTAATTGGTAAGTGTTCCTATCGATTGCAAATAGCATGTGAGATGAATACTACAAACACCAAAGTATATCCAACAGTGCTTTAGTAGAAACCTAAAAACAATGTTTTAACAATTTTTTTTTAAAACGTGCTGTCTCATTTGGTATTGGAAGCTCATAAAAAAAAAGTTTGGTAGAGTTTAACCACTCTAAAAATGAACGCTCCTCCAGTGCTTGTTGCATACGCATTTCAAATGTTTATATAAAAAATTAGGGGGGAGGAGGGGGCGTTCATTTTTAGAGTGGATTATTTCTACATCTTTTTGGCGGCCGCCCCGACTAGTCAGAGTACTTGCATTTCTTCCGATTTTGAGGCAAAAAAAAACCCAACTGGTCAACTACCAGCTAATGAGACACATTATTAATTATTATCTAATTGTAATGGCCCCGTGGTACTGTACCGGTTAAAACCATGACTATTTCGTAAAATATGTATAATATTTCGTTTTCTTTCGTTTCAAGGGGCTAAGTTATTACAACCGCACGGTTCAATCGATTAGGTTAAGCTACGCTTGCCGCGGTTGGTCCTTGGATGGGTGACCATCTTTACATACCAAGACCCACTTATGTCCCCCGCCCGTATAGAATGATGTTTATTTATACATACATAGTAGGTACATACAGATAAATAAAATTGGAGTTTCTGTTTGTAATACTTATTAAAATAACCGCGTTTTAGTAAATGCATCTGGATGTATACACGGTACATATACCAAAATAACATTTTTTTCAATTTTTGTCTGTCTGTCTGTCTATTTGTTCCGGCTAATCTCTGAAACGGCTGGACCGATTTTGACGGGACTTTCATTGGCAGATAGCTACTTTTCTTTTAGAATTTTTATTATTATTTACTTTTTATTAATTTCCACGCGGTCGAAGTCGCGGGCACAGCTACTTTTAAATAATTTTGAAAACATACTACAGTTTTTTTTTAATAACTCCTACGTATACCATTATTTCTAGCCTAATAATTATCGAAGCCAAACATATTAAATTATAATACAACAACAAAAATATTTCTCATAAATATCATCTGTGTACATTTTCTCGTTGTTTCTAATATACGCTCTTCCATTACTTGTAATTAAAACTGACGTCACAAAAGGTAAGCCTTTAGTCTTAAATTGAATACCTCTGTTAGGTATTGTTCCCTTTTAAATACGCTTCTTTAATTAGGTGTTAAGGCGGTGATTTCTTGAAAACTTAACGGTAAATAATTTTGAAAGCAAAAAAATATATGATATTTTCAAGTCTTTTTTGCATAGAGTGATGGAACTTAAAACATAATTAAATATACTTTAATGCATCAAAAAAATCATCAAAGTCACCTCTTAATTATCTTTAAAACCAGTTTATCCTTTCAATAACAATTATAATTATAATTAAAAATATACCATTAAATTTCAAATGCCAAACTGCATCCAGTGATGATTTATTATTAAATAGTTAATATCTAATTTTATACGATTTTATTTGCATTTTTACGACAATGCTTGCTCATTTATTATTCGAATTTATTACAACAGATTTTAACCCGTATCGGATTGCAATAAGAACGTTACCAGGGCCTTAAGACTAGATATAATAAATAAAAATCTTTGATTTCAGACCCACAAAGTCCATTCGGTTATAATAGACACGACTCAGAAACTAGTGTTAGTACTAATATCTATCCGACAAAGATAACTATGTATTATTACGTAACAGTGGCAGACCTTTAAATAGGCGAATCCAATGTCCCTTTATGTGGCTGTCCCACCTGTCTGCTGTAGTTTTCAGGATGGTATTGGGGCTGGCACTTAGTCTGCGCACGATAGAGGCTCATCGCTTGCGCATCATGATGTGTGAAACCCATCTATTCTGGCCTCTGCGACCAGTAGCGCAGTATCAACAATAGGTACTATTTTGCATTCAGGAATGCACACAATGTATTATAAGCGCTGAGCTTATTCACCGTATGCTCTGCTTGTTATAGATTAGTTGACCCACAGACTGCATGTATGAAACGACTGCCAGTACGCTGTAAATAGTGTACCGTGATGTCAGTTGCTGTCTGTTAATTGAATCAATTCGAGGGTATGTGGTCTTAATTATGTATATGTTTGTGTGTGCATTGTCTCTGTGTGTATCTGTCCATACTATAGCCGATGTTGGACAAATTATTGTATTCCATTTCTGATGCTAATGGGCACACTGTATTGAGTAATTATTGTTGCCAAATCCAGGTGCCATTAAAAATTAAAAGTTATTTATTCAATTTAGGCTGAGCATCAGCGCTTTTTGAACAAGAAAAATACATACGACTATCATTATGAAACACTCTCGCCCTTCACCATTTCTTAGAACTTTAGCTGGGAAAAAGTGGTGCAACAAACTCCCTGGCGTTGAAAATGTACCCCAGTACTTACTGACTAAACAACAAGGGTTTAGGGAATTATGAAAATCACAAGCTATTGGCACTAATTGCTTTATTGTTCGGAAGGATACCTACTAATGCCACTGTCAAAGAGTATACAAAAAAAACTATAATAGTTTTTTTTTTTTTAAATTTGTGTTATCGAAATCCAGAAATATAAATAAGCCACAATAAAACAAATAAAAAAGGAAAAAAAATTGAAGTATTGATAATATTTTTGATATTAGATATTCAAATACTCATATATCATAAATCCACTGCAAGTAAAACGTGAAATTTTCGAAGCAGAAGTTTATAATGATAACTTGTGGTTTGGTGTAAAGAAAAGTATTTCTGAAAAAGAATATACATAATTATGTAGTTCACTTAAACATAAGCAACTTAACAAAATATCATACATAAGTTATAAACATAATATTGTACTTACTATGAGTAATGATTTATTGTTGTTGGTAAGGCAAATACAACTATAATCTATTCAAAAAAATATTTACTTATAAAGAATCTCTTATTTCTTTTGGTAACTTACCTACATATTATAAAGCTGGTAGCTGGTTTTAAAATAGACCCCAATAAATAACACGAAACTCGTTCAAACTCCATTACCAGCATAAATGCAATGCAAACGTACATTTGGTATAACCACAAGGTAACACTGCAGTGTTGCCTTACTGCCTAACCTAACCGCAAGGCGTTGGCAAGATGCTACAAATAGATATGGAATGAGATTTGTCGAGAAGAAGTAAAGGCAGACAATTAAAACAGCAGTTTACGGCAGTTTTAGTTGCTGCTGGTGCTGTGTTGGTTGTTGGTTGGTTGACTGGTTGGCTTTTGTTGGTTGGTTTTAGGCTGCGCTTTTCGATACATTAGAAGTATAATCTCAGTAATTAATAAAAAAACAACCGACTTCCAAAACAACACTACAAAGTCGGTCGGTCGGTGTCTTTGGAGCTGTACTTTAATTTTTTGTCACCGCCTTCCGAAATTAAAGTTATTTTTCACTTTGTAGTGTTTTTTTGGAAGTCCGTTGTTATTTTTTTGGAAAAAGTTTTTTTTCACTTTTTAGTGGTTCACATGTGCTTACCCCTTCACAGCATACCGGTGTGATATTATGTTATGAACTGGTGTAAGCAATAGACAGACATGAGATTTCAGCAATCCCAGTCCATTTGCTATCATTTATTGAGGAGTTCCGTTGCACAGCTCCAAAGTTCTTCATCAGATCTTCACCAAATTGAAATGAGACCACTCCGAGAAAGTACTCTTCCAAAAAATACCTAAATCACTTCGTGTGCCTATAAAATTTGAAGATTTCTCTCTATTTCTCCAGGATCCCATCATCAGATCCAGGCTTGATGATCATGGGACCACCTGGGAAGTATACCCTTTTAAACAAAAAAAAAACCCAAATCGGTCCAGCCATCTTCGAGTAATCGATAAGCAATCGTAATAAAAAAAAAGTTTCCGACGAATTGAGAACCTCCTCCTTTTTGAAGTCGGTTAAAAATATACTTGACATAAGATAAGATAAGATAAAATAATGATTCATTTATAAATATGGCTTGAACAAAGAGACTTGCTTTGCCACCACATCGCTCGTCACTCCGCGCCTTCTGTGACGTATACCGCAGCCTTAGTGTTCACGAAGTTGTGGCTGCCGTTAGGAAATGAAACAAAATTGACACGAAGAAAACTATTTTTAGTTGGAGATATTCTGAGAAATACAGTAGGTATTTGGACAGTTATTTGAGTTGATTTAAATGTTGTAAGTGCAAAATGGACTTACTATTTAGAACAACTAGGGGCCTAAGTATATAATAAAACCGACTGGCGACAATCTAACAATCTGACAATACCGAAGCTTACTGCAATGCACTGATTGCTGCAAGTAGTTTGTGAATACCCATCCACTAATTCCCTGCAGTGAGCGGTGAGCATCCATTACCTAAATTATCGAAATCCCTCAGTGCCCCGGAAAGCACGTTAAGCCATTGGTTCCCGCTGTCATTCGTAGATTTTTGTCAGGCCAACAGCGGAACAGCCCAACCGTCTGACAAGCAGTACTACCAAGGGGTATCTTGTTACCCAGTAACTGGGTTGTGGAGATCAGGCAGGCAGTGGCTCCATGTAAAATACTGTGATTCAGCTTTATCCAGTTAGACTGGAAGCCGACCCTTAAGGAAAAAGCGAGGCCGATTGATATTGCATTCTCACTTATAAATTAGACACAAACGAGTGTTAAAACAAATATGTCCATTTGAACCACAATAAAGGTTTCAATGTGACTTAAATCAGCATCATAAAAATATCAAACTGTTAAAATAGTTATTCATTTCAAAGAAATGCTACTTTTATAACTTTCCACAATAATATTCGAGATATAAATAGACAGGCAGACAGATAAATGTGTTCCTCGATATGGGTGCTGCCATTATTGTATTGTTGCGATATATAGATATCGTAGAAACTGAGATACCTACTTGGTCTGTTTTGTGTATACCTAAATGAATTTTTATTTCAATAACTGCAGTAGAGTCCATCAACTACCTGATTTAATATTTATCGTGATCTTCAACATGTGTCAATAACGAAAAACCATACATAGTGTATTGTTAAGTTTCCTACAGAGAGATATTAAGGACATGGCAGTGACCGCTATTGCCCTGCTAAAACACGACAACAATATCAATGGCTGTTATCGATTTCGTTCTATGCAACGACACCAAAATCCTGTCGGTCTCAATTTTCGACTGTATCAGGGAGCCATTTTAAATTCAATTCGTTTAAAAGTTTCAGCTGTCGAATAATTGTCACAGTGGTACCTGTGTCTCGTTCTGTGTTATAAATAACTCGATACCTGTGCTGTATATTTTGTAGTGATCGGAATCATCGGGTTTTTTAAAGCTAGGTATTTTTCCCTTAGCACCTACAACCTATCGGTTTACAATTTTTTTAATGACTTATACGTCTTTTTAAAAAGCTTTGAAACAGGAGCTAGAAAGGTTAGCCCAGTTTTGCAGGTTTAGGCATTCGATTGTAAATGGATCTATGTATTTATTAACCCAGAATGACGTAAAGCTAATTACACTGATGTGAAATTACCAACATTGATGAACGTGGTTATATTTAAAAATATCTCAATTAACTGTATCATACGTAACTTTAAATTCGCCAGTGAAAATAATTTGGTGCAGGCATAATTACATTTTATCGATCATAATTACATTTTCCGCGAAAATGGGTCCATCGATGTTGCCGAAAGTTTTTTAATGAAAATGCTGATATTTTTAGCCCCTGAGTGGCTTTACTGTTATGGGATGTGGTTTTCAAACCACTTTTCATAACGATAATGTTTGTTTTTGTGTTAACTCTGCGTAAAATTTTCACCGTTTTCATTCTGCGGTTTGGCGATTCCCTTTTATTAGTTTAATCTGTAAAGTTAATTCGAAAAATAACGGGAAATGGGAAAGAGGAATTGTTCTGTGTTGCTAAAAGTTAAGTTTGACTTTGAATTTGAACCACTTCTATCTTTTGGCACAAAGATAAATAATGAGGTAGTAATGAGCAACTATGATTTTCTAGCGAGTTAAAACTGATACTCGTACATACTTAGACTTGCTATAAGCTATTATATTTAAATACCTGGAAGTCATGACCCAGACATAATATTCATATTTCTGCCCGTATCCAAAAAATCTTAGAATTTAATATCCTTGAAATGAAATTCCTTACGCTTGACGCGTAGGCAGTGCCGCGGCCATACCTTGCAATTCATACCTATTTCTCTTTATAACAAGATAAAAATATATTTATATGATTTAATAATAAAAACGTCAACCAAAGCAAGTTATTAAAAATAACTGTACAACAAAGAATCCTTCGGATGAATAATAAATAAACCCTAACTCGTATTAGCCCTGCGGTACTTACCGTAACTCATTTATATTAGTTTAACACATAAATTTAGTTTTATTTTTAGTACGGGATCGGGAGACTAAACGAATTACTGTTAAATTGTTTAAAGGAATTATGTCTGAATTAGATACACGCTGCTGACCATGCTAATTGACATTCATTTAAAGTAAGGAAATAAATAAATTAAAATTGATTGTTCCGTCGATTTACACGACTTTACTAGACCAAATCGGGCGAATCAACACGAAATACGAATTCAGCAATTCGCATATTTTGAATTTTGATGTTATTTATTGTTTGCAGTGAACTTTTTTCATCATTTTATTGCATACAATTCAAAACGTGCCAATTGCCTAAAACGTAATATCTAGAGTTGTCTGTCTATTCTCCACAAATAAATTAATCTCGTGCATTATTTAAATGTGTGGATTCGCCCGGATCTGTCGAGTACAATCTGACTACAATCTGACTACTTAAGACTTTATGTGTGTTATTGTATGTTATTTATTACTGTTAATTGGACATCCTAATGACTTTTTATTTTATTTTATTTTGATTACCGACATGTATTGTATTGTGTTAGTTAATAATTCGTATTAATATTAGTTTAGTTAATTATGTGTTATTTATGTTAATTCAAATTAAAATTTAAGTTAATTCAATTGAAACTCAACAGCAAACCGACATTGTGCTTTGCAGTGCCCTGACAGGGTTCATGTACAAAAACCGACAGAATTGTAAAATGTGTAATGTGCATGAGAGCAAATAAATAAATCCGTGCGAATCGAGTTTATTAGCCGAAACAGTGCCACATAACATCATGCCTGTATATGAAGTGTTAGAAGCAGGCGTACCTACCTACAGTATACCATCATTTCGGCAGTTACGTAAAATTCTCGTGTAATAGGGGGCGAGCCTCAAACAGGATCAAATCCAGACACTAAGCTGGTACTGAAAAATTCCTGTAGAAAAACCTAATAACATTTTGTAAGACCTGGGTTTCGTATCTAGGACGTTATGCTCACCAGAAGCACTTGCGAACATTACAACAATGAAGCAATCAAGGAGGCAATAAGAAAATAAAATGTAAAACTGTTTGTTCCTTTTCAGAGAATGTTTTTTTTTAGGGTGGGAAGTCATCAAATAACCTCTCCCGCTCTGGGTGGAGCAGGAGGGCGTGTCAGACTTTTACTGACTAAAACCCACTCGTGTTCCCTTAGTTGCCTGTGTGCCAGGGGCCGCGGTACCTTGTAGGTAATAAACGTTTGACTTAATCAGGGTAAAGTAATTCAACCAATTAATCAACAAATAAGTACGCTGTAATTAATTAAGTTTATCAGTGAACGTGATACTACAGGCAAGTAATAAGGTCAATGAGATTTGTTACTCTATAAGTTGTGCTACTGCAAAGTTATGTAAGTCAGTGACTGTGAAAGCTATGACAAAAGGCGTACAGATCTCAATGTACTAGAATTGTGAAACCTAAGTTACTTAGATGACACTGTTCGGGGTTGGGGTGAGTTTAAGATAAACTAAGATTAAGGATTATAAAGATAGCTATATTTCAGTGATAAAAATGGGATAACGATTAAAACTAATGAGGTAAAATGAGATGAGATTGAGCCGCGCCCGATATGCTTTCCGAGAGCGTACTGACTATTTTTACTTAGGTAAGTAATACATAAAATATTCAAGGCATAGAGCGCGGTGTCGCAATTACGCTGACATGTTTATTATTGTTCGGTGATTGACCTGAACATACTCCCGAGGGAGAATAAGATGAGGCTACAGAAAATTGAGATTTTGAGCTTTTGGAAACGACCGCACCGCTTACCCTGCTAAATTACGATCAATATGTTTACAGCAATTGTCTTAAATTTTCCCAATCTCGCGGCTTCTCGCGGCTCATATTACAACTAATTGTATAAATTATTACGACCATCCACTCAAACGAAACATAAAGTATTGTACAGTTGGTGCTGACATCTCTTTGAGGCGTGCGTGGATCACAACGCACCGTCGACTCCGGCTTGGTCCTTACCAGACAGCGAGCTACCCATTACTCGCCGTCCGCAAGCCCACGCCTACGGTGGCCGGGAATCAGCCTGGGATTCCCAACGCCCAGGGCTTCTCCCGCGGCGACTAAGACCGTGAGGGCGCATATACTGCCTCTCCCTCACGTGCGCCGCCTCACTCTTTGCGAGCATTACTGCTTCGCAGTAGGAGGCGACGGCTACCCATGCACTCTGGCTCCGTACCATGGCCGGACGCCAGTGATCGCCGCCGCCGATCGCCTCCACGAGGATACGGCGCGGCGGTGGTCCACCCAAGCCGGGCAGACCGCCACCGTATGCTCCACCGTGTCCTCAGCTGCATACGGTTAGACTGGAAAACGACCCCACATCATTGGGAATAGGCTGGGCAGATAATGATAATCTACAATTTGCCTTGTGTGTATTTTATACGAAGTAGCTAATAATATAATGGGCTGCGAGTTTCTAAGACCAAGTTCCTAATCGAAAGAGCCACTGTGCTTGACAGCCTTGTAATAGTGTGGTTAAGAAAATAAGATTATTACTATCAGAGAACACAATAAAAAAGTTATGAAGTCTTAAATAAAAATTTGATGCTTCGAAAAACCCGAAATCATTAAACTGAAAAGTTTAGTTATATTTTTCATTTGAAAAAAATTGAGAACAAAATACACGAAAGTACCATCATGCCTTAAAGACACTTTCTTATTTTCAATTTGCTGCAAAAATAAATAATGTGCAGAAAAACAAAATCATCTCTAACCTTTAGGCCCAGCGCACACTGCCTTGCGGTGGAACGCGGTGCGTTTATTCTACCACACGGTAAAATAAACGTATTCACGGGGCCGCGCACTGCGGCGAAACAAACGCACGTTTTGTCATTCGAACTCCAGCTGTGGTGCATACACAATATCATAAACTTCCTCCCAAAATCTTGTCTTCAATATTCTGTCCGAATATTCAGGTATGTACATGTTTGTTTCATATAGCTGGTCTGACTCCTCAATGTCTAAATCTACGATCGACGCTCGCAACGCCATCACCGAAGAAACACCAGGTAACGACATAACTGTGTCGCGTCCCAACAGCAACTGTGTGTCTCAGTGCGTTTTTTTCACCGCAGTGCGCGGTGCGTCATATTATATCTCTATGCGATACAAAAATATGTGCGTAGATTCAACGCGCGAGAGGCCAACGATGAATTTACCGCATGCGTTTATTTCACCGCAATGCTCGCACTTCTATGACTACATACTTCACAGATTATGCGGTAAAAAAATGCACAGTAGTGCACGTTAGGCCTTACTTGCCATGAATAAGTAGCAACCTATAAACTGACATTAATTTAGAAGTATTTTCGATTAAAATCCCCAAAATAATAAAGTGTTTTCGTAAGTAAAAGAAAGAAGGTTAATCTGTCAATGATGAACGCATCCTAACCAAAAAGGGAATACGCGATCGACGCGATCATTTTAGTTTGAATTTTGACGCATGCAGATGTTCTTGAGATATCTACACCTCGGCTGTTAGGCATACTCATTGAGTCTGATAACAATGGAAGAGAAATTGTGTTAATTATTTGACACTTGAAGGTTTAAAAAGTAAGTCCAACAACTAAAACCCTACTAATATACTCTCTAAAAAGTATAAAACATGAAATTATTTGTGGGCGTATGCCAATTTGCGCTAAAGTTTATGATCGCTATTACAATTGGGCAAGGTTATACCCAGTGAAAAATCAAGCCGGATCGAAAGATAACTCATTTGTCAAATTATGATAATTAGTTTCGAAGTTATGACGGAACAGGGGAACATTCATACATACATACCGGTCAAAATCATAACCATATTTTTTGCTTCGCCGTAGTCGAGTAAAAAGATTCCACGTCAAGACGGATTATTGCCAATAGCATCATGAAAAGATGACGATTACCAATAACTCCGAGCGTGATGACAGTGGGTTATCCTCTAAGATTATTACTTAAGTTACGACTTGCGGAATGGGGGCGGTGCTCAGCCGTAACAATTTATAGGCCGTTGACGAAAGAGCTTCATCACACAGTATTCTTTCAACATTGAGTCTGGCCATAAACAGAATTTTGAAAGTACCTGAAGAAAAAAAGACTGAAAAAGGCCGCTGAAATATTGATTTCATAATTATCTATACTGAGGCGAATCCGACGATGATTGGACGCGACTGTGACCGTCGATTGTCATAATGTTTAGGAAATCTCTTGAAGTCTCGAAACACATCCACAAGATGCATTATTGCACATGGGATTTACTTCGGTGTGGCCAGAACTTTATTAGCCATCCTCCGCGCGGTTACCTACGACAAAACAACACTTCGGAGACGTAAAATTTTATATCATTTTTATTTTATTTTGTTTCTGGATAAAAAAAACAGGAGTACAATCATTGATATTATACTAAAATAAATATACATACAGGAAATTAAAGCGAATACATACAAAATTTGAACGTAATAGCCCCAAGCTAATTGATCTAAAAATAGCTTGCAAGAAACCATCTCAGCTTTTAAAGAAGAAATTGGTTTGAATTCAGAACTTTTCACCACCAGACTCATGACTTTGCATTTTGACATTTTGATCTTTAACTCCTAACGAGAAGGTACTCGCAAAAGAGAAGGAAAAAAAACTTTTATACATAGGCCTCTTTTGTGAATTGATTAAAAGTCAGTACAAAGGAGGGTCAGAGGCAGCCTCGGGCAACTATTTATTACTTTATGAGCCCTATAATAAAAAGTCTATTGCTTTCTTGATGGCCTTGCGAACGAGAACAATGCTTTTGTTTTAAGATCCCGAATTTGTGATATTATATCAGTTGGGCAAAAAAAAAGGCGTTAATTTGCAAATTCGTCGTTATGATTTCGGGAAGAAATAAATAAAAGTGATGATTTTGCTCTTTTGGTGTTTTTCCAGTATAAAATATTATAAAAAGTTAGATTCAAGTCAGGCCGTTTGGTCATCCTTTTTCTTGTTATTTGTGGATCCCGTAAAAGTTAGTCTCTAGAGGATGGATTGGTCGGAGCGATGTCAGTTTTAGTTGTCAGTAAGCTATCTTGTGTCTTATGGGAAAAGAATGGGACCTTTGAATTGACAAGTTTTCAAAGTAAAGTAGTATTGACAAGTTTAATTGGTAAGTGTTCCTATCGATTGCAAATAGCATGTGAGATGAATACTACAAACACCAAAGTATATCCAACAGTGCTTTAGTAGAAACCTAAAAACAATGTTTTAACAATTTTTTTTTAAAACGTGCTGTCTCATTTGGTATTGGAAGCTCATAAAAAAAAAGTTTGGTAGAGTTTAACCACTCTAAAAATGAACGCTCCTCCAGTGCTTGTTGCATACGCATTTCAAATGTTTATATAAAAAATTAGGGGGGAGGAGGGGGCGTTCATTTTTAGAGTGGATTATTTCTACATCTTTTTGGCGGCCGCCCCGACTTGTCAGAGTACTTGCATTTCTTCCGATTTTGAGGCAAAAAAAACCCAACTGGTCAACTACCAGCTAATGAGACACATTATTAATTATTATCTAATTGTAATGGCCCCGTGGTACTGTACCGGTTAAAACCATGACTATTTCGTAAAATATGTATAATATTTCGTTTTCTTTCGTTTCAAGAGGCTAAGTTATTACAACCGCACGGCTCAATCGATTAGGTTAAGCTACGCTTGCCGCGGTTGGTCCTTGGATGGGTGACCATCTTTACATACCAAGACCCACTTATGTCCCCCGCCCGTATAGAATGATGTTTATTTATACATACATAGTAGGTACATACAGATAAATAAAATTGGAGTTTCTGTTTGTAATACTTATTAAAATAACCGCGTTTTAGTAAATGCATCTGGATGTATACACGGTACATATACCAAAATAACAATTTTTTCAATTTTTGTCTGTCTGTCTGTCTATTTGTTCCGGCTAATCTCTGAAACGGCTGGACCGATTTTGACGGGACTTTCATTGGCAGATAGCTACTTTTCTTTTAGAATTTTTATTATTATTTACTTTTTATTAATTTCCACGCGGTCGAAGTCGCGGGCACAGCTACTTTTAAATAATTTTGAAAACATACTACAGTTTTTTTTTAATAACTCCTACGTATACCATTATTTCTAGCCTAATAATTATCGAAGCCAAACATATTAAATTATAATACAACAACAAAAATATTTCTCATAAATATCATCTGTTTTTTTTTTTTTTTTTTTTTTTTTTTTTTTTTTTTTTTTTAATATTGCAATCTATCTGATTGATATTCAGCAATAGTTCAGTATTTGTTTTTATAGGCTTGTGCGGTACATGTCCAATGACAGGTCCGCTTTGTCTCAGTCACAGTCTATAGTAATAGGTCCTGTGGGTTTTTCCGTTTGAGCCTTCTTGGCGTTGTTGGTTCGCTCATTAGACGCTTCGCAAGTGCGTTAGGGTGGAGTGTGATCCTCGATGCATAAACTTTCATTCTGTTTTTTATTTCTTGTTTGACTGTCTTCATATTAAGGTCGTGGTGTAATCTTTCATTGGTTACATACCATGGTGCATTGGCTATCATTCGTAGCATTTTGGACTGAAATCTTTGAAGGATTTCAATGTTTGAGTTTGCTGATGTGCCCCATAACTGTAAGCCGTAACACCAAATGGGTTTGATTATGACTTTATAGAGTAGCAGTTTGTTTTCCAGTGATAGCTGTGACTTTTTATTTAACATCCAGTACATTTTGCGTACCTTTTGTCCCATTGCCAGGCGTTTGGTGAAGATATGCTTTCTCCATGTAAGTCTCCTGTCTAGGTACATGCCTAAGTATTTTGCCTCATCAGCTTGTGGGGCTTGAACTCCATTTATTTTGACTGGGGGACAGATTTGGCGTCGAAGAGTGAAAGTTACTTGCACAGATTTAGATTCGTTTGCTTTGATACGCCAATCTCTTAGCCATCTTGCGATATCATCAAGACTATTTTGGAGCTTCTGGGTGGCATGTTCCGGGAGTTCATCGGAAGACAGTACAGCCGTATCGTCGGCGAAGGTACCCGTTATGGTGACGTCTGAAGTAGGTAGGTCTGCAGTAAAAAGGAGATACAGAATGGGACCCATAACGCTACCCTGCGGTACGCCTGCATGGATTTCATTTAATGACGTTGTTTCTTCGCCTTGTTTCACAAAGAAGTGTCTGTTTTCGAGATACGATCTGATGAACTGGTAGAATTGTATTGGGAGGTTTTTTTTTATTTTGTACAAAAGCCCATCGTGCCACACGCGGTCAAAGGCCTGCGATATGTCAAGAAATGCAGCTGTACAATATTGCTTGCGTTCAAATGCAGTGTGAATAGCATTTACGAGCCTATGTACTTGCTCAATAGTACCATGCTTTTGCCTGAATCCAAACTGGTGTTCGGGGATTAAATTTCTTTCCTTAATGATTGGCATTAATCTGTTTAAGAATAGAATCTCCATTATTTTTGATGGTATTGGGAGCAAACTGATGGGTCTGTAGGACTTAACATCATCTGGGCTTTTACCAGGTTTAGGGACCATTATGATCTGTGCTACCTTCCATTGCCGGGGCACTGCTGATCTTCTCAAGATAGAATTATAGATATATGTTAAGAAAAGTATACCTTCTTCGGGCAATTCGAGCAGAATTCTCGCAGTTATCAGATCATATCCTGGAGCTTTGTTTTGATCAAGTTTTCGGATTGCTTGTTTGACTTCTTGCTTCGAAAAGCCATTTATTGGAAGGTCTAACTGATGGGTTTCATTTAGGAGCTTGGATATTGGTTCAATCTTTACAGACCCTTGATCAGGGTTTGGTAGGAACACCTGTTTTAAATGGTCAGCAAAAGTTTGGGCTTTTTCAGAGTCTTTTGACGCCCAGCTCTTATCTGTTTTACGTATGGGAGGACGTGTTACTGTGGGGCACTTGAGATTTTTTGTCGCCTTCCAAAGCGAATAGTCAGTGGCAGCACTGGGACTCAGATCCGTAAGATATGCTTGCACATTCTGATTTTCATCTTCACTTAATAATTGTTTCAGCTGAGATGTGAGTGAGTTGAGTTTAGTTTTGTCAGCAGGATATCGTGTAGTCTGCCATAATTTTCGAGCCTTGCGTTTCTGGGCAATCATTTCCCTGATGTTGACAGGGTATTTTTTTGTACTAGGGATTGTATTCGAGTTTACTGGTGTAGCAAGCCAGGCAGAATTCTGGATGCAGTGGTTAAAGTGTTCAACAGCTTCTTCTATGTCTTGATCGGTTTTAAGCGGTATTTTCAAGTTTAGTGATCCTGATACCGACTCTCGAAAGTAACTCCAATCTGTTTTTTTATTATGTAGCCCACATGGTTTTGTAATTAGCGTTATTTTCTTTTTTAGCAATATTTCGACCGGGGAGTGATCCGATGACAGTTCAGAGTGATTAGGCTTGCATGTGAAGTATGCGCTAGATATGCCCTTCACTATTAAGAAGTCCAACAGATCCGGCATCTTTCTAACATCGGTGGGCCAATAGGTTGGTTCCCCGGATGAGATACAATGAAGATTTTGGTTTTCAACAGCCCTAAGCAATTGTCGGCCTTTCGGTGTTACTATCCTTGAGCCCCAGTATGTATGTTTGGCGTTATAGTCGCCGCCAGCCACGAAACGCTGTCCTAAAGTGGAGAAGAAATTTTCGTAATCGGCCTGCTTTATATTATGTTTTGGCGGGCTGTAAACTGATGAAACTGTGAGTGGTCCGGCCCAGTCGTCGACTACTATATTTGTTGCTTGAATCTCCGGCGTGCAATAATTTACGGTCTCGTGATGTCTGATTTTATTTCTTATAAGGATAGCACTTCCTCCATGTGCGGTGCCATCAGGGTGCATCGTATGATATAATTTGTAAGAATGTATATTAAAATGACTCTTCTTAGTGAAGTGAGTCTCTGTTACAAGGAGTATGTCTACTTGGTGCAACTCTAGGAACGCTTTCACCTCTAGGGTGTGTTGGGACAGCCCATTGGCATTCCAGACGACAATTTTTATGGAATTGAATTTGTCAGTCTGGTCGTGAGTGTTAAGAGTAAGTTGGTCACTGTAGTAAGCTGCTGCATCATTTGCTTCATCATTATTAATAACTCACGAGTTTCATTTTTACTCGAGTCGGCTTCAGGGATAATATCTTGCCCGTGAATTGGGTTTGATATGTCTTTGAGGACGTCGCTGTATGTTTTACGGTATTGATGTTTCTTGGGGCGTGTTGTTTGTTCTGTTTGTTGTAATGGTTCGGGTCTTGTAGAGAAGCGTTTTTTTGCTGTTTCAGGATTAGTAGGAAATTTAATTTTTTGCAGGTCTCTATATATTTGGCATCCTTTATAGTTAGCAGGGTGATTTCCGTCACATAAGATGCATTTAACTTGGTCCGATCTAGTTTTCCGAGGACAGTCTGACGACAGGTGATCTCCTGCGCATTTGATATATCATCTGTGTACATTTTCTCGTTGTTTCTAATATACGCTCTTCCATTACTTGTAATTAAAACTGACGTCACAAAAGGTAAGCCTTTAGTCTTAAATTGAATACCTCTGTTAGGTATTGTTCCCTTTTAAATACGCTTCTTTAATTAGGTGTTAAGGCGGTGATTTCTTGAAAACTTAACGGTAAATAATTTTGAAAGCAAAAAAATATATGATATTTTCAAGTCTTTTTTGCATAGAGTGATGGAACTTAAAACATAATTAAATATACTTTAATGCATCAAAAAAATCATCAAAGTCACCTCTTAATTATCTTTAAAACCAGTTTATCCTTTCAATAACAATTATAATTATAATTAAAAATATACCATTAAATTTCAAATGCCAAACTGCATCCAGTGATGATTTATTATTAAATAGTTAATATCTAATTTTATACGATTTTATTTGCATTTTTACGACAATGCTTGCTCATTTATTATTCGAATTTATTACAACAGATTTTAACCCGTATCGGATTGCAATAAGAACTATTATCGCTTATAACAACAATATTTAAAGTTACCAGGGCCTTACGACTAGATATAATAAACAAAATAAATCAAAATCTTTTATTTCAGATCCACAAAGCCCATTCGGTTATAAATGTTATAATACACACGACTTAGAAATTAGTGTTAGTACTAACATCTACCAGACAAAGAAAACAATGTATTACTACGTAACAGTGGCATACCTATACATAGGCGAATCCAATGTCCCTTTATGGGACTCTCCCACCTATTTGCTATAGTTTTCAGGATGGTATTGGGGCTGGCACTTAGTCTGCGCATGATAGCGGCGCATCGCTTGCGCATCATGATGTGTGAAACCCATCTATTCTGGCCACTGCGACCAGTAGCGCAGTATCAACAATAGTATTTTGCATACAGGAATGCACACAATGTATTATAAGCGCTGAGCGTATTCACCGTATGCTCTGCTTGTTATAGTTGACCCACAGACTGCATGTATGGAACGACTGCCAGTACGCTGTAAATAGTGTTGCCTAATGATGACGTATTGTCAGTTGCTGTCTGTTAATTGAATCAATTCGAAGGTATGTCGTCTTAATTGTGTATATGCTCGTGTGTGCATTGTCTCAGTGTATCTCTGTGCATAATATAGCCGATGTTTTACAAATTATTGTATTCCATTGTTGATGCTAATGGGCACACTGTTTTGAGTAATTATTGTTGCAAAATCATGCCATTAAAATATAAAAGTCATTTATTCAATTTAGGCTGAGCATCAGCACTTTTTGAACAAGAAAAATACATACGACTATCATTATGAAACATTCTCGCCCTTCACCATTTCTTAGAACTTTAGCTGGGAAAAAGTGGTGCAACAAACTCCCTGGCGTTGAAAATGTACCCCAGTACTTACTGACTAAACAACAAGGGTTTAGGGAATTATGAAAATCACAAGCTATTGGCACTAATTGCTTTATTGTTCGGAAGGATACCTACTAATGCCACTGTCAAAGGGTACTTATACAAAAAAAACTATAATAGTTTTTTTTTTTAATTTGTGTTATCGAAATCCAGAAATATAAATAAGCCACAGTAAAACAAATAAAAAAGGAAAAAAAATTGAAGTATTGATAATATTTTTGATATTAGATATTCAAATACTCATATATCATAAATCCACTGCAAGTAAAACGTGAAATTTTGAAGCAGAAGTTTATAATGAGAACTTGTGGTTTGGTGTAAAGAAATGTATTTCTGAAAAAGAATATACATAATTATGTAGTTCACTTAAACATAAGCAACTTAACAAAATATCATACATAAGTTATAAACATAATATTGTACTTACTATGAGTAATGATTTATTGTTGTTGGTAAGGCAAATACAACTATAATCTATTCAAAAAAATATTTACTTATAAAGAATCTCTTATTTCTTTTGGTAACTTACCTACATATTATAAAGCTGGTAGCTGGTTTTAAAATAGACCCCAATAAATAACACGAAACTCGTTCAAACTCCATTACCAGCATAAATGCAATGCAAACGTACATTTGGTACAACCACAAGGTAACACTGCAGTGTTGCCTTACTGCCTAACCTAACCGCAAGGCGTTGGCAAGATGCTACAAATAGATATGGAATGAGATTTGTCGAGAAGAAGTAAAGGCAGACAATTAAAACAGCAGTTTACGGCAGTTTTCGTTGCTGCTGGTGCTGTGTTGGTTGTTGGTTGGTTGACTGGTTGGCTTTTGTTGGTTGGTTTTAGGCTGCGCTTTTCGATACATTAGAAGTATAATCTCAGTAATTAATAAAAAAACAACCGACTTCCAAAACAACACTACAAAGTCGGTCGGTCGGTGTCTTTGGAGCTGTACTTTAATTTTTTGTCACCGCCTTCCGAAATTAAAGTTATTTTTCACTTTGTAGTGTTTTTTTGGAAGTCCGTTGTTATTTTTTTGGAAAAAGTTTTTTTTCACTTTTTAGTGGTTCACATGTGCTTACCCCTTCACAGCATACCGGTGTGATATTATGTTATGAACTGGTGTAAGCAATAGACAGACATGAGATTTCAGCAATCCCAGTCCATTTGCTATCATTTATTGAGGAGTTCCGTTGCACAGCTCCAAAGTTCTTCATCAGATCTTCACCAAATTGAAATGAGACCACTCCGAGAAAGTACTCTTCCAAAAAATACCTAAATCACTTCGTGTGCCTATAAAATTTGAAGATTTCTCTCTATTTCTCCAGGATCCCATCATCAGATCCAGGCTTGATGATCATGGGACCACCTGGGAAGTATACCCTTTCAAACAAAAAAAAAACCCAAATCGGTCCAGCCATCTTCGAGTAATCGATAAGCAATCGTAATAAAAAAAAAGTTTCCGACGAATTGAGAACCTCCTCCTTTTTGAAGTCGGTTAAAAATATACTTGACATAAGATAAGATAAGATAAAATAATGATTCATTTATAAATATGGCTTGAACAAAGAGACTCGCTTTGCCACTACATCGCTCGTCGCTCCGCGCCTTCTGTGACGTATACCGCAGCCTTAGTGTTCACGAAGTTGTGGCTGCCGTTAGGAAATGAAACAAAATTAACACGAAGAAAACTATTTTTAGTTGGAGATATTCTAAGAAATACAGTAGGTATTTGGACAGTTATTTGAGTTGATTTAAATATTGTAAGTGCAAAATGGCATTACTATTTAGAACAACTAGGGGCCTAAGTACATATACGAGTATGTCAGAGATAATAATTTAATAGTTATTCAATTCATTCGAATAGCAACACCGTGCAAACGTCATAGACGACTGACGGCTTGTCAATGTCGAAGCTGTCAGTGTCAATGTTGTGCCTATCAGTACTAATCAGTAGTGCGTTCGATTTTGAAGAGTTTTTGCTCCCGAGTCAGCGCCTGTGCCGGTCGTGCGCACTGATTAAAAATAAAACAACATGACGGACATCAACATCTAGCACGCGGACGATAATCCATTTGAATCTGCGATATATATAATAAAACCGACTGGCGACAATGTAACAATCCGACAATACCGAAGGTTACTGTAATGCACCGCTTGCTGCGGGTAGTTTGTGAATACCCATCCACAAATTCCCCGCAGCAAGCGGTGAGCATCCATTACCTACATATCGAAATCCCTCAGTGCCCCGGAAAGCACGTTAAGCCATTGGTTCCCGCTGTCATTCGTAGATTTTTGTCGGGCCAATAGCCCAACCGTCTGACAAGCAGTACTACCAAGGGGTATCTTGTTACCCAGTAACTGGGTTGTGGAGATCAGGCAGGCAGTGGCTCCATGTAAAATACTGTGATTCAGCTTTATCCGGTTAGACTGGAAGCCGACCCTAGTTTAGTAGCGAAAAAGCCAGGCCAATTGATATCGCATTCTCACTTCTAAATTAGACACAAACGAGTGTTAAAACAAATATGTTCATTTGAACCACAATAAAGGTTTCAATGTGACTTAAATCAGCATCATAAAAATATCAAACTGTTAAAATAGTTATTCATTTCAAAGAAATGCTACTTTTATAACTTTCCACAATAATATTCGAGATATAAATAGACAGGCAGACAGATAAATGTGTTCCTCGATATGGGTGCTGCCATTATTGTATTGTTGCGATATATAGATATCGTAGAAACTGAGATACCTACTTGGTCTGTTTTGTGTATACCTAAATGTATTTTATTTATTGTTAGGACAGTTTTATTTGTATGTTTTTGTTAAATATATCAAGGTTATGGGAAATATACCTATAACTGTTAGGGAAAGCAAACCAATAAGTCAAGAGGATGTGTACAAAACTACCAGTATAACTATCGCGTTTTAACGTGACAATAACGGTCATTGACCCAGTTACATTTTCTATAATTTTTATTTCAATAACTGCAGTAGAGTCCATCAACTACCTGATTTAATATTTATCGTGATCTTCAACATGTGTCAATAACGAAAAACCATACATAGTGTATTGTTAAGTTTCCTACAGAGAGATATTAAGGACATGGCAGTGACCGCTATTGCCCTGCTAAAACACGACAACAATATCAATGGCTGTTATCGATTTCGTTCTATGCAACGACACCAAAATCCTGTCGGTCTCAATTTTCGACTGTATCAGGGAGCCATTTTAAATTCAATTCGTTTAAAAGTTTCAGCTGTCGAATAATTGTCACAGTGGTACCTGTGTCTCGTTCTGTGTTATAAATAACTCGATACCTGTGCTGTATATTTTGTAGTGATCGGAATCATCGGGTTTTTTTAAAGCTAGGTATTTTTCCCTTAGCACCTACAACCTATCGGTTTACAATTTTTTTAATGACTTATACGTCTTTTTAAAAAGCTTTGAAACAGGAGCTAGAAAGGTTAGCCCAGTTTTGCAGGTTTAGGCATTCGATTGTAAATGGATCTATGTATTTATTAACCCAGAATGACGTAAAGCTAATTACACTGATGTGAAATTACCAACATTGATGAACGTGGTTATATTTAAAAATATCTCAATTAACTGTATCATACGTAACTTTAAATTCGCCAGTGAAAATAATTTGGTGCAGGCATAATTACATTTTATCGATCATAATTACATTTTCCGCGAAAATGGCTCCATCGATGTTGCCGAAAGTTTTTTAATGAAAATGCTGATATTTTTAGCCCCTGAGTGGCTTTACTGTTATGGGATGTGGTTTTCAAACCACTTTTCATAACGATAATGTTTGTTTTTGTGTTAACTCTGCGTAAAATTTTCACCGTTTTCATTCTGCGGTTTGGCAATTCCCTTTTATTAGTTTAATCTGTAAAGTTAATTCGAAAAATAACGGGAAATGGGAAAGAGGAATTGTTCTGTGTTGCTAAAAGTTAAGTTTGACTTTGAATTTGAACCACTTCTATCTTTTGGCACAAAGATAAATAATGAGGTAGTAATGAGCCACTATGATTTTCTAGCGAGTTAAAACTGTTACATGCTTTGACTTGGTCTAAGCTATTATATTTAAATACCTGAAAGTCATGACCCAAACATAATATTCATATTTCTGCCCGTATCCAAAAAATCTTAGAATTTAATATCCTTGAAATGAAATTCCTTACGCTTGACGCGTAGGCAGTGCCGCGGCCATACCTTGCAATTCATACCTATTTCTCTTTATAACAAGATAAAAATATATTTAAATATGATTTAATATTAAAAACGTCAACCAAAGCAAGTTAATAAAAATAACTGTACAACAAAGAATCCTTCGGATGAATAATAAATAAACCCTAACTCGTATTAGCCCTGCGGTACTTACCGTAACTCATTTATATTAGTTTAACACATAAAGTTAGTTTTATTTTTAGTACGGGATCGGGAGACTAAACGAATTACTGTTAAATTGTTTAAAGGAATTATGTCTGAATTAGATACACGCTGCTGACCATGCTAATTGACATTCATTTAAAGTAAGGAAATAAATAAATTAAAATTTATTGTTCTTCGTTAAGGCTTGTCAGGCGATTTACACGACTTTACTAGACCAAATCGGGCGAATCAACACGAAATACGAATTCAGCAATTCGTATATTATGAATTTTGATGTTATTTATTGTTTGCAGTGAACTTTTTTCATCATTTTATTGCATACAATTCAAAACGTGCCAATTGTCTAAAACGTATATCTGGAGTTGTCTGTCTATTCTCCACAAATAAATTAGTCTCGTGCATTATTTAAATGTGTCGATTCGCCCGGATCTGTCGAGTACAATCTGACTACAATCTGACTACTTAAGACTTTATGTGACTTTATGTGTGTTATTGTATGTTATTTATTACTGTTAATTGGACATCCTAATGACTTATTATTTTATTTTATTTTGATTACCGACATGTATTGTATTGTGTTAGTTAATAATTCGTATTAATATTAGTTTAGTTAATTATGTGTTATTTATGTTAATTCAAATTAAAATTTCAGTTAATTCAATTGAAACTCAACAGCAAACCGACATTGTGCTTTGCAGTGCCCTGACAGGGTTCATGTACAAAAACCGACAGAATTGTAAAATGTGTAATGTGCATGAGAGCAAATAAATAAATAAATAAATCCGTGCGAATCGAGTTTATTAGCCGAAACAGTGCCACATAACATCATGCCTGTATATGAAGTGTTAGAAGCAGGTGTACCTACCTACAGTATACCATCATTTCGGCAGTTACGTAAAATTCTCGTGTAATAGGGGGCGAGCCTCAAACAGGATCAAATCCAGACACTAAGCTGGTACTGAAAAATTCCTGTAGGAAAATCTAATAACATTTTGTAAGACCTGGGTTTCGTACCTAGGACGCTATGCTCACTAGAAGCGCTTGCGACTATTACAACAATGAAGCAGTCAATGAGGCAATAAGAAAATAAAATATAAAACTGTTTGTTCCTTTTTTTTTGCGTTGGAGGAAATCAAATAACTTTTCCCGCTCTGGGTGGAGCAGGAGGGCGTGTCAGACTTTAACTGACTAAAACCCACCCGTGTTCCCTTAGTTGCTTGTGTCCCAGGGGCCACGGTATCTATTTCGAACAACCCGCACCCCTGGCAGGCAACGGCCCTTGCGGACCCCACCAGTTGATGCTAACATCTATTTGAGGCGCGCGTGGAATACAACGCACCGTCGACCCGGGCTTGGTACTCACCGGACAGCGAGCTACCCATTAATCGCCGTCCGCAAGCCTGCGCCTACGGTGGCCGGGAATCAGCCTGGGATTCCTGATGCCCAGGGCGTCTCCTGCGGTGACTAAGGCCGTGAGGGCGCATATACTGCATCTCACTCATGTGCGCCGCCTCCCTCTTCGCGAGCATTACTGCTTCGCAGAAGGAGGTGACAAAAAATAGAGTAAATGAAGAAATTTCTATATTTTATCAACTCGTAAAAACAGCAAGGTCGGGTCGCTACATATTATATTAAAATCAGGAACCTTGTAGGTATTAAACGTATAACTTAATCAGGACAAAGTAATTCAACCAATTAATCAACAAATAAGTACGCTGTAATTAATTAAGTTAAGTTTATCAGTGAACGTGATACTACAGGCAAGTAATAAGGTCAATGAGATTTGTTACTCTATAAGTTGTGCTACTGCAAAGTTATGTAAGTCAGTAACCGTGAAAACTATGACAAAAGGCGTACAGATCTCAATGTACTAGAATTGTGAAACCTAAGTTACTTAGATGACACTGTTCGGGGTTGGGGTGAGTTTAAGATAAACTAAGATTAAGGATTATAAAGATAGCTATATTTCAGTGATAAAAATGGGATAACGATTAAAACTAATGAGGTAAAATGAGATGAGATTGAGCCGCGCCCGATATGCTTTCCGAGAGCGTACTGACTATTTTTACTTAGGTAAGTAATACATAAAATATTCAAGGCATAGAGCGCGGTGTCGCAATTACGCTGACATGTTTATTATTGTTCGGTGATTGACCTGAACATACTCCCGAGGGAGAATAAGATGAGGCTACAGAAAATTTAGATTTTGAGCTTTTGGAAACGACCGCACCGCTTACCCTGCTAAATTACGATCAATATGTTTACAGCAATTGTCTTAAATTTTCCCAATCTCGCGGCTTCTCGCGGCTCATATTACAACTAATTGTATAAATTATTACGACCATCCACTCAAACGAAACATAAACTATTCAAAAGCCCCATTATTAAGCTATACGATACACCAAACACTTCAAACAACCCACGTATAAACATCCTTTGTTTTTTTATGACTTTGCGATAAGAGCGGACCACCCACGGCGAAATGGGGCGGTGACGTAATCGAGAGGTCGGTCAACGGTATAATTAATTAAATTAGGTGGTCGGTCGAGCAGCTTTTTTTAAGTCTAGTCTTTAAACATTAAGCAGACTTCGGACCCAGGTTTGCCAAGAGAAGAAAGACCTCTTCAGGAAGAGATTCATACACGACTCCGTCCTGGAGTATACATGTGGTGCTGTTACACAAACTGAGGGACACTTAATATCGCGTCTTACGTCTCTTGTTTTCTGCACGTTACAGGAACTAAGGGACGTTATTCCGGGCGCCGAACTCGTAGCCGAACTCTCGGCTGACTCAATTTATGTTGCCATCGACGAGCATGTGCTCAGAAAAAGCATAATCAGCCTATAATATACCGTAGCGAGCGGGCCGTATTGCATCACGCGGCCCAGTGTGTTTTTGGTTCTAGAAAATGGCGGTTTCTTCACGATGTTTTCCTTCACCGCTTTGAAAGTAGGTAAAGCACCTGCCTGATTTCGAACATACTACATACAACTCCCCTTAATCTGTACAGCAGGAGGCAGTACTAGCTGCCATCAGGGTAATGCATCTGGGCATATGGGGCAAGAATTTAACCAGTCCACACGCTAACATCCTGGACCGGGCGATTGAGTACCAACTGCTCATCGCTGTCCCGTGTGATAGAACACCAAACCAACCTATGTTCAACAAAAACTATATCATACAAACAGTTGAGGAAGAAAGGGATCAGTCAGGAGCCAATGAAGTGCGCATCTACACAGGCGGCTCAAAAACACAAAACGGTTCAGGTGCTGGCGCACACTCCCTTGACCTCAATATTAACTTTCAGACACCGCTAGGCACACACAGTTCAATCTTTCAGTGCGAATGTTTTGCTTTAACACAAGCCACAACAGTAGTAAAGAACTTAGACATTCGGAATTACGGCATTAAATTCGTATCCGACAGCCTATCTGTGCTCAAAGCTTTAGCAAACAAATAAACCAACAACAAACGAATTTTTGAGTGCCATCTAGCTTTGGAGAGTTTATCGACGTCCAATCGTATTACCCTCCAGTGGATCAAAGGGCATAGTGGATCTTTAGGTAATGATGCCGCAGATGAAGTTGCGAAGAGAGGTTCAGATATGAAAGTGCTAGGCCCGTACCCACTTCTCCGCCCTGGCTGGAGGCGTTAAGTTAATTCTTAATGGCAGGCCCAGGAAAGCCCGGTTGAGCAGTCACGGCCTCTCAAGGCCAACTGCGAGAGCCCAACAAAAAAAAAAAAACCCACTTCTCCCCTGCCTTTCTCACAATTTCGTACGTGGATTCGCCAAAGATCAACTGAACTTCATAACAACAGATGGTCACGGGCAACAGACTGTAGACAGTCAAAATTGGCTTTACCAATTTTACACCCACGATTAACCAAAAAACTTCTCAGCCTGGGTAGGAATAACCTTAGAATAATCATAGGAACAATTACGGGCCATAACCCTCTTAACAAACATCTATATATTATAGGCGCCACAGACAGCCCGCTTTGCAGGGGCTGCCTTGACGCCGAGGAATCAGCCGCCCACGTCATCCTGGAATGCGGCCCTGACTTCCCAACGTGAAGAAATCGTCGGAACAGTGAGGTCGCTCCGCGAAGCCTGTGAAGCTCCCAGGAAGCTTCTGTGCTTTTGGGCGGAGCAAGGCTGGCTTTGTTAGCCAGAATCCCCACGCACAACGGACCGAATGGGAGTTTACGTGCGGAAAAGGGAGTCTCATCATCATCATCATCATCATCAACTCCCATTGCGACACCACAGGTCGGTTAAGAAGCAGAATATTATTTAATGTATTACTTTGTAAAAATATTGAAAAACACTCACCTTTTATAAACGGCGAGTAAAACGTGGTGTTAATTCACTATACTGTGTTCAAATTTCTCGGCAAATACTTGTTAAAAAGACGGCGTTATTGATTCTGTTGTTCCATTGAATCGTTCGCTTTATATAACAAATAAACCTCCTTTTATACTATTTCTAAAGATCAGGGTGAAATAAAGACGAAAGGCACATATCAGCTGTTTCCTTTAAAAGTAAGCGTCAATTAAAAAGAGTGATTTTTACGTTGGGTCTGGCAGTCAATGTCTGTTGAAATAAAATGTCTGCTTTCTTTTTGTGGGTGACTGTCTAATTTCTTTGATGAGTTGAGTGTTTGTGTAAATATAATTGTCTTTCGATTCTTTCATTTAATCGATAATTATGAAGTTCTTCTAAAGACAATGAAGTATAACACTCAATTTTGTTTTATACAGTACAGTGTTATACAGTCCGATGAATAAATTTTTACGCAAGTTCACAACGGAGTACTTCGTCGATTTGCCGTGTTAAAGCCATTTCGTACAACTGTCAAAGAATGACAGTTGAGATTTGAATACACTTACAATTTAAATTGGTCAGTCATCTTGGTAAATTTTAATTTTCCTGACTTTACCTAAATACAAGAACTTTTTTAATAACCAAATTTCGCCAGTTATGTTAAAGTCCCTTGTAATAGAGGACAGAGTTTAAATTACTCCCTCATTATAATCAATTTATGTTCCCACTGCTGGGACAAAAATCTCCTCTGTTCGAGAGGGAGTGGGTCGTAAGTCACTAAGTGAAGTGGGCCCAGTACGGGTTTGTAGATGTCACATTTCTTCAAAATGTTGGTTCTAGAACATGCTTCTGGCTTCCTCAACAATGTTTTTCTTTACTATTTTGAGAGCAGTGGTGATGAAATAATTAACATAAAGTAAAGCTATCTGATGGTCTCGAATCTACGACCTACAACTCGTAAGTCGTGGCTGTTACTACTGAGCCACCACTGCCTAAATGGAACATATTTGTAGTAAAAGAGCCTCAAATAATTTTCTTTGAACATAAAATGTAAGAAAGATAAATTTGAAGCCTCTTTAACATTCAAGAAGTCACGGCTTAAAAACAGTAAATGGAACTTAGAATGGATTTTAAGCCGAGCAAGTTACTTGAACTTTGCCCCTTACAGTGACGTATTACGAGCTAACTTAGCCACACATTGCTGTAACTCTAAATGAATAATTTTCATCTACAAAAGTTGCCAACTCCGCGGTTTGAGGTTACCAACAATTTAATTAACATTATTGCGAGCGATGAATGCCGAATATTCTAATTAATTTTGACATCACCATTTGGTAAAGGGTGCTTGCGGCTTAAATGACAACCGTCTATTGTTCTATCAACAAAGTTAAGCTTGCCGTGGTCAGTCTAATGGATGGGTAACTATCCTAACTAACGTTATAAATGCAAAAGTTACTTAGCTTGTTTATTTTGCTTTCGCGCTAAAACGGGGGAACGTATTTGGATGAAATTTAGCACACACATAGACCATGACCTGGGTAAGAACATAGGTAACTTTTAATCTTGAATCGCTAACGAAGTCGAAAGCGGCAGCTAATTCTTTATACAGTCAAGAAAATTAACTGTTTACAAAGTTTAAACACTACTTCAATTTGCCGTGTTATAGCTATTTCATACAACAGTTAATGATGTAAGTTATAATTTTACTATATGGGCAATTTAAGTCAACTAATTTCCCTGACTTATCATCCGAACTTGTATGTTAAGGTGGAAACTCCAGGGTAGCCCGGGAAATTCTATTTTTCTTACGTTTTTTGCAATTTCTAGGTCTGTGCTAGGTTGTATGTTGATCGAGACCATAATAGGTATGTTTTTACAGAATTATTATTATTAAAATCATCAATACAATCCTCTCAGTTCATTTCATTCCATTGAATGAGGTTTTAATGAAATAGTCACTCAATGGAATTAAATAAACTTTTTATGATTACAAATTATTAAAAGCCGTATTTATTTGTGCCGTATCGCCGGCTGTCTACCGTGAAAAAAGAAAGAAAGAATACCGTTTATTTGGACACAGTTCATGAAACACAAAATAAAATAACAAATAAAAAATAAGTGAAAATAAATAACTACAACAGTGTGTGCCTCATGGCTGCGCTAAAAACGGTTCATTTCAGCATTAATGCCAGATAGATGCTGTCTGACGCTGGTTTTCTAATGGCGGTGGTTCATCATGGTTCCAGGACAGTAAAAAAAACAAACAAAATAAACACTTATAAAATAGTATAAGTTTGTATTCATTTAAAACTGATATTCCAGAAGATAACAAAATTCTTCTTTACGTACTGGTTTTATGTGACTGCCTCGTTATTCTGGTGGTCGTAAGCGCCTGCTGAGCTTGAGGTCATCGGTTCAAGTCCCGGTTGGGTAAAGTGTTAATGAGTTTTTCTATCTGGATTTTTCAGCAGCAGCCCGGGGTCTGGATTTGTGCCCGGTTGATGGCAATAGGGTCGCCTCTTATTACATGTGACTTAAACGTAACTGGATGTAAGTGTACACCTGTGCCTAACCCTTTGGTATATGGGCGTGAAGTTATCTTAGTACTTTTTAGAAAAAGTCCTGATTTTAAAATATGTTAAAAGGATTATTCTTTAAACAATTATTTCTAAGAGAATACTCATGTTTTTAATTTGAAATAAAATGCAGATTTACCTACATTACAAAACAAGAAACATTTCCAACGTTAGTCGTGTAAAAACAGACAATTCCGTAATGTAACATAATTTATCTTGACGTTAATGTATTCAGTTCACACCCATGTCTTTTACAAAATCCATTTCCATTATCACATTAGAAATTAAATACAAAAACACATAAAGAAATCACCTACAAGAGATATATGGAAGCCATTTTCATAAATAAATTGCTAAAACATAGGTAAAAACATACGATTAATAAAGTGGAAAGGTAACTAAATTATTGGTGCTACAAAACATATAAATATAGTAACTTGAGTGCTCTAGTACGGACAAATGGCAAATTAACCTAATGTTATAATAAATGATTGTGGCTAGCCATTTATTTATCAATAGTTTTTTTAGTTACCATATACGACATTTGTTTGTTCGTTAGGCTTTGGCTAAGTAATACAGGCCCACGGTTACGTTGCCGCGGTTGAGCCGTGGATTGCAGACCATATTTACATACCAAGACCACTCCGTGTCTCGGAAAACACGTTAAGCCATTTGTCCCGGCAGTCATTCGTAGATTTTTGGCAGTTGTTACGTCTGAAAAACCTACTGAAGAGTCACCTACACCTTTTTGTAAAAGCTACAAAAAGAATATTGGACACTCAAATACACAGACTAACAGATATCATCTGTCTATTCGCAAACCAAGATTGTTTCAAAATTCACAAAAAGTGTAGTGGGCTAAGAATAAAAAGCCCATGATCAACTAATGCTCAAGGACCACAAAAAGGTAAAAAAGTCAGTTAATTAATGAATAGTGCAATGAAATAAATGGTCATCCGGTCACTATAAAACTGAACAAACAAAGGTATACCGACCAATCAATTGAACAAACCAACTTCGTTATATGGCACTATATTTGCTTACGTGACCTGGCCACTTTATGAAACATCACATTGACGGGTAACAGGTTAAACAAGGGACACACGTAGTCAGTAATTTATACTCACACTAGCTTTTGCCAGCGGTTTCACCCGCGTCGAGGTCGGAAATTATCCCGCATTAACGTCCTACCGGGATAAAAAGTATCATATGTGCATATCCAGGTTATAAACTATCTGTGTGCCAAATACCATCCAAATCCCTTCAGCAGTTTCGCGTAATTGAGAAACAAACTTCCAAACATTTTAACTTTCACATTTATAATATTAGTAGGATTTATAATGTTAGTACGAAGTAGGATGTATGGCGAATGAAAACTTATGTGCGTTACTCACCGCAGGCATTCGCTTCGCGAGTGTTAGGGGAACTTTTGTTACGTCACGAACATTCATTTGCGGTACAAACCTTCATTCGCGAGCCTTCTAGATAATATGTTTTTCCAATTTCAATTCATGTACTTGCCAAAAGAAAAGTTTGCCGCGTTCGTTTCGTTTCTGTTCGTTTGGCGAATGAATGTTTGTTTGTGTAAAAAAAGTTGGCGCAACAAACAAAACAAATTCGTAAAGGCGCTCCCACACCGAAAGCATTCGACTGCAATTTAACAATCTAAGATTCCACTGTAACGGCTAGGGCTTTGCAAGTAAGTTGAACAAGCCGTCACTTGCTAGGTAGTGTAGAGACATAATTGAAACCAGCTCAACAGAGAAACAACCCCCCGACCGACCTTTGCTCGTTGAAGCGCCAGCCCGCGCCGCAGCTGAGCCAGTAGCTTTAAATTCCCCGATCAATAATAATAATGCCAATATTTTGATCCAGCCTGTCCCCAACGATAGCTGTCCCCCTATCAGTGACGCCCTGAGCCGAGGTCCGTACCCCACAGGGGGTGACCTCAGCGTGCAGTCGCTTAGTTTATAAATTTTAGTTTGTAAGCCCTGGCTGGAGGCGTTAAGAGTAAATTCTTAATGGCAGGACCCAGGAAAGCCCGGTTGAGCAGTCACGGTCTCTCAAGGCCAACTGCAAGATGCCCAACAAAAAAAAAAAAAAGAGAAACAACACATAACACACACAAAACCACACACCCATATAACACATGCACACGCAACACACAAAAACATAGGCACACACAACATAAAATTAAATAGGTAGAAGTATCACGGCTAGGTTGCAGGTGTATGCTCCCTCCCGGTGAGGGAATGCTCAGGTAACGCAAAAGGAAGAGAGTTGTTAAAAAACCCGGTTGCAGTGTAAATCATTCCTCACTGCATGCAGCTTATGTCAGGCATAAATTACCGTATAAAAAATCGAAATAGTTTAGGTAATTATAATGTTAATGTTATGGTCCTATTTCACATAATATGATACAATTATAATATGAAGAGGATTTTTTCGTTTCTAAATTTGTATGTAGGGCGTATTATCTAGAACTGCCAGTTGGATGTGAAAAATTACTTTTGTGTTTGATAGCTAAATTTTTGAAGAAGCTTTATATACTATTTTACATCGCACTACGAGCTGAATGAAAAGAAAATAAGACTTAGAGAAAACGAAAAAATATCGCGGGTGGGCGTTGCAATGATATAGGATATATTTTATTTAAAAAAAATATCTTTCACGCGTTCGTCCGTAGATGGGTGACCATCTTTACATGCCGTGCATATTCCCTGCCTCGGAAAGCACGTTAAGCCGTTGATCCCGGCTGTCATTCGTGGATCTTTAACAGTCGTTACGGGTCGTCAGAAGCCCGAAAGTCTGCCAACCAGTCTTACCAAGGGGCATCGTGCTACCCAGTAACTGGGTTGTAGAGGTCAGATAGGCAGTCGCTCCATATAAGATATTGGTATTTAGCTGCGTCCGGTTAGACTGGAAGCTGACCCCAACGTAGTTGGGAAAAAGTTAGGAAGATCATGATGATATTTCACGCATACAAAGTCGCGATCAGAAGCTAGTTTTACGTAATTTAGAACGAGAATCGAATAATAAATACTGAACACCTATCTTACATTCCCTTGTTTTGCCAGTCACAGGCAGTCAGCCTGTAGGTATACTTTTCACCCATATTAATTACAAAAAAATCAAAATATTTTATTTCACATAAGCCTGCATGGGCACTTATGAAACGTCAGAAGCTAGGTGCACGGTTCCAATTTGTCGTTTCCTATGGAGAAGAGCCGGCAAGAAACTCCACGGTTACTCTTTTAAAAATAATTGGCTTTTACAATGTTTTCAAATTACAGTGATAATAGGTATGGGAGGACAGTGCAGGCCAGTCAATAAGTACCAGGTACTTAGAGGAATGAAAATACAGAATAGAAAAACGTCTACAAATCTAGTCTCTAAGGCCTACAACGTTCTCTCATTCACAATATGTAAAAGAATCTACCTATATAAAATGAATTTATTTGAACCAAGTGACATGATTTCGATGACAATCACTGAAAATAAATAGTAGGTAGTAAAATTGATGTATAATGTCAAATAATGACGAGAATATGTCAGACATTGTAAAAAAAATAATAATAATAAAAAGAATAAAAATTAACATTGCAATTTGGGAGCAGTTAATAGACTTTCACACGGTTTTGCTGTTAATGAGGTACCAGGGAAGCCACATGTGCAGAAGGAATTAATGCCAAACTTCCCTGTCTTCAACGTAGTCTTTTATCTTATAATATGCTTTTTTGATAAGGACACGTTTGATGTGAGTTTTAAACTTTCCATCGCTAAGTTCTGTAACCGACTTTGGCAACTTGTTATAGAAGCGGATACTGTTTATTAGAAATGACTTGCTAGTTTTAGTTAATCTAAATTTTGGAATCACAATTTCATCTTTACTACGTGTATTTAGATTATGGAAATCGCATCTTTTTTTGAAAAGACCTAAGTTTTTGCGAACATACAAGATATTTTCTAGAATATAAAGAGAAGGCAGAGTAAGTATATCAATTTCGTTGGATTTGTTTCTAAGAGACTCGCGAGGCCCCATTTTATAGATTGCGCGGATTGCCCTCTTTTGTAAAATAAAAATTGAATCTACGTCCGCTGCCGATCCCCACAGCAGAACGCCATAAGACATAATACTGTGAAAATAAGCAAAGTATACTAACCTAGCTGTGGCTACATCAGTCAACTGCCTTATTTTTCTTACTGCGTAAGCAGCTGAGCTTAATCTGCTTGAAAGCGCTCTAATGTGGGCACCCCATTGCAATTTTGAATCTAAAGTAATTCCCAAAAATACAGTTTCCGAAATAGCATCTAGTTTCTTGCCATCAAGTTTTAAATTAAGACCTACTTGGGGTACATTTGGTAGCGAGAACTTAAGACATTTAGTTTTGTTCGCATTGAGTAAAAGATTATTAGCAGCAAACCATTTCGATAGAACGACTTGACATCCATTAAGGGTTTCTATTTCATAAAAGTGTGCCAATTCACTAATGGAACCAAATGGGGACTAATGGAATACGACAGGTTTTTGTCGAAGAGATATTACTCTATTGGACATTTTTGCTACACCGGCGAGATGAGGGTTTTCGGACCTTGCAAGAAAATGGTTTCAGAGATTTTGTTCGTTGGTAAATTCGTAAGAACAATTTTCCTTGGTCTGTAAAGAGTAAATGATCTATTATTTACTATTTTAGTAAGTAACTGATAAAAAGAAAAGAAAGTCGTTATTGTATTGTGTGGGCATGTTGTAAAGAAAGATTTACCAACACCGCACATACATTTTTTTTTGGTCCTTTTCCTGGTTATCGGGTTGTGGGTAGTTGGGAACATAGACGCTGACAAAGATTTTTTCGGTCGAAGTTATTTAACGCACCTTGCGGTAGGAGTAGCATTGTGAAATCGTCACGTAACGCAAAACCAACATGAAAATTTTTATAAGGGACAGGGAGAGAGTGAGGTAGTTTTCATGGTTTTTGAGGATGCCAAAGCCAATAGTAAGGTCAAAAAGAAAATCCAAAATAGCTGCTGCAAATTTGTTCAAATTATTCATAATTTTCAATTAAGTCTAAAGCCATGCCCGAAAATCTTAATCGAACCAGAACCACAAAGGGCTGGTAATTGAAGTGCTCACCAAAGGGTTTTGTAATTTCAGGAGTTTTAAAACTAATTGACTCTTGACATAAATTCTTGGGTCAGCTTCTACGAAATCTATAGTTAGATGGAAGCCTCGCTCAGTCTTTACCAGAAACACTAAATTTTCAAACAATATACGAAGAATCCCCAATCCTTACAAGAAAATATTACCTCGAAGATTTCGGTTTTCTCTAACTAATTAGATGGGTGATAACTTCTGCTTACATTGGCCTAATAAGGAGTTATTCACGATAATAACGGTGCAGTAATATATCACGATAAATTCGGGTCTAATTTTCTTGGAAAGGCAAGAAAGCGTATGCCTCGCGGTAAAATTATGTCGGTAAACATTACCCTGATATAATATCATGTTTCAGCACTAATAAGAACGCAATTAGTGCTAACGTGTTGAAGATGAGTATACAGCAAGTATACAGATTCCTAGCAAATATTTGTGTTGAATGGGAATTATTTTATTGAAGTTATTGACAGTAGAGTATAGTGTATATGGGATGGGATGTGTGGTGTTACACGTATGGATAGAATAAGAAATGAGGACATACTACTTTTTCCTCTCTCTCTCAGTTAGTTTTTAATCATAATCTGGCAGTTTGAGTAATTTATGTGCCTTACCTAAATGTCCTTTCTTTGGTATTGTTCGTCAAATCGTTGAGCTTCTCAAGTTCTGAGTTGAGTGGCATGATTACTGCGTGCAGTGATTGGATAGGTCCACTCAATCGATGTGGTTCTTTTCTCAAAAGACCGTTTCAGACACCAATCCACATGGTCTTTACATGATCTGACCAAGATTATGTCTGCACTTTAAAAGAGACTGTGAACTTTGAGTTTGTTTCGGCCTTTCTTTTCAGAGTAGTCAGATAGGAAACACCGTCCTCATCTAGTTTTTTCAAAATATGATTGACCTGTAAAAGTGTTTATGCAAACTACTTCCAGAAATAAAATAATTTATCATTTGTCACAACAGGAAGCCTAAAAGTGGCACTGATAACTTAAAAGTTGTGTCGAAATCGCTTGTCTTGGTATGGGTATGTGATACGGAGGAAAATGATGTATGAATGTCGATGGCTATAAGAGTAGGGAGAGACCAAAGAAACGATGAATGGACTGTGTGAATGATGTTGTGGTGAGAAAGGGTGTGATTACGAAGATACTACATGCCAACTAACTAAAGTGTAGATGACAAATACATGTTGTGTGTGTGGCGCCGATCCAAAATAAATTGAGATAAAGGAGAATGATGATATTGAGAGTAGGTATACTGAGTAAATAAAGAGCGGCTACGATGCCAGAGCTCTTAAAAAAAAACCGGCCAAGTGCGAGTCGGACTCAAGCACGAACGGTTCAGTACCATTATCTATAAAAACGGCAAAAAAGTGTTGCTGCTGTTGTATGGAAGCCCCCTTAAATGTTTATTTTATTCTGTTTTTAGTATTTGTTGTTATAGCGGCAACAGAAATACATCATCTGTGAAAATTTAAACTGTCTAACTATCACGGTTAATGAGATACAGCCTGGTGACAGACGGACGGACAGCGGAGTCTTAGTAATAGGGTTCCGCTTACTCTTAGGGTACGGAACCCAAAAAAATCTTAGTGTCGATAGCGGTTGAAATTATAAATTCCAACTGTTTGTCATATTCTCGTACACATACTTTTAGTCTTGAGTAAGAAGTAGTGAATGACGACGATGACTGAGTTTTGGTTGTTAAAATGGGAATATTAGTAAATACATTTTCAAACTCAGGAGAAGGTCAGATAAGCAGTAGCTCCATGTAAAATACTGGTATTCAACTGCAACCGGTTCAAAAATCAAAAGTCTTTTTCTAATTAGGCTGAGAGTCAGCAGTTTTTGAACGTCAAAATTACAAAACACAGTCCCCCAAAAACGCCTGCCCTTCACTGTTAGACTGGAAGGTTAGACTGGAGGCCAACCCCAACATAGTTGGGAAAAGGCTTGGCCTAAGATGATATTTTAAAACTCAGTTGTAACCTCCACGTCTGCCTTAATACCTACATCATTGATTTTAGATGCAAATCACAGGTCACTTAAATTAATTGACATTATCAACACAGAATAATTTTAGTCTAAGGCGAAAAGAGTACAATTTTCAGGTTCAATTATTTTCCTTTGATAAGAATGTTTTTTATTTTTCATGGCAATGACAAAAGAATCTCAATCACCTACAGACATTTCGCATTATTTAAATACAATCATAATAAATGTCTTCAATCCAATACTTTTCTCGGTATTCGAATTGATTAACTCTTGGCTTTCTATCCTGAACAGGAAGGTTAGTCAATCTCATCGGGGAGTGACTTGATTCTCCACGAATCTAATCAAGTTTATGATTACTTCGTGCGAAAATTAACCGGGTTTCTTTCAATAACCTTTTCCAATTAGCTGACTCCAAAAAATGGGGAAACCATTTTTTTTTGCCAGAAACGCGTTTTCGTTTTCTCGGCATTGTAATAATAATGCTTTGCTTAATTTAATTCAATGAAAACTTATTCAACTGTGGGTTTTAATTTATTCAAACAATGATATAAAATTGTAAAAATGTTTTCGATAAATACCTATTTTAATAAAATGATTATGACTTTTATGAAATGCCCGCGTGGATGTCCAAAATATCCCACAGAAACGCACATAAAGGGTACTTCAAATCCCGGGGGCAACCAGGATTTAAATTATCCTATGTGTCTATCCAAGTTATAAACTATCTGTTTGGCAAATTTCATCAAAATCCATTTAGGCATTTTTGCGCCAATCCGGAACATACATCCAGACTAACAGACAAACTGAAACAAATTCTAAAACCTATACTTTCGACAACGGATTCATTCGCAAACCTCGAAGCAATGACCAAAAACACAATGTACAGTTTTGACTTTGTTACTATCCTTATCCTTACTAATATTATAAACGCGAAAGTTTAGATGTATGGATGTTTGTTACTCTTTCACGCAAAAACTATTGAATGAATTTGGATGAAAATTGGCACACAGATAAATTATAACTTAGATTAACACATTGGATACTTTTTATCCCGGTAGTACGTTTCCGCGGGATAATTTCCGACTTCTACGCGGGCGACTCCGCGGGCGGAAGGTAGTTTTATTATAATTGGAAAAATACCTCTTTATAGCTAACAGCGTTTCGAGCAAATTTGTACGTACTTCTGCTGTATTATAAGCACCTGCTGGTTTTCCCAGAATCTGTATTCAAAAAAATGTTACCAAACAATTCGCTCTTTAATAATGTATGCCAATTTCATGAAATGTTAGCTGTACCTACACCCATTAAATATAACATTAAACTAATTGAAGCAATAGCTCGTATCAAAACGCATTGGATGGCTTGTTCATTCATCTGGAATGACCTAATTGCTAGGCTGATCTAGATAAATGATTGTATTGGTACCATTAGTATTATACATTCTATTTTAAATCATTCTAACAATCGGTTAATTCCAATGTAGAGTACTCTCTGAATCCTGAATCCTTACTAATAAATAAACGCGAATGTTTATATGTATGGATGTATGGGTGTTTGTCACTCTTTCACGCAAAAACGGCTTAACGGATTTACATGAAAATTAGCAGATAGATAGTTTGTAACCTGAAATAACACCTAGGATACTTTTTTATCACAATATTACGTTCCTGTGGGATTATTTTCGACCTCCACGCGGGCGAGGCCGGCAAAAGGTAGTGTGTAACAATGCGTTAAGGTGGATGCGCTAACGTAGCCCGCAAATCATCAATTCAACCCTCCAAGGTAATTTAATCCCATTGAATGAATTCTTCATGAAATAGTTGGTCAATGAGAGTTTTTTTTTGAGGGTGAGAAATCATAAAATAACTTCTCCCGCTTTGGGTGGAGCAGGACTGGGTGTCAGACTTTTACTGACTAAAACCCACCCGTGTTCCTTCAGTTGCCTGTGTGCCAGGGGCCACGGTATCTCTTTCGAACAACCCGCACCCCTGCCAGGCATCGGTCCTTGCGGAACCCACCAGTTGGTGCTGACATCTCTGTTCTATGAGAGTTGTATTGATAATTCTGTAAAGCCATATTTGTTCCGGGCGCCAATCATATTTTGTTCAACAAACAGCCTGACACACTCGTATTACCCAGTGACTGGGTTGTAAAGGTCAGATAGGCAGTCGCTCCATGTAAAATACTGGTATTCAGCTGTATCCGGTAAGACTGGAAGCCGACCCTAACATAGGTGGGAAAAGACTAGGCAGATGTGGTACAGCCTGACATTGTCCTGCAAACGAAAAACGTACGAAGAATGAATATCGCAGGCTGGCACTTACAACATAATCATCTTCGAAGGGTTAAACTCAAACTCAAAGCATTTATTTCAAATAAATCAGTTACAGGCACTTTTGAATTGTCAAGGTCGGTGAGGTAGGAAGATGAAGCTAGTTGCCCATTCCAAGGCAGGTTAGGCAGAGGTTTACTTACACTACATTCACATTTCGCCAGTTATTTTTAAGTCCCATGTAAATAGATCGCAATCCTTGTGCCAGCATCATCATCATCTGCCTAGCCTTTTTACACGCTGTATATTATCTTCACTTGTATGTTTGTTTGTTTGTAACCGACTCCTTTGGACGCTATTTTGACCCACTTTAAACGGTCAGATTTCATTGAAACTTTGTAAACTTATCGAGGACCGATGACTATTCAATAATTAAAAAAAAATGAGAAAAATTAAAAAAAAGGAAAAGAAAAACACGTTTTTGTAGTTAGCAGAACTAAAAAATAGAAAATAAATAATAGTTTAAAAAACTAAAAAACACGCTTTAAAAACCAAACTAAAAAAGGAGAAAATAATTTAATTCAATTAAAAAGCGTGGGGTGCTTGACATAAAGTGATTATAAAAATACCTCAAAAAGCACCCCACGCTTTTTAATTGAATTCAATTATTTTCTCCTTTTTTAGTTTTTTTTTCAACTATATTGGGGTCGGCTTCTAGTCTAACCGGATGCAGCTGAATACCAATATTTTACATGGGGTGACTGCCTATCTGACCTCCACAACCCAATAACTCAGTAATCCGATGCCCCTTGGTAAGACTGGTTGTCAGACTTTCGGGCTTTTGACGACCCGTAACGACTGTCAAAGATCCACGAATGACAGCCGGGACTAACGGCTTAACAGGCTTTCCGAGGCACGGAGGGGTCTTGGTATGTAAATATGGTCACCTATCTACGGACCAACCGATGAAAGCGTAGCTTAACCTGATCAATCGACTCTGTGCTGTTATTACTTATCCACTAGGTCAGAGACAAATCCAAGCTCTGGGAGAGTCAGTCTATAAAGTTTTCACTCCTGAGAAACAGTCCTCCTCTCTGTTAGAGGCGGATTGGGCCGTAATGCACCATGTGGGCCTGTGTATTGGTGATTTGGTGACAGATACCGAAAAATCTGTATTGGTATTGTACGTACATAAACTTTATTTCCATGGGGGTAGGCAGAAACTACTGATCACCACCTACTACTATCCTAACATACCCTTTTTATTTTTCGTTTACGTGTATACATAATATTGGTCATACCAGTTGCGAATACTACTTTATGAAATTATTAGCTTTTTCCAGTGGCTTCGCCTGCGTGGTTGTCGGAAATTATCCCGCGGGAACGTACTACCGGGATAAAAAGTATCGTATGTGTTAATCCAGGTTATATACTACCTGTGTGCTAAATTTCATCCGAAGCCGTTCAGTAGTTTTTACGTGAAAGAGTAACAAACATCCATCCGTCCTCACAAACTTTCACATTTATTAAATGTATTATGTAGTAGGGACATTAACAACATCATCCGAAGAGCTCATGTCACCGTCAGTCAGTATTAGAACCCATTGGCTTGGCACGCGACGATGGCAAGCGACCGGATGGCATGTCTTTATTTCCATGGAAGATGGGTAGGCCTTTAGTGTGGGATAAAACGTGTGTCGATACTCTTGCGCCATCCCATCTTTCTGGCTCGATGTGCTGTGGTGGTGCTGGCGCTGCCGCTGCGGCTGCGGAAAACGTCAAGCGGTGAAAGTATACGTTGAAACCCTCGGGCCGTGGGGTCCGAGTGCTCATGCTCTCTATAAGGAAATCTCGAAACGGCTGGTTGATACTTCCCATGACCCAAGGGCTGGGTTTAACCTTGGCCAGAGGCTGAGCATTGCTATACAACGTGGCAATGCCGCCAGTTTCTTGGGTACATTAGCAGTCGACAGCGATGCGGATGAGTTTTTCGACGCTTTGTTTTAGTTTAGAAACGACAAATTGGAACCGTGCACCTAGCTTCTGACGTTTCATAAGTGCCCATGCAGGCTTATGTGAAATAAAATATTTTTTTTTATTTTTTATTCGTTTTATTTAAGTTAAGTGATAGGAAATTTGTAACTTTTTTATACTACATTAATAAAGTTGTAGTAGGATCACAAAGGTTCAAATGCACAATGTTATATAGCAGTTTTATCCTCCTCTAATTCTGGGCCATTGAGAGAGCATTACAGCGTTATTTTTATTTCATGGCGCGTTTTCAGCAAAAGAATAAAATTACTTCAAAAACAAATAATTCCTAACAAAATGTGCCCAAGCCTCTTGACAAGGATATGCCCCTTACTCATGTTTTGTGACACCATTGGAAACAGAATGAATACAAAAGGTTTTACTGAAAAGGTAAGGTTTTATAAGTATTCCTTACAATGTTGGCCCACTTTTACAAGCTTTTATACTTTCACGGCTATAATTGGGTCTCTAGAGACATGAGGGTCGGATTATGTTGAAAATGAATTTCAATATATTTAAATTAATTGGGTCTACAATTCTATACAGGTAACGCCACTCTTCTCGGATAGAATAAATATTTTAGTTCAGAATTAACAACTTCTACATGTTTCTAGATATTTCGCTATAATATTATCCTACTATTCTACTACTAATATGAATGTGAAAGTTTTTATGTTTAGATATTTGGATGTTTGTTACTCAATCACGCAAAAATGGCTGGACAGATTTAAATGAAAATTGGCACACAGATAGTTTATAACCTGGATTAACATATAGGATCGTTTTCATCCCGGTAGTAAATTCCAGTGGGATAATATTCAACCTCCACGCGGGTGAAGCTGCTGGAAAAAGCTAGTTATTAATAAATCATAAGTAACCTTACCACAGTTAGTAAGTAGGAAAACGAAGATACGCGTAAAGGCTCCCACAGACAGGTGCAACGTGACTCTGATAGAATAATTACTATGAACACAACATGGAAATTGAACTACTAGAGTCGGGTCGCGCTGTCTCGTCGTGCCGGTTCACTGTTCTTGAAGTTGCATGTTTCAAAACAAAAATATTTCTCGCCATTATTATTTTGTCTGTAATAATGAGCATAATCAACTCACACTGGGCTCCCGTGGTAGACAACAGCCCACTTCCTCTTGAAGAGTAGAAGCCTGTGTACCAGCAGTGGGAACATTATAGGTTAATAATTTTGTTTGTTTTTGCTAGCATTATCACCCAGAATCTATTAAACATCAACTTAACCATTGATATACAAAATTACCCAAGATAGCGTCTCAACAACGTCCACTTAAATAGGGCGCAATGTGCGCAGGTGTCAAATAGTATCGTCAGTCATCTTTCAGTCAGTATTTTTGGACATTGCTTTGAAAAAATCACATTAAGTCATGCGTGTAAGGTTGAATTAACAAAAAAATAGTTTAAAAAACTAAAAAACACGCTTTAAAAACCAAACTAAAAAAGGAGAAAATAATTTAATTAAAAAGCGTGGGGTGCTTGACATTAATTGATTATAAAAATACCTTAAAAAGCACCCCACGCTTTTTAACTGAATTAAATTATTTTCTCCTTTTTTAATTTGGTTTTTAAAGCGTGTTTTTTAAACTATTATTTATTTTCTATTTTTTAGTTCTGCTAACTACAAAAACGTGTTTTTTTTTCTAATTTTTTTTTAAATGATTGAATTGTCATCGGTCCTCGACAAGTTTACAAAGTTTCAATGAAATCTGACCGTTTAAAGTGGGTCAAAATCGCGCTCAAAGGAGTCGGTTACATACAAACAAACATACAAGTGAAGCTAATATAAAACAATCGATCTCTATTTACAATAAACAAAGGAGTTTTGATGAAATTTCTGTCAAATGTTTCGAGCTTCGGGAAATCAAACGACGCCCGCAGTGCTATCCATCTTTGTTTACTTAATTATGACGTCACTCGACATGAATTCAGTCACTTGAAATTCTTTGAAGTCTGTAAAGGTTGATCTTCGTCATATCGATAGATAATAAAAATTATTTAGATAGATAGATATACTATACCTTATTGATCACCAAAATTGGTACCAATGGAAGTGTTAACATTGAAAGCGTTATCGTAAAATCAAGATTACGCTTTGTTTTATTGAATTGTATTCATACAATTTTAATCGTACTTTCTACTATGATATTCTAAATGTGAAACTTTGTAGGTTTAGATGTTTCGATGTTTGTTACTCAATCACGCAAAATCGGCTGAGCTGATTTTAATGAAATTTGGCACATAGACAGTTGAACCTGCATGAACGCATAGAGTATTTTTTTATCCCGGTAGTACGTTCCTGTAGGATATTTTTCCAACCCCCTCGCGGAAGTCACTGCCAAAAACTTGTCTTTTAAAATAGTATGTATATCATGTTGTTTTGATGTATTCTTAATTTAATTACCTATGTATTTGTCACCGTATGATTGTGAACACCGTTAGTTTATAATCTATCTCGCGAGGTTATAAACTGTCGATTAATTGTGAACTGCACCATACTGCTTACCGACCGAATAGGTTAGGTTAGAATTGCAACCAAACGCACGCGAGCCGACCGACCGAAGCGAGCGGTGCTGCGGCAGCGGCTGGCGAGCGCTACTTCCAAAGTTAGTGGGAGTTACTAGACTATTTAGTTCACAGTCTCGCGAGATAGATTATAATTTAACGGTATTTACAATTTTACGGTGACATATTCAAATGCTGTGATCAGCTGTAATTGAGTGTGCATTACAGGAACTTAGGTTACCTATCTAATAAACAAGTTTTATTACTGCTAAAGACAATTGTAATGTGTCTCGTTGGCCCCCGCGCGGTACTTAACCGATTAAATAACTCACATGCCATAAGGCAGGCATCGGCCCTTGTGGACCCCACCAGTTGGTGCTGACATCTCTTTGAGGCGCGCGTGGAACACAACGCGCCGTCGACCCGGGCTTGGTCCTTACTGGACGGCGAGCTACCCATTACTTCAATTACCATAATATCTGTAACAGTAAGCTGCGCGACGTAGATTTCCCTCATGAGTTTGAGAGTTGCGGTAGTGGGTCTTGCAGTTTAGTTGAACATAAAGTTGTTCTGGATAATTTGTACAAACAGATTGTTGAAATTCTATGTGCGGCAGCCAGGCAGTCTAAAGTAACATACGAGTGGAGACCGAGACGGGGTAAGCGCGTGTGTGGGTGGAATGAGCATGTTAGGGACGCTCATCACGAGGCCAGATGTAGTTTTCAGGCCTGGATGCTTAACAACCGTCCCTCTTCAGGTCCAGTCTATGATCAAATGCGGGAGAAGCGAAACGTTTTTAAAAGCCGGCTGAAATATTGCCAAAACAATGCTGAGCAAATTATTATGGATAGGTTAGCCGAACAACGAGCTAATAAAAAGTTTAGTGAATTCTGGAAATCCACTGGTAAGTTGGATGGGAAACCCGGTCTTCCTGCGAGTGTGGGAGGGATAAGTGATCCCCAGGGAATCGCGAATATGTTTAAAAAACATTTTCAAGTTCAATCCCCTCTCGGTCCCTCAATCGTGAAGGAAGATTCTGAGCCCAGCAGTCGTGGAGTGAAACCTCTGACGCGTTTCTCTGCCAAGCAAGTAAGTGCAATCATTAACGGTATGAGCCGAGGCAAATCTCCAGGACATGATGGGCTCAGTATCGAACACTTAAAGTATGCAGGTGTGCATCTGCCGCGAGTTCTGTCTATGTTTTTCACAATGTGTGTTAGTCACTCATACTTACCTGCCAATCTGATGAAGACTATCGTGACTCCCATTGTGAAGAACAAGACGGGCAATATCGCGGACAAGGGTAACTACCGTCCCATTTCACTTGCGACAATAATTGCAAAAGTGTTGGACGGTGTGCTTGATACTTTGTTAAATGATCACATACATCTTCATGATGCGCAGTTCGGGTTTCGCCCCGGACTTTCAACTGAAAGCGCTATTTTAAGTCTCAAGCATACCGTTCAATACTATATAGATCGCAACACGCCGGTGTACGCCTGTTTTCTTGATCTCTCCAGGGCCTTCGATCTGGTCTCGTATGATGTGCTCTGGAGAAAGATGGAAAGCAGGGGTATACCTGCGGAAATATGTGGATTATTTCAGCACTGGTATGGTAATCAGACCAATCATGTGAAATGGGACGGTACGCTCTCTGAACCGTATGGGTTGGAGTGCGGGGTGAGGCAAGGAGGCTTGACGTCTCCCAGGCTCTTCAACCTCTACGTAGATGAGCTCATAGAGGGACTCAGCAGCATGCGTGTCGGATGCAGTATTGATGGGGTTAGCATTAACAACATCAGCTATGCTGACGACATGGTGCTGCTGGCTCCGTCTGCAGGGGCCATCAGAGAGTTGCTTGAGACTTGTGAAGCCTATGCTGCCGTACATGGATTAATTTATAATGTAAATAAATGTGAATATATGGTCTTTGGGGTCGGCGGAAAATGCCGTGAAGTGGGACCCGAGCTGTTAATAAACGGGTCAGTGATCAAAAGGGTATCCACTTTTAAGTACCTAGGTCACTTTCTTTCCGACGATCTTAAGGACCATGTAGATATAGAGAGGGAGCGCAGGGCACTCGCCGTCCGGTGCAACATGTTGGCCCGTAGATTTGCTCGGTGTACGGACCAAGTAAAAATTTCTATTTTTAAGGCTTATTGCCAAAGTCTGTACACGAGTAATCTATGGGTCAATTACACCAAAAGATCGCTAGATGTCCTGCGAGTCCAGTACAATAATGGTTTCAGGATGTTGTTGAGACTTCCTCGCTATTGCAGTGCGTCGGAGATGTTTGCGCAAGCTCGTACCGACGGTTTTCACGCGATTGTGCGCAAGAAAACCGCTTCGCTACTGAGTCGAGTGAGAGGCAGTCGCAACCGCATCCTGAGAACTGTAGCGGAGAGTTTCGGTTCTCCAATTGTGAAGCAGTTTGTGCAGCGGGTGATTGGTACTAACACTAGATAATAAGTTGTTTTAATATTATGTTACTAACACTATGGATTATTTTTCCGAAATAAAAATAAATAATAATAATAAAATTACTCGCCGTCCGCAAACCCGCGCCTACGGTGGCCGGGAATCAGCCTGGGATGTATTACATCCACATGAGGTTGTGCACGGTTGGCCGTGGACAAACTCAGACTCCAGGCTGCTACTGAGAAATTCCAGATAGAAGAACGCAATAGCACTTTGCCAGACCTGAGAATCGTACCTAGGGCCTCATGATCAGCAGTAGCACTTGTGACCACTAGACCAACGAGGCAATCGTAAATAAATAAATCGTACAGTCGACCTGTAGAGGGACTAAACAAACTGGGTTCTGAGAAAACCACGAACTTGTGAAGGATATTTCCAGGAACCCCTTCTTCTTTTATTTCTCGTCGGAGTTTATACGGCTTTTCTTACAAACCAATTCATAATAAAACATGTATATATTTTCCTTACAAAAAAGTTATGGTTTCAAAACAGTTTTCTTAAGAATTTTCCTGTAAACAATCATAAAAGGTCACGTTAAAATATTATAAAAACGCAACTAAGAAGCCACATTAATGAATAATACACAAAAGTTTTGTTATTAATTCACGTTAACTTCCTGTAAACATTTTTCGAAATAATATCGTGGAAAAATTTTACAACATAATTTTTTGTATATGCGAAACCTGAATAGGTATAGTTTGTTCAGAATAAGTAACTGAATTGATTCCAATAATGGCCACACCATGTTATATATTTTTCTCAAATAAGTTTTGCAAGTGTGATGGAAACTGTAATCACCAGTTAATTACAATAAAATCGCCGTACGGTTAGGTACCTACTGCCTAATTATTATCAATGAGCACATGACGAAGCCGGTTGCGCTTGCGGCGCGGGGGCGCCGCGTGGTGACCATATTTGTGTAAACAACTAGGTAACTTATCAAGCTTATGCTAAGCAACTTTGTGATGTTTCAAGATACAGTTTTGAAATTTTGTACATAGATTCTTTACATAAAAATACTATTCTCGCATATTACGGTTTCGCATAATATACTAAAACTAGGTTTGTATTTAAACCACATTATATTGTCACGATCTAGTTACGTGAGCTTTTCGATACTTTTCATCTTATTTTCTTCAGTCGCTGCATACGAAGCTAAGAGTCGGGCTCTTAAATCAGCGAGTAATCGTGTGGACATGGAAATGATATCTTGGATTTTCTTGTTACTAGTAGTCACACATGCCAAGAATAATTGGCACGAAAAGACTAGCCTGATAGACGGCACACTGTGATAAAACAAATATTACTCCAAAATACCTAAAGAAAAGCCTCTTAGCTATTTCATATTCGAACAAAATGGAACAGATATTTTAATAGGTAAAGTTTCATTATTCAATGATTTTTTCTCCGTTGTATTAATAACGATGTAGAACATTTCTGTGGAGAAACAAGTAGAATAAGATTTTTTAAAGAAATAACGATGAAACGATGAAAGATAAAACTATTGAAACAAAATATTGTTTTTATATTGAAATTTAAAGTTGAATAGATGTTGAAGTGAATGTAATAAGACAGTCTATAGGAAAAATTCTTGAAGGCAAATTCCAGCTAATAAAACTGTTTCATCATCTGTCTAGACATTTCCAAACTAGGGTGTTTTTTTTTGGGTGGGAAATCATGAAAGAACTTCTCCCGCTCTGGGTGGAGCAGGAGGGCGTGTCAGACTCTTCCTGACTAAAACCCACCCGCGTTCCCTCAGTTGCCTGTGTGCCAGGGGCCGCGGTATCTCTTTCGAACAACCCGCACCCCGGAAGACATCGGCCCTTGCGGACCCCACCAGTTGGTGCTGACATGTTTTTGAGGCACTAGGGGTCGGCTTCCAGTCAAATAGAATGCAGCTGAGTACTAGTATTTTACATGAAGCGACCGCTCATCTGACCTTCACAATCCAGTAACTGGGTAAAACGATACCCCTTGAAAAGGCTGGTTGTCAGACTTTCAGTTTCTGACGACCCGTAACAACGGCACGGTTGGCGCAGTGGTTAAGCGATTGACTGCTGCGCTTGCGTGTCGCGGGTTCGATTCCCGCACGGAACAAATATTTGTATGACCTACAAGTAGTTGTTCCGGGTCTGGCTGTTTATGTATGTGAGTTTAAATGTTTGTAAACGCACCCACAATACAGGAGAAATTCCTAGTGTGGGGCAACGTTTTAAAAAAAATTAACTGTAAAATAAAACTGACGACTGACTGACTCAAATCAAATAATAATTTACAGTAATTTTCAGAGTGAACGAAAATCGATTGAAACCCTTTAATACTAGGCTTTAGTCTAGACATTTTAATGCAAATAAGGGTAGGTAGTCTGCAAATCCGATGTGACAGCTATTTAATTATTACGTTTAAGCTCTAGAGGTTGAAGTACTTCGCTTTGTTTACGATATTAGATTTACGTTTTACTAAGTCGTGAAATTGTTTTGAGTTATTATAGTGTTTTAACGGTAAACTATGCTTTATAGTTTTAAGAGCAAATGACTTTAATTTCTCTTCACTTAGATTTAGTAGTTTATTTCTTAGTTTATGAAACAAAATGGGTGTTTTATCTTTTAGTTTAATTGAGTAGCAAAATTAAAACGTTTATAGTGTCGAATCTAGTTATTTGAGCTCAAAAGCCGTAGTGACAATATAAGCCAGTTTGCAAGTTGGGCAATTTGGACCGTGAAGAGCACTAGATGGTCCTAATTACGTTGCAAGTTGATACATATCTATGTCTGTTAAGTATTGTATTATTACTTGTGGAGGGTTTTTTTATAACTTCCGGCTAATGTAGACAACAAAATTACAATTTTCTTACGATTTTTGCATTTTTCAGTTCAGTGTCAGATTGTCTGTTGAACAAAACCCATGGATTAATACTTTAAATAGTGATTCAATAGGGTGAGGTTAGATGGTTATCTAACTGACTGATGACTACTACCACTGACTGACTGGTGGTCAACTCCAGCGCTTACATCCTAAAGGTGAATCTAGTCGACATTTTGCCGATACAAACTTCGGGAGTGTATCACTCCACTGTTCAACAATGTACATCAAAAATCAAACATGGTATGGTTTTGTCTTATTATTAATAATGTCTGTACAGAAACAGAATTTAAAATATCAAGCCATTAAAAAGTTATGAGCCAACAAAGATTCGTTTTTCTTGCTAATTTAACCTAACTTTGGGTGTGTTAAAGTAACAAAAGAGGTGTAAAATCTCCAAAACTAAGTCCGTACCGACAAAGCTCAATTATTAAAAAGTTCAATAAATTTTATGGGTTATTGATTTATGCAGTAGTTTTTTTAGAAAACCCGATCTTCCGAAGGACTTTTCTTAACTTTTTACGCGCCTGTTTTACTATTTATGATCCTGCATCTTGCATAATTGCTCATCACTGACACTACCTGGTGAGACAGCGTGCTTTTTAGTCAGGCCCACCAGTGACTTCGAGCCCGCGACTAGATTCACCTTAAACCACAATCTTCTGTAAAGAAACAGAAAAGAACAGAAAAATCTATTTTGTTTATAATCCAAATCTCCAAAAGAGATATATGTCACCAGGGTCCCCGGATATGGTTGATGTTTAAGATGAAACCGATGGATGTTTTCGAATGAAATTTAATTTAATAAATGAAATGTTTGTGCTCTATTTATTAATTTAACTTTTATTCGAAAACATCTATCGGTTTTATACCATACTATATCTATATTCGACGACCCCGATAACTTATCTCTTTTGGTGAACAGACATAATTCCATTATACACCAACAGGTTATTTTACCTTGTCATTGCTTCAGTGCAGTTCAATGAATTTTCCCAATTTATGTCCACTCGTGCTCTGGATGCCAATGCATTGTAATTATGTTCAGCTATTTATCTTTTGTTGGCGAAATTGTAGATAAACGTGCCTGATAAAGTTTTGGCACAGAATCTACTTCTTCCGATTTAAGTACGGACGGTAAAATTTATGGACACTGTATGGGCTCAGTATAATTAGGGTCTATATCTTGCTGTGGAATCTAAAATTAAAACAACTACTATTACGTTTAAATGTAAAATAACCATGGTGAAAGTTTATCTCCTACGCGTTGATGTAAACACGAAAGCGTGGAGTAAACGAAATAATTACCAAAAGCGCATAATAACGTGTTTTATCACTCGATCTCCTATAGAGAGCACCTGCGGATCTCACAGTACCTACTAACAGATTTATATTTCACCTGAATTAAATAAAAATCGGTACGAAAGCGTCATAATGTTCCCCATGAAGAGTCATTGTGATACAGCACCGCTTATGGACGTAAACTTTGAAGGGCGAGCGACCAAACTAAGAATTTTACAATTTCTGTGCATTAGCAATGAGTGTCGATATTAATACAAACTTTTTAGAGGAACTGCATTAATTAAAAAAAAAGTACTTTAGATAACTGTGTTATGGATAAACTGATGTACTCATCATAATTATTGTCTGTGTTCACGACTTCTACAAAACCAAAGGCAATACTGAAAGGTCGCATGTGTTGAACTTATTCTCAAAAGTAATCATAAAAGTTACCCGTTCAGCTTTCGTCCCAAGTCAATCATCACCAACAGATTTACGCCACCTTCTGTCCCATCAATCTTCGCGGCCACACCACACCATTCGCGCACTGAATACCAAGCTCTACCTAACCACACTGTGCACGCTGCTAATGTCTTCAACAATTTATTTTCCGAAGCACCTGCCGACGTCACGTATTGCCGTGACAAATTTGTTAAGTAAGCCATTAATGGTGGAGGGATTTTGGTAGAAAATGCAGACGATTTTGTTGGTAAGTAGCTCTGATGAATTGGTTTGGATTTGGTTTGAATAACCGTTTAAATAAAATTTATGTAGGTACTTTGTTTCAACAGCATTTCTATTTGACCCATATTGTGGTGGTGTTTTGGTTTGTGTTACCCAGTAACTGGGGTGTGCAGATCAGATAGGCGTGTCTCTGGTGCAAGCACAATTCTCCATAATACTCCATGTACAATTAAGGTACTTCGCTGTATTTGGTAAGACAGGCAGCCGACTCCAACATAGTTGGGAAAGGGCTGGGCAGATGAAGAGATAGGTGCTAGACATTGCCTCAATGATAAATAATTTTATTTCTGTAAGTAGGTTTATACAGGGTGATTGGAAGATGGGTGCAAAGCTTTAAGGCGAAGATAGTACAGACAATTTAGAACCATTTAAGCCATGGTTGTCTTAGACGAAGTCTTACCAAATATTTTTAACCAATTTTTTTCGGAAATTCTCAAAATTTAATGTAAACTGCATAATTATGGCCAAATTGAATGATAAATGAATTCATTTTTTATTTATTTAATTAAAGTAATGTGTAAGCAATCAAGCAAAACATGTTTTAGGCTTCTGTGTCATTAGACATTTTTTTTACAGACATTTAAAGCTCAGAAAAAATAAAAAAATTGTACAATACGTCTTTTAAACCTTATTAAAAAAAAAAATGGTAAGACTTCGTCTGAGACAACCATGGCTTAAATGGTTCTAAATTGTCTATACTATCTTCACCTTAAAGCTTTGCACCCATCTTCCAATCACCCTGTATAAGGTAAGGCATTAAATCCGTCTTACTTACTACAATTTGTGCACGAGATACATTAAATACATGTCACAGAGGAATTTTAGTCCAGTCTGATCACTAGGTATAGTAAGCCAATCCCTAGGGAGAAGCAAGCTGAATACTTAGGTGTAATATTCATTCGCCGCTATCTTGACCATTGCTCGAGCCAGCTCGCACTGCTGAGCCTGCAGCATTAAATTTGTCCCTAAATAAAAATAATTCCGATCCAGCCCGTCCTTTGCTGCCCTATTCCAACGACGCCTTAAGCCGAGGTCCGTACCCCACTGGGTCTGCCCTTAGAGTGCTGCAATCGCTTTAGTTTTGATCCTGGCTGGAGGCCTTAATTTATTAAGGTTGTCACAAGCAAGTCCGGGAACTTAAGTCCGATAATAACATTCCCCAAAAGAAAAGGAATTTTAGTTGCATTTTGAAGCTTCTAAACTTTGCATAATGCTTTTAGTGGCATAATTTTCTAACCAACTTTGCATGTCGTACATTGTTAGGGACTGATCAAAATTTTGCAGCACATACAAAATGTAGACGGTGTCAAGCAGCTGAGCAAACCACTTACTTAGCTTAAATATTTAGTCACATCAGGCAAAATGTGGAACTGACTGATAACTGCGTTGAAACTGTACTAATTGTACCTACATTTAAACTAATATTATGAAGAGGTAAAATTGTTGGTTTTGAAGACCAAGTTCAGAAAGACGCAAAAATATCGCAGTGGGGTTTTATCGCGCGTGGGGATTTTTGATCCTCTGAGTTGAACCGAGCATTGAGGGGTTTATTCATAAGCGTTACTTAAAGTTAAACGTCAAAAATGTATGGTAAACGTCACTAACGCCTTCTTAATTAGTAGTGTCAAAGCCTTCAATAGCTTACCATCGCACCTGGAGATCCTGAACAAGGAATATTTTGGTGACAGTCATGAAAAATTAGGAATATTCACTACAATGTTTTGTGGTTGCTGATATTTGATTTAACTGTTTTGATGTTGCACGACTCGACTAATTAATTAATTGAGTCTTTATTACATTTATAAATTTATTTTTATTTTGTTCTTTAGATTTGTAAATCGCTGTAACCAACATAGTCAACGCTTAGTTCTTGTAACTGGATGTATACAGGATAAGTTTCTAACCAGTACGCAAACTCTAACCATAAATTCAGCATATAATTCTAGAGCCCCCAGAGCAGATATTTTTCGGCGGTAGTACAGAAAAAATCAGCTGTTCCGTACATTTTTTACACCGCGTAGGTATTGCACTTTTCTATGAAACAGCTGATTTTTTTGTATAAAAATCAAGGTCCTGAGTCAACACGATAAAAAGATATGGGCAAATTTAGATATACGCGAAAACTTGTAAGTACCATTACTTTATTTTTCAACTTTTTTTTTCGGAATTTTCCCTTTACTTGACCTTGCTTTTAACCAAAATTGTAGGTCAACCGGAAGTACCCTATAGGTTTTGGGTCGAAAACTTATATGGCAGTTCCCGTTGACCTAGAATCACGAAATTTGGCAAAAAGCAAGGTCTTACAGCACAAATAAAGGAAAAATTCCAAAAAACACAAAGTTTACAAAATTAAGGTAAATTTTGGTACTTACAAGTTTTCGCGAACATCTAAATTTGCCCCTATCTTTCTTATTTAGGATAAGATGGACTGAAAACAATCTTGATATGCGTACCAACAAAAAATAGTCTGATTAGGTTCTTACTCGGACACTGCATGTTTTAGAATGTTTGTCTTTTTACTGTAATTGCTCTTGATACATCCTAAATCAGGGACTAGGTATGGTCTAGATTACATCGTGTGAAGCCTCAATGCATGCTGCAAAAAAGAAAACATTTTAAACCATTATTAAACCTTTTAAGACGGATTAAACCACTAAGTGCCTTTTAAGGCGGATTAAACCACTAAGTGCCTGTTAAGGCGGCTTAAAACCAGATAGTTCAAAATCCGTTTTGCGTCTGTATTTGTAATATGGTACAATTGACTCCCACTTAGACGGAAGCCACGCGAAGAAGCTAGTTATTAATAAAAAGATAGAACTGTAGTAAAGTAAATAAAACAGTTTTTCTCGCTCCCTAATGGGAAAGAGGAAAGAGAGGTCTTCGCCTTACAGTGGAATATAACAGGAATAATGAGAAAAACATTTATTTATCTTTATAAATAGGTAATACTTTTCTTAACTACGTCTATTTATAGTACCAAAGAGAGTTCTTTGAAAATCCTAGGAAATTTTCACAAAATTTTCTCTTTCATTATTCTGAGATTTCCAGGAAATCTTTGAACAAGAAAATGCTTTTTATCGCTATAGGTTTATGTTGTAAATAGAACTTGGGTATAATGTGTGAGCTATTTTCATATTTCTTCAGTAGGTAGTCATTTTAAATCTTTTTTCCGAAGGAGACCTTTCCGAAAATTATAACCGTCAGAACAATTAAAAATTTAACTTTGTAGTTTTTTTGCGGAAGTCGGTTGTTTTTTGTTGGAAAAAGTTTTTATCATGTTATCTATGCTTTATATTGTACTTGCCATGTTTTGTCCTTGTCATGCTTCCGAAATTAAAGTTATTTTTCACTATGTAGTGTTTTTTCGGAAGTCAATTGTTTTTTTTTTTTGGAAAAAGTTTTATTTATACAGTATCTACCCCACACCAATTCGAAATTTCATGATCTTTGGGGTCAAAACAATGCATATTTATGCGATAGCAGCAATCCCGGTTGATTTGCTGTCACTTTTCGAGGAGTTCTGTTGTCTGTCTCCGAAACGCATCACCAGATCTATATTATGAAATTTTAATGGGACTATTTCGAAATAAACCCCTTTCGAAAAAAATAAGAATTTTGAAAATCCGTCTTTATATGACGGAGTTATGCCCAAAAAGAAAAACAAGTCGAATTGATAACCTCCTTCTTTTTAGAATAACTATAAAATACAAGAATAAATACAAAGTGATGGAACCAGAGCAGGTGAGAAGGACATCATAGAAGACGATTGTTGGTGAAATGGATATGTTTACTATACACAGAGCAAAAGTATTGGATAAAAAGAAGTTAGAGAAGAAGGAGAAGTGGTTTGTTTTTTCGTTTTTTTTGGGAAATCATCAAATAACTTCTCCCGCTCTGGGTGGAGCAGGAGGGCGTGTCAGACTTTTACTGACTAAAACCCACCCATGTTCCCTCAGTTGCCTGTGTGCCAGGGGTCGCCGTATTTTCGTCGAGAATAGAAAACAAAATAGACAGAGCCATCAACCGCAACTTTCCGTTCCATTGCACTTCGCATTGCAGTTTTCGTTTGAAAAAACTGGAAAAAACACACCAATATCGTGGCCGATGATATTGGGTTTTTCCAGTTTTTATTTTTACGATCAGAGGAATACAATTTAGAAATAGCAGCGGAATTTGAAATCTGTGTATTAATATCAAGCAAATACGCTGTGTATGCGAATGACTAATTATGCAATCTTTAACTTGGGTCACATAGGTAATAGCTTAATTTTAGGAGGACCCTTTCGTATATTTTATATTGAATTATGTACACACATATGAACAGACAAGACAAAATTGACAGAAAAAAAGTATCGTAATCATAATAATCATAATCATTTATTTGCAATAAGTATGGGTACAGTGAGGTCTTAAAGTAGGTAATTGAGTTCCTAATACATAGTCGGACATAATTTGACATGTAAAACAATATGTTAAATTTATTATAAGTATATTACGCTCAATGACATGCTTTCTATCATTCATTTTTACAATACATTCATTAATTATTAATTATCGTCACATTAATTTAATACGTACAAAGGTGGTGCTTATTTCCACAGAAATCTCTTCCAGCATACCTTCGGTGGTTATTATTAAGCCACAGGCCCCTAGGACCATGAATTTCGTTTTTTATTTCTAAAGGTAGGTACAATATTATTAATAAATTATATTGTTATCGAAACTAAAGGTGTGTACCAAATATCAGATCAATCTGCTAACAGGTAGGCGGTAAAATTTCAAGTACTAAAGATCCAAACAAAAAATAACAACGAACAGGGCAAGCCAAATAAAACCGTTTAAAAACAAAAGGTATGTCACCTACGTAATTAATTCTTTACTTTCAGTGCTTTACAAAATACAAACTGTAGTTAACTAGTAGGTAGAAGCTTGTTTGCCCCAGAGTTTAGTTTAGTTTAACTACGAACAGCTATTGCGAGGCGGTACAGTTACAATGTTAAAGTTTTCCGTTGTTCCAGTTGGTACAGAGTTCAGATGTTCAGTGGAGAATGGATTATATTGCATAGTGTGAGTAGGTAGGGTTTAAACATAGCGTAAAGGTGAAACGAAATGAGGAAATATTTATATTCTGTCTTGCGAATTTTTTTTTTAACTAGTCTTAAAAGGTTGAAAACTGGAGGAGGTTTATAACTTTTCGACTCGTTTTTATTATTTTGTTGATCGTGACTTATCGAGGTTTATAAAACGGGTAAAACGACAGCTTCTGCGCCACTCTAAATCGGCCACCGATGTTCGCTCGTTAGTGACATAATACTATCGGTATACATACCCACCTTTAGGGGGAGGCCTATGTCCAGCAGTGGACATCTTTCGGCTGAAATGACGATGATGATGATTCAGCTTCTTTTGTAAGAAGCAAACAGTGTAATATCTTGCGTACTTTAAACTTCAATAAACATTCCAATTTACTAGTAAAACAAGACAAGCAATATTGTATACCTACTTACTAAATAAAACGATACAAAACACAATTTCCTTAACTACATATCCTGTATACATAATACATAATGTTATCACCTTAACAAGCCAAGGAAATTGGATCACCTCATACTTCCTTTAAGGAAAACACGAAGTGCGTAAAAACTTCTTTATTTGTAAGTTAGTTCCTTGTTTTACCTTACTTTACTGCCCCACTTCCGTTTTATGCAGCGTTAAGATATTTTCTTTTTTTGTTAATGACAGTTAAACAAAATGGCTGTTTTTGTTAATGGAAGTTGTTTATTTTTACTTTTTGATATATATTTCTTGACCTTCAAACCTGCCACCTGAGTTTGGTGCTAAACATAAAGTAGGGTTTAGTAGAAGCTATGATAAAAAGTTATTCCAAAATATTGCTGAGCTTCAATATTAAATTTATAAAGTGATACAATTATGTGGTATGTGTGGAAATTAAGGATATTCATCAATCAAGTCTAGTTCTCGTTTGACTAAATGAATACGATTTAGATTATGGATACATTAAAAAAAGATTTTATTTGTCTTATAATAAAACCTCTGTTTTGAGTTTTCTTATTTCTTAAATGGAAGAGGAGAATAAACTCGCACGAAACACCATGAGCAATAAGTAAAACGGGCTGTTGTCCGCAACTCCACACGTCTAAGCGCGTATTTTGCGTAAAACACCAAGAGCAATAAATAATATGTTTTCACTATGTACCTAAATGAAGTGGAACGGTCTCTTAGGACCTGTATTTAAGTAGTATTTTGCCACCAACTTCCGAAATTAAAGCAATTTCACTTTGCAGTGTTTTTCTTTCTTGGAATTTGTTTTGTTATTTTTTGTAAAAACGTTTTTAATTGCACTATTTAAATATGTTACCTACCCCATACCAATTTGCTTACCACTAGGTACTTGCTATATACAGTGACAGGAAGTATTAGTACATTAGCAGGATACACAGAGTGGATTTAAAACGTATTATCAAAGTTAACGCAAAAGCTGCCCCAGAAAAGTAGGTACTAAAATTTTTCATACCAGTAATTATATTACCAATATAATATTTTTCCAGTGGCTTCACCCGCGTGGAGGTCGAAAATTATTCCACCGGAACATACTGCTGGGATAAAAAGTATCCTGTGTTAATCTAGGTTATAAACTATCTGTGTGCCAAATTTCATACAAATCTGTTCAGCGGTTTTTGCGTGATTGAGTAACAAGCATCTTCACGAACTTTCACATTTATAATATCAGTAGGAAGTAGAACATGGGACCACTCCTGAAGCATACCCTATCCTTATTTTTTTTAAACCGGTTTACAATTGCCGGAGATATCGCGAAAAATATGTAGAAGCAAATAATAAAAACAGAAGAATCGAATATCTGCTCCTCCTTGACGTCAGTAAAAAAAAATAGGTTTCATGATACGAAGCCTACAGGATAATTTAGCCCTTATGGGAAAGGAGGAAGATTATTGTTCTATCAAATCAGTCGATTGACCTTTCCACTTTCACGTACCAGTACAGTGTCATAATAATTGTTTGTTGCACCGGGCGACGTCATTACGTCATAGCCGGCTGTCGCTGAAAACCAGCGCTGGGGCTTTGTCTTACATAGGGTCACAGCATAATGCTGAGCGATAGCCGTTTTGCGTGGATGTGACGCCTGTTTCCCTCAACCTTTTTTTTTGTGTTCCTGTTATTTTTTGCGTCATGTTTACCTCAAATAAACGTTTTTTCTTTCTTTTTTTATTTTTATTTTTCCTAATCTACTTCGATTTTCCAAGACCATTTTGTTTTTTTCTTTGAAATGAAAGTGTAGGTATTTTCTACTTAATCTAATAATAGAATAATAATAATAGGTGACTTTTTAAGTTGTAAGTGTCAACAAAAACGAAACTATTAAACTTATTACATGAAAATAATGACTAATTTTTGGAGTAATATGACAACTTATACACGATGTGTAATATATCTTCAGTCTTTTACTAAAAGTAACAATAGTTATTACTGAGCCTGCATGTTAGGTTATAGTCTAATCCCTCCTGAAGAAATTGGGCTATTCCCAGCAGCGGGAACATCATAGGATAAATATGCAAAACATTCTTAAGAATCCAGGTTACTTTTTAATTAGTCGAGCAATACTTAACAACATAATAAAAACAGGAGCCATTAAAAAATACTTTTTGTGATTCTAATTTCGTGATTCTAGGTCAACGGAAACTACCATATAGGTTTTCGATGCAAAACCTATAGGGGAGTTCCGGTTGACCTAGAATTGTCAATTTTGATTAAAAGCAAGGTCTTACAGCACAAGTAAAGGGCAAATTCCGAAAAATAAAAAAAGTTGAAAATTAAGGTAAATTTTGGTATTAACAAGTTTTCGCAAAAATCTAAATTTGGCCATTTCTTTTTATCGTGTTGATTCAGGACCTTGATTTTTATACACCCAATATCTTCAGTATCTGGTATAAATTTTGACTTACTAGCTAGGTCCACCCGTTCCTGAGAAAATCTGTGGTGACACACGGACAGACAGACAAACGGACAAGACAGTGATCTTGTAAGGGTTTCTTTTTTTACCTTTTGAGGTACGGAACCCTAATAAGTGTGAAAGGATACTACAAAAACCGAATAAAGAGGCAATATACTAAGGAATTGCTAAAGATCTCAATAACATTACCTATTTCATGAGAGATACTCAATTTTATGCGTTTCCACCCACAATACCCGGCTGCCCAACTAAAAGCCGGATCAACCGTTTACTTAACGTTAATACCCTATAAACCCTGAAGATGCGACCCCTTAATATTTTATATGAAGATATTTTAAGGGCAACTTATACTGGGCAATATTTCCTTAGGTAAGTTTGTATATTATGAGATTCTTGTCTCTTACGTTGTTATAATAAAAGGCTAATGAAACAAGGGTGTAATAAGAAAGGTTTTTGTTAAGGGCTTTTACAAGACATACGTAATTAGGGAGGTTTTGGTAAGGATAAACGTATAAACTGAACAGCGTACTGAACCACGCTCTGCTACCAAGATTGTTGAATATGAATATTTGAGTACTGAAAACATTTACACTGATTATTTAACTAAGTCATTGAGTAAAGAATAAAATTTTAACTGTGATGTTAGTTACAATATACACCACTAGAGGGACTTTAATAGATGTCAACTCTCTGTCATGGTAGTTTTATACACTTACATTGTGCAAGCTATTCTGTGTTTTATGCTTATACAAATATAATATGCAATTAACAATTCAATCCTGGTTAACTTTGTTCGAAAACCTTCAGTTTTGTATTGGTCGTTATGCCAGCGTAGATGTTAGTCGGACACAATAATATGCCTTAATAAGCGCGGCGTCTAATCGGTGTCTACACGGCCAATATAAGGCCGTTAAGGCCTACAACGCCTCTACGAGCGCCTAAGAGGGATCTACGCCTCTACGCGGCCGCAGTGCTATACACGCCTACGCTACGCCACAACGCGATGCCCTCGCTGGAGAAATTCCCATTGCGAAGACGCTCTTACGGTTTCTTTTGTGCGTCAATTCTAATTTGGTACGATACTACTTTGAATAGAATTAGAAAATACTAGAGATAGTCGGCCCGATTATGACTTTGGCCGACTAGCCGACTATTCGGCTGCAAAATGGGCGACTAGTCAGCCAAGCCGATCATTGCTTTCAGTTGAGTTCAGGTGACATCGGCAACGTTCAAAATGGCAAACTTACTTATTGCCAATTGTTTGCTATAGAATTTCTTCTTTTTTGTTAGAAGTATTAATTAACTTTTGACTTTATTTAATTTCTGGATCTAAGTCCAATTAATTAATGGACCAAACGAAGGGTTCTTATTCCTTCCTATCCTAATGTACTATCATATTCTAGATTGCACTGTAAAGTACAAAACTGATTCTATAATAAAAGTTAAGATTTCAATTTAATTTCAATCACCGTCATAAGTATATATTTTTAAGCATATTAATATTGGGGAGGGTGGTGCGCTTGCAAATTTATGTTTTGGCTTCCAACAACACGCTTCGCTTGCTTGCTTCCTCCCTCAGAGGCGGTAAGGTGACGTGGTCTTGAGGGAGAGCGCAACGGTCGTGTAGATCCTCAAGGCAAGTCTGGTGATGTTCCTTCTCGAGGTTGCCACCCCGTTTTTGGTCTAATTCCATATGAAATAGACGTAACAAAAATCACCGGGCGATTTACCTCAGGGGTGGCGAAGTCATGCCCCTGGGTGTCCACCGTCGAACAAGAGCAGATGATGGACAGCAATGACCTCCTACACGGGAGGTCGTGGGGTAGCTACCCACGATCAACCGGCTGAGGCATCCCATAAGCGGGTTGTCAGGCGAGGGTCGGCTTAGTGGGGGAGGGCAGCCGGCGCGGCGTGGGGTCTCGGGATGAGTTGCGGCATAGTCTCGTGTCGTATACAGTCCTGTGATCTTCCGTTGCGTGCGGGCTCGTCAATTTCTTACTAGGCTGATCCTATACCGAAGGAGTAGCTCTGGCGTTCGCTTGTTGAACAAGCGACGCCCCCGACTGAGGGCTCCGTGGCGGGTGGAGAGCTCCAACGGTGAATCTTTAACATCCAAACCCATGGATAAAGAGACTATCTCCAAAAAAACAATCCCACAAGCTGCGTCCCGCTCGTCGGATGCGCTTGTAAAAACCAACGCACCAAAGGCCGCGTCTTCAGATGCGCCTCCTATAACCATGACAAGGGTTGCGTCTCAAGATGCGCCTAAGCGGCAACCGCCTAAGGCTGCGTCCACAGATGCACCCAATACACTCCAACGCTCGGCTGCGTCCAAGGATGCGACGAGGAAGGCAACCGCAAGGGATGCGCCACAACAGGCTGCGTCCCAAGCAATCCCAACCTCATCTGCGTCCATGGATGCGCCCCATAATACAATCCTGCCCGAAAGGCCAAGGACAGTTTTCGCTCGTGGCGACTCGAAGAGTACCGCAAATGTGGATGCACCCAAAACACGGGTTGCGTCAGCGGCTGCGGTCTCGGAGAGGGACCCGACGAGTCTGGCCAAAGCCCCACTGGCAGGAGGATCGAACTGGCAAACAGTGCCAAACAAAAAGACGTCCCACAAGGCGGTGTTTGCAACGGCCGAGACGCCAAAAGGCGAGGCTGCCACCTGCATTCAGCGCAAGCGGAGCGCGAGGCCAAGAGGACGTAAAAAACAGAAAAAGACCAACATGGAAACACCGGCCCGGGCGCAGAAGCGTACGCGTCCCGAAGATTCTGTCACACCAACGGGGATTAGCAAGAAGAGCAAGCCTGCCCGCTCCCGTATGGTCGACGGAACTTTGGTGAGCTACGCCGAAGCGGCCGCGTCGTTCAAAAATAACGAGCTGTGTGTCGCCGTCATGACCGAGCCTTTCTCGGACATGACGCAGGAGCAAGCGGAGGGGATCCGTCAGACGATCGAGAACCAGCTCCGGGCTCTACTGATGGCAGCTCCTGAACAAACAGAAACAAACACCGCGATCCACTTTAGAGGCCGGGCCCACTTCGCTGAAGGCGTCCTCAAAACTTGGTGTGAGGACGATTTCACACTGGCTTGGCTCAAGGGGGTTGTCAATAACATATCGTCCCCGCTCCCGGGGACCAAGCTCACCGTTCGGCCCCAAGCTGATATCCCTAAGAAGGCACTGTGCATGCTTTGTGTCCCGGAGACCACCGAGGACACAACAGGACTGCTCAGGATGCTGGCGAGGCAGAACCCAAACCTAAAAATGAACACCTGGACTCTGACACACGAAAGTACCTGTCTCTTCCTTCGTGTGCCGGAGTCCATGGTCAAAACCATAAAAGACCAGCAGCGGCGAGTATACTACCTCATGGGTAGTCTATACATCCGGTTCCTGGAGGAGGGTGGAACTAGTGAGGCTGCCGTGGCGTCGACATCAGCAACAACCTCGAGTGCGCCAAGGGGAGAGCTGGTTCCGCCGCCGCCTGGACGTTCCTCGTCGCATCCTGCGATGGGGACCGTTGGGGAGGCGGTGGGGCTGGCAACTTCCATGGCAGCATTAGAGGTTGCCTCAACAGCGGGGTCAACGAGGGATCCGCCCTCGTCCGGCCTTACCTCGGACGAGGACTGCTTTCCGACAGGGGAGAGAAGTGAGGGCGAGGACAGCAGCCTCTGCTCCTCTCCTCTGCGGGATTAACATCCTACAGACCAACTTCCAGCACAGCCAATCTGCGTCGGCCACCTTGCGCAGAGTGCTGGAGAATAAACAACAACAACAAGGGAACACCATCGCCCTCATCCAAGAGCCGTGGATCAGGGGTGGCAAAATATGTGGTCTTGGTAACATCGGAGGTAAGTTGCTGCTAGACACCTCCGTAAGTAATCCGCGCACCTGCATTTTTGTCCCAAAACATGTACCTAACCTTTTAATTAACGAATTCTGTTCAAGGGACCTGACAGCAATCAGGCTTTTCAGAACTGAACAGGAACTCCCGGACATCGTACTAGCCTCGGCATACCTGCCAGGTGACGAGGAGGTGCCTCTGCCAGAGCTCGCCTTACTGGTTGAGTACTGTGAAAAGGAGAAACTGGAACTAATCATCGCGACAGACTCCAATGCGCATCACACGCTCTGGGGTAATGTCAAAACCAACAACCGAGGTGAGGTAATGCTTGATTTTATTCTTAGCAATAACCTTGTTTTACTTAACAAGGGCTCTGAACCTACGTTTATAAACGCGAGATCGCAAACAATAATTGACTTAACTATAGCAACCATAGGTATCTCCAACTGCATACAGGACTGGCATGTGTCCAACGAGATATCATGCTCGGACCACAGATGGATCCGCTATACCATTAACTTCAACCTAACCAAACCACAGCCAAGACGGGTTCCTCGCAACACAGACCAAGCCAAGTTTATAAAACTAGTCGAGGCTGAACTAGGCAGATTACCCGCCCTTCCGGCTGAAATACCAGTAACCAATTTAGACGAACATGTAAACAACATCACATCTATCCTTCTATCCAGCTATGAACAGTCGTGTCCCCTCACAGTACCAAGGCAGGGTGCCCGCCATTCCTGGTGGAGTCCTGAACTGGAAAGACATCGACGCAAGCTGAGAAGACTGTTCAACAGAGCTAGGAACACACGGTCGCCAGTAGACTGGGACCGCTATACAACAGCTCGTAAAACGTATAAAAAACTGATACGCCTCAGAGGAAAGAATAGTTGGAGGCGTTTCTGCACTAACATTGAAAGCAACAACCAGGCAATGAGGGTCAAAACCTGTCTTGCTCAAGAGACAGACCACTCAATAGGATGCCTGAAAAAACCAGACAACACGTACACCACAAACGACGCTGAGACAAGCGAACTACTCCTAACCACCCACTTCCCAGGATGCCAGATTGCCACCCAGCAAAGCTGGGAACCACATAGTGAGACGGAAACGAGCAGATCAGATTGGGAAGTGGCGTTAGAGGTAATCGATAAAGACAAAATAACATGGGCAATCAACACCTTCTTACCTTTCAAGGCAGCGGGACTGGACGGTATATTCCCAGCTCTGCTCAGGTGGAGCCAAGACTTACTGGCTGAATACCTCGTCAAGGTGTTTCGAGCCTGCCTGGCCCACCGCTACATCCCCTTGAAATGGCGAGAGGTAAAAATAATCTTTATACGGAAACCAGGTAGGGGCGACTACACCCAGCCCAAATCTTTCAGACCCATAAGCCTCTCCTCATTCTTTTTAAAGACACTGGAGAGGCTGGGAGACAGGAAGATCAGATCCCAAATTTCGGTACAAAGACCTTTACATCCCAATCAACATGCCTACTGTGCAGGCAAATCAACTGAATCAGCACTCCATAGCGTAGTTTCACGCATAGGAAATGGTCTCAAAGCCAAAAACCCAACCCTAGGCGCCTTCATTGATATAGAGGGCGCTTTCGACAAAACTAAATTCGCCAGCATCGAACAGGCACTTGCCACGCACGGTGTTGCGCGAACACTCATAGAATGGATTAATAACATGTTAAAATACCGTGCTATTCAATTTACCGTGAACACCACCACACGAGGTATCGTGAGTAGAGGCTGCCCACAGGGTGGGGTGCTGTCACCACTACTGTGGAATTTAGTCGCAAATGAGCTCATCGCAGAGCTCAACGCTAGTAGTCTGTACTCGGTGGGATACGCGGATGACATAGCAATTCTAATATCGGGGAAATTTGAGGGCACCTTGTGTGATCTCATGAGAAGGGCCTTCAAAATAATCGAGAGTTGGTGCACGAAACACGAACTATCGGTTAACCCCGCGAAAACAGAACTAATAATCTTCACTAACAAGAGAACCTTGGGACCCCACAGGCTTCCAAAACTCTTCAACACAGAATTAACACTTAAAGACGAAGTCAAGTACTTGGGGGTGATCCTTGACAGCAAACTGCTCTGGAACAAGCATCTTGACTACAAACTGAATAAAAGCACAATTGCACTTTACCAATGTAAAAGAATGTTAGGGAAAACATGGGGGCTCTCTCCGAAGATTACTCTGTGGCTATTATATAAAGCGGTGATCAGGCCAATGTTGGCTTATGGCGCTCTGGTTTGGTGGACAAGGACCGAGCTCTCGACCACCATTACTAGACTACAGCGATTCCAACGAATGGCCTGTTCAGCTACCACTGGCTGCATGAGAACCACCCCAACAGCAGCCATGGAGATAGCCCTTCAATTAACTCCCCTTGACCTGTACATACAGCAGGAGGCGGCACTAGCTGCCATCAGGCTAATGCATCTGGGCATATGGGGCAAGAACTTAACCAGTCCACACGCTAAAATCCTGGACCGGGCAATTGAGTACCAGCCGCTCATCGCTGCCCCGTGTGATAGAACACCAAACCAACCTATGCTCAACAAAAACTATGTTATACAAACAGTAGAGGAAGAAAGGGATCAGTCAGGAGCCAATGAAGTGCGCATCTACACAGACGGCTCAAAAACACAAAACGGTTCAGGTGCTGGCGCACACTCCCTTGACCTCAACTTTAACTTTCACATACCGCTAGGCAAAAACAGTTCAATCTTTCAATGTGAATGTGTTGCCTTAACACAAGCCGCAACGGCAGTAAAGGGCTTAGGCATCCAGAATTACGGAATTAAATTCGTATCCGACAGCCTATCTGTGCTTAAAGCCCTAGCAAACAAACAAACCAACAACAAACTAATTTTTGAGTGCCATCTAGCTCTGGAGAGTATATCGACGTCCAATCGTATTACCCTCCAGTGGATCAAAGGGCACAGTGGATCCTTGGGTAATGATGCCGCAGATGAACTGAGGTTCAGATACGAACGTGCTAGGCCCGTACCCACTTCTCCCCCTGCCTTTCTCACAATTTCGTGCGTGGATTCGCCAAAGATCAACCGAACTTCATAATAACCGATGGTCACGGGCTACAGACTGTAGACAGTCAAAATTGGCTTTGCCGACTCTAAACCCGCGATTAACCAAAAAGCTTCTCAGCCTGAGTAGAAATAACCTTAGAATAATCATAGGAACAATTACGGGCCATAACCCCCTTAACAAACATCTTCATAATATAGGCGCCACAGACAGCCCGCTTTGCAGAGGCTGCCTTGACGCCGAGGAATCAGCCGCCCACGTCATCCTGGAATGCGAGGCCGTGGCTTCTCAACGTGAAGAAATCCTCGGAACAGTGAGGTCGCTCCGCGAAGCCTGTGAAGCTCCCAGGAAGCTTCTGTGCTTTTGGGCGGAGCTAGGCTGGCTTTGTTAGCCAGAATCCCCACGCACAACGGACCGAATGGGAGTCTACGTGCGGAAAAGGGAGTCCCATCATCATCATCATCATCATCAAGCATATTAATATGAGTATAAAATGGGCCGACTAGTCGGCGGTTTTAGCCAACTAGTCTACATATATCGCCGACCAGTCAGCTTTAATGACTAGTCGGCGACTAGTCAGCTTTAATGACTAGTCGGTACAACACTAGAAAATACATATATTGTGAATCAACAATAGTAATTCTGTTTTAATGTAAGGTACTAACATCCGCAGTTTAAAACTTTATGAGCCATTATTCTAGGTACTGAGCTACTGTTATTGATGGCTGGGAAGTGTTTATTTGGATAATAAACAGTCCACGAGTATACCTAAGTAAATCGGTAAATCCTATTTCTTACTATCCTACTTATCCAACAAATGTTAAAATTTGTGAGGATCGATGCTTGGATGGATGTAATTACTGAACGGATTTGGATGAAATGGCACCCAGATAGTTTATAACCTTGATTAACACATAGGGTACTTTTCATCTCGGTAGTACGTTCCTGTGGGATAATTCCCGACCTACACGCAGGCTAGGCCGCTTGGAAAAGCCAGTAATCATAAATTGTACGTCTCCACAACTTGTTACCCAAACATAAATTGTTTGTATAAAATAACACTTTAATCTATCTAACTTGAATTCATGAATCTTTCTCTGCTATAAATAGTTCTCTATTTCAAAGAGTAGAAACTATTTACGTTCACCGTCTGTGCAGTCTGTCCGTATTCGGGTTTCATAGAATTCGTGAAAGCAAACGTTTGAATTTACTAACAAACAGACGTCGTGCACCACAAGTGTTAAGTGTTAAGTGTCTGTTTAATCAGATTTGTATGCATAACGTACGTTACGTTACGTATTTTGAAAACCGTTTTGTTTTCTACGTAAAGATCAAAAGTTGCCTGCTCTCTATTTACAAACTTTTCTATAGAATCGAAACTATGAAAAATTTATGTCATCTACAGTTTCGTTTACTTATCACTTTTACAGTTTATATCAAAAATATTTACACTAGGTACTAAATTAAATTACTAACTAAGTAAATCCGGAAACACGCCCAGAAGACTGGCAGCATTGCCCAGTTGAATGGCAATGCTTATTGTTTGGCCAAAGAACGACTCAGCCCTCTGGTCACGTGAAACGTCTACCAGTCGGTGAAAAATGTCCTTAAGGCGGTGATTTCTTGAAAACTCTTAAAAAAGTAGTTTTTTTTATACCAGTGTATCTCTTTAATCGTAAATAATTTTGAAAGCAAAAAAATAAATGATATATTCAAGTCTTTTTTGCAAATAGTGATTGAATTCAAAACATGATTAAAGACACTTTAATGCATCAATAAATCATCAAAGCTACCTCTTAATTTTCTTTAAAACCAGTTTATCCCTTCAATAACAATTATAATTATAATTAAAAATATACCTTAAAATTCCAAATGCCAAACTGCATCTAGTGATAGATTATTTTTTATTAAATAGTTAATATCTAATCTTATATGATTTTATTTGCATTTTTACGACAATGCTTGCTCATTCAGAATTCGAATTTATTACAACAGATTTTAACCCGTATCAGATTGCAATAAGAACTATTATCGCTCATAACGACAATACGATGAGTACATTTAAAATTACCAGGGCCTTAAAACGGAGACGCGCACTCGAGCCCCATGACCAGAATGTTCCAACCTCAAACGGCTCAGTTATAGTTTATATTACAATTATTTAAAGTTCTTTTTCGATTCAACAAAATATAATTATAATTATCACCAGTTGGAAGCCAGACAATCTCAGCGACTAGTGTATTTTTCATTGAGTGAATGACTGCCCATCTGAACCCCATAACCTAGTTCTGGGTAACACGATACCACTCTAATCTCTGCAACCATTGGGAATTGGGAATCAAAAAAATACCTAAATAGTGTCCAAGCGAATCGAACGACAATAAAATAATAGATTTATTAATGAGATTTAGAACCGACAGCGGCGGCGGCCGCTGTGTTTTGATCTTTAGTCTAGTTTATGTTAGAGATATAACAGAAAATATACACTTTATAACTTTATGTTAAAAAGTGTATATTTTTTAAGTTATACATACTAACTTATGCCAGCGGCTTCGCCCGTTTGGTGGTCGGTGTATTATACGTAAAAATCTTCCTCTTGAATCACTCTGTCTATTGCTGAAAACTGTATTAAAATCCTTGAATCAAGTTTGCATAGCTATTATAATCATGCAAAGAAGAATATATGATCCTTTTTTATTATCATGACTCTTAAAATCGAGGTCTTTTGCTTTTTTGAATCTGTTAAAGTACAAAGGTGAAAGATTCAGAAAAACACGTTTTTATTTTCTATTTATTTTTCCATATTACAGGGTGATTGGAAGATTGGTGCAAAGCTTTAAGGTGAAGATAGTATAGACAATTTAGAACCATTTAAGCCATGGTTGTCTTAGACGAAATCTTACCAATTTTTTTTTAATAAGGTTTAAAAGACGTATTGTACAAATTTTTTATTTTTTCTGAGCTTTAAATGTCTGTAAATAAAATTTCTAATGACACAGAAGCCTAAAACATGTTTTGCTTGATTGCTTACACATTACTTTAATTAAATAAATAAAAAATGAATTCATTTATCATTCAATTTGGCCATAATTATGCAGTTTACATTAAATTTTGAGAATTTCCGAAAACAAACTTAAAAATTTGGTTAAAAATATTTGGTAAGACTTCGTCTAAGACAACCATGGCTTAAATGGTTCTAAATTATCTGTACTATCTTCGCCTTAAAGCTTTGCACCCATCTTCCAATCACCCTGTATAATTTAAAACTCGGTCTCAGTGACATGGTTTACCTTGTATTTGCGTTTCACAGAGTGCAAAGCAAATGTATATTCGGAATCTTTGCCATCGTTACTGAGTGTAAGTAGGTTTGAGTTTGTGTTTTATACTAGCTGCCGATGTGGGTCCACCTGCTTGAAAAGTTTTTCGGTTTGTCATAATATGAATACATAATAAGCCGTTCATCGTCATCATCATTTCAGCCGAGAGACGTCCATTCCTGGACAAAGGCCTACCCCAAACACCGCCACTTCGACCAGTTCTGTGCTTCTCGTATCCAGCGGATACCTGCGGCTTTCACCAGGTCATCGGTCCATCTCGTGGAAGACCTTCCAACGTTACGTCTTCTAGTACGCGGTCACCACTTCAGAAACTTCCAGCCCCATCGGCCATCTGTTCTGCGAGCAATGTGCCCTGCCTACTGTCCCTTAAGTTTGGCAATTCTTCGGGCTATCGGTTACCTTGGTTCTCTTACGGATCACTTCATTTCTGATTCGATCGCGTAGGGAAACTCCAAGCATAGCTCTCTTTGGGTGAGGTTCACCCTTCTTCTGAGGCCCAATTGTGAGTGACCACGTTTCTGTGCCATATGTCATCATTGGCAACACGTATTGGTAATTATGTCTATATTTGGTCTTATCTAATATCTTTAAACGAGCAATTCTTGTATATTTATATCTATACATATACTCGTATATAATCTGAATCTTGGAAACAGCTCCAACGATTTTCATGAAATTTAGTATGCAGGAGGTTTCGGGGGCGATAAATCGATCTAGCTAGGTTACATTTTTAGAAAACGAAAAAAAAAACAACAGATTATTTTCCAGATATTATTCATAAGTCATTCAATGGTTTTAATTTAAATGCAGAATCACAATACGATAACTCAATAACTCCCGTAGTCATTTTGAAATAAACTTGCTTTTGGGTTGTATGAAACGTGTTCCGTATATTAGATTCATGATAAACAATTTTGCGCAACTGTACGAGTATCTCAACTTTGTTGCAACGAACATGTGGCTTCAACCACGCGAATTTTACCTGGTTTTTGCATGTATTATATTTTTATTTTGTGCAGGTGTGTAATAAGATGGGTATTGGGTACAAAACTTTATTATTATTATATGACTGAAAAATATTGTTTCAATGATGTTAACACTTTTCCTACCTAGGTTTCGTAAAAACTGAAAAGCTTCCATTTTGTCCGTAATGGATGCATATAAATTGTATTTTACAGTGCTGGTTGATACAAATACGGAGGGTATACGCTTTTTCATAATTCTGGTTACAAAAAATCTATAAAATGTTGTAGGTATTTTTTTTTTTTTTTTTTTTTTTTTTTTTTTTTTTTTTTTTTTTTTTTTTTTTTTTTTTTTTTTTTTTTTTTTTTTTTGGGTGGGAAATCATCAAATAACTTCTCCCGCTCTGGGTGGAGCGGGAGGGCGTGTCAGACTTTTACTGACTAAAACCCACCCGTGTTCCCTCAGTTGCCTGTGTGCCAGGGGCCGCGGTATCTCTTTCGAACAACCCGCACCCCTGGCAGGCATCGGTCCTTGCGAACCCCACCTATTGGTGCTGACAACTCTTTGAGGCGCGCGTGGAACACAACGCGCCGTCGACCCGGGCTTGGTCCTTACCGGACAGCGAGCTACCCATTACTCGCCGTCCGCAAGCCCGCGCCTACGGTGGCCGGGAATCAGCCTGGGATTCCCGACGCCCAGGGCTTCTCCCGCGGCGACTACGGCCGTGAGGGCGCATATACTGCCTCTCCCTCACGTGCGCCGCCTCCCTCTTTGCGAGCATTACTGCTTCGCAGAAGGAGGTGACGGCTAACCATTCACTCTCGCTCCGTACCATGGCCTGCACCAGGGCCGGACGCGAGAGATCGCCGCCACCGATCGCCTCCACGAGGACACGGCGGTGCTCCGCCCAAGCCGGGCAGACCGCCACCGTATGCTCCACCGTGTCCTCAGGGCGATCTTCGCAATGGAAGCACCCGGGCGTTTCCTCCCGCCTTATACGAAACAGGAACCTCCCGAAACAACCGTGTCCGGTGAGGACCTGCGTCAGGCGGAAGGTGAGGACGCCATGCCGCCTCTCAAGCCACTCCTCAAAGAGGGGACTTACCGCCGCTATCGTGGCGTGCCCAAAATGTTGTAGGTATCTAGTGTCTTCTTCAGTCTAAACTCTTTTTTAGTTTAACAATGAGCCTGTTCCTAAAACATAGCTTCCTATTGCACTTACAAAAAAAACAACTGACTTCCAAAAAAAAGTCAACTCTTGTATTTTTTTTATTAACTTTTTTATTGTTCCTTTTTTAGTTGTGGTACCTATCGTGTCGACGATACGAAAAAAACGAAAACGAAACGTGAAACGTGTTCGTGTAAACGAATGTGTCGACATTCGTTTATATTCATTCACTTATTAAGGTGGATGGATGATTGCTCTCAATGCCATTTTGTCGCTAGATGGCGCAACATCCACAATTTGGAACATTTTCAATTTTTACGCCTAACTTAGAAATCTTTAGTAGATAACTTTATTGTACGCTGAACCTAGGGCATTAACTTGATTTTTTTAGATAGTCACTGTGCTTGTTAACTGGTCTCATACAAAGATTACAACATAATAAAGATTTAGCCGCTTGACTTTACTCTTTACACACACTTGCAACGTAAATAGTAGTAACTTTCGACACCACTAGATGTCGTTTTATTCAAACAGTTGAAAATTAAAATGTCCGAAAGACTAAAAATAATTTATAACACTTGATATTATGTTCCAATCTATTTCTTATTAGTATAATTATTGGTCTAAGCATACTTTTGTTTCTAGACTCGATACCTTTCAACTTAGCAAATTATTCATATAAATTATTTTAGGTAATATAGGTATACTGTACCTATAAGTAATAAGTATAAGTAAGTAATAAGTATAAGTATAAATAAAAGACTATTTATTCCATTGTAAAGCTTTTTATTGTACCTTACTATAAATTAATAATATTTATTTAGTAAAAAGGGGTTAATATTTTCATAAAAATAATCGTTTTATTTACTCTCACTACATTTACTTAGATAGTTTCCGTTTGGATTCAAACCATCGAGTCATACCACCATACAAAGATAACATACTTTTTTAAATATTTTGATATTTACAATTATGATTTTGAATTTAGTATTAGAAAGAATTATGTATGTAGATTACAATATAAATAACATCATACGTAAGTATTTATAACAGCACATGTAAGTATCTTACACAACAACACACAAGTGGTTGCTAGCTAACCATAACATTTATTTATGTTTCAAGAATACCTACTTATTATACAATTTAGAACTTCAATAAATATTCTTTTACAATTGAATTGTTAGGCTGGTACCTAAATACATGAGTGAAACTTATCTACACAGAAAAATCTTATGAACTAACAAAATAACACAAACTATACAACGCTACGTGCAAAAATAGCTTATTAATTATTCTATAATGTTCCCACTGCTGAGACTCAGGCCTCCTCTGAACTGTGGTGATGAAATAATTTACACAAAGCAAAGTAGTGCCGGCTTGGATTCGAACCATCGACTCGTACCACCATACAAAGATACTTATAAATATTATAATAAAATATCTTCTTTTCTACGTGCTACTTTTTGCAGTCGCCGCCGCCGCCGCCGCCGCGCCGTATCAGTCTTCTGCTTGTCACTTTTTACTTCCATTTATATAATTTCCGTGCGATCTGAATCAAATGCTGGAAGACGCAGTTTTCGCTGCAACAAATGAATTTACAGTTTTGTTAGACTATTCTTACTGAACCCACACCTCAGAGACCTGCGGAATAAGTTAGGAAATGAGTAAGACTTATATTTTTATACCTTTTAATTCCTTGATGTCTAGACATTTAGCATTTTTCTCAACTCTTCTCAATATAATTTCCGGCACTACACATGTTTTAAAAAATGTTACCAACTTCGGCATCATAGCGTTGATAAATTCCTCATCCCGGTTAACTTCTATGACAGTCAATGGTTGGGTGACAGATATAAAGCAAATGAAGTAACATTTATTCATTTTGGTAATTCGCAATTGACCCTGGACCTAGAATCAAAATAATAATAGCTGTTAAAAAGAAACAATCCAAGAAATACATTATTTTTATAAATACATACCAAGAAATAATGATATTTGTTACTTACTTGATAATAATAATTATGCTTTTTGTTCATAACTAAAACATCATTTTCCAAATGAATAGGAAAATTTCTATTTTCTGATGCTCCTCTAATATTTTGAGATTTCCTTTCCAAGGAGGGAAAACATTTTATTTCTACAATAGTATTTTCTGCTTCTATAATACCTGTAAAAAAGAAAAGTTTTTAGGCCTACGCTACTGAACCAAATTTAAAAATTCACGCGACACAAGATCCATAGGGGCAGAACCACAGGCAAAAGCTAGTTATTTGTATATTTTCATTATTCAATAATCTTACCATCAGGGCTAGCTGCTAAGAATCCAAATTCTTCATCAATGAAAAGTCCTGATGGCCTGACAGTTTTGCCATATTGTTGCATAAACATGCTCTTTGCAACATGTTCATTTTGTTGTCCATACATCATATCTTTAGTACAAATATTATTTTTGTAGAGAATGCATTTCACATGATTGTGACATGGTGTGGCATTACGACGTTTGCAAACCTAAAATTAACAAAGTGACAATCATAATTCTTGTACTGGCTTGTGCTGTGGCTTCTTAGAAAGTAAGAAACAATAGAGGAACAATAGAGGCTGATAATATATCTTACCATTCCAAACTGGCTTGCTGTGAGACGGTCAGATCTGTATGAGAGATACTTTTCATTATCATGTTGACCCACAGTCTGCTTTTCAATTAGTACTATTTTTTGTGTATCTTCTTGGAATTTAAGCAATCTCAATTCACAGAGCCGTTTTAATTCTACCTCATTAATATCGACAGGGTCACTTGCTGCTGGGCCATAGTCCTTATCAGGTTGAGTTTTATTTTTTTCAGTAAAAAGCCGTTTTCGAGTCATTTTCTGTTGGCGCAATCTATTTCTCTCTTTTTGATGGACATATTTTTTAAAATATTGTCCAGGGCTCTCTGTTGTCTTTTTTTTCCATGCAGTTTGATGCCATTTATGTCCTACAGAATGAGACAATCCTGAAAAGCCAAATCATAGTCACATACATGTCTGTTTGCAACCTAAGTTTTTATTAATGACCATTGAAAGTTCCATAAGTAATCAAAAGTTGAGAATAAACTCTTTATATTATGGAGAGAAGAAGTCATAGATCATGTGGGTTGCTAGAGATATCATATAATTATTGTTTTAAAATATCTATGAAAAAACTTATTTACCTGCTACATGAACACGCCGCTGATAAGAGCCTCCTTTTCCAAGACTGAGTCGTTTTCCACAGTTAAATTTATTAATGACACTCATAAAATTTTCTGCAACATTTGTTGTTTCGTTAGACAACCGTCCAGCTTTCAAAGCGATTCTTTCATTTGCAGCATAAATAAGAGCCCAGACCTCTGGTGCTGTATTTCTTAGGATTTCTACTTGGTTGTCTTGCTGTTTATTCTCGTCAGGTGGTAATTGCTTCACTGAACAGTAATATTCCTTACATTTTTCATGCTGTCCAAATACATGAAGTGGACTATTCCTTAAATCATCAGCCATTGAACCTGGCTGACTGCTATTGTGAACAATAATCTTTCGCGCTACTAGTGTCAATTTCATCAATTTAGGCCTCAAAATATTTCGTCCATACAGAGGGAGTTTCGTATTACCTAAAATCTTTAAAAAAAAATATTAAAACATAGGAAGATAAAAAAACTTTTTGAAAATAATATCTGACTTCTAAAACAAATACAACAAAAAACATTGAAAATGCCAATAAAATTTGAGGTTTACCCTCAATTTCCCTGGGATCCCATCATCAGATCTCATTTGGTGAATGGGACCACTTCAGGTGTATACTCTTTTAAATAAAAAAAGAATTTTGAAAATCGGTCGACAATTCGCGTAGTTCGGTGGACAAACATTAAAAAAATACAGTCGAATTGATAACCTCCTCCTTTTTGGAAGTCGGTTGAAAAAGAGAGAAACATTTATTTTATAGTTGCTAAATCCTACTGTAAGTGAAATATTTGTTTTTTTTTATAAAATATTTAAACAAGCACTGAAAAATGACTGAACGGATATGGATGAAATTAGGCACACAGATATTTTATAACCACAACATAGGACTTACTATACTTTTTATCCAGGTAAACATTTTGACACGTGCAGAGCCGCAAGTAAAAGCTAGTGTAAAATCATTATTTATAACTCTAAAAAGTGGTTGTTTACCTTGTAAAGTGCACTCGTGTAGTTTTTTATAACATGATTCTTGCATTCAATTTTCTTTATTTGGTTTCCATAAGACACCTTTTCTTTCAAATTAGCAAACACTGAAGAATCCCCATCTCCTATAAAACTTAGGTACCGAAGATTATGCATATTCTCACTCTGTTGAAATCCTTCAACAATTATATCAGATTCCATTGCAGTAGATGGCCCAGTAAAGTTTTTGCAGCAACCATGACTCTTAGTGTCTGAACCTGTTCGCTCATAATACTGGCATGTATAACAATATTTGTTCCTGACACCAAGATAAAGACATTTCTTGGTTTCCTTTCCAATAATGCAGGCCTAAAATTAAAGTTCTTAGTTTAAATATTGTAAGAAATCATAAATCAAAACACTGAACATTGTGTAAAATATGTTGTACTTTGGTATTGTCAAACATAAACTTCATCGCTGCAAACAAGCAAAAGCGTACTAATGTAATGAACACAAAAATATGGTATCAAGTTAGGACTTACCATTCCAGATGAGGAATCAAAGTTGTGACCATATGACCTTTTCAACCATCCGCCATCTACATATACAGTAATGTATGGAATACCATCTAAAGAAACATTTCCTTTATCAATAGCAATAGACCTTTCTTGCTCACCAGCTTTCTTTATTTCTTCGGTCAAATGTTCATGCCATACATTGCCCAATTGTTTTTCAATGAAACGGAACGTTTGTCCGGTCATTGTTGGTATATCCATTAGACTTGTGATGTGTGCTGCTTGCGTGTAATAACTTCCAGCAGTCACAGTTGCCCATACAAATGCGGTGTTAATTTTCTGTTTCTTCTCTGTGCTTTGCTGCCATATTTTATTACACATGCTACATTTAAATGTTAACAAACTGTGAAATCCTTTCCGGTGTTCACTAATATACTCTATTTGAGATGACTCACAAGACTGTCGATGGTTTTCCATTTGAAATGCCCATTGGATCACATGTTTCAAGTCAACAATACGGTACCCTACCAAACCTGATAAGTTGTCACTTGATGTTCTTTCCACAGTTAGTTGATAAGCTTCAGTCTCTGAATCGGGTTGTGGCCAATCAAAATCAACAGTCTCTACTTGCTCTGTAACAGATTCAACTGTATTGGAGCTAGAGCTGCAGGCTATGGCTTCGTATCGAATTTTTGGTATACCACGCGAATAGGTTTTGGGCGTATCTTCAGCTGTCGAAAGGTTGGACAGCTGATGATGATCTCGAGTTGTATGTGGACTGAAATAAAAGATAAATAAATGAAATAGGTACAGTTAATAAAAACAATGTTGAGAGACAAAAATATTGATAGGTCTGTAGGTACCTAAACACAACAGGGCAGTCCGCGGTTTCTTCCACTACCTTCTGTTTCTTGTTACGCCATGCTTCCACCCGGCTGCAATTTGTTAAAACTTGCTCAATACATAATACTATTTGAAACTAACCATAACGAGCCACCTTTTCTTTTTTTTTCATAATAAAGGAAAAATGGCGGTAAACGAAGACTACAACACGAACCAACGAGTATCAAATAAACTCCACTCACGTAAATCTGATTCGAAATCTTATGGGAATCTGATTTACTCACTATATATCACTAAAAGAACTTCCATGATGTCTTTTGAATGCAGCTTGCACTTTTTTCCGTGATTTTCGCGGGCCTGAATACATATGTCGTATATACGCAAGTTTATTAGTCGGGTTCATCTTAGGCAGTTCAGTTGCAATTCAATCTGTAATCAAAAAGAATAATTAAAAACAACAGCAAATGTATCTTATTTATGAAATGTTTCAAGAAATTTGTATTATTCAGAAATAACACCACCATCAAGCTGTCGAGTGCTGTGAAGCTCAGTGTTGCCAACACGACTAAAACAAAATCTGCTAAACTGCTATTAAAATTATGTCAAAATTATACTAAATGCTATAAAACTATGCTAAAATACTATGCTAACGTTCGTCTTCCTCTTTTCAGAGAGAATATTTGAAATTTGTAGTATGTGACGACACTGACGACAATCAACGAATGTTACTAACGTTTGTTTTATTTCATCTTCTAAATTTTACACTTTTGTAAAGTTTTAAGGGTAATTAATTACCATTATAATAATACTCTATATCACCTTGAAAATAATTCATTGTACATAAAAATAACACTTACCGTCAATAAAACACAAAAACACTCCACTTTTCAATAAAAACTGTTTCACGGATGGCACTCATTTGAATGGTTCTCATTAGTACCTATGTAATAGGTAGCACAGTCTATAAATCATACATACAGTCGTCCAACCAAGACGTCTAGACAGTAGACATGGGCGAAGTAGCTCACTAAAAAGAAAAAGAGCGATTAGCTCTTTCACTCTAAAGAGCTATATCACTCTTCTAGCTCACTAGCTCTTCTATAGCTCAGTGATTCAGACGCCGACTGTTAGTTCATTTGACTCACGGTGCACGCGTGTCGTTGAAAACGTCTCGGCCCGCTCAGTAGCCATTGTCAATAGCTCTTTGGAAGTTTGGAGTTAAGTTAAATAAGCTTTTCAGTTTGTTTATATAATTTTATGACTTTACGTAAATAATACGCAAAAAAATAAACAATGCAATGCCAAAGTATTTTCTACTTTAAAGCTATGGTCATAAAGATAGATTTACAGTGATTTATGTCGTATGATAGTCTACAATGACGTATTGTATCGAAGAGGTATTGTTGGAAGAACGAACTATGCGATCCGAAATATTCCGAAGCGAACCGAATGAGCCGTTCGGCTGCTGACTTCGGTCGGTCATCGGTGTCTCGCTGAAGTACTGAGAGTCTAAGAGCTAACTGAGCTAGTGAGCTACTTAGCGAACGAGTGAGTGAGCGAGAGCGACGTCCATCAAAAAGAGCTAGCTCTTTTCTATCACTCGCTCACGAGCTACCCATGTCTAGTAGACAGGGCAATCGTGCGGGGCGAGACGGGGAAAGGGTAAATATCCCGTTTTAAGTTCTAATGATACTGGTGTTTATTGTTTCGTGTGGATTTCATGACAAAGTCTCTTCCGAGCCCCTTTTCTTTAATAAAAAAAACCTCGTAGTAAAGTTTAGTTGCTAAATTGGTGTCCAGATTCTTAAATATTATACCAAAATGTTAAATTTTGCGTTGAAGTTATAGTAATACCACATTTGTTTACCATTTATTTTATTGAAATTTCAATGCGTACTATTTTTATTTTTGAATTCTTAGCAAAGTACGATCTTTTAATATGTATGGTACGATCTTCTAAAAAATAAAGTTGGCAACCCTGCTTGACGCACTTTGTGTGTGCTAATAATACTAGTAAAATAAGCAATTATGAAAAATCAAAGTGGTTTGTTTGTGTATTCACTAATCTTGCTGATTTCACATGAATTAAATATGATTCAATCAATAGATGTACGTAGTACCTACGTTTCACCATTGTGTAGGTAGCTTCGCTGATCGCCTGATTTAGTTTTAACTTACATATACATCAAATTCTATTCTCTGATTTTATTCAACGCAAACCAATGGATTAGTACCTAAGCGTATCAGAAAATGTGTTATCAGTACCTACTTACATACATTAAAAAGATTTTTAAATCTGGAAAGTCTAGGAATGTTTAAGTGTGTACTAGTAACTACTTACTACATATTTAAACTAGATAATACAATAATTACATTAGTATTGTATCTGTGTGAACCAAGGGCAGATCGCAGAGATTTTTTTTTCACTTTATGTAAAGCATTCTTTCTCATTGCATAATAAAAAACATTTTATCAATCATAAAATGTTAACTCCGCGGGCAAACCCGCGCGCCCGGCGCTAACTTGCTAGAAACACAATATTCTGGAAACGATTCGCCAGTTGTCAAGACTCAAGACAATCACGCATGGACGGAATGGCAACAGCGCGGGCACAGACGCGGGATGCGCGCGCTGCTTCATGAATGGCAACGTCGCATCCGCGCGTCACTCGATGGTAACCTTGGCGCTTTTTCGAATTATCGAACAGCGCCATCTAATATAAATGTTTACCAATCGTAAACTCGTAACACAACAGCAACCAACTTTCTCGGTGGTTCTATAAATTTCTGTCAGATGGCGCGATTCAAGTCACTCACACATGTAAAGATTTTTCGTTTTTTATTCGGTCTAATTCTCCTAGAAATACTGTTTTTTTTATAAAATTTGGGCCATATGCGGACATAATACACTATAAAGTTTCATTATAGTTGCTTTTATTCTGCAGAAACTGTTTATTTACGGAGATTTCTACATCTGAAAAATGTATGGCGAAGTCCTTCTAGGCATTCACCTTAAGGAAAAAACAGTAGAAAGAAGTTATTATAACGTCAACAAAATACCGACATTAAATGGAAAAAATACATATTATTGAAGCTAACTCAAAAAGCAATTACCAGAACTTCAACAAATTTATATTGGACCACTCTATGAGTGGTCTCCCTCTCAAAAATAAGAACAATTTTTCAATTAATAAATGGCGTAGGTATGAGGTAACACAAAAATACAACGGAACTGATAACCTCGTCCTTTTTGTGAAGTTGGTTAAAAAGCGGGCGCAATATAATGTAAGGTAATACCTATCATGCTTTAGAGAGGAAATTCTCCCATAGAGTAAAAAGAAGAATGACGAATTATTGGAGTATCTAAATTATGAATCCTTCCGCAGTTAACAAAACAACTGATAACCTTGAAACGGCTGAATCGATTTTGATAAAACATCTCTAAAAATCACCGGTAGAAAACAGACTTTTAAATAAAATAACCTAGAGCTACGGTGCCACAAACAGATGCACATACACACATAGCGGTTAAACTTATAACACCCCTCTTTTTGCCTCGGGATTTAAAAATATAAATGAAAACATTTCAGCACTAACTACAAAACAAATGAAAAAGAATTCCTATCTCCAGAGAGCATGTAATTCAACTATGAAAGTGCAAAACAAATCCACCAAATAACAATCCCCCACTCACACTGACTTATAAAAACGCAGTAGACCGTCTACATTTCATAAGTAACGTCACATTAAATGCAAACACTCGTAGCTCTTTATTACCAAAACTGACAATAGCTAGACCAGACTATGGAGTAATAAAAGGCTATGAGCTCACATGTAGCATGTTGGTTTATATTAGTGAACTCATTCGGAATGATGGCAATACCATTTGGGTTGCGGGCAATAGACTACTACTTACATTAAAGAGTCAGTGCTCTCGTTATATGCAAGACTGCCAATTTTAAGCATGTTTCAAAGAAAGAACAAACAGTGCATTTGGCGAGATGGGACGGTTAACGGTTAGATTGAGAAATTTTGGTGTGAAAATTCTTATCAATCACACATACATAAAGTAAAGCCTTCTTCACATGAGGCAGGCAAAAATTGTCATACACACACCCCGGTGGCGAGTACCTACTACGCACCTCATCAATCAATTGGTCTGGAATCAATTTATGACCACCAAGATTTGTAAAATATACAAAAAAGAATGTGCTTGTGAGCATAAAAACACAAAACATAAACATAACATCACGGTTGTATTCTCCGAAGGAATAGGCAGAGGTACACCCTATATTACAATCACATGCTGGCTATGTTTTTTTTTATTTATTGAGAATGGTAAATCACCAAATAACTTCTCCCGCTCTGGGCGGAGCGGGAGGGTGTGTCAAACTTTTACTGACTAAAACATACCCGTGTTCCTTCAGTTGTCTGTGTGCCAGGGGCCACGGTATCTCTTTCGAACAACCCACACGTCTGGCAGGCATTGCCGGTCATTGCAGGGTTTGCGGACCCCACCAGTTGGTGCTGACATCTCATTGAGGCGCGCGTGGAACACAACGCGCTGTCGACCCGGGCTTGGTCTTTACCGGACGGCGAGCTACCTATTACTCGCCGTCTACATCGCTGGCTATGTTTAAGTCCTATGATTACATGGTACTTAAACCCCCTCTCCGGTGGCCCTCTATTAAGATGGCGAGCTTATTGGCATCAATCGGGTATAAATGCAGACTCCACGCTGCTAGTGAGCCATTTCAGATAGTAAAATCCAATAACACTTAGCCCGACCCGCGAATAGCACACAGGACCTTACGTTCAGCAGAAGAGCTTGTGACCACTAGAGCAATGAGGCTAGTAGGTTATAATTACCACAAAATAAATAAAAATTGTTGTCTCTTGAAAAAAATATATTTTACTAGCTTCCGCCCACGGCTTCGCCCGCGTAGCTGTCGGAAATTATTCCACGAGAACGTACTACTGGGATGAAAAGTATCCTATGTATTAATCTAGGTTATAATCTATCTGTGTGCTAAATTTCATCCAAATCCGTTCAGCCGTTTTTGCGTGATTGAGTAACAAACATCCAAACATCTTCACAAACTTTCACATTTATAATATTGGTAGGATTTTGTTCCTAGTATGATACATAAAACTCAATTACAGTTATTTTCATCTTTGAAAAGCAAAGACAAGAACAAATAGACACAAAAAGCTTTTTCATCCATTTTGATTAATATTTGATCTCTTCATTTTTTTGGTATCAGAACTTCTGGCCGACATAAGATGTACTTACTGATTGGGCATTATTTGCTACTTATTGGAAATACTGTTTCGATATTTTTGGTAGAGCAATGAATTGTACTGTTTTCTCTGTATTTCATGGCAGTGGTAAATAAACAAATGGAAATTTTCAGAGGCTTTTTTGTTCTTTTGTTGATCTTTTGTATTAAGAAACTGTACACCGTTAGATTGATTTTGTTTTGTCCTTTTTGAATCATTTTTTTTTTGTCACCAATATAGTTATTAAGAAGAATCGTATTACCCAGTAACTAGGTTATAGAGGTCAGATAGGCAGTTTCTCTATGTAAAATTCTAGTATTCAGCTGCATACGGTTAGACTGGAAGCCAACCCCAACGTAGTTGAGAAAAGGATAGGCAGATGATGATGATTGTTAATTAAAAGAAACCGGCCAAGTGCGTGTCGTATCACGCACAGTGAAGAGTTCCGTGGTTGGGATGGATTTATCCTAAGAAGAAACATAACTTTGTACTTAAAAACTGTTCTCCCATACAACAATATACGTCACTGACAATTCCCCAACTGCATATCTAATTTTTTGTGTATGTTACCGGCCAAACCCGATTTCAGGCCAAACTAGTTTGTCCTAGGCCAAACTGGTTTCTAGCTTATTTAGCCATTTCGTTAACAGCCTTTGGAAGTAACGCTCGCCGGCCGCTGCCGCGGCGCCGCTCGCTTCGCTCGCTCGGCTCGCGCGCTTTTGGACACAGTTGTAACCTAACCTAACCTAACCCATTTAATCGGCGTGCCCCGGCTTAGTAAAACAGTTTGGCCTAGGACAAACTAGTTTGGCCTGAAATCGGGTTTGGCCGGTAACATATATAATATGAATCTTGGAAACGGCTCCAACGATTTTCATGACATTTTGTATGCAGGGGGTTTCGGGGGCGATAAATCGATCTAGATAGGTTTCATATTTAGAAAACGTCAAACCAACAAAATAACCGAGCAAACCTCGGTCATCCAGATATTGTTAGTTTATAATCGCAAAAAACAGTGATAAAATAACAAATTAACGATTTTTAGACTGTTTTGTTTACTTGAGCTGTTGGACCTTGATTTTGGCCAAATTTCATGATTCTAGGGCATCAAGACCCGAGATTTTTATTTATTTGCAAGTATCAAAATCTATCGCATAAATGGCCGTGTATTTTTATTGCGTTGTTTTAGATGCTTGATTGTTTAAAGGTTCAAGAGACCGTAGAACTGCGTATTTGATATTAATTTCAACTTGATACCTTCACGCGTTTCTGAGAGAAAGGATCTTGACAGGCAGACAGACACCTGGACGGACGGATACTGAAGTGATCTTATAAGGGTTCCGTTTTTTCCTTTGGAGGTACGGAATCCTAAAAAAACACCATTGTTAATGAGTGTTAATTATAATTTCGGAAGTAAAGGATCATTTTCTTAGTTTTCTTAAGTTAGGTCGAGTTCGTTTATGTGCAAAGTTAGCTTTAAGCTAAGTTAACAATTGCTAGTTGCTAAAAGCTTTATTTAATTAACCATTTATGTACACACATAATTATATAAACAGACAAGAAGAAAAGAACATAAAAATAAGTACTGAGGTGATGCTTTAATTTACTTTTAAACACGTATAAGCTAAATATTGCTAGAATGTTCGCGTATGACATGATCTTCTACAGACAATTCTAATTTCTACCCTCTATTAGTGGTTGTAATGATTACCTTGTCATTTCGTTTACGTAGATTTTTATATTTTATTTATCTTTCAGGTATATGTCCAGCAGTGGACGTCTTTCAGCTGAAATGGTGGTGATGATGACATATACTAAATAGATTCATTAATATTTTGTGAATGTGAGGACGTTATGGACCTAGTAGATTGTAGATATGTAGACCTACTTGTTGAACGGCCTAAACTGTTTTTCTATACATATTAACACTGTTATTTAAAAACATTCTAAAAGCCACGTATTTAAGAGTCGAGTTTCTTACCGGCTCTTGTACGGTGGGCTGCATCAATTGGGTACCCCAGTTGTATTAAAATTTTAATACAACTGGGGTACCCAATTGATGCAGCCCACTGTACATAGGAAATGACCAATGTGAACCGTGCACCTCGCTCTTGACGTTTAATTAGTGCCAATGTAGGTTAATGTGAAATAAAATACTTAACCTGTTTTCATTTGATGAAAAGTGGTGATACGGTTAACAATGGTGCAAACTTGCCTTAATGTAAGCTATTGAAGGTAAGTTGACTATTACGGTAAGTATCAGGAAATCAACAGTAACTTTGTCATATAAGCTCACATAGACAATCAGAACTTGCATAGGTATCTGGTGTGTTAGTGCCAAGCCACAAATAGCGGTAGACCACAGATGTGTCATCCATTAATGTATCTCGGTATTTGGTTATGATCATGCATCGTAGGTACAGTCGCGAATAAGCTAACATGACGGAAATTATGCCAATATTTACCGACCAATAAAAAAGAAACGAAATTCCCAGTTTTCTGTTATGGATTTATAGATTTGTTAACAAAAGGCTTGACATCGTGAAAAAAGCAAATAAAAAACTGTAGTGATTTTAATCAAACACAACAACAACATAAGACGTTTCCGTAAAAACTTAGAATGGTTAAATAAACGTTGAGCTCCGCAAGTTCTGAGTTGAATTACAGGATTATTGATAAAAGCTTGTACTAACTGGACTGGTCCACTGAAATCTGTGTTTCTTTCCCTAAAAGACAATTTCAGGCACTAATATTTTTCTTTTCATAATATATTTATTATTAATTGTTAAAGAACTTTAAACTTAAACTGCATTAAATCTAAAACGTACCTCATTTACTAATTCCCAGCACACACACAAAAATTCACAAACAAAACACTATAATTCTTAATTCAAAATTCAACTGACACACACATTTATTAGAGGAAAAATAATGAAACACTTCTTTTGAATTTTGAATAATATAAGTACGAAAGCTCAACAGACGAGACGAACAGACAACGCGTCGCGTGTTGTCAGTTCGGAGGTTCTCGAGCTACTGAGGGTAAACTTCAGCCTGAAGGTGGATATACAGGGTGGATTTTTCAGACAGGGCAGTCAGGCTAGGACCCTTATCCAGTGTAGCTACAGGAAAACGCTCTTAGGAGACTCCTTAACTTAATGGAGAAATTTTGATCAGAAGTCACAGATTTTGAAAAAAATAAATACATATTTTGTATTGTTGGAAGCGCCTTGATTGTCCGCTGGTATGCATGTGACATCACATTAAATTAAATGGTTATACGATGTTTTATAGCTAATAGTTTTATAGAATTCATATTCAAAAAACTCATATTTTCGTTTCATAGAATAATCAATACGCAGAATACTTACTTTGAAGATTTTTAAATCATTGATTTTTGTTTCACATAAAGTTGAATGTTAGAATAATTATATCATGGAATAACAAATCAAATATTCTTTATCCTTACATTGTTTATTTAATGTAAAACTTATTACCAAGAATAACATTTTATTATTGCTTATGTTTATTATTTTATTCTTATTATTGTTGTTGGTAATTTCTGTTGAGGGTCTCAGTTCTAACCAAACCTACTGCTTGCATGCTGCAAGCGAGCATGCAGCGTCCAAGCAAGCATACAACATGCAGCGGGCATGGTTTCTGTCACGGCTCCTGCGCTCCGGGGCACCGGCGGTCACACGCGAATTTTTAAATTACACTCTAGGGGTAGAGCAAACAAGACTGTCGTTTCAAGACGTTTCAGTCACTAACTTTTGTAGCACAACTTTTTAAGACAATATTTTAATTTGTAGAAATAAAATACCATGGAAAAATACACCACACAAACAATATTCGTTAAAAAAAAATATTCTACTGTTTGATAAGTTTGTTAAACAAAAAAAATGTTACTAAAAATTCATTGAATTATGTTTCTGTGAAATATTTTTCATACAAGTAAATAGTCTATGAAACAATAATATTTGCAATACAAATACAAGGACCAAATATTTTATGAAACATTTTCTGGGAAACGAAATTCTATGAAATTTCTGTCTGTGAAACAAGGGGACACCAAAATAAATATATTAAGGTCTCTAGAGGGTATAAAGTCTTGCACTATAAGCAAATGTGTTGGGTATCAAATGAAAGAATAATAATTGAATGACCGGCATGTCATTGAACCAAAAACTTCGAAGACATGACTGTGACATCTATCAACCCACAGTGGGCCCGCGTGGTGGAATACGACCCACTCGCTTTTGCCAAAAGGAGGCCTGTGTCCCAGCAGTGGGAACGATATAGGCTGATTATGCTTATGCTTATCAAATGAAAGGGCATAAATAATAAAAATAATAAATAAGTTCAAAAACTAAATCCCAACTACTGACAAGTCACACTCTAAAAAGTATGGAACAAGAAAATAATTTCTTTAACAAACCGTGGTTGTATGCCAATTTGCCCTAAAGTTGATGATGACTTACTATTGTTACAATGTATTGTTTTGTTAGGGAAGGTAGTTTTTTCATACTTATTACTTATACGAGTACTATCATGATTTCATATTATTAATGAGATTTTTAATGATTTTATACAGGAAAAGTTTTTATCCAGTGCGCAAACTGTAACCATGAATTCAGCATATCATTCTAGACCCCCAGTGCAGAAATTTTTCATAGGTTATACAAAAAAAACAGCTGCTCCATACCTACATTTTGACCGCGTAGGTATTGCACTTTTCTATGAAACAGCTGACTTTTTTTGTATAATCGACAAAAAAAATATTCGCTATTTAATAATGATAAAGTTGAAAGTTTGTAATTTGCCTGTTGTAGTGGTGATGTTTAAAAAGTATCTCATTTGACAGTTACTGTAAAAGTACTGTTTTTTTTTAACGAAACGAACGCCTTTGCATTGCCTAATTTCTTTGTCTGTTCTATTTGAGCGTCGAAATCAAAAGTTTGTCTTGAATAAGTCTTTATTGATATTATTATATAGTATAATAAATGGCTTGTTGAATATTGCTGAAAACCATTTTTGTATATGTGCAAGATTAAAAGGTGTGTTCATTTAATTACTTTCATTAAGTATCGTAAGCAGTTTCTTTTAGTTTATTTTGCTTTATAAGAAATACGCTATCCTTTTAATTTAATATACTATTGTTGGACGCGAAAAGAATGTTTTGTTTTGTGGAGAGGCACAAACAAAATTAAGTTTCTTTTGTTTTCATCTTAATTAATTATGTACATTTACATTAAAATGAGTCTTTTGTTTCTGTAAAAAACATTAATTATTTTGTTAAACTGAGATCGGCTTTTGATGAGATGTTATTACGTTTATCGGATTTTCTAGGGCTTTTTATAATGCTAGATAAGCTATAGGGATTTCTATCAAAAAGTCGTGACCTTTAAAAATGTATGTCAACCATTATTTATTTATTTATTTGCTCTAATGCACATCACATATTTTACAATATATTACTGTCGGTTTTTGTACATGAACCCTGTCAGGGCACTGCAAAGCACAATGTTGGTTTGCTGTTGAGTTTATGAAAATCAATCACCATAATTATCACACTAAACTAATATTATTACGAATTATTAACTAACATAATACAATATATTTCAGTAATAAAAAATATTCTTACCACGGACCTAGACCACCTATATTACGTACACAATATATAACCCTAGTTTTAGTATATGCGAAACCCGAAATACGTGTACAGTATTTTTATGTACAAAATTTCAAAACTGTATCATGAAAAATCAAAAAAATATATAAACTTGTTATGTTACCTGGTTGTCTTCTTAAACATGGTCACCACGCAGCGCACCCGCGCCGCATGCGCGTCCAGCGTCGTATTGTGTTCATTGATTATAATTAGGTAGTAGGTACCTAACCGTACAGCCATTGTATTGTAACTTGACCCACCCAAAAAAAAAAAACACCTTTCTGATGCTCTTTTCGCCTCAAAACTCATTTTGAGCCACGCAAATCACGTTGAGTTACGTTCCATCCCCATCCTCAAACCAAAACGAACCGCCAAGCTCACCCATTTTAATAAATTGTTGCGTACATATATAAACAGCGTTGCTTCTGAAACTATGATTGTTTATTTATTTACCGAGATTTGTGCGCGACTGTACGCAAAGTAAATTGTATTTATTTTGCGTTTCATACGGTCGGGTATACTTACACTTGTGTGAGTAAGGAAATATAATGTGGCTGTTTCAAACAATATTATTGTTTTGAGAACAGTAAATGCTTTCTCGAACAATGGTAAGTAACAATTTAACCTAGCAACCAAATAACCCACCTTTTAATTAAACACTGTAAGACTTAGACGTCTATATTTGCAAGTAAAAGTCAGAATATTAAAAACTCGCTACATGATTCTTTAATCAAATTTAGCACAATAATTAATACAGAGCAGCCAATTGCGAGTCGCAGACGAAGGGTTCCGTATCTTCCTAGTTTTTTTTTACATAAGATACATATTTCTATTATTTGTTATTATAGCGACCATAGTAGTACACACACTCTGAGAAAAATCAATTGTCTACCTATTACGGTTCAAAAGATACAGCCCTGCAGGCTTAGCACGAGAACCGTGGACAAGCGTTTTGTCGTCGGAAGAGTAGGCAACAATGACGTTTCCGTATGTTGTTGTTGATAGTTGATAGTTTTTCACCGAGAAATGTAGACAAGCGATTTCTATTCTACAGTAAAGTAGAAATAGAAAGCGTCATTGCTAAGCCTGCTGTAATAGATATACGGCCGGATAGATGCATAGCGGAGCCTTAGCTCTGCACAATAACACACACACGCACTAACCACAGTATATCCTACTAAACGTACTTATCATATTATAAATGTGAAGAAAAAGTTTGTATCATAAATGTGAAAGTTTGTGAGGACGGATGGATATTTCTTACTCTTTCACGCAAAAACTACAGAACGGATTGGGATGAAATTTGGCACACAGATAGTTTATAACCTGGATTAATACATGGAGGATATTTTGTATCCCGGTAACGTACTCTACGTTCCTGTGGATTAATTTTCGAACTACACGCGGGTGAAGCCGCTGGCAAAAGCTAGTTTATTATACTGTAGTAGGGTCTTGTTGGTCCCTCTGGGTACGGAACCCTAAAATAGAAGTGTGTAGGCGGCTTAGTTAAGAAAATTTCAAGTCCTCGAAATTTATGCGCGTATTATGTTTTAACCATATAAAGTAAAAGTTGGTTGGTTGGTAAGTGGATTTTTTTTTTTTTTTTTTTTTTTGGGTGGGAAATCATCAAATAACTTCTCCCGCTCTGGGTGGAGCGAGAGGGCGTGTCAGACTTTTACTGACTAAAACCCACCCGTGTTCCCTCAGTTGCCTGTGTGCCAGGGGCCGCGGTATCTCTTTCGAACAACCCGCACCCCTGGCAGGCATCGGCCCTTGCGGACCCCCCATTTGGTACTGACATCTCTTTGAGGCGCGCGTGGAACACAACGCGCCGTCGACCCGGGCTTGGTCCTTACCGGACAGCGAGCTACCCATTACTCGCCGTCCGCAAGCCCGCGCCTACGGTGGCCGGGAATCAGCCTGGGATTCCCGACGCCCAGGGCTTCTCCCGCGGCGACTACGGCCGTGAGGGCGCATATACTGCCTCTCCCTCACGTGCGCCGCCTCCCTCTTCGCGAGCATTACTGCTTCGCAGAAGGAGGTGACGGCTAGCCATTCACTCTCGCTCCGTACCATGGCCTGCACCAGGGCCGGACGCGAGAGATCGCCGCCGCCGATCGCCTCCACGAGGACACGGCGGTGCTCCGCCCAAGCTGGGCAGACCGCCACCGTATGCTCCACCGTGTCCTCTGGGCGATCTTCGCAATGGAAGCACCCGGGCGTTTCCTCCCGCCTTATACGAAACAGGAACCTCCCGAAACAACCGTGTCCGGTGAGGACCTGCGTCAGGCGGAAGGTGAGGACGCCATGCCGCCTCTCAAGCCACTCCTCAAAGAGGGGACTTACCGCCGCTATCGTGGCGTGCCCAGCACTGGGTTGCGACAATCGCACTCTCCATGTCGCCATGAGATCCCGCCGGAGCTCTGTCCGCTGCACCTCGATTTCTCGCGGCAGCGGAGTAACGCCCCGGCGTTTGGCCTCCTCGCGCCACTCCCAGATGTGCGCGAGGACCTTTGCCTCCAGATCCCATGGCGGTAATCCGGCAAGGAGGCCCGCCGCCTCACCTGAGATCGTGCGGTATCCCCGGATCATCCTGATCGCCATGACCCTATGGGACGCCTTCAGCTTTCGGGCTGGTTGGCGCCTCAATGTAGGCGCCCACACCGGCGCCCCGTATAGGGCCATGGACCGCACGACCCCCGCGTAGAGCCTCCGGCAGGAGGCGTTTGGCCCCCCTAGATTGGGCAGGAGCCGCTTCAAGGCAGCCCCGGCCCGCTCCAGTCTGGGAGCCAAACGTCGGAAATGCTCCGCGAAGTTCCACCGGCTGTCGAGGACGAGTCCCAGGTACTTCATCGTCGACTCGACGCCGATGTGAACCCCTCCTGCCGTTATCTGGGAACCCGTGGGTGGCGCATTCCCAGGACCATGAAAACACATGGCCTCGGACTTGTGCAAGGCCACCTCGAGTCCCAGTTGCCGGATCCTATCGACGATTGTCGCAACCCCGTGTGCCGCTAAGTCGGCCGCCGCCTGGTACGACCTCCCTTGCGCCAGGACCAGCGTGTCGTCAGCGTAGCAGACTACTCTGACGCCGCTAGGGAGGTCGGCGCGCAGCACCCAGTCGTAACCGATGTCCCACAGATGCGGCCCCAGAACCGATCCCTGTGGGACACCGCACGACATCTCTCGCCGGTTCCACTCTTCTTGGTGACCGGGGTAGATGACGGCCCTGTCCGTCAGATAGGCCTCGACCACACGACAGAGGTAGGTCGGCATCCGGTGATACAGGAGTGCCTCCCTTATGCAACTCCAGGGCAGGGTGTTGAAGGCATTGGCGATGTCTAGAGACACCGCCAAGACTACCCCACCCCGGGCAACAGCATCCCCCGTCGTGAGGGCTCGCACGCGCATGATGGCATCCACCGTGGAGCGCCCCCTGCGGAAACCGAACTGGCTCTCCGCCAAATCCGGCCCCACCCGCACCAGCCGCCCGACGAGGCGGTCTGCAATTACTCTTTCAAAGAGCTTGCCCACCTCGTCGAGCAGCACGATGGGCCGGTAAGCGGACGGAGAGTCCGCGGGGCGCCCCGGCTTCTTAATGAGGACCAGTTTCCCCGTCTTCCAACGAAGTGGGAACCGGCCCTCCTCCAAGCATGCGCTTAGGAGCCCTCTTAGTCGAGGCCCGAGAGCCTCCAAGGCCAGGACCCAGGCTTTTCCAGGCAAGCCGTCGGGTCCTGGGGCGGTACTCTTGGCATTCAGCCTACGTACCGCCACTCTCAACTCTACCTCGGTCACCTCTGGAGCATCGTCGTCGTCGTCGGTGTGGTCCGCATCGGGCACTGCAGCAGGCGGAGCCATGGGCGGGGGAGCGTGCTCCTCTCGCGAAGGGAACAGAGCGCTCACCACGTCCTGCACGAGCTGAGGCCGGAGACTCTGCGTCAGCGGGGGAGCCCACGGGCGGATTTTATTCCGCACCGTTTTGTAGGGGCGTCCCCACGGGTCTCTGTTCAGAGTCTCCAGCGACTCCTCGCGGGCCAGCATTCTGGCCCGCAGGATCTCCGCTCTGAGGGCGGTCTTCGCCGCTCTGTACCCCTCGTATTGGTAAGTGGATTAAAGTTAGGTTCGTTCATTTTCTAAAGAATAGGGCATGTTGACATTGTCTGGTTTGAAATATTCTGAACATTCATTCTTGTTGTTCTAAAGGTTTATGTTCGGTTGTTTATTAAACCCTGTTTGCGAAAGTTCTTAAAGGAAACAATGTTGGCGTTGTGAAGTCTAGTAAACTCTGAATGTCAAATTTATTCATAGGTTATATAATAAGAAACTTATATGTTCGCATCGTTTGGGGTTGAAACTCCAGCATCCTAATTGCGTAATACACGATCAATCATAATCTGTTTCATTTTGACAGTGCAACAATATTCATTGCGTTATTTACGTTGTTGAGCAGAAACATTTTTCGAACATATGAAGCAATGGATGAGCAATCTCTTTCAAAATCAATTAGATTATGATTAATCGTGCGTTACGCAATTAGGGTGGTAGGCCGAGTGCCCACTTGGTTTTCGAGACATTGCCAAGCGGTTGGTCGACGTATTTCACTGGTACTTTTCCTGTTTGCAACATAATCAGCCTCTAACGTTCCCACTGCTGGAACACAGGCATCTTCTTTGTGAGAGGGAGTGGGCCGTAATCCAACACGTGGGCCCAGTGTGGGTTGGTAGATGTCAAATGTTTTCGAATTTTTGGTTCTAGGACATGCCGGCTTCCTCACGATGTTTTCCTTCACCGTTTCGAGAGCAGTGGTGATGAAATAATTTACACAAAGTAGAGCACATACTTGGATTGGAACTTACGACCTAAATCTCGTAAGTCTCGGCTTTTACCACTCAGCCACTACTGCTCTTCCTGTTTACAATGGTGCGGACGAATTTTTTGATGCCCTTTGATTCTTTTTATATAAACTTGTATGTACATATTATTATTTTAAGACTATTAGCTACTAGATATTTTCACAAAATATTTTCATAATTTAAAGGTAACTATAAATTATGAAAATATTTTGAGATAATTAAAACAACGCCATCTTTTTTTTAGCTTTTATTAATCAAATACATATTTTTTACATTTATTTGCACACAAACCATCGCGAGTTTAACAGCGGTATGGCCAGACACGGCAACTCGGTGCCACTACTTAATAATAATTTAGAAACAATTAGGTAATGTTGATGTATATGTTACGGCTAATAGCCGAAGTGCGGCTTCACCTAGTTTTAGCCGGCTATAACTAGGTGCAGCCGGTTAAACTTAGATGTATCCTACTTATGTCACCGGTGAACTGCACCATACTGCTTACCGACCGATTAGGTTAGGTTAGGTTAGAATTGCGACCAAACGCGCGCGAGCCGAGCGAGCGCAGCGAGCGATGCCGCGGCAGCGGCCGGCGAGCGCTAGTCCAGCTGCACCTAGTTGTAGCCGGCTAAAACTAGGTGTAGCCGCACTTCGGCTATTAGCCGTAACATATATATATATATCCTTTAACGCACTGCGATCTAAAAAGTATATTTTTAATACCTTTGAGCAGTTCTTCGTATTCAATACATTGCAGATTTCCATAGGTAAATCATTCAAAACGATGGTAGCATGTATTCCCACGTCCGAGCTCCATGTTGCATGCTCCTAGTTTAATAGGTTTATTTATGTTACAGCGGGCTTACCACCTCCTCATATAGCAGTGTAGTTTTAATCTTACTTCATTGTGGGTTCTTACGCACACTGAATAAATCTTTAATAATTTCTTGATTAAAAAAATATCTGATCTGAATAATAATAATCTGAGATGGAGCTATGTGTCCTTTAGCTCTTTGGTTTACGAACAGGGCCTCAAGTCTGCTATCACAATAGTGCCAGAATGATCTATTATTGATTTCATCATTGTTGATTTTGATAAGTTTGGTAATCTACTAATAAAATGGCGTCATTATGACTTTCCAATGGTCAGTCACTGACACTCCATTGAAAAAATGGCATTTATTGGTAATCTCGTACATAATGACAAATGAATGACTGACTTAATTTACGAACTTCCTGCTACTTTAGATTGCTTAAAACACTAATAAATAATATGTAAAAATATATATAAATGAAATCTGGCATGAATAAATGTTCAAATTTTGTAGTAGTTTTTCGAAAATAATTTTTACTAACAAGTTTTATAATAATGGCAATACGAAAATGCCATTATGACACAATTCTATTACGACACCATTGACCGACCAATGATCGACCATTATGAATTTAGCAGATTACGAACTTTTAGCAAAATGACAATTGGATCGTGTTGGAATGACGAATTTATAAAAATAGCAGACTTGGGCCCCAGATCAGATGTTATCTTTTTAGATATTTGCTGATACACCAATTAAGGGAGATGACGGCTGGTGTATCTTCCACCTTACAGACAACGTTGAATAATACCTACATACGGTTTGTTAACATGCCTAACAGAATTGCTGTGTTTGGACTGAGAAATGCTGCTTTGCGTCAGATTATGAAGGATAAGATTCCTGGATTAATTAGGTACAAATGGAGATGCTGTTCACTTACCATCTATTTATTTATTTTTATGTAATATTTTCTTGCTGCAAGTACATTAAACATCAAAGCACATAGCAAGCCAATAACCTAAAATTTTGTTAAAATCCTTCAGACAAACATTAAAAATAGATTTACTGGTATACTTAAATATATAATTATCGACATCCAAAGCAATCAGCGTACAGCAGATTGGTCGCCTGGGTCGTGGGAGTATATCGAGCAGCATGGGTATGAACTGGCAGAGCCACAAAGCAAACAGGCACCGCTCTTCCGTGTAATCTATCTGTATATCCATCAATTAAGCCCGTAATGTCCCACTGTTGGGAATATGCCTCCCTTTCCCACTCGGCTGTATTTTGCAATAGTGGGCTAGACCGAAGACAAAGAGACGTCGTGGTCTGCCGTGATGTCGCCTAGCATTTAATAACACCAACACAGTGGTTATCTTATGCCACTGCCCAACAGCTTCTCTTTCATGCGTTACTTCAGTAGTCTCTCTTATAAATTAAGCTATGCTGTCGATGTTATCGGCTTAAGTCGATCCACCAATAACACTTCAATCAACCGATTTACTGATTCAATCAACTGATTCATTCATTGCAACAATAAATTGATTGATTCCATTAACAGAATAATTGATTGTTTGAAGTTCTATTGGTTTACAATTTCATATGTGAATACGGATTTATGAATTCTGTTTTTATCAGTTCTGGTATGGCGGGTGTACTGGACCGACACACAGATTCAATTATTTGGCTTCAGTTATGAATCCAACAACAAATTCTGAATCAGAAATGCGTGAAATTGTTTGAAAGTATTTAATACTTTCCAACTACATTTTCTATCTGAATAAGCGATGCATGGTTTCCAATGCAGACAAAGTTGCAAAATATTTTAGTTCGTTTCTCATACGGCAGTCTTTTGAACCCTTATACATAGACCCTTGAATTTTTCACTATGATAATATTGAAAAATTCAAGGGTCTATCTAACTAACTTTAGTAAAAACAATGGCTGCTATAATAATACTAACGAATGAGTCAAATTAAAGTGTCTAGTCTGTAATATCAAAATAACAGTTTCTTACTAAATGCAAGTACCTATTAAATGTGTGTCTGTCTGTTTATTAGTTACGGCCTTGGCTGCACGTAAAAAAATAAAAATAAATGGGGACCCCCATACAAGAAAGGTGTTATAGAAATATGTAGTGTTAAATATTACACGGTGGTACGGAACCTTATGTGTGCGGGTCAGTTGCGCACGTTTTTTTAGTACCTACTAAAAAAATATACGAAGCACATGTCACAGAATTCGTTCAATACAGAAAAACGATTCTAGTTAAAAAACATTCGTGAGTAAAACGTACATTCATTGTGTTTTTTCAACGTGTTGAGTTATTCACCCCTGAATGTTTTCCTTCTCTCTAAAAAAGCAGAATGTATATATCCATGTTTTTACAGAGCAATGGTGCGTACAATTTAGAGTTAAATGGGCTAAGCGTTTGTCCTGGACCATTTTATTGAGCGGAAAACCTGAACGAGGTATTTACTTTGAACTACCTTTTGCCAGCGGCATCGCTCGTGTGGATGTCGAAAATTATCTCACTGAAACGTACTATCGAGATAAAAAGTATCCTATATATTAATAAAGCTTATAAACTATCTGTGTGCCAAATTTCATCTAAATCCGTTCAGCCGTTTTTGCGTGATTGAATAAGAAACATCCACACATCTAAATATCCAAACATTCAAACTTTCGCATATATAATATAAGTAGTAAGTAGGATTTACATTGGGTAGAAAGATATAGCCTGTTGCACAATGAATGGCTGTTTGTGGAGGTGACTGCTTTATTGACAAAAACCGTGGCGTTAGGCGGTGCTTACAGGGAAATTGATAATTTTACTGAAGAATTGGACAACTTGAACTGTAATAATAAAGGTAGGTTACTTTGTAGTTTTGAATTTATATTTCATCTGAAAGTGCAACTTAGTCAAATTCATTATAAAATCAGATTTCATCAGCTTTTTGATACAATACATAAAGAAATTGAACGCGGCTTACGGTAGGAGTAGACTGGTAGAAATCTCCACGTAGCGAAAACCGTATGCCCCATCCATGCGACTTGGTTCCAATATAGTTTTAATGGTTTTTCAACGGTGCCGACGCCAATAGTGAGGTAAATTTGAACATCAAAAATGGTGGCTGCGAAAATTTACAAAATTTATCAACACGATTCATAGGTGTCATTTTCATGGTTTTTGAGGGTGCTTAAGCAAATAGCATAGTCAAAATGAATATTCATGATGGCGATAACTTTATGAGAGCTTCTCACAACTTAATTAGATGGCACTATATTAAAAAGGCATAATTATTAATTTCACACTTTCTCTCTCTTTCTGTATCTTTCTATTTTATACCAGTATTTGTGGGTCCGACTATTGCTTAAGGAGCTCCGTTCCCCAAACGCAAACGTTTCTTTTCTACCATTTACTTTGAATTATTTTACTCCGAACGGAACAAAATAATCTTAAATTGGGTAGTCAGAACATAGTCTAACGAACATATTCAAATTAACGAACAATATTCTCGAATTTTTAGACCATAATATCTTATTATTAACACACGGTAGTGAGTATTACGAGGTCTAATTCATAAGATTTATAATAGTTGTAATATGCAAAGGTAACAGAAAATGGCATGGACGTTTATAACAGCGTTTTAACGAGATACTTACTAGAAACTACAATTTCACAATTAGGAAAAATGCATACTCTTCGACGAGCAAACATGAGCATGATAAAAAGGTCAGAAGTCAGATCATTAATTGGGAGGACTGTATAATTGGACAATGCTAGTGTACCTATGCGTAGGTGTAAATTAGCAAGTTGAAAAATACACTCCCACGAATTTACCCTTTTTTTAAAAGAAGGTTCTCAATTCTTTTTTTTTTTTTTTACTTGTATTGTCCGCGTTATCTGCGGCAATTATAGATTGATTTTGAATAATTAGTTCGTTCTTTATTTCTTTCTTTCGCACTTCACATAGTGTGTGGGTCGTTTACTACCATGAGATCTTGTGACAATATTATCCTCTTGTGTGAAAATTTGTTATGTAGTCAAGGTTTGCGAATGTGAATAGTAATCGTTTCTTATTGGATAGATATTGTAAAAAGAATGAGTATTTTCTCCGTATTTCATGGATCTCATAAGATAAATACTGACATCGACAAACTTCGACGACTAATTCATCTGAAAAGGATGCTGGAACTGTTGATACTTTGTTCGTAGTTGAAATACAGTATTACTGGGAAGGACTTTGTTCAACAATGATTGTTTAAGAGGTTAAACATATCCTTTCTATAACCCCTTGAATATACAACATTATTTTTAGTATATGCGAAACCTAAAATCAGTTTGTTCAGATGTACCTAACTGAATCAATCCTAATAATTTTTACATGTTATATTTTTTCTCAAAAAAGTTTTGCAAGTGCGATGGAAAATGTTATCACCAGTTAATTACAATACAATCGCCGCCGTACGGTTTTTTTTTTTGCTTTTTTTTTTTGGGTGGGAAATCATCAAATAACTTCTCCCGCTCTGGGTGGAGCGGGAGGGCGTGTCAGACTTTTACTGACTAAAACCCACCCGTGTTCCCTCAGTTGCCTGTGTGCTAGGGGCCGCGGTATCTCTTTCGAACAACCCGCACCCCTAGCAGGCATCGGCCCTTGCGGACCCCCCCATTTGGTGCTGACATCTCTTTGAGGCGCGCGTGGAACACAACGCGCCGTCGACCCGGGCTTGGTCCTTACCGGACAGCGAGCTACCCATTACTCGCCGTCCGCAAGCCCGCGCCTACGGTGGCCGGGAATCAGCCTGGGATTCCCGACGCCCAGGGCGTCTCCCGCGGCGACTACGGCCGTGAGGGCGCATATACTGCCTCTCCCTCACGTGCGCTGCCTCCCTCTTCGCGAGCATTACTGCTTCGCAGAAGGAGGTGACGGCTAACCATTCACTCTCGCTCCGTACCATGGCCTGAACCAGGGCCGGACGCGAGAGATCGCCGCCGCCGATCACCTCCACGAGGACACGGCGGTGCTCCGCCCAAGCCGGGCAGACCGCCACCGTATGCTCCACCGTGTCCTCAGGGCGATCTTCGCAATGGAAACACCCGGGCGTTTCCTCCCGCCTTATGCGAAACAGGAACCTCCCGAAACAACCGTGTCCGGTGAGGACCTGCGTCAGGCGGAAGGTGAGGACGCCATGCCGCCTCTCAAGCCACTCCTCAAAGAGGGGACTTACCGCCGCTATCGTGGCGTGCCCAGCACTGGGTTGCGACAATCGCACTCTCCGTGTCGCCATGAGATCCCGCCGGAGCTCTGTCCGCTGCACCTCGATTTCTCACGGCAGCGGAGTAACGCCCCGGCGTTTGGCCTCCTCGCGCCACTCCCAGATGTGCGCGAGGACCTTTGCCTCCAGATCCCATGGCGGTAATCCGGCAAGGAGGCCCGCCGCCTCACCTGAGATCGTGCGTTATCCCCAGATCATCCTGATCGCCATGACCCTATGGGACGCCTTCAGCCTTCGGGCTGGTTGGCGCATCAATGTAGGCGCCCACACCGGCGCCCCGTATAGGGCCATGGACCGCACGACCCCCGCGTAGAGCCTCCGGCAGGAGGCGTTTAGCCCCCCTAGATTGGGCAGGAGCCGCTTCAAGGCAGCCCCGGCCCGCTCCAGTCTGGGGGCCAAACGTCGGAAATGCTCCGCGAAGTTGCCGCCGTACGGTTAGGTAGCTACTTCCTAATTATTATCAATGAACACAATACGACCCTGGACGCGCGGGCGGCGCGGGCGACCACGTTTATGTCGACAACCAGGTAACATAATAAGCTTGTAACTTTGTGTATTTTCAGGATACAGTTTTGGAATTTTGTACATAGATTTCTTAATCTTGGTAAAAATACTAGACACATGTTTCAGGTTTCGCATAATAATACCTATACTAAAACTAGGGTTGCATAAGAAGGGGTTTGTAGCTAAGTAAAAACAGCCGAATAAGTTGATCAGTCAGGTTAAGCTACGCTTGCCACAGTTATTCCGTACCTAGATGGATGGATGACCATCATTACAAAACAAACAGGGCTCTCGTGCCTCAGAAAGTACGTTAAAATGTTGGACCTGGCTGTGATTCGAGGATCTTTGACAGTCTTTACGTGTCATCAGAAGCCCGAAAGTCTGACAATCAGTCTTAACAAGGGGTATCATATTACCAAGTAACTGGGTAGTGAAGGTCAGATACCAGTCATTATATGTAAAATACTGGCATTCAGGTGCAACTGGTTAGACTGAAAGTCAACCCCAACATTGATGATGACAGATGATGACATAGCCTATGCACAACCACTTAAGTTTTTTTTTTTTTTTTGAGTGTGGTAAATCATCAAATTACTTCTCCCGCTCTGGGTGGAGCAACAAGGCGTATCTGACTTTTAATGACTAAAACCCACATGTGTACCCTCAGTTGCCTGTGTGCGAGGGGCCACGGTATCTCTTTCGAACAACCCGCACCTCTGCCAGGCATCGGCCCGCCCCTTGTGGGCCCCATCAGTTAGTGCTGACATCTCTTTGAGGCGCGCATGGAACACAACGCGTCGTCAACCCGGGCTTAGTCCTTACCGGGCAGCAAGCTACCCATTACTCACCGGCCGCAAGCCCGCGCCTATGGTGGCCGTGAATCAGTCTCCTGCGTAGGCTAGGGCCGTGGCGGCACATATAGGTACTGGCTCTCCCTCACGTGCACCGCCTCTCTCTTTGCGAGCATTACTGTTTCACAGAAGGAGGTGATGGCTAACCATGCACTCTCGCTCCGTACCATGGCCTGGACCAGGGCCGGGCGCGAGAGATCGCCGCCGCCGATCGCCTCCACAAGGACATGGCGGTAATCCGCCCAAGCCGGGCAGACCTCCACCGTATGCTCCACCGTGTCTTCAGGGCAATCTTTGCAGTGGAAACACCCGGGTGTTTCTTCCCGCCTTATGTGAAACAGGAACCTCCCGAAACAGCCGTGTCCGGTGAGGAACTGCGTCAGGTGAAAGGTGAGGACGGCGTGCCGCCTTTCAAGCCACTTGGACTCTCAGAACTTACTGCCGCAATGGTGGCATGCCTACTACTTAAGTAAGTTAAGTTGCGTAATGTAGGTAGGTAGACATTGTCTAGTTTCAAACTGCGCGCTCTTCCACTGCTGGTTGCATACTTGTTTAAAATATTTGTATAGAATTTTTGTGGAGGGCCGTGCATTTTCAGATTAGATGATCTCAGCTAATGTTAAAAGGGGTCACAAAAAATAAGAATCCATGTTGCTGAAAAAATTGTATTCAATAAATTCGTAACAATTAAGTTATCAATAGTTACTTTAAACAACATATCAATAATTTATAAACTATTCAAATGCTAAGGCGACTTCAAATAATTAATTATGAATTAATTATTCACAAACAAATCAGCTGTACACTCAAGAAATTATGATTAACTTAAGTAAGGTATAATTATTATCTTATGAATTCTAATTATTTGGTGTTTTCTCGTAACAATATAAAAAGTGATTATTTTTTATTATACTTAACTATGGTTATTGTACAAAATATGACTAAAAAAGATATATATTAACAAAAACAGTATTAAAGTCGTTGTTTTGTTCAAATTCATTTCCGTAAAAATATTTGTTCAGGCTTACAGTTGAACGCATACATTTTCATAATTAAAACAGTAGCTGTAGGCACGAGTAATTTTGCGAATGAAATATTCATTTTCATCTTATTTATGTGCACAACAGGGGCACATGCAAAGTTTGATTAAGTACCAATAAATACATTTTCTCATTTTAAGTCTTTGTTTGAAAAGCAACTTTTTTTGAAGTACAAGCAAGTAAATTAGTTAATGTAATTTATAATGGATTATATGTGTTTCAAACGCGATCAAAACCACACTAGTTGTGGCTGCAAGATCGTACTAAGTCAGGATATAACTAAGTCGTGGGACTGGTTTAAAAGTCCCATAAAAAATACCCTAAAACTGTACGCTAATCACGCGATTTTGAAACGCGTTGGTGGGAGTTTGTTGTAGTGAGTACAATTTATTTCTTTATCGTATATATATTATAGTATAAAGTGGGTATCGAAAAATTTACAGTTTGAAGCACATATAGTCAACCGTCCGTTCAATTTGACTTTGATGGCTTTCCGCCGTATCAGGTAGGGTGGTCTCGTATTTCAAGTCTTACTACTGACGTGCAGTTGACGATACGTGGTTAGAAATAGGTCAGAAAAGTTAAGAAGGTTGTAGCTACAACCAAGAAAGTTGCTTTTGATTTTAACTTCTTAAAAACTCCATATTTCGATGCGATTTTATGAAAACGATCTACAGAACAAATTATTGGTTAATCAAATATTCTTAGCCTAAATTATTTAGAAGCCACGTAATTCTCCAGAAAACCAATGATGGAAATTATTTAATTGGAAATACAATATTCAATTAGAGTTTCAACTAAGTATCGGTAGTCACTAATATTACCTAATTGAAATGACAAGTGATGGATAGAAACACAAACAAATGAATTATTAGTAACTCCATTGTAGTGATCATTAACAAAATCGAAAAGACAGGTATAATTCAATATGCATTCCATTATTAGATACTTTTACTGAATGACAACAATATCACATTTTCTGAACAGCTGAACTCACCACAATATAATAAGGTTCATGTAAAATGTTCTATAATTATCTATACATAACTTGGATTATTTATTGCAACATTTGTACATTAATAGGCACTTATTTAACATTTCCTAGGTCACGAGCATTCTCAACTAGACGAAAGTAAACAGGAACTACTTTAAAAAGTAAAAAAATATCATGAAGTTTAAAATATCCAATCAAAAGTAACTCTCCTGCTTGCCTTTTGATCATGCGAAATACTGAACAGATCCGACGAATAGTCTAAGAAAACGGTATTTCAAACTTTAATCTAAACTTGATTAAAGAACATTAAGTTTTTGTTCAAAAGCGTAGTTCCTGTATACCAACATCTTCCATCTACATCGCATATGTCACTCTAACAAACCAACCCGAATAATCAGTCGTGAGCATCAGCCTTTAATCCACCTTCCTCGTCTTCTTGATCTCCAAGAACTTCAAGATATTCAGGCACCAGAACATGGCAGAAGCCACAAAGAAGGTTTGTAATGCCGTGGCAAATGCTGGACTGGCGATAGTGACACTTCTGGTGAGGAAAGCGAGGGCAGAGCACCGGATGACCTCCAAAAGAGGGGCGTGCTTGGAATTGTCGAAGGCCATCCCGATGATGGTGAGGGAAGCGATGACGTAGAGGACGCAGATCAGCACTGAGATTGGAGTCATACCCTGGAAGAAAAAGCAAATGATTGTTAGTTAAGAAAAACAGTCACACGAACAGTATATGGCTGGAAAATTAGAGAACAAACTAAAAAGTAAAAACTACATATTGGCCGAAATGCAGATAACTTTAAAATGCACTTCAAAACTTTCAATGGTCGAAATCAGCGATCGGCCAGACGAATTTAGATAAAGGTAAAAGATTATTTTGGACATCTAATTCTTAAAAATTAAAAAAAAGAATTACTGAGATAATTATCTTTTGCTTTAATAGTTCCCCATACTAAACGATGATAAAGAATTAAATCTAAATCTAATTTGCAATAAACTGGAGAGTAATCTAGAGAGCCATATTTTAGTACCAGCGAGCGTGTCGGATACAGAGATTGAAATTGTTCATGAGCAAATTACTGTTTAAGTGTTTCTGTGAGACCCTAACCGCCACAATCATCTTTGTTTTAATTTAACCTTAACGTCTACAGAATTAGTTTAATGTTTCGAAAGATAAGATACTGAGCTTCATAGCAATTTGAATAGAATTTCACAGAATAGAAGGCTTCATCTAAAATTATACGACGTATGACATATCAGGGCATATAAAATAAGATTTTCGGTTTTGGAACTTGGGAGTTTGGGACCATTTGGTTTAATGTCTGTAAAGCTTTTGGGTGTTACTAGTGTAAGTATAGTAGTACCAGCCTAAAATGGCCCCACTGCTGGGACACGGGCTTCCTCTCTGCGAGAAAACTGGCGGTTACTATATTAACATAAATGTTTTGTGATATGTATTCAGCTGCTTCCGGTTAGACTGGAAGCCGACCCCAACATAGTTTGGAAGAAGGCTAGGCAGATGATGATAATATTTTGTGATGATTTATTAAAATTTCAAAAGATGTTAAATATTTTTCTTTCTTTTTGGAAATCAAATTTTATTAATTTCTCAAATACATTGCAAACTATAATTTTATATAATTTAGAAGCATTTTGTTTAAACTTTGTAAATGTGAGTACCATGCATCCGTATAATAATTATGTTGTTTTGATGTACGTTGACTTGAAAAAGCGTGGCAGTCGAGAGTAGGATGTCATGCTCACTTAAATGTCTCGCTGATGGTGGCGCATGTGTTGGATCATTCGGTTCCCTACAAAATGGTTGAGCTGGATGGTGCTGATCCACGCGTCAAGTTCGTGAACGGGCGCCGTCGGTTGAGACTGGTCATCTCCTAACTTCCATGGCTTATTTTAAATCTTATATTTAGAATTGTTTTTTTTTTTTTTACATGGTTCTCACATATAGAAGCAACAAGAATATTGTTCCCAAGTTTTTGTAATACTTAACATGATTAAAAAGAGTGTCCATGGAGTTTCTTGCCCGGTCTTCTCCATAGAGATCTACGTTTTGGAATGGGCAACTAGCTTCAACTTTCCAACTGGTCGACTTTTTGACAATTCAAAAGTACCTTTAAATGGTCTAATTGAAATAAATGCTTTGAGTTTGAGTTTGAGTACGCAAAATACGCGTTTGTACGTGGACTTAAGGACACCAGCGCATTAGCCCACAAATGTTTCCTGCTGGAATGATATTATTTATTTATTAACAAATCATCTCTATCATTACAGGAATTTCCTAATTCAATAGTGTGGCCATAATTACAGATTTATTATTTACCATAACATATTATATACATTGTGGTTTTCGTGAACTCACTCAGGTAACAAGTAAAAAGATCTATGATGTCTGCTACGTCATTGAGTACACGCAAGGTACGCGTTAAAGGGGATTTACCCAGTAGATTGGTCCTACTACTGGGCACCGCCAATAGACGCGGCCGTCGCCGTCGCAATACATAATTATCGGACACACACAGGTTTATTTCTTTCAATATACCTGGGTATGAAGTCTTGCCACGCAATAATTTAAAAATATAGGTAACAAGAGCTACTATTATAGTCTAAACTAAATTGTTTCTCAATTTTCCATTAGTAATATTTGAGTCTATTCTTAGTTTGGTTAATGGTAGATTCCTATGATTTACGGACATTTCTAGGTTCAAATTAAGACTCTTGTATCTTTACCAATAATAAATCAAATACCTAATATCTTCGCATAGTATTTGGAATTAGCTGCCACAGGTAAAATTAGCTTACGAAACTATTTATTTGCTCAGTTTGGAAATAAGGATATGCTACCATTGGTAAGCAAAACGATCCATTTTTATTTATAGGAACCAAGCATTAGTCATTATTTATACTGCTCCATTCCTATCTTTAAATTAAAAAAACTTTAAAGAACACAGCAAAACGATAAATTATTCGTGAAGCTTTCAAAAACTTCAAAACAACTCTTTTCACTCAGTTGATGAGTCGTTTAAGTTTTATCGCCTACGATCGTCAAGTTATTGTTAATTCAACTCAGTAGAATGTTTCGAGTTGAGATTTCAACAAGTTTTGAATTGAAGAAAATATTAAATACCATTGAAAATTTTTGGGTCGCCTACTACCACTTCAATAATACAAAAGGGTATACAAACAAAACAATAAATTGTTCCGTACGTTATAATAATTTTGTAGAAGAGTTTTCTGAGTTAAAAGGCTTTGCAAAGTGTGTTTAAATTAGATAACAATTTGTAATGGAATGGGTTTAGGATACGCTAGCTGCGCCCCGCGGTTTCACCCGCATAAGTTTCGATTTCGTAGAATATCGGGATAAAAAGTATCGTTATGTCCTAATTCAGCACCCTAATTGCGTAACACGTGATTAATCATAATCGGTTTCATTTTGACAGTTCTACAATATTCATTGCGTTATTTACGTTGCTGAGCAAATACATTTTTCGAACATATGAAGCAATGGTTTAGCCATCTGTTTCAAAACGAAACAGATTATGATTAATCGTGAGTTATGCAATTAGGGTGCTGGTCATGGTGTACCCCTGTGTTAAATTTCATTCGGATACGTTCATGCGATTTAAAGTGATAACATAACAAAAAATCTTTTCTCTTTATAATACTTATTACTTTACTTTACTTTGTCTTAATATTTGTATTATTTTCTCTTATGTGGAAATGTTTTTTTTTTTGTTTGTGCAACCTGTAATCTTTAATTTTTGTAATTGGTTTTAAACCGTTTTAATTAAAGAAATAAATAAATAAAAATATTAGTTTAGACAACAAAGTTTTCGTTTCCGTAACTGCCTATGTTTATTACACAAGTTAATAAATACTGTTGCCCATTTTAATTTATTTATAGCTTTGCTTTCTTATAAAAAAAAAACTTAACTACGTCTTGTTAAAAAAATGATTAATAGACTATATAACTATTATAAATTGTTCAATCAGCAGAGTGAAGCGGAGGCATGTCTCATAATTAAAGATTACAGTCACTACCGTCATTCTTCTTAAAGGCTGGCTCTTTGATTAGACCAGCTTTAACTGCATAATCCCGTTTAACGAATTAAATCCCGCAGTAGGGAAAATTTTACTTATTTAATTTAATATCTCTCATTGCTCTGTAGCTTACGAAGGGATTGATCCCTTCATAATCTTTCCTACCTATTGAAGTAATATTATTAGCTATAGTAATTAAAGGGCTGAGAGGATCAGGATTCGTGTCACACGGGTCTTTATAATAAATTACTAGCTTTTGCTAGTGGCTTTGCCCGCGTGGAGTTCGGTAATTATCACACGGTAACTTAGTTAGTACCGGGATAAAAAGTATCCTATTAACCAGGTTATAAACTATCTGTTTGCCAAATTTCATCTAAATTCGTTGAGCCGTTTAAGCGTGATTGAGTAACAAAAATCCAAACATGCAATTTTTTTTTTTTTTTCGAACCAGTATTTCCTGAGATTAGCGTGTTCAACCAAACATACGAACAAACTCTTCAGCTTTATAATATTAGTATAGATTCCACTTTTGCAAACACAGTGCTTTACTGAAAAATGGCTTAAAATAATCCATTTCACTTTTCTTTTACGTTGTTTCCGCTATACTTGCTTGTCACTGGAGTTTTATCATCAAAAGTGACGTCAGCTGGAAAAATTGTTCCTACTTTGTTGTTATAATGCGGATATAGAAAGTTGCCTCGCCTCTAACAATTAGGATTAACGCTAACGTTATACGAAAGTGTACGGATTTGTTTTGTGGGAGTTCCCTTTCAAAGTTGAGCTACGCGGAAATTTTCGTAGGTGCTTATTAATATAATGTGTTTAGATATTATACTCTATTTCTACCACATACAGTAACAATTCGAACCATGAGTAACTTTAAATAAACGTACTGGATATAAGAAAAAATAAACCATTGTTACCTGAAAATATAAGGTAGGTGACCCGGGGACTTAAATATAACTGACGAAAGGTGGGTGCAGTATAAACGTACTTCTGCCTAAACTTTCGGGAAATGTAAACGTTATATTGCGTGTGTTAATATTTATGTTAGATAGGTAAGTACTGACGAATTTAAGCTACGGCCTACACACTGCTACACAGGCTACGCTTCTATTGTGTACACAAGACCGACACGCAACAACGGCAGAGGCAACTGCAGCCGGCGTCGACAGCTGCCATCGACAATAGGTATGCCACTCATGTATTTGGGTACGGAGCTCAAATAAACGAGCGGCATGCTGTCGGCGGTTGCAGTTACCACTGCTGTTGACCCATGTCGCTTGTGTGTACGACCATTTACTTGTTTTAGATTAATTGGTAGCTGTGTACCAGATCAGGCTAAAGAGTACGAACGCACGACGTAAAGGTATGGTATGACGGTAGGTTGGAACGATTTTTGAATTTAAAAAATCGGTTGTCTGTAAAGTCGGTTTACTGACGATAGTTGAACGTGACAACGTCAGAAGAAAATACTGATGGAATGGTTGCATTTTTCAAAAGAAAATTTTAATTTGACACCACATTCACTTTTCACTGCACTTCATACTTGACGAAAACATGTAAATGTATTATTGTATAGTAGCTGTCCACGCGGACGCATCGCTCACTCAAGTAGGAGAGAGACAGATTTCGAACGCTGCCGAACACGGAGGCCGATTGTGCCTCTTTGTCGCTCGTTCCGCGCTCTCGCTTGCACTTCAAGCCTTAAATGGAACGCCTCAGAGCGAGGTAACGCCGCATGAGTCATGTTTTTTCGAGCGTGTAGCCGGCTCCATCGAATTATAAGACGTTGTCACGTCAAAATACATCTAGCGTATAGTATTTTGTAAAAAGCACAATTAGTATCATCCATAGATATGAAGGAGTCTCCAAACAAAGTTAATAATAAAAAATAAAAAAAAACATTTATTTCAGGCCAATATTATGTGCGAAATAATTAATGATAATATTTATAATTATAGTCAGTAATGTTTTCAATAACAGCAAGTCAAGGTGAAATACACATCCCTCCTTTCATAAACACGCCAGTAGGTACCGTATTACAAGGTTGGTACATACTAATATTTGTTTACGACTGGCGCTCCAATTTCACGATGTTATGAGAAAGATTTAGTGTGGGTAGAATAGAAACACGTAAAAGATAGGTACAGAAGGTTGGCATATACCGCATTTAAACGTACGTAAACCTACAGAGACTTGAAACGATGTATTTCAAACGCATGAAGGTTTATGTTTTTCGAGTGTATGTATGTATGTATGTATGTGGATTTCTCCGTCGCAATCTGTAGCCAAAACGGCTTGATGGATTAAGATTCATCTTAACCTCTTTAGTACGCATTTTGATGTCAATTGTGACAGTGACACTGGGTATATTAAAATGGCCGATTTTTGGCGCCATGTTAAAATTTTTGTTTTCTCAAAACGTATCGAGTGGGTTATAAAAATAATTAGATGTTATTCATTCATAAATAGGTGTTCTTAACGTAAAAAATAATTTTATTAACTAAAAAGTGTTAAATTCTACTATCTACGTATGGTGAGGCGCGGGCATAGATTCCGGGCGGAATCGTAAATGACTTTGCGAATGTGTTAACAAATTTTACACACGTGAACTCGTTTTGGTACGAACGTTCCATATGGAGGCTTTTCTGTTCATGTACATCATGAACGTCAACGCCTTTATGCACGCGCAGCATCGTCTGGCGGGTTGAGTCAAGAGCAAAAATTGCCGAACGGATTTGGATGAAATTTGGCAGACAGATAGTTTATAACCTGGATTAACATATAGGATACTTTTAGTCCCGGTAGTAAGTTCTTGTCGGATAATTTCCGAACGCCACGCGAGTGAAGCCGCTGGCAATAGGTAGTTTCTAAAATCAAAAACCCGACTGCCTGAAAAGAGAACTTTAAAACAGAAGGAAACAAGAAACTTTTGTTTTAAGAGGTTGATAATTAAACTGAATACTTTATGCAATCTCATGCAGTCGGAGGCAACCCCGCAAGCAGGCACGACCCAACTCGTAGAACAATTTCTATGAAAACTTCTTCGAAATAGCTCTACAAGAAACGCATCGCGCTGTCGCATCGCGCCTGTCTGAAGGAGCATGACAGTAGCGAGTACGGTAATCAATCGTTTGGATAATATGTTCAGTTTTTTGGCCCTCATTCTAGACCTTGTCCGGCCTTTCCAAGTTCAGAGGATTTTTCTTAGCAAAATAAATTATAAAGAAAATAAAATGAGTATTTTGACTTCAAATTTGCAAATGGTAATTCAAGTCGTGAGTGTGTTTGCACACTCTGTAGGTGAAGCGTGTCTGTGTGCGTGCATTTTCTCTCGTTGTAAGGAGCTGACTTTCTGTAGTTATCTATTTATTTTGTGATAGAAACAAGATAGTCATTAATTTGTGCCTGGAGGTGGGCTTATTAATCAGTTACAGTGTTACTCCAGGGCCCTGATTGTATAACATTACCATGCAGGTAATGGTTGGTATCGTGATTCGAGAGTTATCTATGACGTTAATGTCTTAGCAAGCATTAAATCTAAACTAATATTATAAAGAGAAACGATTTGATTTGATTTGATTTAGTTATTTATTTTAACTTATCGCACATAAAAAGATACAAAGGCGGACGTAATGCCTTAGACTACCAGTCAACCAAGGATGTTGAACGGATTAGATGGTAGGTGCTTTAGTTGAGAGGAACAATGCTAAAAAACGCTATAAAATATATCATAATGAATTATAAATAGGATAGCTACACTATTATATAAACCATACAGTCCATACACCGACCCCTGCACTTTTAAGCAAAAAAAACAGTTGGGATTTGCATGAAATTTGGCACATGGCTAGACGATTGCCTGAATTAGGAAATAAGACACTTTTAATCCCGATATTTTTACCGGATCGATACTTATGCGGGTGAAATCTCGGGGTGCAGCTAGTCACCAATATGGAGATACACCGCGGCTGCACTGTTTAAAATATCATTGTGTATCAGTTAGTATAGGAGTAAATCTATGACCAGCATATTTAATATAATTACCTACTGACTTGAGGTAGATATCTTGTCTTCATTTATTTCATAGCCAAAATAGTGTTATTTTTGTGTAAAAGTTGTGTAGCTGTAACAACCTAAATAAACGATCTATCTATCTAACCTAACTAGTAACTATAAAAGTACTTAACAATATACTTTCTCATACCTACGGCAATATAATGACGTCTTCAGGTACAAAAGAAATAGCGAAAATATTTTTTTAGAAAAAACTAATGCTTTTGCAGATCCTTTCCATCGGAATGTTTTGTCTCTTCAAATCAATACAGGAAAATAGTTGTTTTTTTGTAACGCAACTTAAAGGACGTGAGAAAATGTCGGCGCAAAGTGAAGAATGACGTTTCGAAGAAAATCAGCGTCGCGTGATTGGGCACGCCACGATTGCGGCGGTAAGTCCCATCTTTGAGAGGGAGTGCCAAGTGCCAAGATTTTCATTCTTGACTCAAACTCAAACCATTAATGTCAATTAAAGTAATTACAGGCACTTTTGAATTTTCAAGGAGTCAGACTGTCAGAAAGGTGAAGATAGTTGCCCATTTCAAAGCTTAGTAGGTAACCTATAGAGAAGAACAAGCAAAAAATGTACAAGTAGGTACCCTGTACCCTGAACAGTCGGGTCCACCCACATTTATTTTATTTTTATTTCCTTAGTTTTTATTTGGTTAAAAGATCAATGTAATTAACCCGTCGCGTGTCTTATTAGTAGACACAATAGAAATTATATTGTTATCTGTACACATGGTGTGCACTCGTGCGAAGAGTTAAGTATGTAGTTGAACACTCGCGATCAATAATAAACAATATAAGAAAAACTCACCATATGTCTAGAAGCCAGTTCGAAGAATCCATACAGTACAATAGTGTAATGTGCCACGAGGTAGAAGTTGCACCAGGTAGGTAACTGCACGTCGTACTTATCTCTGTTTTCCACCTGCAAACAAAACACCTCAGTCAGTTCTAAAACTTCTCATCTCGTAAGATATCGACACGGCTGTATAGAATATTTCATCAGCATAATTATGAGCATCATCAAGGTCGGTACAGTCAGATAATTGTTAAGAAAATTGACACACTACTTCAATTGCATACAAAAATAAATATAATAAATAAAAATATCTAAAAAACCCGCTTTTAAAATAAAACTAAGCTGAAAAAGCAGACAATAATTTAAAAAAGCGTGGTGTGCTTTTTGAGGTATTTTTATAATGAATTAATATCAAGCACCCCACGCTTTTTTTAAATTATTTTCGGCTTTTTTCAGTTTGGGTTTTAAAGCGTGTTTTTTAGATTTTTTAATGTATTGTTTATTTTCTATTCTTTGTTCTGCTAACTACAGAAGCGTGATTTTTCCGTTTTTTTATTTTTTATTATTGAATTGTCATCGGTTCTCGATAAGTGTACAAAGTTTAAATGAAATCTGACCGTTTGAAGTGGGTCAAAATCAAGTCCAAAGGAATCGGTTTCAAACAAAAACATGCAAATTGTCTGGTCCACAACCGTCAATAACGCAATGAATGTTGCTGTCAAAATGAAAGCCATTTGTACTGTTAGTGTGTGACGCAATTGTTTTAGAATCAACACCCGCTGAGACAATTTTCAGTCAGTAGATCAAAAGTCTGTTAACCAGTCATCTTGGGTATCATGTTAACCAGTAGGTAATATCTTTGTTGTCATATTATGGACTTCAGATGGCATTCGTTCCATGTAAAATACTGATATACAGCTGCATCCTCACATACCATACCTCCACAACCTAGTTACTGGGTAACACGGTACCCCTTGGTAAGACTGGTTAGCAGACTTTTAACGACCCATAACGACTGTCAAAGATCCACGAATGATAGCCGGGACCAACGACTTAACGTGCTTTCCTAGGAATGGAGGGGTCTTGGTATGGAAAGATGGTCATCCATCCACAAACCAACCGCGGCAAGCGTAGCTATCAGCTAAGAAGAAGCTTGAGTCTTAAATATAAACGCCTGCATCGCTGCTTCTCGCCGCATATTATTTCGGGCATACTCAACCAATTTCAACTTGAATGCAGCCCTTGATCTATTTTAATAGCAGCTCTAAACACGACAAGGCCACCGAACTAAATGCTCCAAATATCTGTTCTAGAAATACATATATTAAGGGTGCAAAATATCGTTGTTGTTGTTGTTGTTGTTAAAATTGGTTAACTATGCAGCGATGCAGGCGTTTATATTTAAAAATAGCATTTTAATAATCGATTATCGTATAGGTATGCTGACTTTTTGATTTTTGTTGCTCTGGTTTCATTATGAATATACTACTATGTATCCGATTACGTAAAGGATAAATGGCGGTAAACGATTTTCATTTTTATATTGTTAGGTTAGTTAGTATACAGTTATAGTTATAGATGTGTGTGTCGTACGCGTACCGCCGCTAAGGGCAGTGCAATCGGGTATTTTACTCTTTAAGAGAAAAAAACTAAAAATATATTATTGAGATAGCTTAGGCAAAAAGCAGTCGGAAAATGTTAGTTTTAGTTCATGAAATAACAAAATAAATTGTAAAGTTAAATACAAAGATTACAGTTTTTTTAAATCTAATTTTGAACACAATAAAATAGTACCCGCAATATTATTACATCATACCGCTATTTAAACTGATCAACTGAACAACTTTGTACTTCTATTACTTTCGTAACCAAAGTATTTTTTTATGAAATAATATCTTACATTCAGGAACAGCAAACCAACGATAAGTAGAATAATAACTCATTTTTTAAATCTAAAATATTATCATACAATATATCAGCGCATTTGTTTACACAGCAAGCTGACGTCAAACCCACAGAGCAATATGGCGTCCACTGCGTCCAGCGTTTTCGTCAAATTACGCGCGAAATATGAAAATGTTAAATTTAAATGCATTTTGCATTTAAATCAATTCAATAAAAATATTGTGTTTTTTAGTAGTTTATTAGCATTTTAGAATCTCATTAAGACACTTTACAAAAATGGGTGTAATACCCTATCAAATCGCTTGTTACCGAAAGCCGTGTCTTACTTAACACATATTTTGTCCTTATCGATTTTGTACTTTCACGATTATAATATCGGAGTCAGATGATGTAAAGTGGTGGGCGTTAGCGGCTTGTTTAAGACATTTTTATTTCCTAAGTTTGATGAGTTTGAGAACTTTTAGGTTTTCTAAAAATTAATTTCGTAAACAACAACTAAATCTAAGTAATAACGGTAAAAGTAAGATTTTTAACGGCTAATATCGGTAAAAATAATGAAAATTTTAATGGGTTATGAAGATTGCCATTCGTGTTATTTTCATGAATTTGAACTAACGTAGGTTAAAATATACGTCTACTTTATTTATGGTAAATACCCCTCTAGTGCATGAACATTCATTGAATTTAAATGATTCGATTTAAATTTAAATTTTCTTGGAGGCTGAATTTAAATTTTTAATGTAAGTAGGTAGTTATCGAAGATAGCGCAGTTCAATAAAATTATTCTGGCATTCCCTTGTGATGTTATTAACCGTTGTGTAGAGGAGGCTAGAGGGTAAATAACTATTTATTATTGGCTTGTTTAGAGACTGAAGTCCTTTTCAGGCCTAAATATATAAAAATAATTCACTTGTTCACGTCTTCTAAAGCTATTGCTATTCAGTTCCTTCTTTTTATTATAAATATTTTTTAAATATATCAAATAATTGTAAACTACGCTAACTACAAGTAGGGATACTGATGTTCCATCAGCAACGTCTTTCACCCTTCTAGCTCTAAAGGCTTGTCAGATAATTTCAGTCTAGGGCTTACTTTGACACCCAAGTTATGAACATCAAACTAAGATCAATAAACATTCTAATTGATAAGTTCTTATGGGGCAAATGCCTTAAATATGCAGATACCATTAAATAAAGGTTCAGGGTAATCAGTTCATCTAGTACCTATCGACGTCATATAAGTATGTAAGCATTCTTCAATTGCGAAAGAACATGCCAAAGAATTTTCTTTGAACTGTATCCAAGACGTTTCACTTTAGCTCCCGTCGACTAAATATCAGTCTCGAAGACATAGACATTTTTCAGACATTCAGAGAAATGTCAAGCATGCCCATTTGACGGCATCAATTTTACTGAAGAAGTCTTGGGATATGGAAAAGGTAACTGTCAAAGAGTCACTTTTATGTTATTGCATTTAGAAACGATAAAAAGGCGATAAAATTGATTTTTAAGAAGAGCATTATTTTTTAATAATTTCTGGCAGTACAGGCTTCAGTGCAAATAAGTGCTTGTACTGGAAACTTAGCTTATACAGGATGGCAGAGACATCGACGCGCGAAAGAGGAACCATTTTTACACATGATTCTGAACCCTCCCGTGTAAAATGTTTCATCGGTTAATTAAAAAATAACATCTGTTTCATAGAAAAGTGCAATAGGTACTATCGCGGCTACTGGCGATCGATCGCTTTTCAACCTCATTGCTATGGTAATAAGGGTTAAAGTGATTACCACCAGTATTTTCTGCGGTTGTACCTACTTAACCTACGCGGTTAAAATGTGTGGAATAACATTTTTTTTTACCAACTTAAAATGTACCAAATTATGAACGGAATCCTTGGTAACAGGTTGCGGTCAATGTACCTTCCATCCTCCACAGGAGAAGATAAAAAATGATTATTCCATCTAATTGACAAGATCGAAACGAAATAGATCGAAACGGATCATCTCAAAAGTCACGTAATAAAAAAATACTTACATCTACTTTCATGTCTTCTTCTCCAAGTCTGGCAGTTCCTGGTTCCCAGCTGGGTCCCCACACGACGGCTTTCACCTTGTTCTCCCAGGTGTCTAGTTGACGGAACTTCTGAACTACGTAGGTGTTGTAGAATGCCTGGAAGTAATACACGAGATTATTAATAATTATAATCATGGAAGGCGAAAAAAGCTACAGGTTCCCTGCAAACAGGCGCGACGCGACTCTAGCAGAAGAATTTCTATGAAAGCTTCATGGCGATTGTTCTACCAGCATACACCATCGCGACACACCTGTTTGCGGGAGCCTTAAGACGGCGGGACGCGCGTGAATCCGAAAAGGACTATCATGCATTAGAAGAAATTAGAATTATAGATTATGGTAAAAGGAAAGGGATGCCTTTTCCTTACAGTGCAGTCTTTATAGAAATACCGATAGGTATGTATACCTAAATATACGCGATGCATGTATTGCATCCGGTTTGACTAGAAGCTGATCCTAAAATGGTTGGGAAAAGTCTCCCTATAAAAGTCTCCCTATAGTGTTCCCACTGCTGGGACACATGCTTCCTCTCAATAAGAGGGAGTGGGTCTAGCGTGGGTTGGTAGATTAGGGGACAACCATAATTTACGTTACACAAATTTTATGGTTGTTACCGCCCCCCCCCGTATTGTCACAAGTGGTCAAACTTGTGAAACCCTCGTCACATATTTTTAAAACAACAATTTTTCCAATTTTGTTTAATTTAAATGAAAAATAATCTACATAAGCCTTATCTTATATATAAAAATGAATCCCTATTTCCCTTGGTCACAGCATCACACGTGAAAGGCTGAACTAATGTAGCTAATTATTTTTTTGTTGTGTTTGTTATTGTCAGGAGAATGTTCTTATGAAAGAAATAAAAAAGAAAGTTGCGATTTCAATATTCATAGTTAAGACAGGACAACGTCTGTCGGGTTAGCTAGTAATTAATATAAATTGAGTTAGTAATATTCTTAATTTTTGCTTTACATATAAAGTTCGAGTTTTAGTATTTTAGATTTGAACTTGTGACGTCATAAAGCTTTTGAGCACCCCTGTCCCTTGTCACACAATGTCACATTTCGTTGACCCCCCCCCCCCCTCTTAACGTGTGACGTAATTTATGGATGGCCCCTTAGTTTAGTATCATGTTTTTTAATTATCACGAGGTTTTCCTTCATCGTTTTGAGAGCAGTGATGCTGGTGATGAAATAATGAACCCAAAGTAAAGCGCCTGTCTGGGTTTGAACCTACACGACCTACAACTCGTAATTCGCGGCCGTTACTAAGTGGGCACCAATGGGCCTGCTCTTCTAAGTACCTAACCATGAAATTGTAAAAATATAAATATATATATTAAATATATGCTCAATATCACCAGCCTAAAAATTAAAAATAATAGTATAAAAAAAAAAAAAAAAAAAAACACGATTTAAAAACCAAACTTAAAAGTAGAAAATAATTTAATTCCATTAAAAAGCATGGGCTGGTTTATGAGGTATTTTTTATAATCAATTAATAGATAACTACAAAAGCGTAATTTTTCAGTTTTTTTTTTCTTTATATTTATTTTTTGAGACATTATTGAATTGTCATCGGTCCTTGATAAATGTGCGAAATTTCGTTTTGAAAGGAGGTCAAAGTCATATTCAAAGTTTCCGTAACATAGGCATATATTAACATACGTATGAAGCTAATGAAAGCGTGTTAAAGACACAAACATGTCCTACCTTTAGGTATCAAGCGAGATTAGGGAATAACATTATTACAAGATATTATTCCCTTTATGTTTATTTTTTGTTGGCAATCATTGTCATTACAGGCCACAAAACCTTATATTATAGCTTTACGTACGCCGATCAAGGCGTGTTCACATAAAATAAGGACGCGTTCTGGCAACGCTATATTTACGCCTGTGAAAAATTTGTGAGCAATACTGGCTCTAAAGAAAATAATTAACTAAATAACGTTAGGCGCAATATTCTATTCTCATAATCATAATAATTTATTTGCAATAAGTATTGGGACAGTGTTGGTCTTCGTAACGTTTATCCAGAAGTCAAAACTACTGTAATTCAGGTTCATTCATCCATGTTTTAGCCAGCGTGTCCTGTGATGCAGGTTTAAACTTCCATAAGAGAAATTGCCATACATATTTAGATATAAGTCTGGTAGGAAATCGCTTGCTAATGATTTAGAACTAATTGAAAAAGAAAAAAAACACCTAATAACTATTATTTTTAAAAGCTTTTGCCAGCGGCTTCACCTGCGTTATGCAATGTACACCAAACCTAAACCTTCCTCATTAATCACTCTGCCTATTGGTGAAAACCGCAAATCAGTTCAGTAGTATTAGTGTTTATTGCGAACAGACAGACAAATAGATAGTCAGACATGGCGGATGACTTTGTTTTATAATATATAGTGAAGTGATAGTGAAGTTGCTCGTTGTAAACGTCTCTGTAAGAAACTAAATAGCTTTTCGCCAGAAAAAATATCATCCTGTAAACTATGTCTTTAAACAAAGCCAACGACTTAGCGGCCATATTGCTTCGCCTCAGTATTTTGGTACGTACTACAAAGGGATTAAAATCCCACTGTGTAACCACATCTTTACATTCCCTTGTAAAGTTCAACTTTTTGCTGTCTTGTCCCATTTTCCGAGGTTAATTGCAATGTTCTGTTTACCCCACGAGATGCGAGCATGTTCAGAATGAAATATTAATGTTTATTATATCTACGTTAGTCGGTGTTTTGTTTAATATCGAATATAGGATTAAATATTTGAAGTATTTATGTAAACATTATCATAACATGACATTTGGATATTAGTTTAGGTGATGCCATCGACCTTTTGTATACCAGCATGATTAATAGGCTGTTTCGGTTCATTTAGGTTGACTAAAGGATTATTTAAAGTGGTTGTGTATCCTAATTTAGTGTTAAGTATTTATCTGTTATGGTAAATCCCTTTTTATGAAATGTGGCTAGTTGATAATCAGAGATCGGATATTCGGATACCAAAAGATAATTTTAGCTATGCAAGTATGGAAGCGGCTTTATTTGTAATATTTATTAAAAACCCCGGGATTCTTGGATTGCATAACTATTCAGATGTGTATTAATTTAAAATTAATGTTTAACCCGATACAAATATGTGTATGTACTGGAGGAGGGGTGGTTTGTATTAGTTAAAACAAAAAATAAACAAATTACTTACTTAAATTAAGACCTTTTCGATACAAAAGCGCATTCCATGTTAGCCAACATCTCAACTTTAGGTGAATATGCATCCGAATATCCGATCTCTGATTATAATTCATAACCATTATGAGCTTCTCCTACGGATTTTGCCATTAGAATGGCGGAGTGTGCCATCAAAACTGATACATTTTCAAGATAATTTTATGATACCCACTATTATTGGAAATGGGTCAACGATTCCAAATCTAATGAATCATATTTGCACTGAATGGGACAGACTGAAAAGCTATCGGAAATGGTATTAGGTATTTCATGTCTCATGTAATTTATGTTTTAGGTAGAATATTTGAATAGATGAATATTACCGATAGAAACTGGAATCATTACGGATTCATGGACCCTGCAACTAACTATTAAACAGTTGATTGACTTGACTATAACAGTTAAAACATTATTACTACCTGTAGTTTAGTGTTGCATGAATTACCTGTCATTATTACCATACCATATAATATAGAATAGACAAAAATAAATTACACGGTTGTAATACTGACGATACTTTGTAATTTATTCCGGATCTTGTCAATATTTGGAGCTCTTAGAGTAGGTTCAGAAAGTAAGTTATTGTTTTATCACTGATATAACGAAAAGGAACGTAAAATAATGTTAATAACGCCCAACCCTAGCTTCTTCCATTATCAAACTTGCTCATATAAAACTCTCTAGATTTACAGAAAACCTGTTACAAGTTCAGTTAAACAATGATGATTATGATGATAACCATCGTAATCATCGTTGGCAGCCTTGTGCCACCCACTGCTGAGTGTATGTATGTAGGGTTGAATTTTTGATTCCATGGTATTGATTTTGGCCATCATGTCTTCGTAAAATACTCCTAACTTTATTTTCCACCGGCACGAGCACACGGTTTTTCGTAATGGCCGTTGCCGATGCACCGCTGTTTTTTTTCTTCGTACACTTCTTAAATACGCCTTTATTATTAAGGTCTTTTCCGGACGAGGCTGTAGGGTGGTGTGGATGACCGAAATAAACACTTTTGACTTCTTATTAATTCTGTTAATATTTTTAAAACTTCTTACAATTTGCATAACGTCTTAAGATCTTAATAGCTCGTTCGCCTCTCTTCCCCCTTCCAGACATACTCTCTCATTCACTCACCGCTGCGTTCATATTCTGCTTATTTTCTTAAAATTATGATGCATTCTGTATTAACATCCTACATGTGTGAGTATACTCTCTTTTGTGCCATGCTTTCCTGGTATGAGGGAGTCTCAACAAGGTCTTGCCGATAAACAATACATATAAATAATAATTTGCTCAGTCTGAGCGAGGTCTATGTATATCCAGTGGACTGCGATAGGTTAGCTAGGTTGGTTGAAATAAATATGTAACAATTAATACCTGCAAGTACAGCGGGTTGAAAGAGGGCTGGTTGTAAATGAGGCCGTAGACGATCTCAATCTTGTCAGTCTCTGGTTTGAAGGTGCCAAACAGACGGTCCCAGACGATGAGGACTCCTCCGTAGTTCACGTCCAAGCAGTATTTGTTGCTTCCTTAAGAGAGAATAAAAAAAAACATGTTAATGGTCAAAAAAGTAGTAAAAGAGACATACAGACACAATTTCTGCATTTAGATCTTCGTGTGAGGCGCCAAGGATAATGCAGTTAGTGGCGTGCATGGAGACATATTGCGTGCAGCATTGGACAGCTGGTAGATGAGTGATAACACTAAAGTCATTTGAAGGATTCCATAATTTACGATTATCATCTTATAAGAAGAGTATGGTTGTGCCAGACGAGTGACAGATCTGGTTCTGCCCTTAGAACTAAATTTTACCATAAATATCAGTTGGCGACTACTTTTTCCGTATATGTAATCTTAGACATTACAGATAATCCGTGAAGGAAATCATCGTGACCTGTAAGTATTAATATAACCAAGTCTGAAATCGCCAATCCGCCTTGAGCAAGCATGGCGATCAAAGCTCGTGTCTTCTTTGTATGAGAAGAGGCCTATGTCGTGCAGTTTGACAGTTATAGGCTGGTAATATTATATTGACTTACCGTGGTGAACTCTGTGGTGGCTCGGAGTGTTGAGGACGTACTCCAGCGGCCCAAGACTTTTAATAGCCTCCGTGTGGATCCAGAACATGTACAAGTAGCTGAACTGGTGGTGCATTACGAATTGAGCTGGAGGGATCACCAGCGCCAGCGGTAGGTAGAATGCCTGAAGAGAAGAAAACAGAAATAGAAATATTTTTTATTGTCTAGGTAATATAGTGAGGTTCACAGGTTAGCAGCCAGTTGATACGACATGAATAGCTTAAAATATTACTAGGTTACAATATATTATTAATTTCCAGTGAGCCCCAAACTAGATAATTACCCCTGGACTTATAAACGTTGCTTAAAGTTAAGTAATGACTAGCGACTGTTTAACCATAATTTTTAACATTTAAACATATTTAATCAACGTTTAAAAAAAGCCTCTTGGGTCTGTATCTTGGGGCTAGAAAAGAAAAACCTTCCGAGTGGGTGACAGAAAGATTCAAGATTTTTTTGTTGAGTTGTCAATTGATGGATCTGGCAATCGGCCAAGTTGGTGGTAAATGGCAGAGTTTCACTTAAACTTTTGAATATAACTCAGGGTATTTTAAGTATTAAATCCTGTAGGTCTGTGCTGTACTACACTTAGTATGTGTTTTTACTTTTTATTCCTTAATTTGCGGAATTGTTTCTACAGGTGAAGATGCAGTTAGTCTCATGTGACATGCTGATATGGTGTTGCAGAAATTGCTATGGTGGAAGCGTACATAGTAATTACAGATGGTGTAAATAAGGTTAAAAGGTGGAATATAAATTAAACCTGCCTACAGTGAACGTTAAAATTTGTACATGCTTTATGTAGGTACTAAGTTTTTTTTTTGGTTGGGTAATCATCAAATAACTTCTCTCGCTCTGGGTGGAGCAGGAGGGCGTGTCAAACTTTTACTGACTTAAACCCACCTGTGTTCCCTCAGTTGCCTGTGTGCCTGTGTGCAACTGAGGTAAAGTGAGGTGAGGAGGTGAGGTAGGTTAAATGATAGTTCTGGGATTCTGATAACTTGAAGGTACGTATTATATATAAGTCTGTAAAAAGCCACAGTAATATACTAGAAAGATTTATATTGAAGCTTCCACATTAATATTATATCAGCCCAGTTAGAAGCACTCCATCACCCCTATCCCGCTCTGTCTTGCGAATGAGATTGTTAAATAATTCTGAGCTCATACGTTTCTAAATGCCTTTGTATGTTGCCTTTAGAAGCAAGAATGTAGAAATGTGTCAAGATCTTTTTACTGTTCTATTTTGAATGACGTAGAACGTTATCTTTGCAATGTTATTTGTTCTGCATCTTCATCGTTTAAAGGTTGCTGTTAAAATAGCGTAATCCTGTCCTAACTTAAAAATTGACTTAACATATTTTAGTTTTTATTTAACTTGCCTCGTTAGTTAGGATTTATTGGTTCAATCTCGCAAGCTGAATTAAAACCACTTATTTTTATCCTACGGAGTTGAAATTTTGTATTTTGATTCTGTTTCGAACAAAGCATTTTTTTATTGTGCTTATACAGGATGTAAGGGTAAACACCGTTGTCACTTAAACCATGGGTAGTTGACTCAAATAGAAAATAAACATGCGAGTAAAAAAAAAACGCGCGAGAAATGAGTGATGCTACAACGCGGCGTTACGTGCGTTCGCTAGCGGGACTGACAGCTGACTGACCGGGGTCGCAACCCGTGTGTCGGAGTCGGGCCACGCGGCGTAGTCCCCGTACCCCGCGCCCCCTCCCGTATTGAGACGCAAATTTGTTGCCCTCGCGCGTAGGGTGAAAAAAAGCAGCTTTCTTTAAAAAAAGGTTGTTTATTTCATTGATTTTACGTTCTAAAAACGAAACCAAACCACTGGTTTCAAGGATAACGGTGTTTAACCTTACAGCCTGTATAGTGTGCTATTTATTCTAATGTTTTCGCCAAGGATCGTCTTTTTTAAAAATAACATTATTTAATCAAACTTTTACCAGTGCATATCCTCATTTATTTATACCACAGAATACTTACAAAGTGAAAGTCAAAATGATCTCTAACATATTAAAAATACTAATATCAAACAGCTCTTACCACACATGCCGATAAAAACGTCTGCCTATAAAGCCTAAGTACCCACAAAGTGTTAATACGACGAAGCTTTAATATATTCACTGTCACGAACCTCCACCCAGTTTCAGTGCCATCGACTTTCCTTATGTATTATTTATGACCAAATGACGGTAACCATAGGAAAATATAAAACAAAATGATCGGGACTGCCAAGTTTGAGAGGTTTATAAATATGGAATACGTAAGGAGGAAGCAAAACGCTAAAAGCTGCTGAAGACTTTATGTCTGACGACACGATTTGTCGTTGCCTGGAGATTTAAAAGTTATACAAAGCTAACTGCATAAAATACAAAGCTAAATTTCAATAATCTACGTCAAAAAAATCAAATACTTTTGAGACATAAGGAACTCATTACAAACCTGGGCCCCAATTACGTATGGTTATAATGATTCCCCGCGGAATCTTACTACGTTCAAAACTACGTTAATATCGTGTTTTTTAGAAAGCAATGTAACGGTAAGGAATCGAAATGCCATATTCTGTATGTTCTAAGATAATCAATATTATTAATACGATATTAGCAGAATTCGTGTGTGATCTAAGGAATTGACGTGGTTTCGTAGTAAGGAATCGTGAAATGGTCATTGTGAATGTTATGGGCCCTGAGGAGTAATTGCGCAAGCAATGGATTAGTAATTATATCCTTGAATATGATTCAGAGTCTGATTTTCGCCAGTTACGTCAGTAGGGTACTAAAGTTACCATAAGAAAGGTGAATTTTGTTAAGCGATTGACTGCTGCGCTGCTTGGCGCGTATTCGATTGATTATGAATGATTATGACCTACAAGTAGGCAGTTGTTCCGGGCTGGCTGTTTGTGTATGTGAGTTTAAATGTTTGTAAACGCACCCACAATACAAGAGGAATTCCTAGTGTGGGGCAACGTTTAAAAAAAGGCTATTATTATTATAATAGTGTTTAACAGAAGATAGGTTTGTTAAAAAAATATTCTATTTTATTTCATTTTATCGGAACGTTTTATGGGAAGAATATAATAATGTGTATTAATTATAAATATATTATGTATTTAATACAATATGGAGACAGCAATAAGTACGGCAACAACTATAGAATATACTCAACCATGATATATATGAGTGTTTCAAATCTATCCAATAAATACTAACATCAAAATTTTCAAAAATGTTTTTGTTTTTCAAACATACTAAATAGTTGATAGTGATGGGCCAATTATGGTTTTTGCCCATCAGCCGACTAATTTATTGGATAAATTTTTGTATGCAAACTAAGAACGTCATTAGAAATTACTAGGTGATATACCTTAACTGGGGGTCACCTGGTATTTATAAATATCCTGTGTAAGATGCTCCAAATTAAGTAAGACTTCCGATCCCATAGATATACCTAAAACTAATTAGTAATAGATTAGTTAGACACTTACAAATCCACACCAGCCCTGCAGCATAGACTGGCGTATTCCGACACCCATGTTGAAGTCCTCTGACGTGTGATGTACTTGATGCTGTGCCCATAGTATGTGGACCTCTGTTGAAAAAAAAAACAAATATTCGTTCATAATGGAAATTGATAAATTAGTTATTTATTTTAAAGGGACCACTATACACAATGTTGAGATCAGGATTTTTTTTCACACTCAAAGCCTGTGTATCGCAGCGTCTGGAATCCAGACTCTGGATAAGCACTATATAACTACCATAAAATATAGTTCTCAGTATTTCATTATTTGATTTATGTAAACTAGAAATAATGTTACAGGGAGGTAAGCAAATAATAATACATTTTTAGTTGCTAAGTATGCTAAGTCTTTTTTAACAGACTTCAAAAAAAGGAGGAGGTTCCTAATTCGACTGTATTTTTTTAAAATGTTTGTTAGCTCAGAACTTTCGACTGGGAGAACCGATTTTGATAATTCTTTTTTTATTTAAAAGCTGGTGCTTCTTGTGTGGTCCCATTTAATTTCATATAAATCTGATGATGCGTTTCGGAGACAGTCAACGGAACTCTTCAAAAAATGACTGCAAATCAACCGTGATTGCTGCTATCGCATAAAAATGCATTGTTTTTACCCCAAGGATGATGACATTTAGAATTGGTGTGGAGTAGCTACTTTAGCTAAAAAGTGAAAAATAAAAACTTTTTCCAAAAACAAAACAACCATTTCCAAAAAAAACACTACAAAGTGAAAAGTAACTTTAATTTCGGAACTCGGTGACTGGTGACATGAAAATTAAAATACATAGGTATCCAAAGTCAACGACTTCCGAAATTAAAGTTATTTTTTCACTTTGTAGTGTTTTTTTTGGAAGTCAGTTGTTTTTTTTTTTAACGTAAAGTTGGGTTTGAGTTGAGCTGCACGATTGACAAATTCGTGAACTGACAGATCCACTCCATCTTTCATCGTAAAGTAGTTAGATAGGAAACGCCAACCTCATGTAGTTTTCAAAATATAATTCACGTCTAAAAGTGTTTGTACAAACCTACTTACAGAAATAAAATCATTTATCATTTAAATAATAGTAGGAACAGACAAGTTACGAGGTTATGTAGGTTATTGTTGGCAAAAGCGTGGTAAAGGTTTTTCAGATTCTATCAAACAAACAGTACTTTAAAGTTTTGCTTACCATGGCAAGCTCTGTGCATCCAATAGTAACATAAGTCGACGCCTAAAGCAGCGGCGTACCACGTCACAGCACTGTCCCACGGCAAGTCCACCAGCCTGAAGTTAGCGTATATCCACGTATATAAGAACGACTCCCCTCCACGCCACAGTAACCTGAAAATGATAATAAAATAAATTATACAATGAATGTTACTGAATAAAAATGGAAATCTCTAGGGAAATTACGGGCTTTATCAGTAACGTTGGTATAATTTGTTGAGTAATAATTATTACAGGTTACAAAAAAAATCCAAATTATGATGTGAATATTCTAGAACATAATTAATAGGGAAATTGCCTTTGGATAGAATCAAATCGTTAAAATGTTGTTGGTAACACTAACCTTAACATTTTCGCACTATTTGTTTTTTTTTAATTAAGTCCGTAACCTTAATTGTTTTTTAAGAAAAAAATATCAAAGGGCATCAAAAGATTCGTCAGCATTTCAGTCAAGGAGAAAAGTGCCCAAAAGGCTGGCAACATTGCCACGTTAATGGCAATGCAAATTTATAATACTGATTCAGCTATACTGTTGCTAACTGTAATTTTACTAACATTTACATATCCCTTTTACATTTTCCGATGGTTAAAAACCTTTTCTCTAAAGCCAGTAACAATAACCATAAAATTAATTATAATGTTGCCAGTCTTGATAAGACTATAGGTGGTGTAATAATCCTAATGCTAAAATTAAGATAATCCCAAAGCAAACTACATTATGTACTATGGCAAGTCGCCAGCGGGAGATGCTTAGTTGCGGTTTGCTAAATCCGATACCTACATATAGACCCGTATAAATTCAAAAGCTTTTGCAGTTTCACTACATTTATGTTCGACAAATTGATAAAATATATGAGTAATAATAACGATGAAACTGAAATATTAGAAGCGAGGTCTTTGATCTTTTAACTGCTTGTCTTTAGGATGATGTTAAACAAGACAGCAGTCTTATTCTAGAAACAATGACACTGTTTAATATTTATCAATATAATTTAAAAGTTTCTTGTCCGGTCTCTCCATAGGAACTCACTAGGCTTTAGAATAGTCAACTAGCTTCGTCTTTCTGAAAGACCGACGTCTTAAAAAAAAAATTAGAATAAAATTCAAAAGTGCTTGAAAATGGTTACTTCTATTTTAAGTTAGTAGGTACTAAATTAGGTTGATCTTGCAATCATTCTTTTTTTTTTTCTGGATTCCTTTATCGATACTGAACTTACCCCTAAGCTATGGCATGCAATTTCTTTAACACCCTGTATAAAAACGGGCACGCGCAAGAAGGGTTCCGTACCATTATATTATAATGGTACGGAACCATGCGTGCGCGAGTCCGACTCGCATTTGGCCGGTTTTTTTTAATGATTGTGTGTTTAATTTAGTATGTGATCTTCCTGTGCAAGTCCTAATAAATACTTTTTCTTTTTTTCAAGATATGAACTATTAACAGTAACTGTAAGACCGTGGATGTGTTTGCTGATACTTTAACTAGGAGGAGATCTAACCTGCCACACTCCTGGAGGATTCCATGTGATATGCTGGTGATGCCATCATTCAGTCTGATGCCTGGCTTGCCCTTTAGCCTGAGGACTATGTGTTCCAGGATCATGAAGATGAAGAAGTATGGCCATGACTGTAAAAAATATATATTTATAATAATTATTATGACTAATAAAAATCCTGCCCAATATCTACGAAACTTTGTGGAACTGGTCCCACTTTGATAAGCAACAGCAAAGTAATCTTCAGACGGAAGATGTAAAATATTGATTGGCCGAGACCAACCCCTTGGTCCAAATAAAAATCGCTATAGATATACATTTCCATCAAGTGAGCTTATGGTAATACGACACGGCTCAAACCAAATTGATTGAATCATTTTAACTTAAAGGCGCGGTAATGAAGTAATGGGTCTGAAATTGAATGATTCCCTTTTGTTTCATCCAAAATAACGTCATTATTAGCCTATATGGCTATGTCTCAATGGAGAGCAAAAAATGGTCTACTCTCTAGTCTGTCAACGTAGACACGGGCCCGTCCCAAAGTAGTTTATCCGTCAATACAAGTGACCAATGTATGTAAATTTAATTGAATTTTTCGAACGTTCAAATCATTTGCGAGGACGGTCAACTATCAAATCGTGTTGTCATTCAAATTCAAATTTATTTATTTGTGACACTTAAGTAAAATGTTGTGGTACATGATGTTAATTATGAAATAAAATAAAAGTTGTATCACTATGCGCTGCCTTGCAAGGCGTACAAATATGGTCTACACTACACAATAGTAGTTGTATATGTAGGTAGTATAGCTTATACTATAAAATACTGCTAAGTAACCAGTTACATTTTTAACGGAATAAAAAAAAACAATATAGGTGAATGGACTTAATAATTAATAGCTAGCTTAACTTATTAACTAAAATAACAATTGATAACAATTGTGACCATAAGGCACACGGTTTTTATTTTTCTTCTAATATTCATTAATGGTGTAATAGATTTGCTTTCTGTATTAGGAACCTATGGAGTGTTTTTCTCATTCTTAGTTCGGGCTCCGGTAGGAAATGCCCCTAATATCGGCCGAAACCACAGATTTTGTGCTTAGGGAGTAGACCCCAGATCTCATCTTCGTCAGAGGGTACGGGCCACTTTCTAATCACAATGCTTTAGAAAGTGATGGATGAGGTTCACGCTGGTCTACGTACGTTAACTAAAACTAGCAAGTTATTTCTAATAAAAAGTATCCGCTTCTATATAACAAGTTGCCAAAGTCTGTTACAGAACTTAGCGATGGAAAGTTTAAAACTCACATCAAACGTGCCGTTATCAAAAAAGCATATTATAAGATAAAGACTAAGTTGAAGACAGGGAAGTTTGGCATTAATTCGTTCTATACATGTGGCTTCCCTGGTGCCTCATTAACAGCATAACTATGTGAAAGTCTATTAACTGCCCCGAAATTACATTGTATTTTTTTTTCTTTTTATGTTTTACAATGTCTTGCATATTCTCGTCATTATTTAACATTATACTTCAATTCTAATATCGATTATTTATTAGTGATTGTCATGGAAATCATGTCACTTGGTTTAAATAGGTTCATTATATTTATGTAAATTATTTTACATATGAATGACTGTAGATTTGTAGACGATTTTCTATTATTTATTTTCATTCCTCTAAGTACCTGGTAGTTATTGACAGGCCTGTACTATCCTCCCATACCTATTATCATGGTAATTTGAAAACATTGTAAAAGCCAATTATTTTTAAAAGAGTAACCGTGGAGTTTCTTGCCGGCTCTTCTCCATAGGAAGCGACAAGTTGGAACCGTGCACCTAGCTTCTGACATTTCATAAATGCCCATGTAGGTTTATGTGAAATTAAATATTTTGATTTGATTTGATTAGGAATGAGCGTAAATACCTATACCCAAATGATGGCATGTCAAACGTCTTGTGAATTTTAGTTATATCACATTTCGGTATTCTAACGCTGTTTTCTTTCATTATTTTTATAGTAGTAACACAAAGTACATATGTGCCTGGGTTCACACCCACGACTTAGGTACTACTAATGAGTCGGGGCCTTTACCGCTACACTGCTCTCAACTTGGTTGATTCATCTAAATTGGGAGACCAAAGTGACCCGTCTAATTCCGGCGTTAGTTAGTAACCACACAAAAATCGATAGGTAAGGTAACGTAATATCGTTACCCACACCTGTGTATACCTATGTATCAATTTACCTAGTCGATTCACAAGACGTAGTGAATGTGAATATATCGTGTTCCCTCGGTATTGTAAGTATTGCAACAGTCAGAATCGTTAAGAAATATCATGTGTATTAACTTATTAAGTTTATGATCTTTTTCTGTTTACTATTTGCAAGAACTTGTATTAGTGTTAATGATAGTTTAGTTTTGGCACTAATGACAGTATCATTAGATGTTGTAAATAGTGTTTTGATTTAGGATTGCAAAAGTTTTGGCATTAAGCCCATCACAGGCGTAGCTATAGTGTCTATTAATATAAATCATAACTAAAATATTACGATTAAAAAAAAATAGTTTAAATAAATAATAGTTTAAAAAACTAAAAAACACGCTTTGAAAACCAAACTAAAAAAGGTGAAAATAATTTAATTCAATTAAAGAGCGTGGGGTGCTTTTTGAGGTATTTTTATAATCACTTAATGTCAAGCACCCCACGCTTTTTAATTGAATTAAATCATTTTCTCCTTTTTTAGTTTGGTTTTTAAAGCGTGTTTTTTAGTTTTTTAAACTATTATTTATTTTCTATTTTTAAGTTCTGCTAACTACAAAACGTGATTTTTTTTCCTTTTTTTTCATTTTTTTTTCATATTCCTGACAGCAAACCCTTTCATTTGATACCCATATCATGGGGGTGGATTTCAAACAGCCAGCCCGCCATCTTGGGGAGGCCGCCATATTGGATTTATAATGACGTTTCTTAGCTAGTCATGTATTGTCATCAGAACTCAGAGCTTATGCAAGATTTCATCCTAATCGAAGACCAGGAAGTGGGTGAAATTAAGATTTCAAGATTTTCTTACATACATAGTTAGTTACAAGTGAAGCTAATATAACGCGTGTAAAAAATACTATCTTTGAGTGTAACCTACACCTACTGTAATTTATATTATTGCATATATGATGGCATGACGGATCATCGAAATCAATGAAGCCATGACAAAATAATTATAAATATTATTATGTCGGTGTCTCCTTGTGTGTGTCTTGATATAGTATATGTTATAGTATAGCATATTATAGCAATACATATTTTATTATATTATAGCAACGTAAATCCTATCACAGGCGTTTCCTTCCTACATCGTTATTATCCTTTTCTGTATGTTTATTTTGTACTTTGGATGGATTTTTTCCGTCATGTGGAACAAAGATAATGTTTAACTCGTCGAACTCAAGTAAGTATTTGATGACATACTTATTCTAAGTGAACTCTGTCTTCCTCAGAACAAAAACTATTAAAAATTCTGTACACACATACAATACAGATCGATAAACCAGAAATAAATTACCTTTAAAGCCCCAATAAGATTAAATTTATTCGAAACGCGTTTAAGTAATTGTTCTTCAACAATAAAAGGCGAGGATTTGAAGTCATGCGCTTTGAAAGGAATGAAACGAACGAATATTTAGTTTTATCACGTTTGTATCGTAAAATAAAGGGAAGAATGTTTTCTTTTGTAGAAAACTTTGAACAGATGTCATGTGTTTCAAATCACCTTTTTATGCCTGAACGCGATATTGTACATTATTTCTACTATACCTAGTAATTTTATTCTATGCTATTTATTCGTACTCCGATTTTTTTTGCATATTTTTATTCATTATGATTCGCTACTTCACTTATAATCATAGTGATTGTGTACAAAATATTGTAAAATATTTGAAACAGAAACTATGAAGTTTCTTGCCCATTCTTCTCCATGCGAAACTACCTTTTGGAACCCAATTTTTTTTTTTAATGTTGACGTAGAAAAGTGCCTTTTAACGGCAATATACCTAAAAGTACCAATGATATACGCAAACCGCAAAAACATCCTTCTCTAACTAACTGTTAGGAATACAAAGTATAACCCGTACTGGTTAACTACATACCTTTTTTTTTTTTTTTTGGGTGGGAAATCATCAAATAACTTCTCCCGCTCTGGGTGGAGCGGGAGGGCGTGTCAGACTTTTACTGACTAAAACCCACCCGTGTTCCCTCAGTTGCCTGTGTGCTAGGGGCCGCGGTATCTCTTTCGAACAACCCGCACCTTAACTACATACCTGACGCTGTGACGTCGCTCGTACAGTACCTATTGGGGTCTTCTCCGTAAGCACAAAACCCGTAGTTTCAGTTGAAATTACGTTCTTTCCTACTCCGTAATACTTACAGACATGAGGGGCCGAACTAAGAATGATTGACAACACGATCTGGGGGCCGATTCTACTAATTTGCAACGTTACACGTTAAACTGTGTTTCCACAACAGTTCGATTTCGATCGCCGTTCGATAGTTACATAAAAAGTCATTCTACTATTTTATAAGCAAAATGGAAACTAAACTTAAAACGAATTGCAACTGAACTGTAGCGGGAACACAGCGGGTAACCCGCGTTACCAACATGCCAAAATAATATGTTTTATTAATACCAAAAAGATAAAAGTTGAATCTAAAAATGTTACTAAACACGAATATGTGGCACTAAAAGTATTTTCTATAATTAAAAGACATAATGATCATAATTTTATCATTAACTTTGTCCTATAGTAAACGTCACGCTCATGTTCGATTTTGTTAGTAGAATAGGTTTTGACATTGTTTCAATCGATCGTTGGCGTAACTAAAACGTAACCGCAGCTGTGTCGCAGCTGAACCGTTGTTCAATTTAGTAGAATGCGAAAACGCTTAAAAGTGGTGATTCGGTTGCGGTTCTATTGCGTTTTTTTAACAAATTTGTTAGTAGAATCGGCCCCCTGAAAGCTGTACCGTATCTCGTGTGTTTATTCCCGTCAATTTTTTTTATTATTCACATGTTTTGATCGATCAACTAATTTTGGACGGGTCGCTATCTTTCATGATGGACTTAGTTTAGACCCCTTGTTCACTTTAGTACGGGACTGCATTCCACCAACCGACGTGCCTCTTTAACTCGCATGGATTGCAAAATATGGACCTTTTGAACTTACTGCGATTTTAGGTGAGTTTATGGATTTTAAAATAATCCACATTTATAAAAATGTAATTGTAGCTCACATTCACAACAAAAGATAAAACACGAAACTTGAACTACGCAGTACTCTCTCACACAAAAACTAAGTTCCATCTGGTAGAATTACCTCAACGTATGTAGGAGCATGGCTATATACCAGACTTCCAAATGATGTAAAAGATTGGACCTCGCTGAACATTTTTTAAGAAAACTATTACAATCACGAATTGTTTTTGTTGAACCACTTAAGAAACTCAGACCAACTGACTTACTAAGCCGTGTGATTTACTGAGGGTCTCGTTACAAAAAGTATTATATTTTTTTATGACTACCTCCACCTTTAACAGTTATTTACGTAACATAATTTGTTACGTTAACTGATTGTTGAGATATAAATTAGGATTCGTTTTTGAATGACGTATGTAAGTTGTTCAAGACAAATTATTACGAAGGACTTTAAATTAAAATGGATTAGTAAAAGTAGATGTAAAAGAGGTTTTTTTGAAGTTGAAAATCATCAAATACCTTCGCCCACTCTGGGCGGAGCGGGAAGACGTGTCAGACTTTTACTGGCTAAACTAAACCCACCCGTGTTTCTTTAGTTACCTGTGTGCCAGGGGCTACGTTATCTCTTTCGAACAATGCGAACCATGTAAAAAGGGTGCATTAATGAAATATTATTAACTACCAGGCAACTTAGCAATGAGTAGAATTCTTACTTAAATTTTAAATTCGATTTTATCTTTGTCTGTCTGCTGCTACATTTTCACGTCTTAACGGCCAAACCGTTGAAATTTTATTTGTTTATTTACTTACATACGCCATACTTATGCTACGCTACGCCCACTCCTAATTTGGTAGTGTAGTTAGTTAAAAATTCATGCCATAATTTACAACATATCCATACAAGATTGACAAAACACGTGTAATATGAGTTAGTCTTGCGAACTCGCCCAGTGAACATGAGAAAATATACAAGGTGTAACTTAAATAACGCACAACCTGTGAAGTAGTTATTGTACTCATAATTATCAACAACTTTTACTATGGGGCCAAACCTGAAATCGCGAAAAAAAAAATCAGCTGTTCCATACACTTGTATTCACATTACTCGTCAAAATGTATGGAACAGCTGATTTTTTTTTCGCGATTTCAGATTTGGTCCCATAGTAGAAGTTGTTGATAATGATGAGTACCATAACCCCTTCAGAGGTTGTGCGTTAATTAAGTTACACCTTGTATATTTGTCAGCAACTAAATTAGCACACAGGTGACATAAATTATGTGAAAGGTGCAATAAACTATGGCTTGGTTAAGAACATAAGATACTTTTTATCCCGGCTGTATGTTCCTATGAGATAATTTTCGACCTCTAAGTGGGTGAAGCCCCGGACATTACTAGCTATGTAGTACTGTTAGATTTAAAGAATATGAAAGATAACAATCCAGAGCCATTTCCTAACTATGTTGGGGTCGGCTACCAGTCTAACCGGATGCAGCTGAATACTAGTATCTTACATAGAGCGGCTGTCTATCTGACCTCCACAACCTAGTTAATGGGTAGCACGTTACCCCTTGGTAAGACGGGTTGTCAGGTTTTCGGATTTCTGACGACCCATAACGACTGTCAAAGATCCACTGAATGACAGTTGGACGGCTTAAGAGGGAACAGGGCGTACGATTCTCCATACAAATGTATTCCCCTTTTTTCTTCCTAAATAATGCCTCTAGAGCAATTTTTTTTTTTCACAATATCAAGGTCTGCTGTAAACACGTCCCTGTCATTTTCTTTTTTTCAGCAACTGATTAGTAAAGAAAATATGACCCTATAAAAAAATGCCCTATTTTTACCGCCGTGATTAGAGGACTACCAGACAAATTAGAAAAGATTTTAACATAAAAAAAATGATAGGAACCTTAACATACTCTTTTTTTAAATGTTAATGCAAAAATTAATTGAATCGGTTCAGTTTACGAGGAGAAAAAAGGGGAATACGAAACGTCGATCTCGTCAAATTTTTTGTGATAATTTCGGTCGGAGCTGCAGCTGTCTCTATCACACACTACTCGGTTGTTCGGGCGCAGCGCGACGGCAATAGTTTCTTCAAATACCTATTTTTCAAATTCTTTGCAGGCCCCGTCCCCTCTTAACGTGCTTTCAAAGGCACGGAGGAGTCTTGGAATGTATAGATGGTCACCCATCCACATACCAACCCCGGCAAGCGTAGCTTAACCTGATGGGTCGACCCGTGCGGATGTTATTACTTAGTCTAAAGCCATATATGACAAGGTAACTTAAGACAGAAGTCTAACCTCGGTAGCGAAAGTCAAACTTCACAAATTAATGTCAACATGTCAAGTACAACATCAAAAAAATATTTAATAATCATACAAATCAAATATTAACAAACATTACCTTGATGAAATTGTGAAACGAATATTTGGGAAGAAAATTTTGCAATCGTAATTAGGTTTTGTAGACCATACGCGGTTAGATTTAAAGGTTATTTTTGAATGGCAATAAAGGAGTCAAGGTGGTTGAAGCTGTTTAAATTGTATATTGATAAGTTGGTCAATGACCTTTTCAATTGATTTGTAGCATATCAAATTTTTCAATACAAAAAAGTGTGTATTTAGGAAACGCATGGGTTTAATAGTACCTATCTTTGTTGTAATTTTAATTCACTTCAATATGAGTGTCATTAACTCATTCAACTTTCATAAGAAGTTACTTATACAACATTAGTTTTTGTTAGTCCTAAACCCGAAAAGGGGTCATTGTACTCATCATTTTGAACAATTTATTCTATGTGACCAACCTTGAAATTGCGAAAAAAAGATCAGCTGTTCCATACATTTGTGTTCACTTAAATCGACAAAATGTATGGAACACCTGATTTTTTTCCCGCGATTTCAAGGCTGGTCCCATAGAAAAAGTTGTTCAAAATGATGAGTACAATGACCCCTTTTCGGGTTTAGGGTAAACAAAAACTAATGTTGTTTATTAAGACAAGAAAAAACTAAAAAAAAAATCCCTACCGACCCTTGCTCGTTGAAGCGCCAGCCCGCGCCGTAGCTGAGCCAGTAGAGTTAAATTCCCCTATTAATAATAATGCCAATATTTTGATCCAGCCTGTCCCCACTTGCTGTCCCCCTATCAGTGACGCCCTGAGCCGAGGCCCGTACCCCACAGGGTACCCCCTCAGCGTGCAGTCGCCTAGTATGTAATTTCGTTTTTAAGCCCTGGCTGAAGGCGTTAAGTTAATTCTTAATGGCAGCCCCAAAAAAAATCTTACCTGGCTAAAAAAATTAGGTACATCCTCCTTTCTTTCAAACATTGTTTCCTTAGGTGAGTGAAGGTAGAACATTCGTCCAATCCCCTTCAAGTGGTCACTGACCATGTCGGAGAGCCCATTCTCCTCTGTAGCGTTGGCGAAGGAAAAGTCCGCCATCTTGTAGAAAAACAATCTGAAAAAAAAAACAGTATTAAAATTAGGTAGAGAATGCTTAAATACAATATTTAACACATCTCTTACAACGAGTAACATAATTAACGCAAGACCTCATACATCCCAATTAGAACACATTATACGATGACCAAAACTATTTTTTTAAAGCTAACTGATGTTATTAAGAAAAACGTGTAGACTCACGCATTACTTTATGCATTTAAAATTGAGTCTTATTTCTACTAACATAATATTGAATTTTCTTTGGCTCAATCAGAGGTAGGTATGGAAAAATACATAATTAAAAGTTACTGAAATCGATTCAGTAGTCAATTAGGAACAAACTACTTTCAGGTCTTGCGTCCATTCTGTTACACCTTGTATATATACTAAATTAATTAATTATACAAATTAATTTAAACATGACTTATATCCGTCTGTAGGAATTTAAAATTTAGCATAATCATTTATAAGTATCGGCGGCTAAACATATATTTTTCTGAGATTGTCTTGAGGTCACTTCGATCTTTAAGAAAAAAAAGTTTTTATTCCTAAATCGTGTTTGGCATCGCTTAAGAGCGCTTATAGGATTCTAAAAATATATTTATAAGGTATATAATGTTTAGGTTCTTTGTTTATCATTAACATTTGCGGTTTAGACATCTTACGAGTTTTAAAAATAGTTGGGAAAACACAAATCGATTAACACATAGGTCAAACCGCTACATATGAATAATAATTTAAACACTTTGCTAACTAAATAATTATAGGTAACTGATAATATCCTTAAAATTTATTTTATAACGTGTTACCTATTCATGAAAATAAAACTATTCAAAGTTGTTTTTTTTTTTTTTTTGTTGGGCATCTCGCAGTTGGCCTTGAGAGGCCGTGACTGCTCAACCGGGCTTTCCTGGGGCTGCCATTAAGAAGTTACTCTTAACGCCTCCAGCCAGGGCTTACAAACTAAATTTATAAACTAAGCGACTGCACGCTGAGGGCACCCCCTGTGGGGTACGGACCTCGGCTCAGGGCGTCACTGATAGGGGGACAGCTATCACTATTGGGGGCAGGCTGGATCGAAATTGGCATATTATTATTATAGGGGGAATTTAAAGCTACTGGCTCAGCTGCGGCGCGGGCTGGCGCTTCAACGAGCAAGGGTCGGTCGGGGGTCTCGACGTTAGGCGCCGATACTACTAGGGGTCTTCGCGGGGCGCGAGGACCTCGGCGGCGAGGTCGGAAGGACGATTTTGTGCGGTGTGTGCGAACTGTACTGGTGGCCCTATTGCTTTCCTGAAGGAGAGTAATGTGGTCGTCTGGGTCGGTGAGGACATGTCTCGGCCGTCGGACAGAGCTAATCCTACTGGGGACATAAGTGGCGGCCTTCACAATCAAGGGATTGCGGTGAATTTCGGCTTTATCGAAGAAACGCTTCGCGGTGCGTTTCATGAATTGACTGACCGTGGGGATTTTCAGATCGAGATGGAGGATCTCGTTCCGAACGAACCAAGGGGCGCCTGTGGCTTGCCGGAGGAATCGGTTCTGATTCAAAGTTGTGGTCATAGAAAATATTTGTAGGTACACGAACTTAACCCAGAATTAAGCATATCTAAGCCATAATATGATAAAGAACAGTGGTGGCCCAGTGGTATGAATTACAGCTCATAGGTTCAAACCCAGACAGGTGCATTGCTCTCAAAAGGGTGAAGGAAAACATCGTAAGGAAATCGGCAAGTCCTAAAACCAAAGTCTCCACAGCGAGGAGGCCTGTGTCCTAGCAATGGAAATATTATAGGCCATTATTGCTGATTCCCGTGGGATAAATTTCAGTTTCCATGCAGGCGAAGGCGATAGCAAAACTTAGTGCGTACATAAGCGAATTCTGAAAATGGTACCGATGACTGAAAAGTCATGTGGAAATCGGTTGTCATGGTGTGGGGCATGTGATTCGGAGGAAAGTTTAGAGTATGAATGTAGATGGTTTTAATAGTAGGGGAGACCAAGGATACGATAGATGGACTGTGAGAAAGATGATATGGCTAGAATCCGGACCCCCGAACTATGGATTTATGGAAAAAAAGAAAGAGTAAAAATGTAGGCCAGTCCTAACATTTTATCCAATCATATTTTACATAAACTTATTGATATGCGTCGCCCCCATGGGGGTCGTGCAACAATAAATAATTAAATCATGTCTCATTAATCAGGGCTTGATAGGTTAATGATGTGTAATAACAAATTGTCCCTGCCGATAACCTTTAAGATTAAGTTTAAAATTTAAAAATGACTTATCATAGTCATATAACTATATTTTATTCCACTTTGTCAACACGTGTTTCTCAGTTGCCCAACGTACGTGATTCCTCAATGTAAAAGAGGTTATTATTATGCAATTAAGTATAAAATTGTTTATTTATAAATTATCAGTAAATTAAAAACTCGGAACTCTATGTGAAGTAAAATAAAAATTCCACGCTAAAGATAAGTGATTTGAACCGGGTATCTACAAGTTTGACCTTTCTGATTAGTAACAATTTAATTTGTTTTTGTATTTAGAACATTAGTTGCTTCTTCTAGATTAAAGGGTCTATGGAACGCAAAATGGCGATGGACCCATAAATATTTCGTTGTTTCAAAAAGATTTTGGCAAAACGTGGCCAAAGGTGAACTTGGAAATCACGTTTAGCCGTTGATCCCGGCTGTCATTCGTAGGTCTTTGAAAGTCGTTGCGGAAAGTAAGAAGCCCAAAAGTCTGACAACCATTCTTACCGAGGGGTATCACGTTACCCAGTAACTGGGTTGTGAAGGTCCGACAGGCAGTCACTTCATGTAAAATACTGATATACAGCTGCATCCGCGTTAAACTGGAAGCCGACCACAACATACCTGACAATAGCTAGGCAGCAGGCTTAGCATGACGTTTCTATTTCTACGAAGAATAGACAGTGCTTTTTCAATACAAAGTGACATTTTTGACATCGCACTGTAGATATCCTTCTACAATCTGCCATTTAGTCTTTCGTTTCTAACGATCTTTATCTAGGTCCTTGTAGATGTAGACTATTTCAGAAGAACATTTCTTCCCAAACTATCAAAATCACGCTGACAACAAACTTTCTGTTCGACGAACACAAAGTACATACGATTATCTACAAAATTATGATTCGTTTAGAACGCATAACTGTGATAATTAATAGAAAAACGTCTTCTCCTATTTTACTTAGTTAATAGTCATGTCTATTCTTCCGTCGACAAATCGGTGCTCGTGCTAAGCCTGCATGCAGGTCGCAATGATTACCATTACCTATATTAAGCTTTTCACTACTTGTTGGCTTGTGCGTACTATAGGTTTATCAAATATGACCTACGATATCATTTTCCAGTTTGGTCCAGTATTTTTTTTTTCCAAAAAATTTTTTTTTTCAAAAGTTGATTGACCGTCGTATGTTTACAGACACTCAATGAATGAATTTCATAATTTAACGATTGCGCAATATATCCTGTTTTGTTGATTGCGCAATCTTTTAACTTTGGCAGGGACAATCTGTTACGGATTCAGTAGGTACATGAAAAAATGAGCTCTGCCGTACATTTTTACCGCGTCGGTTTTGCACTATTTTTTGAAAACCATCTAAAAATCTATCTCTATGTTTGGGTTTGGAAAAATGTGCTGAATTCATCGTTTCAGTTCACCTGTGAATGCCATGCCAAATGCCACCTAGTGAATCTACAATTTTAATTTAAACGCTTTTCATTTGAGTAGGCACACAACGTAGGCACTTGAGGGCACTAGTCTTTCAAATTACACATTATTATTAGCCATTTATCAATAACTCTTCCCAAGTGAAGTGCATTCTGAATATCTTTGATAAACAATTCTTATAACTTTGGCCCCAGTAAGCAGATATCGACCACACGGAAGTAAGGTCGACAATGAAGATATTATTAGCTCCATATCCGCAGAAACATAGATAGGTGTAATAACATAACAAGTAAGTAAGTATATAGCCATATCGATACGCGAATACATACATAAGAATATAGCTTATGTTAAGGAAGCTAAAGAGGATCATGCATAGGTATTCAAACTCACGCCTTCTTCCCATGGAAAGGTAGGCAGAAATTATACAACGCAACATGTTACGATTCTTACATACTCCTTCGAAATGATATTTATGTTTAAAGAGGGTGATAGATGCACAACCAAGTTGTAAGGGGCAACTTCTGTGAGAGAGAAACATATTTAAGGCCCAAAAACTTTGCCTTAGATGAATTACAGTACTTAAGACTGCAGAAAGCTGTTAACCATAAGAACCTATAAATTTTAACATTACGATCTGTGTATAAATTAATTAATAATAAATAAATAAACGTTTTTCTTTTCCACAAATAAATAATCCTTTGTGAGAGACTAGTATCTGTAGGTACTAGGAAAACCTGTAACACAATTCATTACCAGGCCCCCTCTAAAAACAATGTATGAGTATAACTTAAATCTTAAAGATAGTAACAATATATTTTTCACCTTTGGTAGGATTATAAATTAGAAGTAGCCATATATTCGTTAATTCAAACCAGCACTTATTTACAGCGTCGTTTATAGGGTAAATTTTTAAAAAGTGCGTAAACTGTAACCATGAAAAAAAAAATCTGCTGCTTCATAGAAAAGTACAATACCTACACGGTCAAAACATATGGAACATTGATCAGCTATTTGAATTGTATGTAAAGTGATCGTCATTTATTTATTTATAAGACAAACGACTGTCAATTCGACAAATGACTGTCATTTCGACAAATTGAGACACGTAGGACTTCGATTTTGGACGGTAAAGAATGGTCCTCCACTTATATTCCACTTGCTTCTGCCCGTAACTTCATCCATAACATATTTTATGCTACGGTACTCTTCAATACTGTAGCTTCTCATTAGTAAAATAATTTTCGGAATCGGAGCAGTAATTCCAAAGATAGAGGGTAAACCTACATACAACTCATTTTACCTCTTTATAATATTATTGGTATTTTAGAGAAGCCATCTTCTGTGCCGGCTGTTTAAAATCTTATGTGTTTATACTGTAAATTGTTTATCTTGTATGAACTAGGTTAAATACTTACATATTATTTACAAAACAAAAAAGAATTATCGCTCATAGAGGTTACGTAAACAGAATAAACTTTTATAAACATTATTTCGTATGAATGCTCCGGAATTTTGAATATAGTGAAGACAGTAAAAATAAGTGGTAGATGAAGATCGATCAAAAATTTTTCAACTAAAAGCATTTATTTCAAAAAACATTTACAGACACTTATAAATTGTCAAGAAGTCAAACAATCAGAAATATGAAGAAAGTTGCCCATTCCAAACCGTACCAATTAGGCACTCATGGAGAAGACCGTAGTAGACCGTAGTACATGAAATTCCATGGACGCTCTTTTTAATTATATTGTTTCATACATTTTAGATTTTGTAACGTTATTATAAGTGAGAACGATGTAAAAAAGACGTACACGATTAAAATATCCAGAGTTGAGCAAATAGAAAGAAAGAATAAAATAAGTGCCTAATTAAATGAAACCGTGACAGCTAAGAGATGACCCCAGCGCTTGTTCAGGAACATGACGCTTGGATCAGCACTATTCAGCTCAACCATTTTGAAAGGAGCTAAATTATCCAACACACGCGTCAGCGAGACATTTGTGTGAGCATGACATTTATCAGCCGCCAGAGCACATTCAAGTCAATGTAAGCCATTACCCGGTAAATGGTAGCTCCATTATAGTACATAGTAGTCACACCTGTGCTGTGCAATTACTTATATAATACAAAGGAGATTGAGTTTATACAATGCAAGGGTAATATAAAGGTATCTTCAGCAAGCAATTATGTAATGCAACTCAAAAGCCACAGTATTTTTGTCTGAATTTATCTATTAAAATAAATTGAATTCCTAGTGCTACTGTCATGACAGGCCAGACATTATGTTGTTATTTTTCCAGGGCACATTCAAGTCAATGTAACACGTTACCTGGTAAATGGTAGCTCCATTATAGTACATAGTAGTCACACCTGTGCTGTGCAATTACTTATATAATACAAAGGAGATTGAGTTTATACAATGCGAAGGTAATATAAAGGTATCTTTAGCAAGCAATTATGCAATGCAACTAAAAAATCCACAGTATTTTTGTCTGGATTTGTCTATTAAAATATATTGAATTCCTAGTGCTACTGTCATGACAGGCCAGACATTATGTTGATATTTTTCTAAATAATATTGATAAATTGTGTTTTTAGAACCCTAGACTATGATCGCACTTTCAGTTGCTGTGACATGCATTTAAAGTGAACCTAGTCCACATTTTTTGCATACAAACTGCGGGGGTGTTTTACTCCACTGTCTGACATGACACATCCAAAGTAAAATATAATATAGTTTTGTCTCATTATTAATATTGTCTATACGGAAACAGAATACTAAAATAAAAACACATTAAAAAGTTAGAAGTCAACAAAGATTCATTTTTCTTGCTAATTTTACTTAACTTTGGGCGTGTTTAAGTAATAAAATAAGTGTAAAATCTCCAAAAACAAGTCGGTACCGACAAAGTTCAATTATCAAAAACTTTAATAAACTTTATTGGTCATTGATTTATGCATTGGCTTTTTCATAAAACCCGATCTTCCACAGGACTTTTCCAATTTTTTTTACTATAAATGATCCTGCATCTCACTCAATAACGTTGTGCGTGTAGACTAGCATCTAACTGCTCATCACTGATACTATCTCTGTCGGACACGAAGCCTGGTGAGACAGCGTGATTTTTAGCCAGGCCCACCAGTGAGTTCGAGCCTGCGACTAGGTTTCCCTTATTACTCTTATTCTTTGTTACCAATGCAATGATTTATTTGCCTAGCCATTTCCCAAGTACGTTGTGGTCGGCTTTCAGTCTAACCGGATGCAGCTGAATACCTTTCTACACGGAGCGACTGCCAATCTGACTTCCACAACCCGCTTACTGGGTAACACGGTAAACCATGGTAAGATTGGTTGTTAGTCTTTTGAGTTTCTGACCACCCGTAACGTCTGAAAGATCTGCAAATGTCAGCCCGGACCAACGGCGACGTATTTTCCAAGGCACGGAGCGGTCTCGATAATATGTAATTGATCCACACCCACGAACCGACCGCGGCAAGCGTCGATCGACAAGAACTTACTATAAAATTGCGTTCCGCTATTGCACTTAGATATGGTCCAAATTCTGTCCAAACAGTTATTTATTGCATGTAACGTTACGCATCGGTAACTGTTTTACACAAATAAGATACCTAGTTGCAGATAACCCATGATTTTAAGGTTCAAATCCAACAATTTGCATTACAAGAGGCTTATGCTATTTATACGTGTAATAAATAATCTGAGTAATCATTCACCCTTTAATGACACTGATTACAATTTCTGGACTGCAATTATTTTATTATTACAGTGTATTTATCAATAAGCTGTTAATAATACGTGTATTTTTCAGATATGAAAACCCTGAAAGCCTGAAGCCTTTGTGTTCACCTTACCTATCGTTGAGGTAAAATAAAAAATAATGTATGCCAAACTAGGCTAGATTCAGTGCACATCAAAATTACATAAGACGCCAGCCATTCACGACTTCTTAGTGCTTTTGCTGGGAATTCTTCTTCCCAGCTAAAGCACTAAGAAACGTCAAAAGTCTAGTGTCTGTTCAATTAGATGCATCCAACTGAACAGACATTAGACAGCTGCAGCAACACAGCTGTGTGTGCGTTTAGAAGAACTTGATTCTTTAAAAATTACTTTTGAGTAAAATACTTCAATCAGTATGGCTACCCTTTTCGTAACTATGCTGGAGTCAGCTATCAGTCAACCGGATGGCTACCAGTAGTTAATACGATATCCCTTGGTAAGACTAGTTTGTCAGACATCAGAGGGGCAATTCTCGTAATTTTAAGAACGTTCACAGTCTGATATCAGTCTCAATCTGTCAAAAATACCTCGAGTTTCCATACATTTTTGACAACTTTTTGACGTTTGATTGTCGCTGAGATGAGACTGCGCGTAGATTGTGAACGTTTTTCATTACGAGAATTGGTCTTCTGTGCTTTTGACGACCCCTAACGACTGTCAAAGATCTACGAATGACAGGCACGGAGGGGTCTTGGTAATTGTAAAGATGATTATCCATCCCGTTCAACTTTCAGCAAGCCTAGCTTAACCTGATCCATCGACTCGTGTTATTTCGCTGAAAAAGGGGAAAATACTTACAGTATTAAATAATATGTCACAGTGAAAAGATCACTTGCCACTCGAACCCTGGGTCAAACGTGAGGTTGAAATTATTATGAGAATAAGTGATGAGACACAGCTGGTATCCAAATTAAATATACAGGGTAGGTTATTTAGGTTACAAAGTATTAATATTCTATGCAAGCACATCCGATCCTAACATAAATATGTATACCTACAGCCGATATTCGGCAGTACGACGCACGCCCATATTTAATTCCGTTGATCTCATGCCAAGACATGTTTCTTGGTTTATTTTTAGTTTAAAGACATGTAAGTATCTTTGCCAGTCAATCTGCTTGAAGTTCACATTTTCATACCGAACCAAAATGCTAAGCTATTTCTAATTACATTCCTTTCCAACAGAACTTTTTTCCGTATAGAGGGCGCATGACACCTTTTCGATCTGTCATACTTTTTTGACGTTTGCAGTTGGATAAATAAAAAGGGGGAAAGTCAAATATAACCCTCCTCGGGCAGTGGGTTAAAAATGCGACACAAAATTCCTTGATGGTACCTCATCTGTAAAAGTGATAGTTATTAGACGGCTTTATCTCAGAAAAAACGTGGAAATCCAAATAATAACTCATACTCAGATTTGTAAACATTGAATTGTTTGAAATAAGCTGTCAATGTTTTTTGTTACAGAAACATACTTTCAATTCTTCAAAGATATTCTGAGAATGTTTATTTTGACGGAAGATGAGGAAGCGTGTTCTATTAGTGTTAAAACAAAAGAAAGTTATCAACATAAGTCGAAGCAACTAGCAAGGTAGAATAGTATAGATTAGATAAGGATTCAAAACACAGTTAGATAAGTTATCTTTGCGAGAATTCCATACACGCAAAGAAAATATTTATTCACCTCTCGGTAATTACCTTGGACTATTTATCCCTGAGAAAGTGAATTCTATAGATCATTTGCTCAGTCCACGCGAGTCATATCTTTCAGTGATAATGATAACTGACAGCATGACTACAACAACAACCTATCTATATGAACCCGTTAAAATAATTTTTCATAGACTAGGTATTATTATTTTTTAGAATATTTTTTTAATAATAAATAGACCTAATATTAGGGGTTATTTAATAATAAAGAGACTCTTAATATTAAGGGTTATTTTAATAATAAAGAGACTCTTAATATTAAGGGTTATTATACATACAGAGTGGCAGGAAAATGGACTATTTGACATCACGCTACGACCCTAAGAAGTCGAGTAAAAAGAAAAACTGAAAGAACGATAAGTAAAAAAGAAATAATATCGCGGGTGGGCAATGCGATGCCATAGGATATAATATTTTATGTTACAAAGTGAATAAAAAAAAAACGTATTATCGACGCTAAAGTTAGGTAAGTATTTATATGAGATCCACAAAAATAATATTTCGAAATCGATCCACAATATTGCCGGAGATATCGAGGAACAAACATACAAAAAAAAACCATGGACGAATTGAGAACCTTGTCCTTTTTGAAGTTGTTTAAAAACAAGAAATTTCATGAATAGTCAACGAAATTTCTGGAAGAAATCATCAATGTGTGTATACTTACAAATTATCCTTACAAATCATCACAATGTGTGTATACTTAGTACATGCGTAAGAGTATACTAGTTCACTGCTCTTAATAAATCTGACACAGATAGACCAAAATAATTGGTTTAATGAACAAGCACTGTTATACTCTGTCAAAAGACTAAGAACACTCTTCGACCTTAACTATAGATAATGAATTGAACGAAACTCAACCTTTTGTTAAAACCGGTGTAAGAAAGAACATTTATTTTGGCCCCATAACGAATTTAAAAAGACAAGAAAAAAAAAACTACCACGGCGAAAAGCCTCTACGAGATTATTTAGTATTTAGTTGGGCTTGGCGTTACTACACTAGCGGAATAATTGCGTTACAAACAGTAAGAATGACTTTGATTTTGGTAGTTATCAGCATTCATTCCGTTATTTACGTTCCAATGGAGTATTATCTATAGTATTATTATCAGTATCCTTCAAAATTATTCAGATTCTGGTTGATTTATTTACCAATCGAGTTTCACATAATGAAATTCTAATTTATGGACCCGAGAATAATTATATTGTTAGCAATAGAAGACTTCAAAAAGTTGGCTGGGACAACCGTGTCCTCGTGGAGGCGATCGGCGGGGGCAATCTCCGGCGTCCGGCCCTGGTTCAGGCCATGGTACGGAGCGAGAGTGCATGGGTAGCCATCACGTCCTTCTGCGAAGCAGTAATGCTCGCGAAGAGGGAGGCGGCACACGTGAGGGAGAGGCAGTATATGCGCCCTCACGGCCTTAGTCGCCGCAAGAGACGTCCTGGGCGTCGGGAATCCCAGGCTGATTCCCGGCCACCGCAGGCGCGGGCTTGCGGACGGCGAGTAATGGGTAGCTCGCTGCCCGGTAAGGACCAAGCCCGGGTCGACGGCGCGTCATATTCCACGCGCAACTCAAAGAGATGTCAGCATCAACTGACGGCCAAGGCCCGCAAAGGCCGATACCTGCCAGGGGTGCGGATTGTTCGAAAGAGATACCGCGGCCCCCGGCACACAGGCAATTGAGGGAACACGTGTGGGTTTTAGTCAGTAAAAGTCTGACACGCTCTCCCGCTCCACCCAGAGCGGGAGAAGTTATTTGATATTTCCAACCCAAAAAGGAAAAACGTAACCTAGCTGTTTCATAACAAATCACTTGACAAAATGTTTAATGTCTAAACATTGGTTGCTGTAATAAGTCATTTGATTAAAGACAAAAGACCTTATCCTTTGGTAATATTCTGCCGAGTAAAAATTTGACCAAATGAAAATATGCGTACTAAAATCAGTCCAAATATTGCATTGGTATAAAAAAGGTTGTTAATTGCCAAAACAGCAGGATTCCGCACCATACACATATCCCTCACCGTACGGGAAATAAAGGCGTATTAGGATGTACGTAGAATAAAAGCGGTAGTAAACATCAATAAAATGTGTAGACACTTATTTACTTCGTAAAAGCGTAGTAAACCTTGTATTTATCATAACCATAATGTAACGTAAACAAACTTTGATTGTTTTCATTATCATTTCAATTATGTGCAGATCCTTGATATAACATTTAACTGTGTACGAAATTGTTATACCTACAATAAATTATTGTTTAGTGGCCATGTTTGTTAGCAAAACTTATCTTTGATATTTGCAAAGCTTTTCAGTAATTATCTTCTTGTTGGAGAAGTTGAAAAAAGGAAAATAATGGCTTTCTTTAGCAACATACTGGGAATGTTGGTTCTTTTAACCCGGCTCCAGCGAAACAAACTGTTTCGTTTTCGTGATTTTTCAGTAACAAAATTTTAGTTTTTAAAACTTTATTTTATTTTAATTAATTATATCTACAATGAGATTAGTCGTGTACTGTCTTCACTCTGAAACATTCCTTGTGTCATTGAGTTAATATTTAGTTTTCATAGTTGTTTAGATCATTTTGAACAGTCTGTTCGTCCCGATGTTATTGACGCTGACTGTACATAGGTAGGCATTTACTCTGATGACTAGAGATCTGATAATCGGATGCATATTTACCTAAAGTTAATTTTTCGCTATGAAAGTATGGAAGCAGTTTATTAACATATTTTTTTTTTTTTGTAAAAAAAAAATCCAGGGATGCAAAAGACAAACTTAATTAAGATTTATTCGATACAAAAGCGCATTCCATATTAGCCAACATCTCAACTTTAGGTGAATATGCATCCAAATATCAGATCTCTGCGGACGACACACCGGTTTTTTATTATTAAAAATTAACTTAAATTCCGAAAAGAACATGTTAAGGCAAGTACTGAATCAGACTTTGGTTCGAGACCAAAAGTAATTGATTTTTAAATGAGTGAGTGATAAACATTTATTAGGTACATTTTTTTGTACACACTAATGATTGTTTATAACATCGTTCTAATTAATGATTCAAAATAATGATAGAGACAATTTTTTTTTGTGGTCAGTTATCATAATGTCACATTAAAATAAGCGTGCTTTGACGAAATTGTGGCGAAATCGTTGTGAAATAAGTTCGGTTCCATATCAACCATAATAACCTATCATACTCTGTCGTAAATTGGCCTCACAAACGTGCAGGAGTGACCTAGCAACGGTCCCGAGACGTGGAAACTCATGCAAGAGGCTATGTTCAAGCTGAGAGTTGCACAGAGTCAGGCTTGGCTAGTATTAAGCCGAGTTTCAAACTCATCAAGAAAATCAAAATCAAAAGTCGTTTATTCAAATTAGGCTGAGAATCAGCACTCTTCGAACGTAAAAATTACATCGGACACTCCCCTAAAACGCCTGCTCTTTACCACTTATTCCTTGTGCTTTAGCTGGGAAGAATAATTGTCGCAACAAACTCGCCAGCAGCACACTGCTGTCTGTTTAGTTAGAAGAACTTGATTCTACACAATTGTTGATAGGCAAAAGACGCACAAAGGTCGTCGACATTAGAAATTGAGTTATGGAACTCAAATGGAATTGGGCAGGACACCTAGCAACGCACAGACTGGTGGAGTAAGGCTGTGACTGTGACCGAATGGTATCTAAGGACTCGAAAAATAAGTTTTGGTCGTACGGCGGCGTCACGGGTAGACGATGTTGTTACCATCGGGGGAATGAGTCTTGAATAGGAGCATGGGGAATGGCATAAGAAAATACAGGCCAATGTCCAGCAGTGGGTGAAATTGGCTGTGCATAATGATGATGAACTTAGCAACCAATTGATGCCTTTCTTCGAATTTTAAATTTACAAAATAAAATGATCGTCCTTTTTTTAAACAGTTTCCGTTGCCCCCATTGCTGGTGACATTAGTTGTTTTTTTTTACACAAAATAAAATGAATTACATCGCTTTAAGAGCGTACATCCCACACGGGCTGGCAACGGCGCATTTATACTGGATTTTCATGATTATTTCATTAAATACAAACAAAAGTAAACATTTTTTTCAGGCAACCACGAGATCTTTAGTATTTACAAGTTTGTATGTTATTTTTTTAACAGTTATTTTGGTATTTACATATTATAAAAATCGACATACCGTCAATTGTTTAACATTTGCATTACTTAGTACGATAAAATGTTTTTAGTAAAGAGAAAATGTTAAAAATAATTATAAATTGCAACGATCTAGTGCATGACTGATAAATAAATTATACTTTTGTTTTTATTAAATGAAATAATCTTGAAAAACTTAAATGTGTTATGGCCAGCCCACGGAGGATAAACGCTCTTAACTATCACGGTATCTAAAAAATACTCTCTGTCATATTTAGAACCTTAAAGGTGGTTCAATTTGCTTCAATTACTTACAACTTTACTGTACTTTAAAAAGTAAAGCCAAAAAAACAATATAATGTATGATGTTTCGAGATAGATTTGCCATTTTATAATACTGGTCATAAATGATTGATAAGATGTTTGCTACATTTTGCAGTAACTACCTACAAAACTACAAAAAAGTTAGCTAAAAAAACGTAATTGGTCGACAACATTCATCGGCAAAGTTAATTTGCATGTTGTGAAGTCGAACAACATAATTTATCAATCAACGAATATTTTCTAAGATAAAATAAAATTGATAAATTGCAATTAAAATAATCTGTACCTAGAAACTATTAATGACTTAGTGTTTTTGTATATTCCTATTTTTGCGAACATCGCAGTTGTTTGCAAATTACCTGACAAAATTTAATAAAATACTGAATGTTTTTAAAATATTAAATTGCAGGTTATTCAAAATTAAATTATATTAGGTCTTTACCTATGAAATTGCCGTTTTGCAGTACTGGCCATTTCAAATCAAAATAATTTTTGTTTGGGTAAGAATTCTAATTTCAAATTAATTTTATTTTAAAAACATGGATTTTTTTTTCCAAAAGTAGTCATTTGTTTATTGATTAGTGTTACATTTTCATCGCATTTCAATCTTTTTCGTCATCATGGATACGTTAAAAATTCGAGTAATTATGGAATATGAGTACCGTCGTGGCAGCAACGCGGCACAAGCGGCACGCAACATCAACGACGTTTACGGAGCTAACACTACAAACCAACGCACCACCTGTTATTGGTTTGCTCGCTTCCGTTCTGGAAATTTCGACCTGAAAAATGAACCTCGCGGTCGTCCGAAGACTTTGGTCGACAATGACGAATTAAAGGCGATTGTGGAAGCTGATTATACACAATCTACGGCTGAATTAGCAGCAGCTTTCGACGTTAGCGTCAAAACAATATTGGTCCATTTGCGTCAAATTGGCAAGGTAAAAAAGCTTGACAAATGGGTGCCCCACGAACTCAATGATCGTCAGCGCGAAGTACGCGTCGAGACGTGCCTTGCACTGCTCAACAGACACACAAATGAAGGAATTTTGAACCGCATTGTTACCTGCGATGAAAAATGGATTCTGTTTGATAACAGCAAGCGCTCAGCAAGTTGGTTGGATCCTGGTTCAGCACCTAAACAATGCCCTAAACGAAAACTTACCCCTAGAAAAGTGATGGTCACTGTTTGGTGGTCTAGCGCCGGTGTGATTCATCACAGCTTCTTACCAAACGGGGTGAGCATTACTGCAGATGTGTACTGTGAAGAACTGAACACAATGATGGAGAAGCTGGCACATCTCCAACCAGCATTGGTCAATCGCTCGTCTCCGCTGCTCCTGCACGACAACGCGCGACCTCATACTGCACAGCAGACGGTCTCCAAGTTGCAAGAACTGGGGTTGGAAGCTCTCCGTCATCCGCCCTACTCACCAGACCTTGCGCCTACAGACTACTACTTTTTCCAGAATTTGGATAACTTCTTGGCGGGAAAAAAATTCAATACCCGAGAGGCAGTACAAAATGCCTTTGAAGAATTTGTTGCCTCCCGTCCAGCTGATTTCTTTAAGAAGGGCATCAATAAACTGCCACTGCGATGGCAAAGATGCATTGATTGCATGGGTGATTACTTCGATTAATACAAATAAAAAATACATGAAAAAAAATCGTTTAAATTTTTTCATACAAAACGGCAATTTCATAGGTAAAGACCTATTATGAATGAAAATAATTTATAAAATATTAAGGATTTTACTGAATATAAATTAATAATTCTTTTAACTTCAAATTTGTTCATTCGTCTAAGTTTGCATGCTTGTATTACTATTGGTTCCAGCCGGAACCAGCAGTACGTGACCGGTGCCGTTGGTGCCGGCTGTCATTTGTAGATATAGGTCATTACGGGTAATCAGAAGCCCACAAGTCTGTCAACTAGTCTTAACAAGGGGTATCGTGTTACCCTGAGTTGTGGAGGTCAGCAGCTGCATCCGGTTAGACTGGACGCCGACCCCTACATGTTGGGAAAAGGCTGGGCAGATTGGTAGACTATTAATGGAGAGACGTATTAAGTATTTTTAAGATAAGATAAGATAAGATAATTTATTTGCTTAAAACATGGTAGGTATACATACGTGTTATTATAGAAAATGAGATTAAACATTTTTTGCTTAAAATTAACGTTATTTCCGAAGCACGGAGGAGTCTTGCGATAACTAATGGATGTTCATTAATAAACCGCCCACGGCAACTGGCAGACCGCCACAACCTAGTTACTGGGTAACGAGATACCTCTTGGTAAGACTAGTTTGTCAGACATTCGGGCTTCTGATGACCCGTAATGTATGACAAATCTACAAACGACAGCCGGGACCATCGGCTTAATGTACTATCCGAGGCACGGAAGACTCTCGATATGTAGGTAATTTGTGATCACCCATATAGGACCGACCACGGCAAGCAGTGTACGACTAAACGCCGAGAGACACTACGCCGACAGACTGAACACCGACAAGACTTTACTTCGACGGGACTCTTCGCCGACAGGTTACTTCACCGACAGGATTCTTCGCCGACAGGGCTTATCAGGTAGGTAATAGGTAAGGTTAGGTTAGAATTGCGACCAACGCGGTGCCGCGGCAGCGGCCGGTGAGCGCTACTTCCATGTTAGTGGCAGTTACTTGACTATTTAGTAATAGCGCAAGGAAAACCAAAAAATAAACAAATTACTTAAATTACTACTCATTCCAGTTAGCCAACATCTCAACTTTAGGTGAATATGCATCCGAATATCCGATCTCTGGTCATAACGAACGTGAATAGTTCGAAAATGTGACATTATCTAGCTGCATAAAAAAATGCTGAATCTTTACATTCCGCTGTTGAACATGCAGTGAATATATTTGCAAGCATAAGATACTTATGCTTTGTATTCAGTTTTTACTGTTCGTGAATTATTCCAGAGTTAACGTATGAAAATCTTAATTGAATTAATTTGTTTTTGTGGTCTTGATATCATTGTTTAGTCAGTTAGAAACTTCCATCAGTTTAAAGTAGACCAATACAAGTCATTTGTTTTAAATGACACCAATTTAAAATGGAATAGTAGAAAAACATGATTGTTCGTACCGGCGTTTCAAGGCGTGAAGTTCAAGGTTCAATAACCGCGTCGGTTTCTCAGTGTCCTAGTTGCCCGTAGTTTAAAATAAAAAGTTAACGGCAAGTATGTAAATATCGTAAAACTTAAGCCTCCTGTAGACAGGCGCGACGCGGCTCACGTAGAATAATTTCTATGAAAACTTCATGGAAATTGTTCTACAAGTGAAGAAGAAGCCTTTGTTCTTAAAATGGGCAACGTTGCAAATAGCTGTCAAATATTTCACTGTTTTGATTAGTTTGTCGATATTATTGTATTGAAATATGAAATTTCGCTAACTAGTAACCTAAAATATTGATTATGAAATGCAATAATTAATATCTTAACACCGAATATTTAGTTTTAGATATAAAAAAAAGAACTTGGAAACTTTCCAAATGCCCTTTTTACACCTAAAACGGTTACAACATCAAATTTAGTGTTATAATTGCAAATCATTATATATATTTTAGGTCACTAGTTACCGATATTTCATACTTCCATACAGTAATTATTAACGAATTAATAAAAACAGGTAAATATTTGACAGCTATTTGCGACGTTGCCAACTTTCAGAATAAACGCTCTTAATCGCTCTTAATCGGGGCCCCAGAGGGCGGCAAATACTTAAATTAATAGCTAAATTTTAAATACTAACATAGTTTTAAGTCGTTCTACTAACAATATGTATGGGTCAAATATGCCTGAAATAAAAAGATTTTATTTTTATTTTATTTTTTTATTTAATCGCTACAGTCACTGCGTTATGTCAGGTGAGGGAAATAAACAGTTATCTACTTAAGTCACTCAATCTTCCAAGCCTTTTCCTAACTATGTTAAGGTCGGCTTTTATTCTAACCGAATTCAGCTCAATACCTACCAGTATTTCACATGGAACGACTGCCTATCTGACCTCCACAACCCAGTTACTAAGTAATACCTTTTGGTAAGACTGATTTGTCACACTTTCGGGATTCTGACGATCAGTAATGACTGTCAAATATCCACGAATGACAGCCGGCTCAACGTCGTTTCCGAGGCTTCTGGTATGTAAAGATCACTCAACCACGGACCAACCGCGGCAAGCGTAGCTTAAGGTGGAAGCGCCAGGGTAGCCCGCGAAATTCAAATTTTGTTACGTTTTTTGCAATTTGCAGGTCAGTATCAGGTTGTATGGTGATCTAAATATGATTCGCGACCGTATCAAATAAGGCTTTTTAGAATCATAATCATTAGAATCAGCAATACAACTCCATAAGTTAGAATTGCCCTCAAATGTCATAATTTCATGAAATAGTCATTCTTTAGAGTAATATGAACTTATAGAGATCTATTGCTGATTCTAATGATTATGATTCTGTAAAGCCTTATTTGATACGGTCGCGAATCATATTTAGATCACCATACAACCTGACAGTGACCTGGAAATTGCAAAAAACGTAACAAAATTTGAATTTCGCGGGCTATCTTGGCGCTTCCACCTTAACCTGATAGATCGATCAGTGTGGCTGTCTCAGCCACAAGCCATTTTTAAGTTTCAACTTAAATTATTTGTTTGTACAAATCACAACTGTCAATCTTTGAAAGTTACCTACATGAAATGTAAAAACAAGAAATTTCCATGACTACTACAGCCACGACACAGCACGTGCACTGTCAAAATCCTAAATGGTGACCCTATTTACACCAAAGCAGTACATACAGCGTGATTTTCTAACTCAGACGGATGTTTAAAAAATACACATATTATGTCATGTTATCATGTAGGTTCGTAGCTGCCTATTTTTAGCAAGATTTGATTGAAAAAAAAAACAAGATTATGATCTTATCTAACAGGTTTTTGCTCTCTAAATAACAAGATGTTTTTTAATCCCCAAATCTGTTTTATGACATTCAAAATATTGTCCATTTTGTTGTTTTTTTAAAATAAATTTACATATTTTGCAACCTAAAATACTAACAATAAATTAAATTAAAATTCACAGTTACAATAGTTTTAGAAACCTGACTAAAATACCACTTAAAAAAAAAACCTATGTATCTGGTTTGACTGCCTTTTTTTTGGTTCATTTCTATTTGTGCCTTGAAACTTAATTTATTTTTAGTTTTAGTGTGGTCAATATCAACGTACAACAACATCGATAAGTACTCTATTTTTAATGTCACATACAATAAGGATAGTGAGGGCAAAAATATACATTACGCAGAATACTATCAGTGATTTTTTTTACGTATAATATTTATAATATACTTTTTTGTAATAAATGTGTCACGTCCGGGACGTACTTGCCTCAGCTTGGCTAGTCCTATAACAGTAGTTTGAATGAGTGAGCGTAAATATACTTTTTACAATGCAAATTATTGGAAAAAATCGCCCTGTGACTTTTGATAAGATTTTTTGCGTCCACAACCTCAGTTAATCTTTTTAGGAATCATTGAAAAGTTGGGTTAGTGGGTCGTTTTAGGGGTAAAGATTGTAAAGTTTAAATATACGTTAAAATTCGCATTAAATATCCTAGAGTAGGTCTAATATGTTTTGAATAAATATCCACATTAACCAAGTACTTTAATTGTTAACCATTGGGATAATGTTAGTTCGCTAACATGCTTCGGAACACACTGTAGTACCTAATCTAGACATTATTATTAAGGTGGTATTAAATTCAGTAAATGGCTTTATCTTCATATCCGATCACGCAAACAATAAATTAAGAATCAGCGACACCATTAAAATTATAAAAACATTATAATACTAATCGAATACAAAGAGCCGTTGTAATCCAAACTACCCACAGACAAAAACAGTTTAATACGTAGTTCAGTCTAATAAAAAAATAATAGGTTACAATTCTGTGGTAGGTACAGGTAATATGTGTGCTCTAGTTATTCAATTACTTTAATAATTTGATTTAAAAATCTCAACATGCAATAAATGTATGAAAGATGATAATGACTGGTGACTACCGAGATGACAGAAGAGAATGACAATTTGCGCCGATCGCAAATAAATTGGAAAAAAGGCAGGAGAAAGATAATAATGCACTATCTGCACGTGTCCCATCATAGATTAGTTAGCTTACTATTATAAAAACACCGGGTTCAAATCCCGCATACAAAACAAATTATAATACGAAAATGAAATCAATAAAACTTACAATAAATATTAAAAGAGACGTCGTCACTGAATTAATTACCAACCACTAAAACAAGGCACTGTGTCCCGCACTACCTTATAAATCTCAACCCTATACAGCGGCACTGTCCAATACTGCCCCGAATTGAAAATATTACGAATACGAAGACGAATTGCGATCGACCGATATATCGATCGAGCGTGCACTCGCGGTAAGAATCGAATGCAAACTAGTCAGTCGGAGTAGGTCGCATTTGTATTAATAGCCACCGCGATGCTAAGTACTTTAACACTGCGGAATTGAGTTGGTCTTTTAGGCCTATATGTTTTTTTGTTACCTTCTTTTTTAACTTAGGTACCTACATGTGGACACATATTGTGATTATTATTTTAAGATGGTTAGCTTATTTTTTGTATTTTGATAAACTATGTAGTTCGTTGCCTTCAGTGTACATAATTTCGGAAGGTAAAAAGATAATCAGAGAGATTGATTGATTCATAGACGAATTCAACACATGATTCTGCACCACTTTGAGTAAAAAAAATCGGAGGTTATATTAAAAAAAAACAGCTGTATCATAAAAAAGTGCGAATATGTTGAACAGATATTTTTTTATTACCGGCAGCGATATCAATGCAGGTGGTTTCAGAATCTAAAGTAACGCGCTGGGCGTCGATGTTCCTGCCACTCAGTATTATATAAATTTTTTAAAGAAAGAAAAGGATTGATTGAGACTGAGGAAGATCACAAACTAAACTAAGAGTATTATCGTTGAACCATAAAAAAAAACAAAAGTAGCTATTATATAAATAGATACATATATGTTTAAAAAAAAACAAAGTCCTCTACGAGGCCAAAATACTCCAATCTCACCATGATGCTGCGACATTTAAAAATAAGTGTCACAGCGTTGGTATTCTGATAGAGCTATAAATAAACTAATTGTTATAAATGAAAAATTCCTAGCAACGTAGTATATTATTGTACCTCAAGTACAATATGTTAGTAGGTCAACTAATAATTTACGTAATAGCAATTTATCCGTCGACGTAACTTTATTATTATGATGGCGAACAAAAAAAGATAATCAAGTTTTTTCATTGTTTTTACAATTTCGGCAAATAATATACAGGTCTGTTTAATTATGTTATGTATCCCACTTATAATTAGGTCTCTTAGTCTCTTTTTATTTTACAAAAAAAGTAACTCGTTTTGCTGGGTTATGTGAACCCAAAAAGAGTCGAAACTGGATGTTCTATTGAATTATAGTATCGATATTAAAATTCTATTGTATTTATGCAAATAAATTAAATCGAAGTGTCTTTTTGTAATTTCAAAATAACAGCTTTTTACTTAATTCATATGAAAGGACCTATATACGGAATAATAACAAAACTCGTTTGATTTTTTTTATTTTTGTTTTTGTATCTGTCTGTTTGTTTCGACTTATCTTTGAAATGGGTCTTCCTATCTGGAATTTCTCAAAAGCAGTCCGGAGTCTACATTTGTGTCCGGTTGATGGCAATAGGCTTACCCCCTATCACACGAGGCTCAAACATAACTGGCGAAGTGTGGGAGTACTGCGCCTCTGCCCGGTTGCGCATACATAAACATCCCTTGTTTTCCCAAAAACGGCAGGCGAGACAGGCAAGTGAAGCGTGTTTATGTATGTTATAAAATTAACTGCGAAAACTGACTAAAAATAAACTAAAATACCTCTCAGGGCCATTCGACCGCGATCTTCAGTGAAGGGTTAAGCGTAAAGTATTAATAACACCGCACTCATTGGTATGTGAGTATATCACAAGTCGTGTTTACTTTCCGATAATACTACAACAAAATAATACTAATCCTGTCTGTTATGCAACTTTTATCTCTGAGTGTATCTTGTTTTATTCAGTTTATTTTAGTAACACTTTGTTAAATCTTGTTTTGGTTTTTATTGAGAGTTGTGTCTTTAAATAAGTATCAGATTTTTTTTGTTTTTGGAACGAAATTGCTCACTGCACACTTGGCGAATGAGACTTAGATGGAAAATAACATTTTTACCTACTCGGCACTTTATTTTTTTATTATTTTTAAATGGCAAGAGAATTAATAAGGAGATGTCGACTATTCTTCCAATGTCAAAAGTAATTGCAAAACAATCATGTAGGTACACCATGATAAACGCAAAATTCAAAAACAAAACATTTTTTTTTTAGTGTATGGTGATTTTCATTAGTCTCTTAATTTAATATCTGAAGAATAAATATGACAGTTTGATACAATTTCTATACGAAAGCTATCATACCGCAATATTTATTCCTTATATTATAAAACAAAATATCTCACTATTGAAAAATCTGGCTTAATTTACTTCCAAACATTGATTTATTTATTTGTGCCTGTTATCTATATCACGTATACTAATATTACAAAGAGGAAAGATTTGATTGTTTGTTTGCATTGAATAGGCTCTAAAACTACTGAAACGAATTGCAAAATTATTTCACTGTTGGGAAGCTACACTATCCTCGGGTGACATAGGCTATATTTTATCCCCGTATTCCCACGGGAACTACGCGGGTGAAACCGCGGAGGGCTGCTAGCTTAATATACAACGTAAGATACTTCGTTTCAACCGGCATCCTAAATGCGTAACACACTATCAATCAGAATATGAATCATTTTGAAGGAAATTGCTAATCCATTGCTTCATTAATGTTCGAAAAAATTGTCTGCTCGTCAACGTAAATAACGCAATGAATTTTGTTGAACTGTCAAAATGAAACCTCAGTCCTACTGTTGTATTACGCTTCTGCCCCGCGTTGTTGTTCCGCGCCACATCTCGACTTTAAAAAATATATTAGTTGACGTAGGTACACCGAAAATTGATCATTCTATAATATTTACTTTGAATTAAACTGCATGTTCATGCACAGTTTTTATTATAATCAAGAAAATAAAAGAAAAAGTTGAATAGCGTCGTTTGTAGGTACCTACTGGAGTATCTTTATCGGTCCATAAGTTAACCGTATAAGTGTTTAAGCTGTCCAATTATAATAATATTATTACAAAACAATAAATAAATAAGTAGTACGGAACAGTAAAAACGTGTACCCACTTAGATTGTTGTTATTGCATTCAGTATTTGCGAAACCTTGGTACGTAATTTATTTAAAAAAATATCAATGACTCTTTCATGTTTAATATAAAGTCTTATTTTCGAAACTACATAAAAACATTACACTTGTAATAATTTATCGTCAGTATGGTTGATTTTTAAAAAAAGAACTATACCACGTTCGCACGACGTACAAAAATGCGGCGGGATTTGAACTCTCGGTGTTAAACCGAGCTTTGAGAATCCAACAGAGTGCATCACAATGCGTTGAAACAACACACTGTTCGATATTCAACCCTCAGCGGTAAGCAGGACGTTCAGGATCCAATGTGCGAAAAATCCTGCCGCGTAAAGGAGATGGACAAAACGAGCTCCACGAAGTACAAACATAAAATTAATACAGTTAATTTGAATGACAAAATAAAGAATTTTCAATAACTTTTTTTGCCTAATAGCAGAAATGGAAATCAAAATTAAAAGTGTTATGTTTGATTTTACTCTAAAATGCCTTTTAATGTTGCCATATAAAATTTTAAAAAATCAGAACACGGAAAAATAATAACTTAACGCACAACCTGACGACACGCTGGTCCTGGTGCAAGGGGTTCCTAAATAACGGTAGGAGGGGTTCACATTGGCGTCGAGTCGACGATGAAGTACCTGCGACGCGTCCTCGACAGCCGGTAGAACTTAGCGGAACATTTCCGACGTTTGGGCTCCCAGACTGGAGCGGGCCGGAGCTGCCTTGAAGCGGCTCCTGCCCAATCTAGGGGGGCCAAACGCCTCCTGAAGGAGGCTCTACGCGGAAGTCGTGCGGTCCATGGCCCTAAATGGGGCACCGGTGTGGGCGCCTTCATTGAGGCGCCAACCAGCCTGCCGGTGCCAGTTAATGGCATTCCATAGGGTCATGGCCATCCGGATAGTCCAGCGATACCGTACGATCTCCGGTGAAGCGGTGGGCCTCCTTGCCGGATTGCCGCCGTGGGATCTGGAGGCAAAGGTCCTCGCGCACACTTAGGACTGGCGCGAGGAGGCCAAACGCTGGGGCGTAACTCCACTGCCACGAAAAATTGCGACACAGCGGACAGAGCTCCGACAGGATCTCATGGCGACATTGAGAATGCTATTGTCGCAACCCAGTACTGGGCACGCCATGATTGCGGCGGTAAGTCCCCTCTTTGAGGAGTGGCTTAAGAGGCGCTATGGCGTTCTCACCTTCCGGCTGACGCAGTACCTCACCGGACATGGTTGTTTCGGGAGGTTCCTGTTTTGGATAAGGCGGGAGGAAACGGCCGGGTGTTTCCATTGCGAAGATCGCCTTGAGGACACGGTGGAGCATACGGTAGAGGTCTGCCCAGCTTGGTCGGAGCACTGCCATGTCCTTGTGGAGGCGATCGGCGGCGGCGATCTCTCGCGTACGTCCCTGGTCCAGGCCATGGTACAGAGCGAGAGTGCTTGGGTAGCCGTCGCTTTCCTGTGCGAAGCAGTGATGCTCGTGAAAAGGGAGGCGGCGCACGTGAGGGAGAGGAAGTATATGCGCCCTCATGGTCCTAGCCTCCGCAGGAGACGCCCTGGGTGTTGGGAAACCCAGGCTGATTCCCGGCCACCGTAGGCGCGGGTATGCGGACGGTGAGTAATGGGTAGCTTGCTGTCCGGTAAGGACCAAGCCCGGGTCAACGGCGCGTTGTGTTCCACACGCGCCTTAAAGAGATGTCAGCACCAACTGAAGGGGCCCGCAAAGGCCGATACCTGCCAGGGGTGCAGGTGGTTTGAAAGAGATACCGTGCCCCTGGCACACAGGCAACTGAGGGAACACGGGTGGGTTTTAGTCAGTAAAAGTCTGACACGCCCTCCCGCTCCACCCAGAGCGGGAGAAGTTATTTGATGATTTCCCACCCAAAAAAACAAAAATGTGATGATATCACTTGCACTCATATGCATAATCAATAAACCATCCACATTTATTTTTAAATTTTTCGATGTACCTAAGCATTCACAGGAACTATTTATGAATGCTATTAATATCATCATCTGCCTCTTTTCCAACTGAGTTGTGGTCCGCTTCCAGTCTCACCTAATGCAGCTGAATACCAGTATTAGGTGCATGGATGGACTTATGACTACTTCAGTGAGCGCAGTTCACTTTTCTCAATTTTGGGCTAAACATGTTTGAACGTATTCCCTACGATACCCTAAGAGGAAGATAAGGAGGGGCTCGTAGCTAAGTAATAACCGCAGCACGAGTCGATCCTTCAGGTTAAGCTACTCTTTCCGGGGTAAGTCAGTGGATGGATGACCATCTTTACATACCGAGCTCCTCCGTGCCTCGGAAAGCACGTTAAGCCGTCGGTCCCGGCTGTCACTCGCGGATCTTTAATAGTCGTTACGCGACATTAAAAGCCCGAAAGTCTGACAACCAGTCTTACCAAGGGGTATCGTGTTACCCAGTAACTGGGTTGTGGAGGTCAGACAGGCAGTCGCTCCATGTATAAAAACTTTTTCCAAAAAAAAAACAACCGACTTCCAAAAAAACACTACAAAGTGAAAAATAACTTTAATTTCGGAAGTCGGTGTCTTTGGAGCTGCATTTGAATTTTTTGTCACCGCCTTCCGAAATTAAAGTTATTTTTCACTTTGTAGTGTTTTTTTGGAAGTCGGTTGTTTTTTTTTTGGAAAAAGTTTTTATTTTTCACTTTTTAGTGGTGCACATGTGCTTACCCCTTCACAGCATACCGGCGTGATGTTATGTTATGAACTGGTGTAAGCAATAGACAGAGATGAGTTTTCAGCAATCCCAGTCCATTTGCTATCATTTATTGAGGAGTTCCGTTGCCTATCTCCAAAGTTCTTCATCAAATCTTCACCAAATTGAAATGAGACCACTACGAGAAAGTATTCTTCAAAAAATTCCTAAATCGCTTTGTGTGCCTATAAAATTTGAAGAGTTCTCTCTATTTCTCCAGGATCCCATCATCAGATCCTGACTTGATGATCATGGGACCACCTGGGAAGTATACCCTTGCAAACAAAAAAAACAAAATCCAAATCGGTCCAGCCATCTTCGAGTAATCGGGGAACATAAAAAAAAAAAAAAAAAAAAAAAAAGGTTCCGACGAATTGAAGTCGGTTAAAAATACTAGTATTCAGCTGCATCCGGTTAGATTGGTAGCCGACCCCAACATAGTTGGGAAAGGTTAGGCAGATTGATTGACCCTAAGAAGAAGATGGATCGACTGGCCTCGACAACCCAGTTACTGGGTGACACAATTTACCCGTAACAACTGTCATAAATCTACGAATGACAGACGGGACCTATTGTGGAATCAAGATTATGTAGAACTTTACCTGTACTGATCAAGATTATGTAGAACTTAATTTTACCCTTGAACTGTATTTTATGTATTTTTTTTAGTTGAAATTTGTTTTAAATACCAAGTAAATAGCTCCAAAAAACTACCGAAAACAAAACTGGTGCGGTGTTCTGGTCGGGGACGCACCTTTACGTTCTTTCCGGGGCACGGATACACATAGTACCTACTGCAGAAAAATATAATATCTACTAGCTGTGCCCGCGACTTCGTCCGCGTGGAATAGTGACTTTTTGGGCAGCATATTTTGAATTACATAATAATATACCGTCGTTTGGGTAGCAAAAAAATTTACTTTACAGTAATGCGATACGATATTTGACGTATGGCCATCGGGGATGAATGATTAACAAATGTTCGCCGTGATTCTTTAAATTGACATAACTTTTTTATTTATAAACCGATTGACATGAAATAAACACTAAATGTTAAGTGAAGCTTACTACAATATATTAGTGAAAACCGCATCTAAATCGAATAAGCCATTTCTGATATTAGCGTGCACAAACACACAGACAAACAGACAAACCGACAAACAGACAAAAAAAAAATAATTACAATCTCGGGTTCAGCATCGATATAATAACAACCCCTGCTACTTTTTTTTTATATATTTCGATTGTACAGACACCACTTTTCTACAATTTTACTATATGTATATAGATGTAGGTATTAATAAAAAAAAGTTGTATCCAAAAACTAATTCTCAAGTTTTGTAAAATACGATCTGCCATCAACATTGACAAGTAGTAAGATTTTTTATTACAATATAAGGGCACCATATTCGAGAGCAGTAGGCATTTAGCGTTACCTCCCTCTCCGCGTGGCAAGTCGCGCGAACGCGTAGTTTAAATGAACTCGCTGACCCTGGTGTGCAAAAAATTTGCGTCACAGTAAAAAAATATATCCGAAGGTACAGTTAACTTTGTTTTACGGAATTCATGTTAATATATCGGGGATTTAGTTTTTAGGGAAGTAAAGCATCATAATTTATGTTATAATCTACCTAGGTACAACCTACAATAATCTCCTTTTCTTTCTTCACTGTTACAGCGCTTCCGCACTTCGGTTACGATTCGGAATTTGAAATTTTTGTTTGATAAGTAAACTACTGGAGTGATTTTGATAGAAGTTTCGGTATTCTGTAGGTTTAGTTTTCACCAATCACATATGGTATGTTGTATAACTAATAAAAACTACTAAATTATTCAATGATTATGTAATAATAGGATTTCATGAGTAAATCCCAATAAAATGTACGAAGAAAAATTATAGTGGCGAGTACGTTGCCTTCGCTTTGAGAAACAGACTGCTCGTTGGTTTCAAACAAACTAACTGGTGTAACTATTTTGGTGTCAAAATAGTTACACAATTCGAAAAATATAGACGTATGCCCAATTTTTCCTGACGTATCATTCACTTTAATAGATTAGTACCTAATTGCTTTCACAGTTATTGTAGTTACGCAATACGAAATTCGTAAAATTAAACAAACTGCGATAGAAACACAGCAAATTAGTCTGAATCGTTTGCCAATAATGTGTTACGCAATTAGGTAGCGGGTTTTACTACAAGTATTTTTATGAATGTTTCTGGATACCACTAACTACTCGTATTTCATTATTACATTTTCTATAAGAGTTGACGAGCATATGCTTTTTAAAATTTTTATGTTCTAATTTATAATTCAATTTGATTGATTTATTTTAGTTTTTTTTTGGTTTTGTCTATTTATATTGTGAGCCCTAGAGGCAAACCATGACTGAACTTACTTGATATAACTTCTTGCATGCCATAAGTGTATTGTATAGGTACTCATGTTTTGGACAGATAAAAGAAATAAGATAAAGTTTTATTAGTAAAAATTATCTTTGTTATAGTAATTGTGCTACTGTTATGTATAGGTACTCATGTTTTGGACAGATAAAAGAAATAAGATAAAGTTTTATTAGTAAAAATTATCTTTGTTATAGTAATTGTGCTACTGTTATGTCTGTATTGGTACCGTATTATTACGAACGAAAATACGAACTAGTATATTGAATTATGAATACTTGAACCTACAACAAGATTTTCAGATTATTCTAATATACAAACATGGAAAATAACAATAAAAATTACGTATATTTCGATCAATAAGCAGGGAACGCAGCAAGCCAGCAAAAGCGACAGACAAAGCGTCCTGCCTCAGAGACGCCCGGCGGGCTACTGAAGCGAAGCGTTTTTTTTTGGGAATGATATCTCGCAGTTCAACCTATGAGATTGTCATCACCTTAACCGGACTTGCCTGTGAACTTACCCTAGCTTAGAACTTAACCTTAAACGGACCTCAGCTTAGGGCATTGCTGGTAGAAGGCAGCAAGGAACTAACTAACGGCGGCGGCGAGGACGGAAAGACGGTGGTTTGCGACGGTGTACCCTGAGGGCGCTGGTAAGCTTACTACTCTCCTGGAGGAGTGTTGTAGCGTCGTCAGGAATGGTAAGAGTATGCCTCGGTCGGCGAATCTTACTAATACGAGAGGGAGTGTAGCGAGCGGCTACCGTGATGTGGGAATTGAGATGCTTCACAGCTGAGTCAAAGAAACGCTTCGAGAGGCCTTTCATAAACTTCTGAATAGTGGGCATTCTGAGATCCTGATGGAAATAATCGTTTCGGACATAGCTCCCGTGACCTTTCTTAGGAAACGGTTTTGGAGGGTCTGCATCCTATAGATGTGATGGGGCTTAGCGTGTGCGGAGACGACGCACGTATAAGTCATGATAGGGTGACCGCGGTGTAGATACGCAATTTGCACCTAAGGGACAATTTGTTACGGGCGGCCAGTACGAAGTGGAGCCTACCGAGAGCGAAAGCGGCGCGACAACGAGCCGTCTTTATATGCTCCCTGAAGGTAAGTTGGTGGTCGAGGATCACTCCTAAGGCTTGCTTCTCTCAAGGCTCAACGACGCGGGCTGGCTCGAGCAAGGGTCGGACAGTCGTGGAGTTTCTTGCCCATTCTACTACTACTTGAATATTGGAAATTGGAAAGGGAATATGAAAATTGCTTGAGATTTTCTTTCCAGTCCGATTCGATCGACCAAGGAAAATTTCAGGCAACTTTAGATATAATTGTTTTTATTGCAAATAAAACACTCATACCGAGTAGGTACGGACCTACTATAGCTGTTTTATTACGCATGTTTACACAGTTGTTTAAACGAATTATTACGCATTCATTACTTAATTACGTTTCCATCAATTAAATTAGATCCAAGTCGCGTTATCAATGTTGTACAGCATTTTGTTAACTATAAATTAGATATGTTTTAAAATTAAGGTCAGTGGAAAACATAATTCATTCATTATTTTCGGTCTTTAATTTTTGCCGTAAAATTAACCTTAGAGATGAGAAATAGCAATAGTATTATTTCTAGTAACTTTTTCATGAAATCCAAATCAAATTTCAAGTTCATCACTACGTCAATTTACCGAGTCAAAACCATTTCATTTCTACAACTGTCAAAAATGACAGTTGTGCCTTCAAGATGCGGACTGTTTAACTTGGTAGTCTATTTGATATACTATAAAATTCCCAAACTTTACCTAAGTGGTTCTTGCAGTTTTATAAGCATACTAGCTGCGCCCTGTGGTTTCACTCTTAAAGGTCTCGATTTCTTCAAAATATCAGGATAAAAGGTATTGCATGTCCTAATCTAGCTCATGGTCTATCCATGTGCCAAATTTCATCCAAATCCGTTGAGCCGTTTTAACGTGAAAGCGTAACATACAAAAATACAAAACATGAACCCTATAATTATAAACGCTTCTTAAAGTTAAGTAATGATTAGCGCCTGTATAACCATACTTTTTTGACGTTTAAACGTCTGTTAACTTGAAGCAATGTTTAACAATAAAAGGGTTAATCTTTTCTCTTTGTCATATTAAGTTTACACTTACAGACAGAAGGATAGTTATAGGTGCTAATACCTATGTAAAAAATATATATATAATAAACATATCTTTGATATCTTTGTAAAAAATAAGATAACCACGTCTTAGTTATCTTATTTCTTTCACTGATAAACCACAAATCTATTTCTCGGGACCACTAACCGAAGTAAGATTTCTTAACAATCTTCATTGTTATTATTTTGCCTATTATAACCACATCCTTAAGTATTGTCACGATTTTGCTAATACAATAATATTTGTAAAAATTAACAGTCATGATTACCTTTAACCAATCCACGTAACGATTTTGCCTCAGTTACAGGAAAACCTCTCGATGAATATATCCATTGCCTGTTTTGCATACAACAGGTCTATTTAAACAGATGGAAAAGCAGCAATGTACGGTATTTACGTGACTTGTATGCATTTATTTCTTTGAAGTGCACAGGGAAACATTTTGTTTTATTGTTAAGATTTCACGACTTAGATAAAGACTAAGAGGTAAATCAGGACATAAAATCACGTCTGTAATCCCAAAACAGTTAGGCAGAGATGTACAGTAAACCCACATTTTACCAGTTATGTTCCCCCCCAGTGGGTTCCCGCATTGTCGTTGCGGGGGGGCTCAGTAGCCGTGGTCCGCTCCCACGGTGAAGCGAAGAGGAACCCCAAGGTGAGGCCGCTCGTCAGGGCTTTTGTCTCCAAGCCGACGACGTAGCGGCCAGAATGTAGGTTGCGGTGAGGTGCACCGCAACTGAGGCGGGCCGCGGTGTCGAATGGGAGGCATCGCGGCTGAGGATTACAGGCTGCGGAAGAGGAGGAGTGCCGGTACTTCTGAGTAGCGCTCTTCCCTTCCGTGGCCTGGACGGGGCCGCCACCGTTTGATGGCGGACGCGGTGGGGCCGCAGGGGAAGAGGAGTGTCGGTATAGCGTTGGCCGCTCTCCCTATCCCCTGCGGCCGAAAAGTGGTAGGCGGCGGGGCCACTGTGCTGACCCGTCGCAGGGGGACCAAGGGCGCCAGACACGGGTTCGTCTGGGGCCCTTTTGTTACTTGGTTCCTGGGGTGGTCACGGCGTGCCACGTGTCCTGGTGCGCCGAACTGGTGGGGTCCGCAGGGCCGATGCCTGCCAGGGTTGCGGGTTGTTCGAAAGAGATACCGCGGCCCCTGGCACACAGGCAACTGAGGGAGCACGGGTGGGTTTTAGTCAGTAAAAGTCTGACACGCCCTCCTGCTCCACCCAGAGCAGGAGAAGTTATTTGATGATTTCCCACCCTCAAAAAAAAAAAAAAAACCAGTTATGTTAAAGTCCCATGTAAAACGTGGGCGAGCTTATTGCCCTCAATCGGGTACAAATACAGACACCGCGCTGCTACTAAGAAATTCCAGATGGAAAATATATTTAGTAGACTATCAGTAACGTAATATGGGCATCGTCAAAATCTTTTTATCATTGAGTCCTATAACACTCAGAGGAGTGTTGCTGTAAGAAAGAAAAAAAACAGGTGCACTCCGGGAGTGCCGACAGAAGTGAAAACTTGAACAGTTTAATCGTCAGATTAAACAACGTTCAACGTACGTTCAACGTTGGTCGTTCCTACGTTCGTGTTGTCAGTTGTGTCAGTAACAGTGTCGCGAGGTCAATTGTTTTTTCTCAAATGTCCTTTTTTTGAAGTCTTCACTTCATAAAAAGAACATTTGAGATAAAAGAAAAAAAAAACACAAAAAGAGAAACTCGGGGGAAAATAATGCGTCCACGAAAAACGGCCATCCCTTAGCATACTTCTGTGACCATGGGGTCAAAATGTGAAGACAGTCTTCCATGGGGAAGACAGTGCCACAGCGCCAGTGCGTTGCGCCACTTCTTCCCGGCTCAAAAAGAAGGTGGTTGAGGTAACTTTTTACGTTCTGAAAGGGTTGTTTCTCCGACCCATTATTAAACAAATTAATTTTGACTCTTATTGTCATCCAGCCAACTAATGTCAACACACTGTCTCCTAATTGTGAAATAATTCCTCATACAACTGCTTGTTAAAAATCTTATTTTAATTCACTGACAGACAACGTACAGCCTGTACTACTGGGTCTAGAAGCTTGAGCTGAATGGTGCTGATCCATACGTCATGTTCGTGAACAGGCGCCACCAGTAGGGACTGGTCATCTTTTAGCAGCCACGGCCTATTTTAATTTCTAAATTGTCATTTGATTTTTGTTTTTAATTACAGACGCTTTTAATGTACACGTCTTTTTACATCGTAATCAAATTGATAATTTGAACATAAATGATGTTACCTACTTTCTGTAACAAATTGTTAATAACAATATCATGGTTTAAAAAGAGTGCCCATGGAGTTTCTTGCTTGTTCTTCTCCATAGATACCTACGCTTTGGAATGGGCCACTAGCTTCATCTTTCCGACTCTTTGACAATTCAAAAGTGCCTGTTAAGCTTTGATTTTGAGGAAAGTGATACTAAAACTGAGCCCTAAGGAAGCATTGAAAGTGAACGGGATGAAAGTTTATGGAAGTTCGTTATATTTGACAGTGAGACATCGCCGCTCAATAATAATAGTGTTTGAAAAAAAAACCTGTGTTATAACAGTGTAAATAACGCAATGAGAGGGCTTATTAATCGACAACTCCAGAAATACGTATTAGGCATAATGGCAAGCAATTGCCTGATACGTATTTCTGGAGTTGACGATTCGCCCACAAATAAACTAAATTCGTGCAAGTCGCATATAGAAAATAATGTATTACTTATTTAAAAGTGTCGATACGCCAGACTCGGGCAAGTAAATTCGCGCGAATTGACTAGTAAGCCAATGAAAAATATTGAATTGTAAAAATGGCTGGCATTGCCAGTGTTATTGTATTACACAATTACCCCACAGGGCTCGATTTTGGAATTGACTTATTATAATCATAGAACACTGTAGGCTGTGAGCTGATAAGCTAGTGTATAACATCAACAATATTAGGAAGAACACAAATAAAATTAATATTACGTAACAAATAAACTATTTCACAACTATAAGTGGTCTTGTACAAGTCATTATCTAACGGTAACTGATAATGATTTAACTATAGTTTTATTTTTTATTGTCTTATCGTACGTACTTAACTAATAGATTGTTCGAGAGAAACATGACCTCTTACTGTTTACCTGATTGTCACGCGTGATATAATTTGTTGTCTCTGGTCGATGTTTCATCATGATTCTGAACACTTGCCTAAAACGAATAAATAGGATGGCTAAGTAGTAATTTTATTACTTCCAGAGATGGCCCTGCTTTGTTAAACTCACATAAAATTCAAATACTGTTGGACTTTTTATAAGAGACCATGACCGCGTTGGTTTCGGCATATCTTCTTAGGGATCAGTCAGCTGGGAAATGCCGGCGCCAACAATTTTTTTTCAAACATAATAGTGACGTGTAGAATTGTCATAAAAGATTGACTTACATAAATAAACATTTCATTTAATTTATTAACATCGTCTGCATCATTGCTCTATGATATCTATTTGTTATGTTTTTAAACAAAATTTGCCTAGCCTTTTGCTATGTAAAACCAAGGCAAAGGACGTGGCCATAAAGGTACTGGGATTGAAATGGAAATGGGCTGGACATTTCCAAAGAGTACCAGATGAAAGATGGACGAAAATCACCATCAACTGGTACCCACTGAACAAAAAGCGCAGACAAGGTCGACCACAAATGAGATGGAGCGACGATATTATAAAAATAGCAGGTAAAATTTGGAGTAGAGTAGCGAGAGATAGAATAGCATGGAAACGAATGAAGGAGGCTTTCACCGCTCTTGCTAGCGGTCCTTGTACATAATAATTATATATAATAACGGTACATAGAAATCAAGAAACATAATATTATTTTTAACATTTTAAGAGTCAAATTTGTATCACTAATCATTAGTTAAGTCAAACAAATTATAGAAGGAAAATAAAGCTATTATTATATTATTATTATTTGCTATGTCGGGGTATTATTTTACATGTATCGACTGCGTTTCTGACCTCCATAACACAACCCAGTTACGGGTCGAACAATATTAGGAATAAGTTTAACAACCAGACAGTCAGTCCTTACGGTTGTCATGTGACTGTCAAAGATCTACGAATGACAGCCGGGACTAACGGTTTCAGGCCATGTTAACTTTAAACAGTGTCGTTATGAGCGATAATAGTTCTTATTGCAATCCAATACGGGTTAAAATCTGTTGTAATAAATTCGAATAACAAATGAGCAAGCGTATGTCATAAAATGCAAATGAAATAGTATAAAATTAGATAATTAACTATTAAGTAATAAATAATCCATCACTAAATGCAGTTTGGTATTTGAAATTTTATGGTATATTTTAAACTATAATTATAATTGATATTGAATGGATAAACTGCTTTTAAAGATAATTAAGAGGTGACTTTGATATTTTTTTTCATGCGTTCAAGTTGTTTTAATTATGTTTTGAGTTCTATCACTGTAAGCAAAAAAGACATGAAAATATATTTTTTTTTGTTTTCCAAATTATTTACGGTTAAAGAGATACACTGCTTTAAAAATCACCTTATTGACCGTTTTCAAGAAATCTCCGCCTTAACATGACATTCCGAGACACGGAATACCGAGCCATCCACGGGCTGAGCTCGGCAATAGTAGCTTAACTTTAGATCAAACCGGCGATGTTTCAAATCACCACAATTAGGGGTGCATTTAAATGCATGAGTGTCTGGCGCACCCCAGGTAGGTAGTTAGCACCACTGTCATCTTGATGTCGGACTAATACTTCTACCATGACATGAACAGGCTGTTCATATTTGTATAGTATACCTTGTAATTGCTTTATCACCCTTAGGTAGAATGCCACTTGCATGTCATAAAACGTCTAGCGGAGCAATTGCGTTTCATTTTGACAGTTCATCGACATCAGAAATTTACGTTGTAGCATATGATTCTTTCAAATATTTGAAGCTATTGATTAGGATTTCATGCTTTAAAACCAACGTCATCATCGTCTACCTACCCTTTTTGGAACTATTTTTAGGGTTGGCTTCCAGTCTAACCGGCTGCAACAGAATACCAGTCTTTTACGTGGAGTAACAGCCTATCTGACCTCCACAACCGAGTTACCGGGTAACACTATATCCCTTGGTAAGCCTGGTTGTCAGACTTTTGTGCTTCTGATGACTCGTAACGACTGTCAAAGATCCTTGCTTTAAAACCAAAGTGACACCTATATGTCCTCTCATCCAAAGCACCTGCCATCTAATCTCTGCACCACCCTTGGTTGACTGGTAGAGAATGCCTAAGGCATTAAGTCCGCCTTTGTACCTTTTTTGTGTGCGAGAAGTTTAAATAAATAAATATATAGTTTCAACCGTAGTGAACTATCAATCAATAGATCGCGGCACGTAAGTTGAACTAAAATGTCGGATTTATTTCCAAACTTCAGTACACGTTACATCAATGACTGTGCTGTAGAAGGTGACGTCATTCTTTTTCCGTGCGAGGCAATGAGTGCACCCCTACCTTCGGTTGTTTGTTCTGATGTTGGTTCAACTTACGTGCCACGATCTAAAGATACCTACTGGGAATTGTTGTCAAAAGTCGTTCACCAATAATGAGGTTGACTGATACTAAATAAGTTTTTGTTTTTCATAAACACACGCCGCCATGCCACGCCAGAAATGAATGATAAAGCTCTGTACCTACTACCAAGTCAACCAAAACCACAGTGACCGATTGTGTAAATTAAAAGTTCATGTAATTTCGGTTTATCTTTTTGGTAATATCACCTTTAACCCTTAAAGTTTAATACTTACTGTTGTTTGAAGATGTAAAAAGCAGACGTTGATTAATGATATCTGAGATTATTCATAAATGAGTGACTTATGGGTCGATCGATCAAATTAAGCTACGCTTACCGTATCTTAACATACCAAGATCCCTCTGTGCCTCAGAAAGTATGATAAACCCAATGGTTTATCATGCTTTCTGAGGCACAGAGGGAATGATGTTCGGGACCAATGTCCCGAACATCATTCGGGTATCTTTGACTGTTGTTACGGGTCGCCGGAAACATGAAAGTCAGACAACCAGTCTTAACAAGAGGTATGGTATGACAGGTTGTGGAGGTCAGATAGGCACTTGCTTCATGTAAAATTCTGGTATTCAGCTGCACCCGGTAAGCCTGAAAGCCAACCCTAAAATAGTTGGGAGCAAAACGAAGGCTAGGCAAATAATATATTATTATGGAGTAATTAATTTGTCTCAAAACAAATATAACGGCGGGTCTGGCTCGTTTCTAATAAACGATTATCGTCAATATTAATTGTGATATTTACATTGATGACCAGAATTTTTAGAACACACACGCACACAAAATTCGCCCAAAACGTCCCCACTGCTGAGGTCCAGGTCTCCTTTTAGTGAGAGGGAGTGGGCCGTAATCCACCACGCAGGCCCAGTGTTGTTTGGAGAATGTCACATCATCATCTGTCTAGCCTTTTTCCCAACTACGTTGGGGTCGGCTTCCAGTCTGACCGGATGCGGCTGAATACCAGTATTTTACGTGGAGTGACTGCCTATCTGACCTTCACAATCCAGTTACTGGGTACCACGATACCCCTTGGTAAGACTAGTTGTCAGACTTTCGGGCTTCTGACGACCCGTAACGACTGTCAAAGATGCACAAATGACAACCGTTACCAACGGCTTAACGTGTTTTCCGAGGCACGGAGGGGTCTTGGTATGTAAAGAACCATCTTTAATCATACAATCATTACATCTGGGTGACCACACCCAGCCACGGACCAACCACGGCAAGCGTAGCTTAACCTGATCGAACGACCCGTGCGGCTATTATATATATATATTACTTAGCCACGAGCCCTTCCTTCAAAATGATTCTTATTGTGATTAATAGTGTCTTTCGCAATTAGCGTGTTGGTTTAAGTGGTGAAGATTTGGTCTTCCCAAATCCTACGATGTCCATCAGGTGGACTTCTTTGGCTAAATGCAAAAAAAAAATGGTATACAAAAATTATAGGTACTTCAAATTAAAACTCATATCTAATGAATGGGAAGCCTTGGTATACCAGAAGAGATCATAGCAGGTAAACAAAATTAATATCAACATAAAAAACCAAGAACATAAAAAATCGCAAACAGGTATCAGGTAATATATTAGTCAATATTATCTTAATTTTTCAAAAACAAATCGATACATAAAGACATTCACAAACTACTTTTATAGATATGGCCTACTCCAGCCTAGTGCACTGGATTCTCAGCTCTCGGTGGTAAACCGAGCATTGAAAATCCAACAGAGTGCATCCCAGTTGCAGTACGTCGAAAAAACACATCGTTCGATTTTCAACTCTCAGCATTAAGGGCCTAAGTCCCGTTTGGTAGCGTAACACGGTCACTTTATGAACCGTACTGCTCATTAACGGCTTGTCTTGAGGATTTGAAAAATATATGATATTTCTATAGATTCATATAGATCATTTTGCCGAGGGTACTTTTTGTGTATGGTTAATACTTTTGCTGTAAAAAAATATTTTCCACCACGCAAAATTTGGCTTCTATTCCATACTCCTACTAAACGGCTTCGTTATTTGAAAAAAAAAATACAATGAAAAATAGATAGTTTGAGGTACCACAGAAACGCTAGAGCACAATTGTAAATTAATCAACATTTGCCAAGTTATATCCCCATTTTGAGATAAAGGCTCAGAGGTGCCTTGCGCGGGCGCGGGCGGCAGTCGTGCTTTAGCATTCAGACGGGAGATGAGGATACTATGGGCCTTAAACAGTGCGTTGAAGATCTAGTGTGTGAAAAAATCTCGCCTCGATATTTTTACGTCGGACGTGGATGTGGATTTTATATTAACTTCTGCGCCCGCGTCTGGTACGAAAATTATCCCACATAAGCGTTCAATCGGGATAAATCCTATGTGTTAATCCAGGTTATAATCTATCTGTGTGTCAAATTTCATACAAATCCGTCCAGCCGTTTTTGCGTGATTGAGTAACAAACATCTAAACATACAAAGTTTCACATTTATAATAGATATTAGTAGGAGATGTATAGATACATACCTACTAATATTTTAACTGTGAAAATAACTCTGTCTATCGATCCCCTTTTCACGCCATACCGGCTGTACTGGGTACACAAACCTGGGTTTGGACATAAGATACTTTTTATCCTGGACTACTAGTATTAAAAGTATCCTATAGTTCTCGTGGATCCTGGACGTTCCAGTAGGATTATTTCCGACGTCCATGCGGGTGAAGCCGAGGGCCAAAGCTAGTTTACTATAATTTACCAAAATATGTTTGTCCAGTCACGTTGCTGCCTTGATAATAAAATACTCGTATTCGTGACCTTTAAAAATATACAGATTTTTACCTAATAAGCTATTTATAAAAAAATATCAATAATAATAATTTCTGGAGGATAAAATAAGGAGGTTCCCGTCTCTGAAGCCCTAACCACCGGTAGCTTGGACCCTGCTCCCGATAACGGTGGACCACTATTTTATATGTTTTTAAAAGTATTTTTGAAGTGAAAACTTCTTTAGGCGCGTTGAGCACTTTTTGGATGAACAAAAATCATGGAACTCGCGTCATCGTCACCGAACGCTTTCAAAACAATTGAAGTGAAAACTTCAATTGTTTTGAAAGCGTAAAAAAATCACAAGTTACTTATATTAGTTTTCACTTCTATCGGCAGTCGCCAAAGACTGCGCATGTTCTTTTTAACGTTCCTTTTATAAAAATATTTTTAATTTTATTAGAATAAGTATGAAAACGAATAAACTACATAATAATAATAGTAACAAAATGTTGACAGTCGTTGTATATTTATTGATTTTATTGGTTACTAAAGAAATGTAAATTTTTATGTGGTACATTTTTATAAAAATGCTTTAAATTATACAGTTACGAAACTGTTCATAATTAATGTATCTTAAATTGCCCACAGGCAAGATTGCAAAAACGCCGGCCGGTGTTATAATAGAACGAAGGTCGGCAAATCAATCTTAAATCGATTTACAAAAAAAAATACAAACTTAGTCTCAAAAAAAAAAAAAACGTATATTTGTGGTTTGTATATCGTGTGACTTACTGTAACGTCTATAAATTAATAAGTCAGGCACTCAGACAGTGAGCAGTGGTGGCTTAGTGGTAGCAGCCGTGACTTACGAGTTGTTAGGTCGTAGGTTCGAAACCTAACAGGCGCTTTACTTTGTGTAATTTATTTTCATCACCAATTAAAAAATGCTCTCAAAACGGTGCAGAAAAGCATCGTCATAGAACCAAAAATTCGAAGACGTGTGACATCAACCAGCCCACTCCCTGTACACCTACACTGAGACAGTAGTTGATTTGTAAACTTTTGGAATGAATTTCCCTATCACACGTTGTACCTACTTGGCGAATGAGAGTTAGACCGAAAAAAGTGTAACATTTTGACTGTCTCGACACATTTGGTAGGTATAGTATGTGAGTTTACAAGCGTATGTCTATATTTAGAACGATCGAACGTCAATTCAACTAGACGTCCCGACACCTCTCGACTTTTTGAAGAAAAACCTCTTAGGCGACGATTAGTACATTACCTCAATGGTGATGATATGGTAAATTGAAAGTGAAACAAGGACGCGTCATGTTTACACTAATTTCGTTACATGAGAGAGAAGAAAGATATAACTCTCACTCTCTGTCCGAAACTAAATCTTTCTTAGGGCCTTTACACACAAGTTTGACATGCCGTAAAAAGAATATTACGGATTATTCACCGTCTGTAGGTTGAACACGGACACGTTTTTTCTACGGCGCGGTTTATACGCCGCGCGCCACCGCCGCTGAATGTCGGCACGGTTCGTCAGTTAGTATGGATCACCATATAAGTTTGTACTCAGGCACGCTTTTTCTACGGCGCGGGCGCAGCTTATACGGGTGTAGGCTCGGTTAGTCAGTGTTGTATGGATCACTTTGGAAACTTGTACACGGTTACGTTTTTTTTTACGACATTGCTTATTTATTTATTTAATAGTACACATACATTATTTTACATTTAGTTTTATTTATTTATACGCCGGGTGTAGACACAGTTTGTAATTTTTGAATGGATTACTATGGAAGCTTGTATACGGACACGTTTTTTCTACAGCGCGGTTTGTACACCGTACTGTAATAAAACTGTGCCGAGTACAAAGAACCTCTTTCTGGGTGTTGCCCGTGATATCGTCTGCGATCCAGGATAAAATGTAGTCGGTGTACTTTTCCAGGACATGGTCTGGCCCCGTACCAAATTTCATCCAAATCTGTTCAACCGTTTTAGCGTGAAAGCTAACAAACAAACTCACTTCTAATATACGTTAAGACTAAAATAGTTAAAAAAATATTTTTATTCTAAATTAGTTTCCAAAAGCAAAGTCACAAAAGACAAGTCATGTCCAGCGCACCTTGTGCTGGCAATATCGATACTAAGTTACATGCAAGTAACCGAGCTGGCTGTCTGGCTAATCTTTTTTGTCATGAAAAAAAACTACGTATAAATAAAATCTAAATAAAAACGTGTGTCAAAAATCTCACTGTTGCCACGCCAACATAATACATGCTTTATCATGCATTAACTATTGGTATTTCATGACTCAACAGGGCATTGCAAGTGTAACTATGTATAACAAAATATCATTACCAGTATACCTATAGGTATATTAAAGCTGAAGTGTTTATGTTTTTGTTTATGTTTTTGTTTATATGATAAAATTCATTTTATTTCTGTAATTAGGTTTGTACTTTAATACTTCAAACATATTTTAAAAACTAAATGAGGTCGGCGTTTCTTATCTGACTTATCTGAGAAGAAAGGCCGAAACCAACTCAGAGGTTCCGTTATTAAAGTCCAGGCATAATCTTGGTCAGATAGACGATGTAGATTGTTGTCTGAAATGCATTTTTGAGGAAAGAACCACACAGATTGAATATACCAGAGAGTTTAAATGCGATTATTTCTGGAATTACCGGTAGAATTTGAAAAATTCCCCATTAGATAGCCCAATTCTTGACAAAAGTAATTAAAATCACGCTACGGAACGGCTAAGTCGGAAAAAACGCTATGCAAAAACGAAGTAATTTAGAAATAATCAGATTTGTTTTAGAAAGAAAGAAAAATGCGTTTTCTGGCATTACAGCTTATAAAACCTTAAAACTATAAATGAAATGATAAAAATGCCAAAGAGCCTCAGCTCAGCATAATGTCAGGTGACAACACAAAGTGTACCACCTGACGCTGATTTTCAGATGCAAAACACGGTTTCACCAGTCGTTTTTTTTTATTAAACGGATGGTGAAACTGTTAGGCACAGCTAGTTATTTCGGGTAAGGGATGTTTGCTGAAGCGCACGTTGACTGCTTCTACACTGTGATGCGAAAGCGGTGCGCATTCCTGGTTAGTAGGGTGCAGGGCAGCACCAACAGCATCCTGTCTATGGTAGAAAGCAGGTTAGATTGTGCGTTTGTGAACCAGTGCTGCAAGGTATCGACTGGACCTGTCACCTCGCAGCAGTGATATCACAGATTGTTTCTGTATTAACGTTTAACACTTTTGTAAGTTTTTGTTACTAACACTATGAGCCTTGTTGCTGGAATTAAATAATTGATTAAATTATGTGAAACAACTTATCTAATCAGAATCAGAATCTTTATTTGTTAAACATAGGTATTTACGTAATGGTGTTAGGTTAACATATTTGAGCGCTATGTTTTGCCGCGAAGGCATACAAATTTTAATTATAATGTAAGAATTAAAATAGATACTTAAAAAGACTAAATAAAACAAACAATTAAAAAAAAAACAAATAAGACTAAAAAAGATTAAAAATTATCATTTATAAAATCTTGAACAGTATAATAACATTTTTCTATTAATAGAGAGGTGAGAACTTTCTTAAATTTTGATAGGGGCATGTGTTTTATACTATCGGGTATTTTATTATAAATTTTCGAAGCCATTCCAAAAAAGCTCTTTTTCATCAAAGTGGTTCTGCATTTTATGTCACACAACTTATTTTCATATTGAGAACGCATTGGAGTTTTTTTTACATCGGAAATTTTAGTAAAAAGGTGTAAATTCATTTTAACAAACAAAACAGTCTCGTAGATGTACATAGCTGGCAAAGTAAGTAATTTTAAAGATTTAAAAACGGGTGCACAAGATTCCGTAGTTTTTAAGCCACACAAGGATCGAATACATCGTTTTTGCGCTTTAAAAACAGTATCTCTTTCAGTAGATTGCCCCCAAAAAATAACACCAAATCTCAGAACTGATGCAACCAATCCGTGATACGCCATTAAAAGTGTTTGTGTATTAACTTTTTTTGACAGCTGAGATAGTGCATATGCTGATTTATTTAATTTTAGACAAATTTCTTCGATATGTGGTTTCCATGTTAGCTTACTATCAATTTTTATACCTAAAAATTTTGCCTCGTTTGTATCTTCTATTTGGTACTTATCATATGCAATGTGAACTGAAGGTTTTTCACACCTTTGATGAAAGTACATTACTTTTGTTTTGTTTAAATTAATGACTAGGTTATTGCTAGTAAGCCAGTTAATAATTTTACTGAGACAATCATTAATATCACTCTCAAAATAAACAGGATTAGTACACTTTACAACAGCTGTACTGTCATCAGCAAACAGTACCATATTTTGAGATATGACTTTTGGGAGATCATTGATATATATTAAAAAAAGTAGCGGCCCTAGCACGCTACCTTGGGGTACCCCGTATTTTATAACTCTTGGTTCAGATGTGTAAATGGTTAACAAATTGCTTTTTGGACAGAGTTGTGATATTTCTGTGCACTGGGTTCTGTTATCCAGGTATGACTCCAATAGTTTCAAAATATTTCCTCGTATTCCATAGCCATACAGTTTTTTTAGCAATATTTTATGACTCACGTAGTCAAACGCTTTCGTCATATCAGTATATAGAGCACATACCGGAGCTCTTTCATCGACAGACGTCATAATATGAGAAAGGAGGTCGAACAGTGCCATATTGATATTAATATTTTTGCGAAATCCTTTTTGTTCGTTGCAAAATAACTTATATTTTTCAAAATAATTATAAATAGAATTGTAAATAACCCTTTCGAAAACTTTTGAAAAAATAGGAATTTTTGCTATGGGTCTATAATTTTTTACATCTGATTTATCATCTCTTTTGAATAAGGGCTTAATAATTACTTTTTTTAGACTATTAGGAAAAACACCATTTGTTATGCATAAATTAATAATGTGCGCTAGTGGTGGTGCTATAACTTCATTTGTATATTTTACGACTTGTGTGCATATTCCATCATAGCCTACAGTGTTTGTATTTTTAAGATTATTAATTAATTTGAATATGTCAGTGGGTAAAACTGGTTGCATATATAATGATTGTGAAGTTAAGTTGTTAAAAATATTTAGACTAGCCGGAGTAACTTTACTATGTATATTATTTTCAATCACATCTACAAAAAAGTTATTAAATTCATTTGCAATCTCCTTGGGATGTGTGATTGTGAAATTGTCTTTCTTTAGGGATGGTATTAGTTGTTGTGGTAGGCGATATTTAGACTTGTTAATCACTTGCCATGCAGCTTTTGATTTATTTTGAGAAGTGTTTATGAAATGGTTATTTTGAGCTTTCTGTGTCAGTTGTATAATTTTTTTGTAAATCTTAGTATAATTCTTAAAATAAAGTTTGTTTTTACAGTCAGGTTTAAATCTATACGTCCAAAGTAATTTTCTTTGCTTCCTGCTACAGATCTTTATACCACGAGATATCCATTTGGTTCTAGTATTCGTTTTTATCATTACAGTTTTTGTTGGAAAACACAATTTATATAGCATCAAAAAATCTTCTAAAAATAAGTCAAATGACTCATTCGCATCATTTGTGCTATATACTTGCGTGAAAGACAAATTGCTCAAATATTTTTTAAACTTCTTTAAATTTTCGGGTGTTATGTCTTGAATCTGAGTTTTCCAATATTTCAGTTTACATGATTTATTAATGGGTACACTTAGTATTTGGGATGTATGATCTGACAGAATTAGGTCTATTATTTGAGCTTTACAGTCTTTTCTGTAGGTGTGTGCAAAGTTATCTAAACAGGAGTTGCTGCTTAATCTAGTAGGCTTGTAAAGGGCTAAATTAAGGTTAAATTGAGTTAGAAATTGTTCAAATTCTAATGTAATTTTATTTCTTTTTAAGATGTCAATGTTAAAGTCGCCAGTTAAGATTATCTTTTTATTGGAAAGTGAACAAAATTTTCTTAATATATTTTCTAATTTTTCATAAAATATATTGTAATTGTGTTTAGGTATACGATATATACAAATAATAATAATTTTTTGATGCATTAGTTCTATGGCACAGGATTCGAAAACACCCGTCACCGACTGTTTTGCTACGTCAGGTATTTCTCTAAATTGAAGCCCCGCTCTAACAAGAATGCACGTACCCCCACGCTTGACTTTTCTAGAAAAAAAAGCTGCTGGTACAAAATTAGGTATATGCAACAAATGTTCATAACCTGTCTCGATAAAATGTTCTGTTATACAAATTACATCAATATTATTTCCTGTGTTATGAAGCTCCTCTATTTTGACTGTTAGTGCATCTGATTTGCTCATCAGTCCCGCTATGTTTTGGTGAAGTATATTTAAGTACTTATAGAAAAAACTGTGAATTATTTTGTGACTCAATACCTGTTGTTTCTTTTTGTGTATTTTGGGAACAATCAACTGCTGAGCTATTAAAAGTAGTGGCTGTCATAGCGCTACAGTATAAGATCATGTTTATTAAATCTAATATAATAATTCGTAAACCTTTGTTATTAAGTGTACCGTAATTTGGGTTGTATGTATCATAAGTGTATGGTAAATTATAGTTAGAATCTAGTACGTAAGCATAATTACATGTTTCTGCATCCATATAAAGTAGATTATTGAAAGTCTCAACTCGGCTGTTGAACACAATATTAACATTATTCATGTATTTAAAAAGTGGTAGGCATAATATAAAATTAGTATGATTCAGGGGTAATATTTTTTTACGAATGAGTACAACAAGTTCTATGTAGTTTTGTGTTCTTTTGAAATCTTCTTCACCTATATAGATTATACAGAAATCTGATTTAGTAAAGTTTTGGACTTTTCTATCTATGTTGTCTAGTATTTGTTCTAAATTACAATTCGGCTTACGATAGTGACAGATTTCATGACTATTTAGAAAACTAGTGCTATTCATTATTTTACATATTCTACTGCTATTTTCACTACTGATGATGCATATTTTAGGCTTAAAAGGTGCCTGTTGTAGATTACGTTTAATAACTTTGCTCAATTCTTCATTATTAGGAGGAGAAGTAGGAGTTACATCACTGCTTTGAGTTTTGCTGTCTTGATGAATAAAAGTATTGCCAATATTCACATCAGTTTGTGTTTGTTTGGTTTGTTCTGACTGAGTTTTTTTGGGTGTTGTTGGCTTATGTTTCACTGGAGAAATAGCAATTCTTTTATAGAAAGTGTTTTCCATGGATAATTCTTCATTACTTTGTTTCAAACTGCTATTTTCCAAAGTCAATATCTCAATGTCCTTATGTGCACTATTTAGTTGAGACGTCAACTCATCAATCTTATCTTGCAACTTTTTTATTTGATTGTTATCTTCATCTTCTGACATTTCTGGCATACTATTCGTAGTAAAATTCAGAGTTTGAGACGTGTTATTGCTGTCATCGTGGTTAGATTCCGATCTTCTGGTGCGGTTACGACGGAATGTTATATTATCCAAGAAGTTCATATTGGTATTTGTTTCTTCAATAATAAAATAAAAACTACCACTCTTTCAATATTTTTTTTGGGCTGTCAACACTAAAATAGGTTTGGTAACACAGCATGAGTATTGAAATTGTTACTATTGGCTAATAGATGTCGCTGTCCTCAATATTTAATTGTAAAATATAATATTTATGTCTTGCAACACTCTGATGAGTCTTGTAACACTGATCGTTTTTTATTTTGCTACTCACTACTAGATGGTGCTGTTTCCAATATATTTAGATCGTTTGAATAAAAAACGGAATTCGTAGTGTTTTTTGTTGAATTTTTATATATAACACTGTTATAAAAAAAGCTTTATGGGTCACTATGTTTGTACCAGAATCAGAAATGATAATAAACAGTTCAAAGTTCACTGTTTTGCTTCATTGCGCGAATAAAGTCACTGTTTATAAAGTTCTCAAATCACAGCTAATTTGTTAATTACTCAACACAAATACTCAATTACACTGTCATCGCTCATTTGTAAGTTCAGTTTCACTTTTACGCACAGTACTTTATCCAAATATACGAAAAAACTATTATTTGACTAATTTAACACGGAGCACAAATAACTCCCGCTCAAAAAAAATGCAGTCATTCTAATGACCTTGGATTTAAACTACTCATTTGCTATCGATAATAAATAACTATCCATGAACTTGGAAAGTGTTTTGTGTACAGTAATGTGAGTCTGTGACATACAGTCGTTCTATTTGGTAAGCATGTTACATCTGCACAATAATAGCCTTTTTATTCACAGGTCATTCTCAATCAAGTATCGTTTACGTCAGATTTTTTTTATCCTTGTTTGTCTAGCAGTAGCAGGAGGTCCTGGGGTCGATTGCCAGGTCAGGTACGGAGTCATTGTAGTTTCAGTTGCAGCCCGGAGTTTGCATAGTTATGTGAAGACATAGCGTTGGCAGGCCCCCCATAAGGTGGACCGATGACTTGGCGCTGGATGCGAGAAGAACACTACCGGTCAAAGTGGCAGTGCTTGGGGGAGGCCTATGTCCAGCAGTAGACGTCTATCGGCGGAAATTATGATGATGATGAAGTAACGACTGCGTCTTAAAATTATTGCAATCTCGTGAAATGTAACAGCTATATAATACTTATCCGCCGTGGTAATGGCCAAAATTTTGGGCCAACACTGTCGTGCATCGACAATCCGAATATAAAGACTTCATCCCTGAAATAATATCGTTAAGTAATTTTAATGAAGTTTTAATAGGAAGACAACTATCGCTCGAACAAAAACAACGGAATTCTGTGAAGCAAATGGATTGGTTTTCATCAGATTATGCCTACAAAGATAAAAGGAATAGATCTAAATTACTTCAAACAAATGAAAGCTATCTCTGTCAGCATTCCGTGATTGCAAAGTCTTCTGTAGAATCTATTGAATTAGAAATGCGACCCGAATTCCGAATACCTATTGTACGTTCTGTTGATAAACCTGCACCCTAATTGAGAAATACATTTTCTTTCACAATCCGAAGGATTTCGATGGAAATTCCTAATCCATTGCTTCATGTGTTTAAGAAAGTCCTTTGCTCGACAGCGTATAAAACACAATGAATGTTGATTAAGTTTTAAAATGTAAGACATTATCATTGTGGTAAGCAGTTACCTTGCGATCCTATCTTGTGATCTAATCCTAAGGGGAAAGTATTTATTTCTTTTGTTAATTATCGTTCCTCTTTTTTTAGAGAGTGCAATACAATTGGCAAAAATGCCTTGGAGTAGACTCAAATCGATAGAATTTTCGCCCACTGATGTCCGCTGACTGACAGATTTTTGTAACCTTTACAAAACAGAAGAAGAAATGAAGTAGATATTAAATAATTCATAGTCAAATTCTTACGAAAGAAGGAAGTTTAAAGCAGATTAAAACAATTGTGTTGTGTGTAAAATGGCAACTGTGTGTTCACATTTTCGCATTTTTGATATTACTCCCTAAGCACGAAATTCACAGTTTCGGCCGAAGTTACGGGCGTTTCCTACCCCATATCATCTATGGACATGAGATTTATTTGGGGACTTACAAAGAGTCAAGGAAACCACGATTTGTCGGTTACTGTTGTCTCTACTCTCGATGTGTTGTACCCGTCCGAAAAAGTTAGTTAAATGCGTGTAGGGTTCTCTCCAAAGTTTCGAACTAATTTCAGACGGTCCCGTACTGGATCCCGTTGATGGACTAAATTTTTGGTTACCCTGGAAAGCGGTTCCAGTATAATATAACGGCTGTCATAAAAATCTATCATTTTGAAAATCTATCTATGAAAAACTCTAAATTCTCTATAATAATGAAGGAGACCGCATCAAAATCCATTGCGTAGTTTAGAATGACAGTGCAGCCACACAGAGAAACACGACCGGTTGTCTTATTTAACTACTGCAAGAAGACGGTGGCGTTTATCTTTGTGATAATGTTGTTTTTTTTCGTCGTGTTTTGTTCTAGACCATTCCGTATCGTATCGCGGAATTTATTTTTTTACATATAATTTATAACTCTTAGCGTCCCGTTCGCCATGGCCGTGTGTGTATCAAACTATTGGCCTAATTTTCGATTTCCGTGTACTCTAAACCTGTTTTAAATTTTAGTTTAGTCATACATTATACAAAAAAATACGTAGGTACTTGTTTACAAACAACTTTACGATGACGTAGTTACTATGTCGTGTTGTGTCTTATAGCTTGCATTTTGTATATAGGGTGGCTGAGAAAACGAGGGACATAAATTTGTTGGGAAATTCAATATTCGAATATTACATTTAACTTACCCAAGGGCTGATTTTTCAAAAGTCAGATAACTTTTATCTGAAGAATAAATCTGACAGTTTGACACACTTTCAATACAAAAGTTGTCAAACCGCAATTTTTATTCCTCAGATAAAATAAAAATAAAATCTAATAATATTGAAAAATCAGCCCTAAACCTATACATGGGTACTAAAGAAACGTCACAAGGTGCACAAGTCTAATTGGTTGATTCCTATGGGGAAGAGCACCGGTTTTTTATCACATTCTCATTCCTTAATCTCATCCAATCTGTCATAATATACAGGGTGTAAGGAGAACGCTTCCGAAGCCAAAACGTAGAGTATAACTATACAACCTAAATGCAAGCGGATACCAATAACCTTTCGCCTTAAATTGGTTATTTTGCATCAATTTATAACGTTTGATACTTCTGTAATGTTTCTACTTTTATTTTGGCGGCGCTTTACAAAGGATGCCTAAATCTAAAGTCTCCGCCTGGACTTGGGGTTATGCGTGAGCCTATCAGCTGATTTTTATTTTCGAATACATTGCTAGTTAGAGGTTGTAAAATAAATTTTAATTAAATGTGTTTAATCTCAAATAATGGTAGATTTAACTGTTCTCACAGCATAGTGTACAAAAAATACAAAAAAGATGGTAAAAGATGTAAAAAAAACTCGATTTTATATGGTAGGGGTTTTGTATGGTATCGAGAATCACTACCACTACACACTATCACCTGTCTTCGTTTTTGGAAGCGTTTTCATTACACCAGAATGATTTAGATGCTTAATACGATCACGATGGCTGGTATGGTACGAAATGAAGCGAGAAAAGTGTTCCTGGAAAGATTTTGTGGAGGCCTTTGCTCAGCAGTGGGAAATTAATGGTTAACCAAAATAAAAACATAAATATAAGTAGGTACCGCTGTAAATATTTCATCATCATCATCATCATCATTTCAGCTGAAAGACGTCCACTGCTGGACATAGGCCTCCCCCAAGCTCCGCCACTTCGACCGGTTCTGTGCTTCCCGCATCCAGCGGACTCCTGCGGCCCTCACAAGGTCATCGGTCCACCTTGTGGGAGGCCTTCCAACTTAAATATTTATTTTAACTATTTTAGTGAACCTTTCACTAAATTAAATGAATTACCATACACAAGAAATAACTCAGCGTTACCTGTAAACATTAATCAATCAGGCTAATATATCAATGGGTATAAAAGCCTATTTGGTATGGGAATGGGTGGATGCGTTTAGTCCACTCTCGGCCCCTCGACCCCTAAAAAAGATTGGTACATTTGTTTCCTCTCAACCCTTAAACATTGTTCACACTCGACCCCCAGGGGGTGAGACTGAACTTTCATACAAAGGACAGACATAAAATACCTTGTCCACATTCAACCCCTAGTTCAGTAAGTACCTAAAATTAATATTTTGGCACAGTAAGGTATAGACTATTTTGGGGATCCAAAGGAAACTAAAACTTGGCTGGAAAATAAAATCCACTCTTGACCCCCAAGGGTCGAGAATAAACTATAGTCCAAAAAAAAACTAACTTTATCACAATCTTTCAGAATTCCTGTTGTTATATTGTTTTTTGTTCGTCACATCGAGCATGATCAAATGATCATATCCTTAAAATATGTCTCTTGTATAACCAGTCTCATTTTACATAAATATTGTGATTTGAACACAACATGTTGTCTAGACAATTTTTTGCTATTAATATTATCGATTGCGAATAATTATGAATTTTAAGTATTTGTTATATAATCACTTGTTTGGCAATTATAATGAGTCATGGTTCAGAAGTTTTTTGGTTATATTATACCTAATTATTAAAACAAATGTACCTAATTAATTGTAGCTTAGCGTATTTGATAATTTTGATACACAACAAATTATCTACGTAGGTAGGTAGTAGCTGTGACGTCTGGACGGGTGTTTATTATCAATTTATTACAAAGTTTATGTAAGAGGATACTCGAAAGGTCCAAGGTTCAAAAACACTAGGTTTTTGTGGTATCGAGTAGTTGACCACATATAATGAAACTATATGTGGTCATGGTCGTGGTAGGGTAGGTTCATGTTGGAAGAGCTCAGTAGAAGAGAGAGAGGCCTAATATCCTGGAGCTATTTTTTATTATTTATATCTGCTTAAGTTTAGTTACTATGTTTTGTTGGTATATTGACGTGTGCTATGGCAAATAATTTAAATTTACGTTTTGTGTTTAATAAAGTTAATTACTTACCTATTGTACAGAATCGAGTTCTTCTAACTTAACATATAGCTGTGCTGCTGGGGAGTCTGTTGCGCCAGTTCTTCTTCCCAGCTAAAGCACTAGGAAGTGGTGAAGGGCGGGCGTTTTGGGGGGACTGTCTTATGCAATTTTGACGTTCAAAAAGTGCTGACTCTCAGCCTAGTTTGAATAAATTACTTTTGATTTTGATCTCATGGTCATGTCTAACTTCGTCCTTAAGGATTTCCAGACATTAAAAGGTTAGGTACACCAGTGAAGATGATTTTTAAGGCTCACCAAGCGGCAGGGCATATTATGGCAAAGGATTTTCACGGTTTTAAGTGGAAATGATTTGGAAACTAATTTTCAAATATCTATCCTCACATTACGTTGATGTTACCACAGATTTCTGCGGTACGCTTTTGTCTCCTGACTATACCTCAGGATGCTACGGGATATTGCGGAAGGCATGCAAATGTTAACCCGTTGCCATTAGACAGTCCTTAAAATGCCCAGCCTTCAAAACTTCCTAGTGCTTCAGCAGGAATGAAGAAATGGCGCAACGAACTCCTCAGAAGTGAGCGCCATCTTTTATTCTCACTTACTTCACTGGAGGCTCAGCCCTTCACAACATCGTAGTCCATGAGCTGGGAAGAAGAAATGGCGCAACGAGCCCCCCAGAAGTGAGCGCCGGCTTTTATTCTCACACATTTCACTTGAGGCTCAGTTTTGCGCAACTTCCTAGTGCTTTAGCTGGGAAGAAGAAATGGCGAAACGAGCTTCCTAGAGGTGAGCGTTGGCTTATATTCTCACTTATTTTACTGCAAGCTCAGTATAGCAACTTGCCTGCCGGGAAAGACAAGTCATTTGCTCATTAAAAATTAACAACCTCAATAAAATATGCATTGATCTACATCTTAACGACCATAATATAAGGAACGGGAACATTACAGTGTTACTACGGTGTTTAAAATAAGTTTCCCATGTTAATGAACTAAAAGGGCATGACGCAACATCTCAGTTACTTTCATAATAGAACGTGTTATGTAAAGTGTTTAGACAATAATTCTCATGGTGATATGATTATGATTAGTTATTTATGAATAAGTAATTTTGTATGCTTGCGCATCCTGGCTATTTCTGTAGTTTTTTTTTTTCTCTTATATTTATCAAAGTTCAGTCACCCAACTGTCAGTATCAATGAAAGCCTCTGGCCTTGCTATAATGTCCTTGCATCCATAATATGTAGGGCTATATACTTCTATTTTCGAACCAATCCATTGTGATATTTAGGATAAATAAAACAGGTATGTTAAAACAAAACCCAAAGGTAAAAGTGGGTATGTTAAAATCGCAATTAAGGAGATTTATTCTCACTTTATTGCAAGTTTTAAAAAAAAGTACTAATCTACAAGCGCTTCTTGCCCTCAAACTACAGTATGGCGGGTAAAACTGTTACAACTAGGGTTATGTATGGTTTATTTTTTTGATGGTGGGAAATCATCAAATAACTTCTCCCGCTCTGGGTGGAGCAGGAGGGCGTGTCAGATTTTTACTGACTAAAACCCAACCGTGTTCCCTCAGTTGCCTGTGTGCCAGGGGCGACGGTATCTCTTTCGAACAACTCGCATCACTGGCAGGCATCGGCCCTTGCGGACCCCACCAGTTTGGCACGAGGACACACGGCACGCCGTGACCACCCCAGGAACCAAGTAGCATAAGGGCGCCTGACGACCCCGTGTCTGGCTAGCTTGTTCCCCCTACGACGGGTCAGCGCAGTGGCTCCGCCGCCTACCACTTTTCGGCCGCAGGGGATAGGGAGATCGGCCAACGCTATATCGACACTCCTCTTCCCTTGCGGCCCCATCGCGTCCGCCATCAAACGGTGGCGGCCCCGTCCAGGCTACGGAAGGGAAGAGCGCTACTCAGAAGTACCGGCTCTCCTCCTCCGCCGCGATGCCTCCCATTCGACATCGCGGCCCGCCTCATTTGCGATGCACTTCACCGCAACCTACTTTTTGGCCGCTACGTCGTCGGCTTGGAGGCAAAAGCCCTCACGAGCGGCCCCACTTTGGGGTTCCTTTTCGCTTCACCGTGGGAGGGTGACCACGGCTACTGAGCCCCCCCACAACGAGAATGCGGGAACCCACTGGGGGGGTGGTTTGTGTATGGTTGGATATAAAAAATTTAAAACAAAATTTAGCTTAGTTTACAGCAGAAGTAGTCGCAATAGCTATAGTATAGTAATTCGCTCTCAATATTATAGACGGTCGGCCTGTACTTTGCATGCCAGGGATGAATCTGTGTAGTTTTTTGAGTGTCGTCTATAGGTAGTCAAATTGTACGGAAGAACTAACCATAGTATATTGATGTTAGATGCAGTTTCTTTGAAAATACCAAGACACAATTTTATTATACCAATATCATGCTGACACGTGTTATATCTAGATTAATGTTAATATTACAAGAACATTGTATAATATACAACTTAGTAAAGGTACAAGGCGATTAAGCAATTATTGTAATTTGTATTGATAAATAATATAATTCATTAATTACTTGTCAACTTAACCACAATGCATATATGGTTATTATGGTTCCGTAGTATAGCGTAAATATTCATCATAAAATCGTACTTATCCTAATTTGGCACAAAGATAGTTTTTAACCTGGATTAACACATAGGATTTCGTTTATCCCCGTAGTACGTTCCCGCCGGCTTTATAATTCTTCAAAGTTCTCCCTCTAGCTGACGTTGATGTTAAGGCGGAGATTTCTTGAAACCGGTCGAAACGGTGGTTTTTAAAACAGTGTATCTCTTTAACCGTAAATAATTTTGAAAGCTAACAAAATATATGATATTTTCAAGTCTTTTTTGCATACAGTGATTGAACTGAAAATATAATTAATTATACCTTAATACATCAAAAAAATCATCAAAGTCACCTCTTAATTATCTTTAAAAGCAGTTTATCCCTTCAATAACAATTATAACTATCGGTTATTGAAGGGATAAACTGCTTTTATCTGAATCATTTTAAAGGATATTGCTAATCCATTTCTTCATATGTTCAAAAAATTGGTCTGCTCAACAAGGTAATGAATATTGTTGAAATTGAAGCCAAGGTAATGAATACTGTAAGTGTGTTATGAAATTATCCCTCATATTAAAGAGTTAGAAAATAATTTACAAATTAAAAAAAAGTTGGAGGCATCTTCTTAAATTAAGAATAAAATAAATAAATTAACAATAAAGACCTTTACTGCCTCCGACTGCATGAGATTGTTTATAGTATTCAGTCTAATAGTCATCCTTTTAAAATAAGTTTCTTGTTTCCATCTTTTTAAATTAAAGTTCACTTTTAGGCAGTCAGGTTTTTTGATTTTGTAAATATTTTTTTTATTTCACATTTTTTAGATAATATAATTATTTTTGACGTTAATGAGACCTATTTAGGAAACCCTTTATTTTGATACCCCACTCAATAGGTTTTGAGAAAAAAAATGCGCCAAAAATCGGCCATTTTTAATTATTTTTCAATTTTGATATACCTAGTATCACTTTCACAATTAAGACGAATCTAACGGCACCTCTCAAGCTGAAATCGATCAAGCCGTTTAGGCTACAGAGTGTGCCTAGGAAATATACATACACACATACACTCGAAAAACATAACCCTCCTTCTGGCGCAGTCGGATAACAACGAATAAATTCCAGATTGCCGTCAAATTGACTGATAGGCTAATTCTCTTTTTTGTGTCAATTATTTTTTTTTCCTGTTGTAGCCAGCAGTAATAATATCCATTAATGACATTATTAAGGTAACTCGAAGTATTATTCTTCGGTGAAGTGCGAATAGCATAGCATATTTAGCCTACAATGTAGCCTTCTAGAACACAGGCATCTTCTCTTCGAGACGAGATCAAGGGGAGCTGTAATCTTCCACACAGGTTTTGGGCGGTTTTGGTGGTAGATGTCACACGCCTTCGTTTTTTTGGTTCGACGACATGCCAGTTTCTTCACGATTCGGGAGCAGTGGTGATAAACCGTTTACTTAAAGTATTGGTCGACCCCATGACCTATAACCGATCGACCGATCTATGATCGAGGCCGTTTGCCACTGGGCCACCACTGGCACTCAAGTGCGAATATGAAACATAATTAACCTTTTTTTTAAGAGCTGGTTTTTGTCTTAGTGCGAAGCCTCTTTCTTTAGACGGTGAGTCCCCCCCGTGTTTCTAGAGGAGCCAATTCAGGATTGTGTATCTTCGGGCATCAACTGAGCAAAGAGTTTGTTGGGGTAATGCACTGGTGGCTGATACTGGTTCAACTAAAGATTTTTCAGTTAGGTACTCCGCATGTGCTAAAGAAGCATAATTCTGTCGCAAGATCCTGTTAGTGCCCTCTCTTCTGGTCACCTCAAAATTCTGTCTAGCCTTTTCCCAATTATATTGGGGTCAGCTTCCAGTCTAACCAGATACAGCTGGATACCAGTATTCTACATGGAGCGGCTGCCTATCTGACCTCCACAACTTAGTTACTGAGTAATACGATACCGTTTGGTAAGACTGGTTGCCAAGCTTTCGGGCTTCTGATTACCCAAAACGATTGTCAAAGATCCACATATGACAGATTTACGGCGCACGGAGGAGTTTTGATATGTAAAAATGGTCACCCATCCACAAACTGAGCGTGGCAAGCGTAGCTTAACCTGGTCATTCAACCCATGTGGCTATTATTACTAAGCCATGAGCCCCTCGATCGTCTCCTAAATCGAGAACAAACATGAATAATTTGAATATAACCCTCCACAAAACAGTATAATTCTTCCATTTCCACCAGAAGAACCCTAAACAGCAATGTAAATGCTAACAATACAAACTGTATCTAATTATGTTTATTTGATTTACGGTTTGTTTATAACTTGAAGATAGAGCAACGAACTGAGATGTTGCATCATAATCTTATGGAAGGCTGTTGTATTAATTAGTTAGCAGTTAGTGGTGTTATGTAGATGGTAATTTGATTGTTCGTTTAGTGGTGATTAGAATTTTTAATAGGGTGGTGACCAGTCCATTATCTTTACAGCAACCTAGGTATTTTCTTGGGAACAGGGCATAGTGCGCGCAGGGATAATTGTCGATTTGTACCCCATTTCGATAAAGGTGTTTAACTGCAAAAGTTAAACTTTCCTTGGAGTTTACTTCGGCCCCTCGTACGCCTTTGAAAGGTCCTGGACCCGAGGATGCTGGCATCCTGAGAAATGCAAAATGAGACGTAAAACCAATAATAACATTTTTCTTTTTGGGGTCCCGTACTTCAAAAAGAACAAACGGATCTCTTGTAGGATAACTCGTTGTCCGTCCACCGTCTGTCCGTCGGTCGATACTCTTTTCTTCAGGAAAGCGTGGAGTATCAATTTGAAATTAATATCAAATACATAAGTAAGTCTACGGTTCCAAAAAAAATACAGTCACCTAAGCGACATTATTTTACACTCGCAAATAAGTCAACACCTATAGGCGAAGGTCCGTTGATCTAGAATAATTAAATTGAACAAAAAGCAAATAGGAAAAAGTTACGAAATCGTTGATTTGTAGTTTTATCACACAAAAACCTTTATTTGCGATCACAAATTAACATTTTCAGTTTGAGAATAATATTGAACGTGACGTTTATCGATATATAGGTGAACATGTTTTTCAACTACAATGTTATGTTTATTCTTGGGTTAAATTCATCCAAGTACAGAATCCTTCATTATGCGTGGTCCGATAGGCCCTTATCCGCGTTTAAAAAATGGTCGCTGTTATTTTTATTACAACCAACAGTCTTAGAATACCCAAGAGAATGTTTAAATAATTGCATCGATGCACCCATCACTAGCAAATTTCTTCACTTAGAAGTCTAAGTACAAAGATTACTCATAACTAAGTCTTAAGACTAACAAAAACAGGAAGTTGGTATAAAAGTTAGTACATTTATCATTTTGTTCCTGTTCTTAAATGTTATGGTGTTTATAACTTGTGTAGTTAAGAGTTCTGTGATGGTTTTTGTATTGTTTCTTGTTGTTGTATGTCGCTTAATCGGTTTTGTTTGCTGACAAAAGTAATGAAGGAAGTTCTTTTAAGTTAGCGCGGTTGATCAATGATTCTTAGAATGGTATGAGTTTGTGAATATCTACTGATTAAGAGTTTAGCAATCTAAATGAGATTATAATGTATGACTAGGAACAAAAAAAAAAACTCTTGATATTTTTCTATATAGATGAGGATAAGTAATGGTAGGCGCACGGGGAATTGATCAGGTTAAACTACGCTTGCCGCGGTTAGCCCGAGAATGGGTAACCATCTTTAAATAATAAGACCCCTCCATGCCTCGGAAAGCACGTTAACGTGTTGGTCTCTGCTGTCATTCGTGGGTTTTTGACAGTTGTTACGGGTCGTCAGAAGCCTGAAAGTCTACCGCTAACGTACCTTAACATACTATCGTATTATCGTATTACCCAACTGGGTTGTGGAGGTCAGAAAGTCGCTCCATATAATATACTAGTCTACAGCTCAACTGACCCTAAAATACTTGGGCAAAGACTAGGCAGATGGTGATGACGAGGTAACTTAACATCACGCCTTTCCCTGAAGGGTTATCCAGAGGTGTATCTTAAGTACAGAGACACCCACATTTCACTAGTTATTATCTACTAGGAATAGGTTCCTATAATCAAACCATAATTTCTCTTCGGTTTTCGCTCTTCTTCAACCCTTGGCCACCCATTGCTGAGTGTAGATATCTTCCAAATCTCTCCACTTTTGGCGGTTTTGTGTCATGGCTATCCAGTTTCTTCCGGCTACTTTAATGAGATCGTCTGTCCACCTAGTCGGTTGTCTTCCTATATTCCTCCGTCCGTGGTCTCCTCTCCAGCATTTTCTTCCCCCATCTTCCATCCAGTCTGCAGCATATATGGCCCGCCCACTTCCACTTTCTATTTGCTGTCACTTCTATGTCCGTGAGTTTCGTTCGTCTCCGTATTTCAGTATTTTTCAAACCAATTATTATGGTTTGAAAAATACCGAAATATGGGATAAATCGACGCTATTAAATAATATAATACTCTTGACCTCGTTCACGTCTACCGAAAAGCGATGGATGAAATGAGCCAATTTAAAATTGGTTCATAGTATACAGGTTATTACAAATTAAATCATTTCTTTTAAAACGACCAATGATACAAGATTATACTTTCGTTCTTCTTATAAATAAATGAAACTTCTAAGGTAATCTTCAAAGAAAATATTATCAAAGATGTTTGCATAACTTTATCTCGTTATTACCACAAAATCCAGCATCCAAGCACATTTCACTTCCACTGCACTACAGCACAATGAAAAAGTTTACGGAGATCAAAACAAACTTCTACACTGAAAGTATGAAAATTACTTTCAGGGATATGAAATTCAGTTAATTTTATTTTCATCTCGCTACATTGTTGCGGAAAAATAAATGGTGGAAGTTTGTAGAGTTTTTAGCTGATGAACTTTTTTTTAAAAATTCTTTTGCTGCAGTTCTTGTAAACAGAGATATTATTTTGTCCAAATAACATACCTGGTCTAGTTTACTATTGCTATGCAGCGTAGTTGTGCCCTCATTTGAATCCGGCCTTGGTGTACCAGTGTAGGATCCTACCTAAGAAGTGCTGATTCTCGTCTATCTCTGCGATAGCATCATCTTTCCAGCCTTTCCCCAACTATGCTAGGGTCAGTTTCCAGTCTAACCGGATGCCGCTGAATACCAGCATTTTACATGGAGCGACTGCCTATCTGACCTCCACAACCCAGTTACTGGGTAACAAGATACCCCAAGATACTGGTTGTTAGACTTTCGGGCTTGACACCTGTAACTACTGGCGAAATGCTTGCGATGTCTTGAATACCAGCATGTAGTTTCCAGCAGGATTTACAGGCAACATTTTAATGTGTGCTTTTTATTAACGTGGCTATTTTACAGTCGAAGTGGATGTCTATGTCACGGCATCAAAATAGCTGGGAAAAAAAATGTAAAATATAGGACATTTTTATTATTTCTATACACTTTATCGACGTCTGCGATAAAAGCGTGATGTTAGAAATCATAAAACCACACAGGGTGTCGGAACTCACAGTGAGTTTGACAAGGATTCAAATATTCAAGGATTTAATTCAAAGCTATTAATTTATTGATCCTCCAAGTTTCCTTATCATTCCAAATATTCATATCTTGGACTCCAAAGATTATTCAGCATATAAGTTAGCTGTTCCCTAAAGTTTGAATCTGCAAAACTTTGGTTATCCATCATTTACTTAGGTCTTTGCTTAGATAGCAAAACTACTCAATACTTTCAGTAAATGAAACTTTCACGGAAGACATAGGTTCAGTCAGGGGTAGTCAGAGGGATGTTGCAGGCAGACGTTGATGCCATCGTTGGCGCTATGGATGGAGATCCTGGAGCCCTCTCAGAGGGAATGCCTGAGTCAGAGACGACGTCCTCTAGTCTACGCGAACTCATTTCTTGAGCTAGCTTCCTTAGCATACTACGTGTGGTAATCTCGCTTTTATTGCTCATGGTTTAATTAAATACTTTATATTTGAACCTGAATCTAATTGACACTTTGCGTCAATTTCACGTGATAAATCAGACAACTTTTTTCCGACATTTTTCCTCAGGTTAGGTAGAGTGACGATCTTCACAGGGTGGCTGGTAGCAAGCTGGATGAGAGTTGCCGGGAATTGAGTTGAAATGCATGCAATTGACGAGGATAAATGTCCAGCTGTGGAATAAACTATAGGCCTGATGATAGTTCAATTTTGTAAAAAAAACATGGAATATCGACATAATTTAAGGAATATTTTGGAATTAAATTAATAGAGATAGAAGATAATTATTATAAACCCTGTTCTCAGATTATCCGTAGGTGTATGTAAATTTTAACCTCCTTCCAGTTTCTACGCTTTCCTGAAGCTGTTGATTAAATAATATTTAAAACGAAGATTCTATCGAGAATTCCTACGCACGCTCCTTATCAAATACACCTACGTTCTACCATGTGCCCTTTGGGAGGAAAATGTTGATATTTTAGATACTAAGTTAATGTCAAAATACACCCACGTCTTATCTTCTTATCTTGCACATAGATTATAGAAGTCGGTTATAAAGTCCTGCCGCTGTAGCCTGATGAGTAAAATAATATGCTGTTGAATTGCGAACGAAACTAACAACCAATTGTGTTATGTTAACATTCAGATTTCAGAAATTTTGGAAGTTCATGATCTTTTGGTTATGAAAATAGTAATTTAAAGCTAACTTCTTCTGAGTGTTTCGATGGCGAATATTATTTGAAGAGAAGTTACATTTTTGTTTGTCCCAGAACTTCACCAATTGCTGACGCAGACATCAAATCCTACTGTGTACAATTTATAGGGCATGCGCTGCATGAGACACCGCATATGCACTGAAGAGTGGGGCCATCCGAGAAACCCTACCTGTGGAGATTGTCTTGTTCGTAAATTTTTCCAAGACTGCTACCGAAAGTCTTCGACGTCGGGGATAGAGCGATGCGCCTCAAGTGGAGTTGGGCAGGACATCTAGTTAGACGAGGAGATGGCTGATAGAGTAAAGCTGTGACTGAATGGTGGCCAAGGTCAGGCCAAAGAAACCAGAGCCGTCCAAAAGCCTGTAGGGTTGATGATGTCGTCAAGGTTGCGGGAAAAACATGGATGAGAGACGCACGGAATCGAGAAGTGTGGCGCAAAAAGGGAGAGGCCTATAGGCTCTGGTGATAGGTGATAGGTGAGTCTAGGTGATTCCGGGCTGAGATGATGATACGGCAGTAAGCTTCGAGGTGAAAGGCTTCCTGATGACTCGATGGAAGAAACGAAACCGAACTTAATTCAGGGCATGATCACCTACATTATTATGTGTTTCATCACAAGTATTAAGTATTATACAACGTGTAACGGAAAGGGTAGGTATATACATACCAAGGGCACGGCTTCCTTGGATGATATCAAACGATATTGGAAGGGTTTTTAATCCTATCTCTACATGTTCGGAAGCTATGAGAATAAATAATACATTGATACCAGAAACAGAACTTTACAAATTGAAATAAACACATCACTCGGAAGAGATTTATTTTTATATTGGCAAGTAACGTGGAAAGTTATTGACCTACGTAGTGTGGTGACAGGTTTGTTATGATTTGAATTGAAGAAACATATGAAACCAGAAATTTGGTATCAATTCTTAGAGTATTTTATTTTGAGCTGAAACGATGTCTAATGATTCTATACCAGCTGTTATCTTTAGTGCTTAAGGATAGCAATAGGGTTTCTGTTACAACCTGTGTACCTACAACTTTAAAATGGGCAACTACTAACCTTCTGGCCGACTGAATCCTTTGACATTTCTAAAGTGCCTGTAAATGGTTTAAAAATAATACTAGCCTGTTATTGTCCGACTGTAAGGCCGCTTCTCAAACAGAAAAGGCACGAACATTAATCACCACACTTCCTCAAGACTATTCCAGAATTATATTATTTAAGGCCATGTTAACTTTAAATAGTGTCGTTATGAGTGATAATAGTTCTTATTGCAATCCGATACGGGTTAAAATCTGTTGTAATAAATTTGAATAATAAATGAGCAAGCTTATGTCGTAAAAATGCAAATAAATCTTATAAAATTAGATATTAACTATTTATTAATAAATTCATTAATCACTGAATGCATTTGAAATTTTATGGTATATTTTTATTAGACCTAGGGGTTCTAGATAATATGCTGAATTTGATGGTTACAGTTTGCGCCAAGACAAAAATTTACCCTGTATAATGCTTCTATGTTCGAAAATGTTTAAAGAATATTGTTAATCCATTGTTACGGATCAGCAGTATTCTTTAAAATGATTAGGATTATGATTGATAGAGTATTACGATATTAGGGTGTTGGTCTCACGATTTTTTAATAAATGGTTTTAATTAAAGTAAATGCTTTGATTTTCTGTTTCTAAAGAAAAGTTTTGTAAGCCGAAACTTTCCTGAAAGCGAAAGATGACGATTTTGAATCACTAATCATAAACGTCACTAGCAACTGGAAGCCGAGAGCTTAAATATAGTCTACTCATGAATTCTAACTTCCGAACTCATAACCTCAATTTCGGCTCAGATTGATTCCAAATATTATCACCGCTGTCAAGTGAACTATTTATTAATTACCATTATAATACTACTAGCTGACCCGTAGCCACTTCGTTGGGCGGTAAACATTTTTATATCACTCAATAGATTACGACACGGTCGTGGTTCCCTACCTATGTCGTCTTACCTCTATAAACATTCGTCCAAATTATATGCACGAAAAACGAAACCAACCAATCAACATGAGCTACCGATTTAATTAATTTTTTAATAAAAAAAAATACTTCTTGTGAATTCAATATAAAAGTTAGACATGTGCTGTCGCTGTCTTTTTTATAGGCATTATTTAGCTCTGCAACTTTTATCTAGCACTCAATCATAAATCTCTCATCGTTAAGGCAGCGTTCGTAAGAACCGTTTTCGTTCGACTGTTTTTTCTCCGACTTACTTAGCAAATTCGACTACCACGAAAAAATCTTTTCATTTTTCGGGTTAGTATATTATAGCCTATGACAGTCACAAATAACGTGGCGTTCTATTGGTAAAATATTAAAAAATATGGTTCAGTGGATGCAGAGATTACCCCCTACAACATCACAAACTACCTCTTTATAATATTATATAAAGAGACTGTGACTAGTGGCTCTATGGTAACAATTAAGCTACGCTTGTCGTAGTCGTGGATGGGTAACCAACCATCCATTATATAAATCGAAATCCTTCCATCTCCCGGAAAGCACGTTAAGCTACTGCTCTCAGCTATCATTCATATACCTTTTTCTGGCTAGTGTTAAAAATAATTATAATGATTGTAACTATATTATTAAATTCAGATCGAATATTTTGCACGCCGTAAGGCAAAATGTACCGGAAAAATTTACAAATATTCCAACTTATATGTATACCTACATTATCAGCAAGTAAACGATTTCTTTCTTTCTTTGACAGTCGTTACGAGTAGTCCAAAGCCCAAAAGTCTGACAATAAGTCTTACCACGTGTATCGTGTAATTCAGTAATTGGGTTGGGAAGTCGGATATGCAGTCACCCCATATAAAATTCTGGTATTCATTTATACCTGGATGCATCTGGGTAGACTGGAAACCAACCCAAAAATAATTGGGTAGGTACTAAAAGAAGGCTGGTCAGATAATATTATAGAGTAATTAATTTGCCTCAAAACAAACAGAAGGACGGGGCTGGCTCGGTTCTGATAAACGATTATCGTCTCAACTGACGCCATTTTGTTGGTCGCCAATTTTATTTCCTATTATTGAGTATTAATTGTTTGTTTTACTTTATACAATGACATGTTGAATATACACGTGAACTGGTGATTGCAAAAGTGATTGCTGAACGTGGTTGCATCCTGGGCTTGATGCCAAAGTTGGGCAGAGTATTATTGCTTATTGTACAGTTGTACACCATAAAAAAATAAAGTAGGTTCAAAAACTAAAACCCGACTACCGAAAATGTACGCTTTAAAAAGTATGTTTGCCACTTACCCTAACAAAACAATACATTCTAAATTTCTAACAGTAGTAGGTATGCGAGCTTTAAAGTAAATTGGCATACCACTTTTGGCTTTCAGATAAAAAAAAATCTTGTTTAAACTTTTTACAGCTTGGTTTTTCAGTTTTTTTTTTTATTTGGCTAATCATCAAATGACTTCTCTCGCTCTGGGTGGAGCAGGATGGCGTGTCAGACTTTTACAGACTAAAACCCACCCGTGTTCCCTCAGTTGCCTGTGCGCCAGGGGCCACGGTATCTCTTTTGAACAACCCGCACAGATTTTAATTTGGAAACTTACTTTGACTTTACCATCATCGCTGATAGAATGTTACTTTGTATAGTTCCTTCGGAAATGCATTTATACATTTCACCACTTATGAATGAGTTGCATTTTCTCTCATACCGGAGTCCCCTCCCAGTCGTCTAACCCCTGTGACTATTTATGCTGAGATGAATTCATCCTACATCCGTCTTGTGAGACTCGAGCACTGAAAGACTGCATTAATTTTACACTAGATATTCCCTCGAGCAACCGTAGCGATGTCAGAACTTGTGCAAAGTGCATCTGTAATGGCCTCAAACGGATGCTGTGGTGGCATTCGTATTAATTTGGATTAACTATTTAGTAGGTTTAAACAATCCCTCTGAGATTGATCTTGTTGAGATAATTTGCGCCACCCAAAAACTACTTTTGTGCCTTTTTCTTTCGCGTAGTAGTAATGTTTCGATTTTGAGGATAGACAGAGTCGATAAAGCAATCACAATTAGTCTCACATTAGTCTTTTTTAAGGTTAGAAACGCATGGTAAATTGCCCAGGTCACCGGTTCCAGAAGGACGTGGCACTGCGGTTTGGGTATTTATCTCTTAAGTATCGCTACGAACTACTTTTGGCCTCGTACAGGATTCTCTGTTTTTGTTACCCGATTGCGCCAGAAGGAGCATTATCTTTTTCGAGTGTATGTATGTATGTATATTTCTTTGGCACGCTCTGTAGCCTAAACGGCTTGGTCGATTTCAGCTTGAGAGGTGCCGTTAGATTCAGCTTAATTAAGAGAGTGACACTGAGTATATCAAAATTGACAAAAAAATGGCCGATTTTTAGCGCCATATTGTGTCAACATTTTTTTTTCTCTCAAAACCTATTGAGTGGGGTATCAAAATAAAGGGTTTCCGAAATAGGTCTCATTAACGTCAAAAATAATTATATTACCTAAAAACCGTGAAATAAAAAACTAAAAAGTGAACTTTAATTAAAAAACAAAAAAACAAGAAACTTGTTTTAAAAGGATGACTATTAGACTGAATAACATAAGCAATCTCATGCAGTCGTAGGCATCTTCTTAGATTTAACAATAAAGACACTTTATTGCCTCCGACTGCATGAAATTGCTTATAGTATTCAGCCTAATGGTATCCTTTTAAAATAAGTTTCTTGTTTTCATGTTTTTTAATTAAAGTTTCTCAGCAGTTTCTTAAAAAAATTATAGAGAACTACGAAAAATTATCATCAATTATCACACCGAGAAATTTTAATGGTTGTTTGCCCGCAGCGAAATGGGTTTGTCTTGGTAATACAATCGTTTTATAAACAAATAAAATATTAGAAACAAAAAATGCCAGATTAACCATTGTGAAAAATCACCACGTGCGAGGGTTTATTTTGCTTTGAACATTTATGCATCGCTGTTCCCTTTGTCGGCGGCGCGTGCGATTCGATTAGTACCTACAAGAAGTTACCTCTAGTGTTAATATTTTTTTAATTATTTTAAAACAAAAAAATCTTATTTTTTTTACTTTTACTCTATGCTTCGAAAGTAGGTACTCCTTATGGCAAGTTGTTCTGCCGCGGGGAAACAACCATTAAAATTTATCGGTGTAGGTATATTTATACCTACGCGACTAGACATTCTGTACCACAAAGGGCTCTGCACAAAGCTGCATTTGTACCGAGTTTTCCCTGAAGCGAATTGCGCCGTTTTCCGCTTCAATTTCAGCAGTATTTCCCAACGATTATATTAAAAGATTCCGTATGACATGGATATTCTTGTGTAGGAATTTAATATATCTGGAAGAAGACGTCCTTTTTGCGCAATGATCTTAAAATAAACGACAAACAACCGAATCGCGAAATTGTAGTTATCTTAGTTATCTTTTTTGATATTTCTAGGCATTTTAAAATAACTCGTGAGAGTTATCTTTTGCTTGACACTAGTAACTAATACTTATTAGTCAATTAACAAAATAATTGCTGCATGAATGTATTAATCGTCAACAGCCTGTCTTTTTCCTATGCTGGGCATAAGTCTCTCTTTGCTTGTGTCAATATTCAAGCTCCAGTGCCCATTTCTTATCTAAAATTATATTGGCAACAATCATTCCGATAACTTATATTCGGAAAACTCTTTTATTTTCCACAACCATCAATTTCAGGGTTGCCAATTAAGAACTTCCAGATAAAAAAAAAATCTGTTACGCAAAATACAAGTCGGTTAAAAAACGCGTTCATTATCCGGAATAAATCCGAATCTCACCGAAAGCTCCCGAAGGTGAAAGTTGTTAAACCGATTACATAGAAGACGTAACGAAGCGTGTTCAGTCAATCAGCTCACTTTACCCTCTGAAATAATGACGTCAGTGATGTGGAAGCTTCTAGACTTTTCTTTGAGTTTAGGAGGATAACGGTAATGAGATAGTTATGGTCCAATTAATTTAGTTGTCATCGCCTCATTAGAGTTATTTTAACTAGCGTAGGGTCTTCCAGTCTAAGGGCAATTGGCTTGTGTTCATAAGCCTCTTTCGAGAACAAATATTTGTCAAGCCTGCTTGACCCTAAAGGAAACCTTATAAGATCGGGTTACTGGGCTGTATAGACATCATAAAGTAGTACCATATTTTCTGCGTCTTCGACTCGTTGTGACTACTATCCGATACAGGAGTCTACTTTCTAAGTCCGTCATCGAAGATACGGGGCCGTCCGAAAGTAGTTGATCCTTCAAAACAAATGTAAAATTTTATGACAGGAAAAATGTATCGTGTCGTTTCTTGGGAAAACTGTCAAATCGTGTTGTCATTCATTCTTATGTCAGGCACCGAGCTAATCTCATGGCCACTAGTGATACGAAATAAGAAACACCTGTAGCGGCACTACAGAAAAATACTTCGCAACAAATATCTAAAAACACAAAAAGAAAAGTGGCGCCATCTACGATGCCACAGGCGAACTACGTAAGACTCACGTCACACAAATCCTGCATCGCGCAATCAGAGTTTACCGCGCGACTCGCATAGGTACAACATCCCGACATCAACCGTCGGGCAGTAGCCCACCAGACACAACACACGTCTGGTCGGATGATCCTCCCTTTTCCTATAGAGAATGAGTGAGCTTTACACCCTGTTTTTCATACCTTTATACACCCATAACTTCGGGTGAAATTACGGATTTCGTGCTTATAAAGTAGGCCCCAAGAATATTATAATCTCACTTTCTTCTTCTTCTTCTTCTTCTTCAACCCTTGGCCACCCAATGCTGAGTGTAGGTCTCTTCCAAATCTCTCCACTTTTGGCGGTTTTGTGTCGTGTTCCAAATCTCACTTTACAGTTGCACAAAAATCAACTACGCATGTATTTATGCATCTATTATTTAGGATATTTTTATATCTATGTATCTATTTTAGTATATTGTATACGTATTATTTGCACCAACAACATCCCCATTTTATGTCCAGGCTAATCACTGCCCATTCCACGGTTGCCTGGAGGTGATCGAGGAAAGCGAAAAGGCCGTGTATAATAGTGTATTTTTTTTTTGTAATCTAATTTTGTGATGTATACAATAAAGAATATATAAATAAATAAATAATGACGCAGTGTTTTAAATGCAACAATAAAATCCTTAAACTACAACCAAAAATAATCTTCTCTCAATTCCCTTCGCTCAATAGTCACCATTTCTAATAAACCCAACACAGTTACATAACAACACGGTCCACTTCCATCAACTCTATAGAGTCCACTGTTTTTCTTTCATTCCGATCGAAACATCAAGGGACCCTTAGAAAAACGGTCAACCAGAAATAGCCTGTAATGACCCTTCACAGCCTATTAGCCTCACCGTTACTTTTACTGGTTATTCGGGTAAGTAATGATATTATATACCGTATATACAAGAGGTTTTCAGTAAAGGAACGGAGAGAAACTAGTGGAGTGGAAGTTTTGTATTGGTAACTTTATTTGTTGACTTTACTTGTTTTGAACTATTTCTTGAAGATGTAATTCTATTCGACTGCTCGGTGACCTATCAGTCGCAAGCGCTGCTGCTGAGCATGACACCCTAGGTTTGACTCCCGGGTCGAGTAAAGTGTTGTTGGATGTTTCCATCAGATTTTTTTTTGTGGTAGCCCGGAGTCAGATTTATGTCCGGTTGATGGCAATAAGTTCACCCCTTATTACATGGGATTTATTACGATATTATTAGACAACGTACTATAGGTACAGTATAATCTGTCTATAATGTCCTCACTGCTGGGGCACAGGCTTCCTCTCTGTGAGAGGGAACGGGCTGTATATGTTACCGGCCAAACCCGATTTCAGGCCAAACTAGTTTGTCCTAGGCCAAACTGGTTTATTAAGCCAGGTCACGCTGATTAAATGGGTTAGGTTAGGTTAGGTTACAACTAAAAGCGCGCGAGCCGAGCGAGCGAAGCGAGCGGCGCCGCGGCAGCGGCCGGCGAGCGTTACTTCCAAAGGCTGTTAACGAAACGGCTAATTAAGCTAGTTGGCTGCGACATATCACGCGTAGGATAAGTCTGTTTGGCCTAGGACAAACTAGTTTGGCCTGAAATTGGGTTTGGCCGGTATCATATACACCACGCGGACCCAATGCGGTTTGTAGATACTATAGGTCCCTACACTTCTGCCTAACCCTTCAGGGTATTTAGGCGTTATGTTATGTGTGTTAAACGTTCTTCTCATTAATTTGTACATTCGTTACTTACCTATATTTCCGCAATCTATTATTTAAAATGCTCTTTAAATACACTTAAAATATAAACGTATTTCGTGCTATCACGTATTCTAATAGCGTGGAAGTTTGGGTTTTAGTAATTTCTGTACTATACTATACTATATCTATAAGTTTTTTTTTCTTTATATGTTAATACGAGGCTTTTAACAAATGAGAGACACGCGTCTATTCTAAATGTGTTTATATTACATTCTCAATGTAATTCTATTACATCTAATTTAGTTAAAAGCATTGCCAGCCCGTAATCAGTAGAGATGTGTTCCAGCTGATTGAACGAATATTTTTGTTAAATAAAATACGAGTACCTATGTCGGCCCTGGGGGCTTTAAGGAGTTCGTGTAATGTATCGAGAGAGGTTGCTATGCGAGTTTCTACTTGTTTAATTTGCTGTGCTTGTGGCGTGTTGTTTACAAGAAGAGTTTATGAAAATATTAGCTGCTGCCCGCCGTACTTCGCCTGCGTGTATTTTGCACTATTTTCCTGGTCCCAGGTTCCATTTTTGGTTATTCTCATGACGATCGGTTTTGTAAAAAAAAAAATTATAGTTTGCCCTCCAAAAGTGACCTCAAAATAAAATGCATTTATTTACGTTACACTTCCACGTCCGTGTTTGGGTCACATAGAAATTCATACGTATACCATAATTACTTTCCAGATGGAAAAACACAGGAGTGATCTAAAATGGTTACGATTTTTCAGTAGGATGTACTGAACTCTAAAAAAAAAGCGTATTATAAAAGATACAAAAACGTGTTCACTATACCGATTCCATACAGTTACTAAACCAATTACATAATGTAGAAGAGAGGGATTTATTGTGTCGATTTTCGCCGTACGGCTGTTCGCTCACCAAATCACCTCACTAATCGAATTGCCAACCCATTTACACAGGTCGATAAAAATCGCAGGTGAAGCGCACTAGTTAATTTTCCATCAAAATATCGACCTTCATGCGGCGGACGTTTTCAGCATGAGCATTTTCACGGTCGATTTTAGTCACCCACCGCATGCCATCTGTAGTAGCACGACAAAAGTCGAAACCTACTTTACTTTGGAACTTGCGATTGTAGTCATCTGCCGTCTAGTTATTTAGAAGCCACATGTGTTGTGATTTTCATGTAATAAGTAATATAAGTTAAGATACATTTATTTGCTCAAACATGTACACACATACAGTAATAAAAATGTGCATACTGGATATCACACAGAAAAAATACTGATTCAGACATGTTTGCCACATTCATTATATGGCGTGCAAATATGAATAGTTGTGATTGTTTATCGTTAATTTAAAGTCAATACTACTAACTTATAATGAATTCAGCAAACAATAATAAATTGAAAATGTGAACAGTAAATAAATGAATCCTAAAAATATTATAAGTGTAAAAGATTGTGTTTGTAACTCAATCACGCAAAAACGGCCTAATGGATTTAGATGAAAGGACAATGGGCAAGCTACTAAAGACTCCGTCACCAATTTAGTTTTTGATCCGACTGACTTCATTTTTGTCTCATGTTTTCCGTTACGGGCTACATACTGACACACCGGTGGTTTCGAGTCTTAAATAAATGGGGTTTCCTGAAAAAAGTCATGTTTCAGTCACAATCACCTGCACCATTGGGGCACCTGCCAGTTTCTATCAACACATACGGGGTGTACAAGCTCGAATATGTTAATTAATTGAAAATAAAATACGATATGAAGTACCATTAGCAAAAACAATTACGATTTCCACTTATTTTTTAATAATCAAACATATTTTGTACCACAGTATTGTACACATGGCTACACATCAAGCTATACATTTCCAGTATAAGCTGATCTCGCATTGTATAGGATTTCCGTAAAGTGTGAGATCAGCGATGTGTAGCCATGTGTACCATTAGATTTTCTTATTTTCCCTGATAACCCCATACTTTGACGGTCGTTGCCATAGTAGAATTATCAGTAAGCTAAGACCTTTTAAATGTGATACGTCTCAAGTCTGTTGACTAAGTTTCTATATTGGGGACGCTAGAGCCCATCATCCTTTGGCACACTGATTAACACAGGTTACTTTTTATCCCAGTAAGTAGTACGTTCCCATGTGAAAACCTTAAGTTTTTCGGCCCGCTTCTCTGTTGCGAAGATCGAATATGCAAGACTGCGTTTTGCTCGGATTTGGTTTGAGTGAGTTAGCAAGGTAATATGACGTTAAGTCACCAAGAGTGTCTGACAAGTGGACCTCGGCGTCTTTAAAGGTGGTGGCTTGGGAGGTGAGGACAAGAATGTTTATGGGTATGGGTGTGGGAAAACAAATATACTCCGGACTCAGGTTCACAGAAGTAAAGAAAACCTGCTCAGGTCCAGCAGCAGGAAACCTGAGTCTAAGTCTATCTGCGAATCGCCAGATTCACAGATGAATCCGCCCTGGAGGTAAATGTGGTGCTGTCCCATAAAAAATGGGGCACCTAATATCTTGTCCATAGTGCTATAGGAGTTGAAGGACGCTGCTGAAAGTGCCAAGCTCGTAGCCATATTCTGCGCTGACTGTATTTAGATTGCTATCGACGTGCTAAGTAGAAAAAGAAGCGCAACTCACAAAAAAAAAATCTTTTACTTTTTCAGTATTTAATTTTATAAATTTAAAAATCCAGATATGAGTTCTATGACAATGACTGTTGTATAGGTATTGTATCTGTGTTACAAATTGCTTTAAAAATCTTTAAATTGTAATCTGTGGAGAACGTACCTACCTAGTGGTAATTTATGTATATCTCTTATTGTGCTACTGTTTGTTTTAAATTGTAATCTGTGGAGAACGTAGTGGGTAGCATAATTGTTAAAATGTAATATTTAAGATAATTTATGTATGTCTCTTAATGTGCTACTGTTTAATTTTTCTTAAATAAATAAATTCTATTGTTACTAAAGTTCGTTCACCTAAAACAACTAGCTGTGTTCTAATGAGTAGGTACTTTATAGTAGGTACAATTATATAATCAATTAAGTGGTTTACAGAAACTTATTGCAACTCGTGAAATAATAATATAGATGCTTTAGAAGAATAATAAAATATACTCGTATGATGTAACTTAATGTAATTTATTTTAATTAGTTTCTAATACATAGAATAATTTTAGAAGGGCGCTTAAATTTGTCATTGGTTTTGGTTTTCTTCAATTACAAATAAAATATATATCACGATAGTGTCATATTATATGAACGTCTTGTTTGTTTGTAAAATTTTACCGGTGATGTTCTATGTTATGAGGGGCGAGCCGAGCAGGGGATTGTGGCTAGTAATAACAGCCCCGTGAGTCGATCGATAAGGTTAACGTTGGCCTCGTTGGTACTGCAGACTGATGCGGCTACTGCTACTGAGAAATATTTTCATCTCTTTTCATGAAACCCTTTATACATAGTCAGAGTTTATTAATAACGCTATCTTTTATTTAAAAATACAAGTTTTAATCATCAAAATATGTCCAGATGAATGACCAACCCAAAACAATCGTAAAACTAATCTAGGGAAAATTACAGTAAACTTATCATACAGAATGATGAAATATTATGCAAATACCCCCCTAATAGTCAATTAAGTTTATTAATCTATTTATTTATCAAAAGTTAACGAGTTTGGTGAGAGAACAGGTTTTTAAATCTAATTACTTGTTAAGATAGACGTAAACAATCTCATTTTTACACGCTTTATATTAGCTTCACTTGTATGTTTGAATGTAACCGACTCCTTTGAGCGCGATTTTGACCCACTTTAAACGGTCAGATTTCATTGAAACTTTGTAAACTTGTCGACGGCCGATGACAATTCAATAATTTTAAAAAAAATTGAGAAAAAAAAACACGTTTTTGTAGTTAGCAGAACTAAAAAATAGAAAATAAATAATAGTTTATAAAACTAAAAAACCCGCTTTAAAAACCAAACTAACACAAGAGAAAATAATTTAATTCAATTAAAAAGCGTGGGGTGCTTGACATTAATTGATTATAAAAATACCTCAAAAAGCACCCCACGCTTTTTATTTGAATTAAATTATTTTCTCCTTTTTTGGTTTGGTTTTTAAAGCGTGTTTTTTAGTTTTTTAAACTATTATTTATTATGGACTAATCGCAGTAAATAACATGACATCATGCCTGTAGGGTTACACAGAGTTGTATCTATAGTATAACTACCCCGCGGTCCAAGCGTGACTGCTGAGCGTGGGATCCTATGTTCAATTCCCAGGTCGGCCAAAGCGATATTGGGTCATTCCATTAAGGAATTCTTGGTAACAGGCCGAAGTTTTTAGTTGGCGTTGTGACACCCCCAGGACCAACGGAGGCACGGGGTTTGCCTCCGTTGGTCCTACGCCTAATTTCAATCTGGTCGCGTCAGATTACCGTCCCATTGGACTATGAGAATGAGGGAAGATATAAAGTGCACCTGTGTTTGAGCACACACGTGCACTATTATTACTATATTATAATATGTCCCGCGCCGAGGGCTATAGTCATGGGCGTAGCCAGCCATGGGCTCAGGGTGGGGCAGCAGTCTAAAATAATGTTTGTTTTTGTTTTTTTTTTTTTGTTTTTTAAACTAACAAACAAACAAGCAGACTATACCTGCGGTCTTACCGAACTTTCTCACGGATATTATGTATTGTAGTTAGTAGGTACTTAGATAATTGATTTTTTTAGGTTTGGTTATGTACCTTACAGGTCAGAGCCAGGGTGGGGCGCTTGCCCCACCCTGCCCCACCGTGGCTACGCCCATGGCTATAGTCTCTGTTGAGGTTGGCCGCCATGGCCGAAATACGGTCTGGAGAACTACAAAGTTCACCTACATTTCGCCAGTTATTCTTCAGACTCCGGACTGCGCCTGCCTGGGCCAGCCTGATGGGAAACCGCAATAACACTGCCCTACCGTGGGAACTGAGACTAAGGAGAACATTTTTATATTTCGTTTGTAGTAAAAGAGGCGATATTTAATAGAATTTGCACTATCCGGCCTTTATTAAAACTGTGAAACTCAAAACTAACTGTAAAGTCGATCTTCTACTGCTTCATAAGATGTATGTGGAGATATTTGCGGTACTAGCTGCAGGAATCATTTATTTTGGCATGTACGGCCATGAGTCGCAAGATATCCTCATTCAAAGCGAAGTTAAGTACACTTGTTGTTGAGGTGATAACAGAAACTAAAGATTCTCTTTCATATTTTCGTCAATATCAAAGAGTATCTAATCTTTGAATGTCTATCTAGAAGTATTTTAATGAGAACTGTATTGAAGAAAAAGTTTGGTCAGAAAAACGAATCAGGCACGAGATTTCGCAATAAAAATACTTACATCGATATTTCCATGTTATTAAGTCTTAACGAAAAACACGTGAGATGATTTTAAAAAATTAATTCCTAATCTAAAGCTATTTTGAGAGGAGCAAAAAAAATCGGTATTCGTTTGGGTATAATCTTCGTTATAATTTATATAATACTCTTTTTTAATTTACCCGTCCAACCAAGGTTATAATTGAAATGGAAACTAATTTGCTTACTCACCTAAACTTTTTCAAATTAATTGTATCCTATCTATAGTGTATAAAAAGAAGAACATGTGCTCAAACATGTGACGCGAAATCGTGCTTAGCCTTGTAGTGAAGATTTTTTGCTGTTTTCAAAACTCATTCACGTTGCTATTAGATATCTAATATACATAGGTACATAAACAACATACTGACTGGTGAGAAGTGGTGTGCAGTCCATAAAGACAGAAAGACTGTGCCTACCCTACCTAAATCACATAAATATTTGAAACTAATATTATTTTATCAATAAAATAAAAACTTTAGTCATAAATCAGCTCCACCTGTCGAGCGTCGGTCGTATGATTATTACCATCGATACAATACCTGTTGGTTCGCACAATTTGATGCAACGAATTGCAATGCACTAGCGCCGCTGAGTGCCTCGGGAGAGACAGGAACTATTCGCGTCTTAATGTTTATATGTGTGCTCTCGTGGTTATGCGGATTAAGTATGTGTGCGCTCCTATACATACGTGGCACACAATGTAACTAATAACGTACACAACCGTACAGGGTAGTCACTGGCTTTTTACACTTTCTTACAACACGATGAATTACGAAACTTACCGAAGATTTCCGAACCATGTTGGTTATGCGACTTTTTGTCATATTACGTATTTTTATATCCCGACGCCATAGTTTGTTTTGGTTGTGAGCTATGATAGCATGTATTTAAGTTTTTAACGTTGATAATAGTGTAAAAAATTAATAATATTCACTGTGAAAGTTGTTCAGGTGGTGTAGATAGAGAAAAGAAAAAATGATGCCTTTTCAAAACTATCTTTCGGTGAAAAAAAACGACTGATGGTGAAAAGTAGTTGTAGGTACACCGGATTTGCAAACGTCCTGCTGGTTCCGGCCGGAACCAAAAGTAAAACCACCTTCAAGCCCCGGTGGTTCCTATCGGAACCACCCAGCATGCACCAGCATGCAGGCGGTTTTTATCTTTATTCTTAATATAAATAAGGTTTTATGTCGTCTGCGATAATTTAACAATGTTGTCAGTTAAATATTCTCGTCGACTAAATGATTCAAAGACAAAAAAAATGTCTGTGAACAGAAAAATAAAAAAGTCAAACTTGACGTTTCGAACGCGCTTGGCAACATGGCGTTTCCGTGTTATGCTCTCTAGTTTTATCGTGTTTTTTCTTATTTTTAGTGCGGTTTCGACATTCAAGTGGATTAATATTCATTTAAAGTAGTTATTACATCGTTGAAGGTAGTTATTTGCATAAAATAGCGTCATAAAAACTTTATTTTCGACAAAACGTGGTACGTAAACAAACCGTTCGTGGAAGTGTTCCTTGTGTTGTGAAATGTGATTGTTTTAGTGTTTTACAGTGCAAAAAGTGGTATCCAGATGGAAATAATGGTAAGTTATTAGTTGTAACAACTATATTATTAAAAAAAACTAGCCTTTTTAACCATTTAACCTAAAAATTGTTTTATAAATCCTTTGAATGTTCGAGTGCACAAATGGCCGCTGACCTCCGCGCGACATGAATTTTGAGTTTCAAGATAATGAAAATGTTACGTAGGATTCCCATAAAATAACTGCTGATCGATTCTAAGTCTATTCAATAAGTAAACTCCAAAATTTAGAGAAAATTGAGATGGTACTTTTATGAGTTAGCGACATAATACAGTAACATAAACACTTTCGGCCATTGTTTCTTATCTCCATTGTTTATAATTAAAATTCTACGTAAGACGAGAACTAATTAGCCTTAACACATGGTTTGTTTAGATAAGAAACCATAAAACAAAACTTTAAGTACCAAGAAGCAACAAAAACTCGAGCCGACCTTTTTTTCTGAAGTGCGTCGCAAAAAATTCTTTTGTCTAAACGCCGCGGGCCTAGCCGGACTTTGTTTACATAAATCTTCGTATTTGAAGTAGTTTACCGGTTAATATAAACAAAAGGTAAAGTGAAAAGTCAATCCTAAATTCAATACAAAACAATAATATGATTCATTTAATTGCCTCACAGGTTGTATGCTGTGTAGGTACAGCAATTAGTTATTCTGTTTTTGTTTAGCCTTTTCTTTGAATTTCCGAATATCCTGTCTAAAAACTCTGTGCACGCTACTGCTGGTGAGTACTACATATGACTCGAATGGATCCAGTGGACATAGACTTAAGTTGTTTTCCATTGCACAAATGGTAAACAATTACAATACCGCCGTATATAGTTCGCAACTTACTGGAATACTCCCTTCCTCCAAACACGTTTGCTGTTGCAAAAAAAGGCAAGCAAGAGGTGGGAGCTCTGTTTCTCTTCAGTGTTTATTCAAGCCGGCTAAAAAGGCAAGAAAGTGGATGGAGCTCTGTTCCTCTTCAGTGTTCACTCAAGCCGGCCATTAAAAGCAAGCCAGAGGTAAGGAAAAAACAAGGCTACGTGCTGCCCTGCGGGTTTAATGTATTTTTCCAGGTTTGGCTTCACACCCCAGACCTGTTTTGGCAATGTAAACTCTACCGGCACAGACCCAGAGTTCAGGAGCGCACAAGCCACGTCAATTCCACGGGATCAACGTACGATATGCCCCCACATTATTTTTTTATCTTGTTCATATTTCGATACCCATCGCGACTGCAGAGTTTAGCTTGCCGATTGAAAATACATTGACCAGTGTAGAGTTTCTTGTCCGTTATTTTCCATAGGAACGTATTTACCCAATGCAAAGCGTAGTACGCTTTGTATTGAGCAACTAGCTTCATCTTTCTGACTTACCAAGTACTTGAAAATTCAAAAGTAGGTACTTTTGAATTTTCAAATACTTGTTATGTTGTTTAATTAATTGAAATAAAAACTTTACAAGTTCTAGACATCTAAATTCATTCAGCCGTAAAAAGCCTTGAAAAGTTAACAGACAGAAAGAGCATTTATAATAAAAGTTATTTTAAAACTTTTATTCCAAAAAAACACTACAATCAGAAAAATAATTTTAATTTCGGAAGTCGGTTTTTTTGAAAATGTATTTAATTTTTTTGTCACTGCCTTTCGAAATTAATATTTTTGTTTGTAGTGTTTTTTCGGATGTCGGTTGTATTTTTCTGGAAAAAGTTTTTATTTTTCACTTTTTAGATATAGTACGAGTACCTATTCGAAATTTCATCATCCTTGGGGTCAAAACCATGCATATTTATGCAATAGCAGCAATCGCGGTTGATTTGCTGTCATTTTTTAATGAGTTCCGTTGTGTCCCCGAAACGCATCATCAGATCTGTATGAAAAAATGGGACCATTTCGGAACAAACTCCTTTCGAACAAAAACAGAATTTTGCAAATCGGTCTACGGAGTTATGCCTGAACATACAAAAAATAAATAATAAAAACATGTCGAATTGATAACCTCCTCCTTTTTGAAGTCAGTTGAAAAGACAATTGGACAGTTATTTTAAAAGAGATTAGTAAAAATATTTTTTTATTTTGTAGCCTCATAGTGCCATCTACACATCTTGCGTGGTACTAAGTTTCATTCATACCGCGCTAAACGTAGTACAATGTAATACGCGATGGTAGTACTGCCATCTATGGTCTGTAGGTAACAACTATTACATAGGTAAGTTCTCTATTTTTATAATAGATGGCAGTTTAGGGAAAAGCTGTTGAGAGATCAATTCGTCCATGAAAGATTCATGCCCTTAAAATTATTCCCAGATAAAACTTGAGACATTGATCAACGTGTGAAACAGTAATAGAAAGTATTACATAATATTACGCCTGTTTAGTCCTCGAAGGGTTGGGCAGAGGCCTAGCACTAACCCACGTCCAAACCAAAAGCGATCGCCGCGTGAATACGCGATCGTCATGTTTTTAGGTTACTTTTTGTTCAGAAAAACCCCCTCTGCTGGTGCGACCACGAGTTCCGGATCACCATACCAAAAGTGACGTTGTGAACGCGACCACTGTTTTTTTTAGGACGCGGTCTGTACGTGCACCTACAAATTTTTGAAAACTTCTTTTTACGTCTTATTTTACCTATTTAGCAAAAAAAAAAAAAAACCTAGTGGTGAGTTTGTATAAGTAAGACTAGTAGTTAACCGACTCAAAAAAGCGAGCTAGGTATTTGCATGACGTCAGTAGGTCGTCTTAGGTAATCGTGCGTGTAAAGCGTTGCTGCGTGGCTGACCATTATAAATAATCACACTATATTCAACATTGAAAGAAAGAAAAAATAAGTTGAAAAACAAACGTGAAACTATGAAACTATAATAAAATAAAGTTCATTATTATACAGTGAAACTTAGAAATTGAGTATCCTGCCCTTTGACACATATTGTGACATTTTTATTGAAGCGTGCAAACCTTTTTTAATGAGTAGAATTTTATGAAATTCTGTTCAATATAATAATATTTACGGTCACCAAAAGAAATTTCTATTTCTTTTGGTGACCATGGTTCTCCATGGTCGTCGAAAATGGTTGAAATTTAATTTGACAAAATAATACGTTTTTTTGGCTATTATTTTAATTAAATTAAATTCGAAAATATCCATCGGTTTCTGACTAAATTCAACTATATCTAATGACCCTGGTTACTTATCTCTTTTGGTGACCGTAAATTTTGTATTTACGGTCACCAAAAGAGATAAGTAGAGATGAGTACAACTAGGTACTTACACGTACGTGCAGGTAGACCTAAAAAGTTTTGGTCACTGAGGACCTATTTAAATTTCCGTATAATGCATGCAGCTAAATGAGGGTCATGCCAGTTACTTACACTGAAGGACAAACACTTCATAAAGTTAGGTTGCCGGGATATTAACTTCGACATTATTCATATAAATTATAATTACCTATAACATCTGCAGGCTTAGCACGAGCATCGCTTTGGGGACGCAAGAGTTGACAAAAAGACGTTCCGTGTAGACAGTAGAAAGTTTTCTGTCACTGTCACAACTGTCAGTTGTCATTGTGATTTTGACAGTTTACTACTACTAGCTGTAATACTGGAGACAATATACGTTATTCTATTAATACTATTCTATTATATCGGATATTTTGATACCTATTTATTATAATACATATTTATACGAACCCTGTGTAAAACACTTTACTTATATAGTTTTCCTTTGATAAGTTACGCATGCTAGAGAGCCCATCAATCACAAAAGCATGAACTAGGGTGAAGTAAGTTTAAATTAACCCGTTCCCTGCACTATATAAATAGGTAATGTGTACTGGAGCGGCAATCGAACACGTGACCCGAGTGATCCGCGGTCGACTGTGATAAATTGACACGAAACCTTTGTGGGTAACAACCCACAACAACAGTTCAGGCATTACTTTGAGGCTAGATCAACTCCACCAAATAGACAAATACAGAAGGTCGCCTCCATTTTATGAGCGAAAACGCACGCACTCATAGATATGCTTCACGTACAGTGTGTGCAAGCGCACTCGCGTCTGGACTTCGACCGAGATTGCCGTACGTACGTGTCTTTGTGCACCTGTTTTTGCTAGTTGTATTGAGTCGATCTTCTGTAGGTATTCTGTTTGTCGGTTGTAGTTCTCGTGTTACTTATAAACTTAAAATATATGTGATATGATAACCCGCGAAATTAAATTTACTTATGTTTTTTGCAATTTGTAGCAAGAACAATTTATTTAAAAAACAATGGAAATTCATCTTCTAAAGTCGCGTCGCGTACAGGACGTCATTGCGTAACACACTAAAGAAAGAATGGCTTTCATTTTGACACTTTTAAACAATATTAATTGCCTTATTAACGTTGGTAAGCAGGACATTATTTAGAACATAATGAAGTAATGGATAAGCAATAATTTCAGAATTATTCAGATTCTGATTAATAATAGTAATAAGTGGTGGTAGTTCAGAGGGCTAATTGCGTAATACACTATAGTAGGAATCGCTTTCATTTTGAGAGTTCCACAACATTAATGGTGTTGTTTACGTTACTACGCAAGCAATTTTTTTTCGACATTTTATAGAAAATTGACTAATATTTTCTTACGCAATTAGGGTGCAGATGAGTGTTACAATATTTATCACGAAAAAGTTAAAATCAATGGGACTAAATGAATTTACAGGGTTGTACACACAGCTACACATCATGCTATACATTTCCAGTTTATGCTGATCTCGCACTGTACGGAAATTCTATACAATGCGAGATCAGCTTATACCGGAAATGTATAGCTTGATGTGTAGCCGTGTGTATTCATGATTTTAATTATTAATATTCTGTAAATACATACGTGTCACTGTAACGAATTATATTTTAATCAACATGCAACCTTACGCTGTCCTGCAAATTGCAAAAAAACAGAATATTATTTGAATTTTACGGGGTACCCTTTTTTTGGGAAATCATCAAATAACTTCTCCCGCTCTGGATGGAGCAGGAGGGCCTGTCAGACTTTTACTGACTAAAACCCACCAGTGTTCCCTCAGTTGCTTATGTGCCAAGGGCCATAAAGCTTTACTTGATACAGTAACTAGTATTGGTTTATTTCAAGCTGGAATCAGATTAATCTATCGTTTCTGTAGATAGATAAAGTACTCCAAATTGGTGCAAGTTTTCTTTTTTTGCAATCTCAGCTAGGTACACACGGCTACACATCAAGCTATACATTTCCAGTTTACGCTGATCTCGCACTGTACAGCAGTCTTATACAATCCGCGATTAGCTTCAACTGGAAATGTATAGCTTGATGTCTAGCCGTGTGTACCTCCATTTTCGTTAATATTGTTTTTCTTACCATTTATTATTATTACAGTGATAATCAGCCTATTATGTTCCCACTGCTGGGACACAGGCCCCCTCTCTGTGAGAGGGAGTATGGGCCGTAATCTACCAAGCGGGAACTGGAAAACTGGATTAGCTTTGTGGAGCTACACTAGACTGCCTTGTTTCAGTTCAGACTATTGAAGTACCTAGTCGAAAAAGGTAATGTTGTCTGATTCCGTCAGGTAAGTACCTACATCATCAGCTGCCGAGATTTTTCCCAAGTATATTGGGGTTGGTGTCCAGTATAAGCGCATGCAGCTGACTACTGTATAGGTATGTTTAATATATATTAATGATATGGTAATTATTAAAAAATATTACAATAATAATAAATAATATAACAAAAATACTAATGAACTGTAATAACAAAAATAATAAATTAAATTAAATAATATAGCGAATAATAATAATATTAGGTCTTTACCTATGAAATTGCCGTTTTGCAGTACTGGCCATTTCAAATCAAAATAATTTTTGTTTGGGTAAGAATTCTAATTTCAAATTAATTTTATTTTAAAAACATGGATTTTTTTTTCCAAAAGTAGTCATTTGTTTATTGATTAGTGTTACATTTTCATCGCATTTCAATCTTTTTCGTCATCATGGATACGTTAAAAATTCGAGTAATTATGGAATATGAGTACCGTCGTGGCAGCAACGCGGCACAAGCGGCACGCAACATCAACGACGTTTACGGAGCTAACACTACAAACCAACGCACCACCTGTTATTGGTTTGCTCGCTTCCGTTCTGGAAATTTCGACCTGAAAAATGAACCTCGCGGTCGTCCGAAGACTTTGGTCGACAATGACGAATTAAAGGCGATTGTGGAAGCTGATGATACACAATCTACGGCTGAATTAGCAGCAGCTTTCGACGTTAGCGTCAAAACAATATTGGTCCATTTGCGTCAAATTGGCAAGGTAAAAAAGCTTGACAAATGGGTGCCCCACGAACTCAATGATCGTCAGCGCGAAGTACGCGTCGAGACGTGCCTTGCACTGCTCAACAGACACACAAATGAAGGAATTTTGAACCGCATTGTTACCTGCGATGAAAAATGGATTCTGTTTGATAACCGCAAGCGCTCAGCAAGTTGGTTGGATCCTGGTTCAGCACCTAAACAATGCCCTAAACGAAAACTTACCCCTAGAAAAGTGATGGTCACTGTTTGGTGGTCTAGCGCCGGTGTGATTCATCACAGCTTCTTACCAAACGGGGTGAGCATTACTGCAGATGTGTACTGTGAAGAACTGAACACAATGATGGAGAAGCTGGCACATCTCCAACCAGCATTGGTCAATCGCTCGTCTCCGCTGCTCCTGCACGACAACGCGCGACCTCATACTGCACAACAGACGGTCTCCAAGTTGCAAGAACTGGGGTTGGAAGCTCTCCGTCATCCGCCCTACTCACCAGACCTTGCGCCTACAGACTACTACTTTTTCCAGAATTTGGATAACTTCTTGGCGGGAAAAAAATTCAATACCCGAGAGGCAGTACAAAATGCCTTTGAAGAATTTGTTGCCTCCCGTCCAGCTGATTTCTTTTAGAAGGGCATCAATAAACTGCCACTGCGATGGCAAAGATGCATTGATTGCATGGGTGATTACTTCGATTAATACAAATAAAAAATACATGAAAAAAATTCGTTTAAATTTTTTCATACAAAACGGCAATTTCATAGGTAAAGACCTATTATATGAAATTAAATAATATAGCAGAAACAATTCTTATTTTTATTCTCCTAAAACAGGGCTTCCTCTCTCCTACCCATTTGCTGTGCCCTACAGGGCCCATAATGATCTGAATTATATAGTTAATTACCACCTAAGTACACATTATGGTAAAGCAATAAAGATATTGAGTATTGAGTACCAGTATTTTACATAAAGCTAATGCCTATCTGACCTCACAAACTTGGCCTTGCCTTCACAAACGAGTTACTGGGTAATACGATACTTCAGACTTTCGAGCTTTTGATGACCACACAATTTTATAATTGGTTTATCAAGCTGTCAGCAAAATTTTAAACCGGAATTGCAGGCAAGCGAAATAATAATTGTGAACCAATTTTGTCGGCCTAGTTATGGAAAGTTAATTTATTTTCATTCAAATTATCCTTCATTTGCACGTGCTACCCGCTTTATCTTTAGTGACATCTGACTTCTGACTCAGTAGGTAATTGGTATTTAAAAGTATTAGCATTTCTGAATTTGACATACTTTAATTACCTATTTTATCTTATTTTCAACCTGTCCGTTTAGGAAGGCACTTTTACTTTTACAGTATAATTATATTAGGTCAACGTCTAAATTAATGTGACACGTCCCTGACTGCCTAAGGGGCCATTCAAGTATTACGTAAGCAGATTTTCTGCAATTATTAACCCCCCTTCCCTTCGTCAGTAAAAGTAAGCAAAGCTCCCCCGCTCCCATGCTCAAGTAAACTTTGGTAGCAGACACGCTCACTTTCGTGTGATTTGAAAACTATTTTTTTTTTAACTTACAAGAACTAAATTTTCTTTAAAATCATGGTTAGATATGTATTTTTTTTTCAATTTGATAAAGGGTTATTGACGATTACATAATAGCATTTTTTTTTAATACAGCAATATTTGTAGGTACAGTTAGCAAAATGTGTAAACAAGGTGTAAAATTTTTAGAAATGCCATTTATTTTTTGAAATACCCAGAGGGGATTTATTTTTTATTTTTCTGGTGACCCTTGTGACCACCCCTATCACCCCCCTTCCCAGCTACGTAACCTTTTGGGACACCCTGTATAAGCGGACACACCCTATATTTCTGGAAGTTTTTTTATGTGGGTATTGAGTTCTGTTTCCGTTTATTGTTTTGTGCTATTAATGTCAATTACTTACCTACTTAATTGTATAGAATCAAGTTCTTCTAACTTAACAGTCAGCTGTTAGGAAGTTTGTTGCGCTACTTCTTCTTCCCAGCTAAAGTACTAGGAAATAGTGACGGGCGGGCGTTTTGGGGGACTGTCTTATGTTATTTTGACGTTAAAAAAGCGCTGACTCTCAGCCTAGTTTGGATTAATGACTTTTGATTTTGATTATCTATAGTCAACTCACATTTCGTCAGTTATGGTAAACTTTACCATAACTTTATAACAATTTCTCCAAACAAACCCTTACAACTGACAACAATAACGAATTCAAACCACAATAAAACCTTCTGTCGCCTTTTATACATTAAAAATTGATTCCACTAGCCACTGGCCGGTCGGTTCCCACAGGGAAGTCCTGAATGCAGCATTAATTATTTAAAATTGCTGTTCGTGGTAGCATGCAGTTTATTGCGAACAAAAGCCTGCTTTGAACTTTAATGGAATTTAAAAAAAAATGTTAATACTTGGCTTTTATTTCTTTGTCTTGTTTTGACAGCTTTGAATGGTGATTAATGTTATTATCATTAAAGATTTAGCTTCAGGCTCTTTGTACAAGATCGTTTTCCGGTTCAACAGCTGGAGTGTTTGAAATGAGACTAAGTATTTTTGTATGCTCGCCAACAAAATCAGAAGATGTGTAAGCAGCAGACGTAATGAAACATTTTGTTTTTTTTGTAGCATACACACCTTTTTATCTATTTTGTACTTTTAAAATTGAATAAAATTATTGTTATTCCTAAACATAATGAAACATCACGCCGGTATTCCCCAAAGGGTAAGGCAGAGGTTTATATTTAGAACACCCACATTTCACCAGTTATGATTTAAAAGCTTCTGCAAACAGGTGCAACGGGACTCACGTAGAACAATTTCTATAGAGACTTCATGGAAATTATTCTTCAAATGTATGAAGAAGCCTTAATTACCATGTAACAGGGGCCAAATCTATTGCCATCAACCAAACCAAACCAAGAAAAACTTCTTGATCATACATATATCAAAACAAATTATACGTTACGCTAAGTATAAATAATAGCACCTACATACCTACCTACCCACTAACACACTTATTATTCTAATCGCACCCCGAAACAATGCGAGAGGGATGAAAGTGGAGATATTTTCTAATATAACGGAACCCGGAATATTGAGGGAATATTAATTTTCAAGGGACGCCGCCGCGCCGCTTCGAAGTATTTCCTCAAGGAATACGTAATAATATTGGGTTGAAGGTATAATCTCACATTTACGCTGATTTTAAGGTATTGGGAAAAGGTAAAACGAGGGATGTTGAGCTGGTTTTCATATTGGGATATTCTTGAAGATGTATTAAGTGTCACACGAGTTACCTTCCCTAATTATAAACGAAACTATATTTTAGAAGAGGCACCTAAAATCAATTACCAATTTTTTTTTTTGGGTGGGAAGTCATCAAATAACTTCTCCCGCTCTGGGTGGAGCGGGAGGGCGTGTCAGACTTTTACTGACTAAAACCCACCCGTGTTTCCTCAGTTGCCTGTGTGCCAGGGGCCGCGGTATCTCTTTCGAACAACCCGCACCCCTGGCAGACCTATTTTCTTGTAGATGATGTTCAAAATTGCCTTTCAATGGTACACTTCAAATAAATAATTTGGCTTTGACTTTGGCTTTACTTCATGGATGATTTTTGTTTTATGAGTCTTCTAATTCTTTTATGATTACATTTTTGATTTCAAAAAGGCTAAACCAGGCTAAACTCAAAACCTCAAACAAGAAAAGTTAAACCAAACTTAATTCTCAGAAAACAAATGGTATCTATACAGGATCATTTTTTATCCAGTGCGCAAACTGTAACCATGAATTCAGCATATCATTCCAGACCCCCAGCGCAGAAATTTTTCGTCGGATATACATAAAAAACCAGCTGTTCCACATACATTCCGACCGCGTAGGTATTGCACTTTTCTATGAAACAGGTGATGTTTTTATAACCGACGAAAAATTTCTGCGTGTGAGGTCTGGAATGATTTGCTGAATTCATGGTTATAGTTTGTGCACTGGATAAAAAAATATCCTGTAGGTTACTTATAAGTAAATTTACTCCGCGTTTATTTATAAGAGGGAAAAGTTTACCACATATTCACAAAAATACATCATTTTTGGAAACAATGACATAACATAACATGAAGGCTGTTTTTCCCGAAGGGTTGGCCAAAGGTGTACCTATTGTAACTCCCACATTTCGCCAGTTTTATTAAATTTCAATGTAATAGCGACCCTGTTGCTATCAACCGGGCACAAATCTATATAAATTAATGTTTCTGCATGAAAATGTATATACTCGTAGCTACATGAATAGGAATAGGTATCCACTTAATTAAATCCAATCCATACGCCAATCGCTTTTCAGCGCACCAAGTTTACGGACAAAATCTGCATAATTAGATAGATAACTTAGTGTGGTTATAGATGGCTGTCTATGCTACATAACATAATTTTGATATTTGATGAACCTAGTTGTCTCTAACATGTAGCTAACTACACCATTTATGAATGTATACTAATACTAATGAAGAAGTTGAAGAGTTTGTTTGTTTGTTTGCACGCGCTAGTCTCTAGAAATACCAGTCGGATTAGAACAGATCGTTTTGCATTTGATAGTCCAGTTTTTGAGGAAGGTTTATTATTTAACATCAAGCTAGGACCAACAAACCCGGAAATTGTAAAGATTTGTTACATTACCATACTTACTGAGTGAGTGTTTTGCGAAACTTGAAAGGAACTGCTGTGTGCCATGATATTTATTACTTTCATAAACTGATCTTCGTACCTATTTCTTGTCGGTATTATTAATATACTAATATTTTTCTAACATCTCGCTAGGACCCTTAGAAACGGAACAAAAAGAAAAAAAGTCAAAAGAACGCCAAACGAAGTCAAAGCGCGAGCAAGCGATTTGATGCGAAGGGGTGGGTCGGGGGAACAAGAAATATGACACGGACGAAATCACGGGCAGAAGCTAGTCGGTAATAAAACCCACAGTAAAATGTTTTTGTCTAATCCCGATAGCAAATAAACATAGCGTAGTGAAATAAATATAAATAACGCATATAAACATACAAATCTGCCTGACTAGCTGTGCTAGATTTTTCCAGAACTTATTTGGCACACATTTTCAATTTATTGCATGCTATCGTGTTGGCCCAAAACAGAACTGGCCGATAATTCCAACAATACACTATGTAAAATATTCCATGTGCTGCGTTCGTGGTCCGTGTCATAAAATGTATTAAAAATTTAATTCTATTCCGTGGTCAAATGAAAGTGAAATTAATTTCAGTGCAGATTTTTCGTACATAATTATAAATATAACTTAATTTTCGGCTGTCGAGTGTGGACCACAGTTAAAAAAATAATCTAGCATTTAATGATTTTTTTTTTGGGTGGAAAATCATCAAATAACTTCTCCCGCTCTAGTTGGAGCAGCCGGGCGTATGAGACTTTTACTGACTAAAACCCACCCACAGTTGCCTGTGTGCCAGGGGCCGTGGTATCTCTCATAGTAAAACTAACAAAACAAGAAACGATCGTTTCAGACGTTTGGGAGCTACGATGCTGCAGACAAGTCATAATTTCGGCCGAAAGACGACCACTACTGGACATAGACCTCCCCCAAGCATGGCCACTTTGACCGGTTCTATGCTTTTTGCATCCAGCGGATTCCTGAGGCCTTTACCAAATCATCGGCCTACACAAGTGGGACACAAGACACACACAAATGTTAAATTTATAACACCCCTCTTTTCCGTCGGGGGTTTTGTTAGAGGTTCGGAAATCATTAAATAACTTCTCCCGCTCTGGGTGAAGCAGGAGGGCATGGCAGACTTTTACTGACTAAAGCCTACCCGTGTTCCCTCAGTTGCCTGTATGCCAGGGGCCACGGTATCTCTTTCGAACAACCCGCACCCCTGGCAGGTATCGGCCCTTGCTGGCCCCACCAGTTGGTGCTGACATCTCTTTGAGGTGCGCGTGGAACACAACGCGCCGTCGACCCGGGCTTGGTCCTTACCGGATAGCGAGCCCGCCACCGTAGCCGGCGGGCTTGCGGTCGGGGGTTAATTATGTATACAAACAATGCAAGGCAAGCAAGAAAGATTGGCTCAAAATCCTTATCAAAAATAGTAGGTAGGCTCAGTTAGGTTGAAAGGGTGGACCCCTTTTCCGCCAGCCTGTGTGGGTGTAATGAAAGGTGTCTACAGAATAATCAGGTACCTAAAGCTATTTAACTTTGTTCTGGGGGTCGGGTGTCGGGGGGATTCTACGCGTTATTGAAAGAAACCGGTGAGATTCTGGAGGAATGCCTATATACCTAATATAAACTTTTTGGTGAAACTGTAGCATAAAAAAATCGTTCGAAGAAGTACGAAGAAGACTTATGCAGAATTGTATACCCATACATTATTATCATCCGTTTATTTACCCATGTCAAACGTGTTTTAGCAATAACTTGTAAGGTCGAGACATTGCTAATGCGTAAACGCAGGTGATACATGTTAAGCTCGCTTCTGAACACAATTCCCAGTACTAACACACAAGTAATGGATTTCACTGAGCCAATGGCTTAAGGTTTGAGATAATTTGTGCTTCTTATTCGTGTTTTATGAAAATTTACAAACAGTCTCGTCTTGTTCTCACACATCTCGAAATTCAAATTTGCGACCGTAAAAAATATGGCTTTATCATTAAAATCATTAAAACAATCCTCTAAGTTCATTTAATTCAATTGAATTACATTTTCATGAAATAGTCATTCAATTGAATTAAATGAACTTTCATGTTCAATATACAGCTTGACACTAACTAACCTGCAAATTGCAATAGACGTAAGAAATTTTGAACTAAGCGGTCTACCCTGGAGCTTTTAACATAAGCTTGGGTTCCTGGGTTCGTTTTTCAGGTAGTAGATATTTTATACCTCTGCTCACACCTTTTGGGATGCAGGCATGATGTTCTATCTAATACTCAGAAATGTGAAAACTTCAATCACACAATTTCACCCATATTTATAACAGCTATACATACATAGAATAACGTGAATTCGAATTCTCTAACAATAACGTCAAGAGATAAAAATTGTAGACCAAGTTCTGGTCACAAAACTTAGATTAGTTTAAATTTCATGTCAGCTGCAGTCCCCCTTTCAAATCCTTAAACAAACAAACTCGGAAATTCGAAAGATTGCATTTCCGTACCTACTGGGTGTTTACTTTGCGAAACTTGAAAGGCACTGCTGTTTGCCACGATAATTATAACTTCCATAAACTGATCATCGCCTTTCTTGTAGGCAGTATTGATATACTATTAATAGAATGACCTTTAATTCCATCATCATTCAATCATGTTTTCAAAAAAAATGTCAAAAATCAAACTCATAATATTTTGGCATTTTTTTCTGCCATGAAAGCTACCATTTATAATAGGTCTTTACCTATGAAATTGCCGTTTTGTATGAAAAAATTTAAACGAATTTTTTTCATGTAAAAAGAAAAAAGAAAGAAAGAAAAAACGTTTATTTGCGGTAAACATGACGCAAAAAGTATTAGTGTAGTGTGTGTGTGTGTGTGTGTGTTAGTATTAGTGTATTTTTTATTTGTATTAATCGAAGTAATCACCCATGCAATCAATGCATCTTTGCCATCGCAGTGGCAGTTTATTGATGCCCTTCTTAAAGAAATCAGCTGGACGGGAGGCAACAAATTCTTCAAAGGCATTTTGTACTGCCTCTCGGGTATTGAATTTTTTTCCCGCCAAGAAGTTATCCAAATTCTGGAAAAAGTAGTAGTCTGTAGGCGCAAGGTCTGGTGAGTAGGGCGGATGACGGAGAGCTTCCAACCCCAGTTCTTGCAACTTGGAGACCGTCTGCTGTGCAGTATGAGGTCGCGCGTTGTCGTGCAGGAGCAGCGGAGACGAGCGATTGACCAATGCTGGTTGGAGATGTGCCAGCTTCTCCATCATTGTGTTCAGTTCTTCACAGTACACATCTGCAGTAATGCTCACCCCGTTTGGTAAGAAGCTGTGATGAATCACACCGGCGCTAGACCACCAAACAGTGACCATCACTTTTCTAGGGGTAAGTTTTCGTTTAGGGCATTGTTTAGGTGCTGAACCAGGATCCAACCAACTTGCTGAGCGCTTGCGGTTATCAAACAGAATCCATTTTTCATCGCAGGTAACAATGCGGTTCAAAATTCCTTCATTTGTGTGTCTGTTGAGCAGTGCAAGGCACGTCTCGACGCGTACTTCGCGCTGACGATCATTGAGTTCGTGGGGCACCCATTTGTCAAGCTTTTTTACCTTGCCAATTTGACGCAAATGGACCAATATTGTTTTGACGCTAACGTCGAAAGCTGCTGCTAATTCAGCCGTAGATTGTGTATCATCAGCTTCCACAATCGCCTTTAATTCGTCATTGTCGACCAAAGTCTTCGGACGACCGCGAGGTTCATTTTTCAGGTCGAAATTTCCAGAACGGAAGCGAGCAAACCAATAACAGGTGGTGCGTTGGTTTGTAGTGTTAGCTCCGTAAACGTCGTTGATGTTGCGTGCCGCTTGTGCCGCGTTGCTGCCACGACGGTACTCATATTCCATAATTACTCGAATTTTTAACGTATCCATGATGACGAAAAAGATTGAAATGCGATGAAAATGTAACACTAATCAATAAACAAATGACTACTTTTGGAAAAAAAAATCCATGTTTTTAAAATAAAATTAATTTGAAATTAGAATTCTTACCCAAACAAAAATTATTTTGATTTGAAATGGCCAGTACTGCAAAACGGCAATTTCATAGATAAAGACCTAATATTAATGCCACGCTACTACTCCCGATCTGCAATGATAAGCAATAACCATCAATGGCTGATCCAATAAAATTTTACAAGCTCATACTTTACCATTCCCCTTTAATCTCTAAGGCCGTGTTTACTTCTTTTTAAAGGAAACATCTTAATAGCTGTGAAAACTTGCCCCAATCTGAATTAAACTTTATGTTACAAAATTTAAAGTTCATATTGAATTGTCGTGGTGGGACTTGATAGCCTGCCAAACGTAGACAATCAATAAGTTTATTTGGCTATGGAGGCACTTTAGGAAGCCAGAAGGAGGTCCGGGTTGTTTTAAAAGGAAATGCGGAATTTTGAGTGATAAGCCTTCTGTTATTTCAAGCGTACTCTTTCATTTCAATATTATATCAGTATTTTAAGAGTGGCTACTCATTCTCAAAAGAAAATACCCTTAATTTTTCACACATACATAAGTACTGCCTAAATGATAAATGATTTTATTTCTGTAAGTAGGTTTGTACAAACACTTACACACGTCAATCATATTTTTAAAGATAAATGAGGTTAGCGTTTCCTATCTGACTATTCTGAGAAGAAAGGCCGAAAAAAACTCAGTTGTCACAGTCTCTTTTAAAGTCTAGACTCATAATCTTGGTCAGATCATGTGACGATCATGTAGATTGGTGTTTGAGATGGTCTTTTGAGGAAAGAACCACACAGATTGAGTGGACCTGTGCATCCCTTTGACGTGATTGATCCACAATTTGTGAAGATGAGTAGTAAATTTCGAGGTAGTAGAGGTAAAACTTGTTAAAGTGTGCCAGAATTTTGAGGTGGAAGTAGTAAGACACACATATCTTACTAAGAGGACTACATGTGGCGTTAAAATGACGTGAACGTGTCCGTATTAGAATAATGAATACTACACATCGTATGTAGAATGTAGGTAGACGTGACAAGATTACAACTAGACGGGGTGGCGACATGTTTGACGACAGATCGTGTCATGTTGGTCTCACGTTGACACCAATTTCGCGCCATTTCTCTGTATACATGAAACCTACATGCCTAGGTCACTGTCACTTAAGTCTAGACCACAGAATAAGGCCGTATAGAAGTGACATTCTATGTTCGAGTACGTTGATGATGTCAAAATAATCATCTACCGCTTCTTACCAGCCTTCAACGGCCCGCGCAGGAGGAAATTAAAACAACGTTGTGTTGATAATTGAAAGCGGAGGCGACCATTTATAATATCACTTTGAAATTTTTTCAAAACTGGAAATATTGGCATACCGCATTATAGATCTTTCTTGATAAATATAAATACAAATTAAAGGCGTTTTTCGAGACGTATCTGTGTGACTACGCTGTTCTTCCAAACTACACAACAGATTTGTATGAAGTTTTTACCATAATTTAGAACATTTAAGAAGATATTTCGATGTTTTGTCAAGTCATTAAAACCGTGCAAAGCGGGGACGGGACGCTAAACAAGATAGTTCGCTCGGGGTAAGAGTTTCACTTCTATAAAATTTTATTCTATGGTCTAGACAAATAATTCGGTACTAATTGTGTTTCTCTATCTCCTAATGTAACAGTAGATAGTTATTCCGCAAATACACAGTGTAGGGTTAAGAGAACATTTGCAATCACATACATAAACATTGGAACTGAGAGCAAAGGGTCAAAGCCTTTAACTAAACACATTCTGCATGTTAACATAGAGGTCCTTCCTAATTGTTTTAACCCTTTGCCTATATAGTTGCTAATATAGTAGTGATAACAATGTCCTACAAGATGATTTTGGCATGAAATTAAAGATTGTTTACCGTTTTAGTATTCAAACTTTTTGTAGTTCTTTCGTTGTAGATCTTTCAGCTATCGTAAAATATTATGTGTTTTGGGCCGGGTGACATTCGACTTGATTATATTATGTCTGATTATGATGTAGAACTTTGTTTTTGTGTGTGTTTCTGAGGATTATCAGCCTATAATGTTCTCACTGCTGAGACACAGGCCTCCTATGTGAGAGGAAGTTGGCCATAATCCATCAAACGGCCCCAGTATAGGTTAATAGATGTCACATGTCTTCGAGTTTTTGGTTCTAAGACATGTCGGATTCCTCACGATGGTTTCCAAGTGCCTTCCTGGGCTTGAACTCACGACCGATAAGTCGGCGTCGATAACACTGGGCCACCACTCCTCCACCACGACTACCACTGCGAGTCTTTCTGAGAATAGTGTCCTTATTTGAAAATCCTAGATAGTTAACAGCTTGAACTCTTTGCGTGGGACTTACAATACTTACTAGCAAAATGTAAGTTTCTTTCAACCTGCGATTATCGCTTCGGGAAGCAGGGGAATATTATCACTTTTGATATGAAATAACCGGCTGAGAACAGAACGCTCATAGTCTACAAAAATCCTTAAAATCGTCATTATAAATCTTACAAACTTCAAGGTAAAGTACCTAACACCTTTTCAGCACCTACAAGTTAATTAAGGTAACCTTTTGAGGGCATAATTTCATAAATTAGAGGTAATTAAGTCGTAGAAAGAAATGGCTTCTCCGTCCTTACAAGACCTTTTTAAAGATTATGAATTTTCTGGCCATTGTAAGTAAGCCGGGGAAGTTTAGTGACTTTGTTAAGAGGGTGAGAAGATTGGTCTTATAGTGTATCCTAAGGATGACATAAAACTAGGTAAGTGATTTTAATCAGGCAGTTCATCGGTACTGGGTGAAGATCTATCTTTGGAGCTGTGAGTACGAGTGGAACAGAGAGAGAGAACGGTGCTGGTGTTCACCTGGTGGCAAATTTCTTTCATCTGAACTTATAAAAATGTTGAACAGTAAGCAAGAAATAATATCTATCAGGAACAATAAGTAACTACGTGAAAAATTTTCTGGACTTCAACACGCGCAATCGCGTAGAAATAAACGTGTAAAGAAATAACAAAATATCCTGACATCATTATTAAGACAGCCAAATACTGCGTACGTGTCCAAAATATCGAAAAACTTGAGCTACATTAGGTATCGGAGAATCATAAATCATGTTTTAGTATTTTTGCTCCCAACTTTTCGGTGTCGACGTTCAGTCTTTCGAACGTTGTTGTGATACACTTAGTATGAAACAATGAGTGATCACCTTGCGACACTGTTTCTTCTTCAGTAAAGTTTGGTACATATATGTGTCGGCATCAAAGTACTTCATATTCTCATTTGATTTAAGAACTGCGTTAGTTCGTTGCGGACCACGCTGTGTTCATACCTATGTACGTAGTAAAAGAGTTAGAAATAAATATTTGTGCGGTATTAAATAGACAATAAATACCTTATGTTGTGCTTAAGCAAACCTAAGCCACTTTCACACAAAACGAATAATAAACCACCCACGTCTCTTCCTTTGAATCCATACAAAAGATATCTTAAAAATAACACTATGACCGGCCATATTTTATGTAAAACTTCTTCTGTATCCGTAATTCATATGATGTACATTATAAAGAGAATTCTCGTCTCATGTTTAAAAAAAAGGCAAATTTAAGTTTAGCGGGAACACGGCCCAAAGAGCAGTTTTCTCTGTCTGTAAACTCAAACTCAAAGCATTTATTTCAATTATACCATTTACAGGCACTTTTGAACTGTCAAAAAGTCGACCAGTTGGAAAGTTGAAGCTAGTTGCCCATTCCAAAATGTAGATCTCTATGGAGAAGAACGGGCAAGAAACTCCATGGACACTCTTTTTAATCATGTTAAGTATTACAAAAACTTGGAAACATTATTCTTGTTGCTTCTATATGTGCAAACAATGTAAAAAAAAAAAACAATTCTAAATATAAGATTTAAAATTAGCCATGGAAGTTAGGAGATGACCAGTCTCAACCGACGGCGCCCGTTCACGAACTTGACGCGTGGATCAGCACCATCCAGCGCAACCATTTTGTAGGGAACCGAATGATCCAACACACGCGCCACCATCAGCGAGACATTTAAGTGAGCATGTAGAAGGGCGATGTCTGTTATACTTTCTTCAGAAAAAACCGCAGTCAATAGAAAGAAACCGTGATTTACTCTCAAGCTAGATGGCCCGACCTGTCCTTAATAAACAGGAAGTACAGTACCCGGCGATAAATATTGCACATCGACCTTTGGAAAGAGACAATCGGCTAATTTCGGCTTCGTAGAGCGTTATCTCTCGCACGCGACAGCTTCGCGGCATTGCAACGCTCGACACGACCGCGCTCGGATATTCCCCTTGATTCTGCTATAATTATGAACCACCTAATAAACGTTTATATAATACAGTCCACTTGCTTTACTTCCACCTGGGCCTATACACCCTCTTTTCTATCATGAGTTTTTATGTAGGTATGTAAGTACATAAATAGTGTAAGATACAAAAAACGCGTTTTTTTTTTATAAACAAACAAGTTGGCTTTTGTCTAAGTAATAAACAGCCGCAAGGGTCGATCGATCAGGTTAAGCTGCGCTTGCCGCGGTTGCTCCGTGGATGGGTGACCTTCTCTTCTTTACATACCAAGGCCCTCTGTGCCTCGGAAAGCACGTTAATCCGTTGGTCCCCGCTGTCATTTGTGGATCTTTGACAGTCGTTACGGGTCGTCAGAAGCCCGCAAATCTGACAACCAGTCTTACCAAGGGGTATCGTATTACACAGTAACTGGGTTGTGGAGGTCAGATAGATGGTCGTTTCATGTAAAATACTGGTATTCAGCTGCATCTAGTTAGACTGGAAGCTGACCCCAACATAGTTGTGAAAAGGCTAGGCAGATGATGAAACGCGTGTTTTGGTAGCCACCTGGGAGAAGTCAATGTCATGATTGCTAAAGCTGAAGTCGATTATATAATCAGCTGTCTAGTGTCTAACCTACCTAATATGGTTACATATTTTCTTTATAAAAAAAAATACATTAAGTGATTATAAAAATACCTCAAAAAGCATCCCACGCTTTTTAATTGAATTAAATCATTTTCTCCTTTTTTAGTTTGGTTTTTAAAGCGTGTTTTTTAGTTTTTAAACTATTATTTATTTTCTATTTTTTAGTTCTGCTAACTACAAAAGCGTGATTTTTTATTATTTTTTTCAATTTTCTCAATATTTTTTTTTTATTATTGAAATGAATTGTCATCGGTCCTCGATAAGTTTACAAAGTTTCAAGGAAATCTGACCGTTTAAAGTGGGCCAAAATGGCGCTCTAAGGAGTCGGTTACATACAAACAAACATACAAGTGTAGCTAATATTAAGCGTGTAAAAAAACAACTGATCAAAGCTTTTCATACCCCGAAAAACTAGATAATGACATCTTTATAATAATACTAGGCCCACGTTCCATAATAATGTCCGAACTTCAGAAATAGGACTCCCATTATAAGTTTAGCTGTCGCTTTGGCTGATATTAGGGAATGCCTGCTTGCATAATGTGGCTGTGGTCAGAGAGGGAGACGTGACACACTGCCTTGAGCAAATGTTTGATGGAGCATAACGATTTGCATATACGCGTGTTGTAAGCCAGTGAGCTATAGCATAAACAGTGTTATTTATAATAGAAGTAGACTTATAGATTACTATCTTTGTATGGTCAGTCGAACAAAGTATTAAGGATACAGACAGGCCTAAATATTCATCTTTTCACTGCAAAAAAACACTTTTACTGGTATGTTTTCAGGCCCACGACATTAGAAACCAAGCAGCAAGGAATCAATGCGCTTGGATGTATAGACATTTTTTGTCACCGCCTTCCGAAATTAAAGTAATTTTTCACTTTGTAGTGTTTTTCTGGAAGTCGGTTGTTTTTTTTTTTGGAAAACGTTTTCTTTTCACTTTTTAGTTATAGTACCTACCCCACACCAACTCGAAATTTCATCATGCTTGGGGTTAAAACAATGCTTATTTATGCGATAGCAGCAATCGCGGTTGATTTGCTGTAATTTTTTGAAGAGTTCCGTTGTTTGTCTCCGAAACTCATCATCAGATCTATATACAATTTTAATGGGACCATTTCGAAATAAGTCTCTTTCGAACAATAAAAAATTTGCAAATCCGCCTATAAATGACGGAGTTATGCTCGAACATACATACAAAACAGAAAAAAAACAGACATGTCGAATTGATAACCTCCTTCTTTTTGAAGTCGGTTAAAAATACTGGTATTCAGCTGCATCTAGTTAGACTTGAGGCCGACCCTAACATAAAAAATTAGGAAAATGATGGGAAGATGATGACAGATCGACAGTCGCCAAGATCTGTTTAAAACTCAAAAGTGCAGTCTATTTGAATCAAAATTAACTGAGAGCAGCAGTTAGTGAAAGAACCATAACGACACTTACCTAGTACGAGTAATATCTAAAGGTTAGTGAGGAAACATTTTATGGACTGAAAAGAAATCTTTTAATACTATTTCACCTTTATGACACGAACTTGAATTTGAATTATTACGTGACTTGTAACTTTACAACCGGTATCGGCACCCAATTATGTAAATGTTTGAACGTTCGAAATTTATCCTTTAGATCCAAAACTTTAGGTACCTATTGATAGCGCTTAGAATGTCTGAGTTTGGCAGCGAACATGTTTGCCGCTCTCAAACTTTCGAAGCGAGAACACCGAGAACAACCGTGTCAAGAGTACAGTCGTGTACTTGGCATAATTATATCCGGAATACGTTCCTGTTTATTATTAGGTACATTCCTACATAAATGTATGCAATAATTAACAGGAAGGTATTCATGAACATTCTAAGCAAGAAGCATATTGATTAATTACTATTGTCTTACTAATATTATAAATGTGAAAGTTTGTATATTTAGATGTTGGATATTTGTTACTCAATCACGCAAAAACGGCTGAACGGATTTGGATGAAATTTTGCACACACATAGTTTATAGCCTGTATTAAAAAATAGAATAGTTTTTATCTCGGTAACATGTTTCCATGGGGTAATTTTCGACCTCCACACGGGCGAAGCCGCTGGCAAAACTAATGGGTAATAAAAATAGTTGCTGGGACTAGTTCGCCTAACTTGTGTTAGTAGTTTGAACCCTAAGGCTAAGAGTACTAACACTAATACAAAATCAGGAGGTCAGATAGGCAGTCACCCAATGTAAAATACTGGTATAATCAGACTGGAAACCGACCCCATATGGGAAATTGCGAGGCACATAATGATATCTATTTCTACTTCCTTATTTGTTTCTCGGTTCATCTTCCTTATTTCCTTATGTGTTATGATTTTACGCGAATAGTCACGTAGTTTTTGAGCGTCACACGGTTTTTTTTTGGGTAGGATGTCATCAAATATCTTCTCCTGCTCTGGGTGGAATAGCAGGGCATGTCAGACTCTTACTGACTAAAACCCACCCGTGTTCCCTTAGTTGCCTGTGTGCCAGGGGCCGCGGTATCTCTTTCGAACAACCCGCACCCCTGTCAGGCATCGGCCCTTACGGACGCCACCAGTTGGTGCTGACATCTCTTTGAGACGCGCGTGAAAGACAACGCGCCGTTGACCCAGGCTTGGTCATTACCGGACAGCGAGGTACCCATTACTCGCCATCCGCAAGCGCGCGCCTACGGTGGCCGGAAATCAGCCTGGGATTCCCGACGCCCGGGGCGTCTCCCGCGGCGACTACGGCCGTGAGGGCGCATATATTGCCTCTGCCTCACGTGCGCCGCTTCCCTCTTCGAGCTTCACACGGTTAGAATAGAATAGAAAACATTTATTCGACACAGACACAACACAATAGCAACAAACTTATAAAAAAAATAAACAGAACAGTAAACATAACAATAAAATTGCAGTAAAATTGTGCTGAGCGTGCCCATACCGAAAGGGTTACCATCTCAGCATTTGCTGGGCGTCAGACCCCGAGCGCTGGTTTTTAGTTGGCACCCCGCAGTGACACACGGACGCAGGTTAGACTGGAAGCCAACCCCACCATAGTTAGGAAAAGGCTGGTGAGATTGATTGAGTCATGTATTTTACAGGAATATCAAATTTGACTTCTTGTCGTAATCATTTGGCAATTTAGATGTTTTTTCGTGATATTTAATACTATCTTTTGCCAGCAGCTTCGATAGCGTGGTTGCCGGAAATACTTAATCCCACGGGAAACGACTACTGGGATAATAGGTATCCTATGCATTCATCCAGATTGTACGCTATCTGTGTGCCAAATTTCATTCAAATCCTTTCAGCCGTTATTGCGTGATTGTATAACAAACATTCAAACATGTAAACTTTCACAGTTATAATATTAGTAGGATTGTATGTTCAACATAAGCTTCTAATTCTCCTAAGTTATTCTAGATTGAATAAGTAGGGTGAAATCTAAAAAAAAACACTTCTAAAATAGCTATACCGACCTAATACCTGATCTATCATCTTTAAAAATCTCCATCCCCACAAAGTTTACCTAAAGAAAAACATGGTTTTGCGTAGCAAAGTGGAGCCACAGTTGACTGAAATGTATTATTTACCACAAGCGTTGGGGTCTGTCCGTCTGTGCCAACTGCGCATGTGTGGAACATTTATAGGGACGGGACATGGCAAGCGGACGATGAAACTGTGTCGCAGTAAATGTCGGTAATTCTTGGTGAGAAACTATGAATCCAGAAAACATTTCATATTACTTGATTTAAAGTTGCTTGTGGATCAGATGAAGGGTGTATTTTTTATCTGATTGTATATCCACGCTCAAGAAATAGTAACAGTTCAGAAAATGTTGTTTAACGGAACATATACAAACTGACAGTATTTTTTTTAGTAATTTATGTTTTTTGATATTAAATAGTAGGTAGGTTACAAATAAGAAAAAGAATAAAAGCGTAATGTTAAGAATTAAATACCTACCTATTATGATTTAATAGTTTTCTATAAATTACATAGAGAATGTAAATTTTTCCAAATGACTTTCAGCCCGTACTTTTGTGTTTCGAAGTACCCATAAACAACAGCAAAACGACTGTTTGAACCTGGATAAAGTCAAAACCGAAACCAAAATTACTGCCTCTAACTTACCGATAATTTACTACCAATATTTTACCGACAAGCGTCCGTAGCCCATCCCTATTTCAGTCGAGCAGGGTAGTTCGCGGCCGTACGGTAGTGGCCGCACCCGCTTCCACGGCTTCCCTTAAATATTCCGCATTGCACTCCCCCATTGCTCATCAATATAGAACCTGAAATGCAATTACCAAAAAATTGCAAGTGACGCGTCCTTGACAAGTGTTTCGAGCAAAAGTGCGAGCGATTTTGACACATGTGGCAGAGGGGAATAAGATTCAATACCGCTTGGCATAAGCCTGGATAGCTCAGTGAAAAACAGCCCTTTGTGCGCCGGAATGACACGGTGAGTTTCTGTGTCTAATTTTAATGCGCTCCAGGTATATTATGTGTGTAAAAATGAAGCTTTTTGTGGCGAACTGTGTTGCGTTTTTCAGCTATACGGTTGTTTTTTTGTTGGTGGTCTATTTCGGGATGTTAAAGGTTATTTCCTACTTTCTTAGTTCATAAGTTTGGTTTACACTTTCAGATAGAACTGTAAACTTTTTACTAAAACGCTTACGATACCTATAATTTTTTGGAATACATTCTGTGTTATGCAACACAGTATGATGAAAAGTCCTAAGCATTGTACATAACCAACTGCAAATTAATAATATCATTTAAATATACAATTAATTCACAAAACTATAACCTAGCCATGTCAATGACCTCTATAGTTAAAGTCCTGAAACTTTGCCAAGCCTCTTATTACGTGATTCAGTAGATTGCATCATACGATCTCAGTTCATTCCTCAATTCGGAACCAACATTTAAGTATCTCATTAAAATACTAAATTTTTTTTATTAGTTCGTCCCATTGACGAAGCAGTCTCCTGAAATAATGAAAGTAACGAGCCTTAAATAAAGTTTAATGGCGACTGTAAAATAAAAACTCAAAACAATAACTTTTCAGCGGTGACATCTCCGTGCAGCTTTTGAAAACATACAGATTTAAATTTATAGTACGCGCCTGCTATGATTTATGAGAGCTTTATGATTTCAATTTTCATGGATCGTAGAATACCCGATTGGATGAAAGCATTGCTCTTATATCTATGTATAACGATGCTAGGGAGAGAAAAGGTACATTTATGATACAAAAACGGTTGTATAATGTGCGGTCAGGGAAGTTAATTGTTTATCAAATTGACACTTCGTCAGTTCCCGTGTTATAACTAGTTTAAACAAAATTATATGTCGAAAAACTTTAGTTGTGACTTAAATCTATGGACAATTTAAGTTGTAATTTTATTGGTGTATTTATTCGAATGCTAAACGTAGTACCTACCTACCCAAATTTTACTTTTCAGTTTATTTATGGTGGTACCTAACTTGAAAGAAAGAAAATAAGTATTATAGTTGTATTGTCGTGCGTCGTTTACGAAGAACTTGATCTCCTTGTAGGATTTCCAAAATTCACTATCAGCTGATCTATTGGCTTTTCTACTGAATTTAAAGAACGCATCCAACGTTTATTGTATGTTAAAACTTACATGAAACTTTAAATTATCCTGCCGCATTCAATTTTTCTTGTAAGTAGTTTTTTTGCAATTTGCAGTTTCAGTGTTCAATTTTAAATTTTCAGTGTCAGGTTGTATATTGATCAAAAAACGTAAAAAAATCTAAATTTCGAGGGCCACCTTGGCGCTTCTCCTTTAAAAACCATCCATAAAATATATTAATTTCGACTAATAAATAAAAAATGTAACCAGCAGCAAATATTTAATGCTTCCGAATATTTTACACTGACATAAAACAATGTAACCTCTGCAAAATCACGGCGGCACCGTGGCGTCGCCGCCCCCTGTGCCCACCCATACATTCACAGCCCAACGTGTAACATTATGCGTTTTTCCCTGGCACGCTGCCAACCACTATACCATGAAACCAGGCCATTGTTCACGGATTAAAACAATAACTACAATGCCTTACCTTAATAGTAAATTGTACGGATTTTTAATCTACGCCTAATACGTAATTGCTTGGGAAAATGTAGTGCCGGGTAATTCCGCAGGGAAAAATAAAATGTTGTGTTATTGGGGTTGGCGAGCAAGTTACCTTGTTTGTCGGGTTCTCCTTTGTTTGGCAAGAAGGGAAAATTATGGTAAATTAGGGTGTAAGGTTGGAACTCTCAAATTATGTAGCGTTCTATTATTTCTGCCTACCCCCAAAAGAAAAGGTGGAAGGTAATATAGATTAAGTTACTCATAAGTAATTTAATAGCTGTAAACTTACGATAGAATTTTTCTTGTTCCTCGAAACTACACTTTTGTAAGACATTTAAAGAAAGTTTGTTTTGTCGCAGTACTTACGTATTGCGCATTCGGAAAAGTAGTACCTAAGTAATTAACTTCTATAGCAAAATTCATAGAAAATGTGCAACTAAAAGGTATAAAAATTGCCGCAAAGTGGTTGTACATCGCTGTAGTTTCTAACAACATAATGACAACTCGTAAGTTTATTATCTACGAAGTAAAGAGTCACCTTTAAGTGCTCAATTAACCTCACTTGGCTTTTACTGTACAATGAGAAATTTAACTCAGAGCTTTCTATTTTTGTTCACGAGATTTCTTTTCCCTGCAGGCTTCGCATACTAAACGCTAGGATAAAGCTGCATAAAATGAATCTATTGTAACATCAACTTGACCTATTTTCGCAATGAATAATTGGAATTAATTCCCTCTATTTTATGAGCATTAAAAGCTGATTTTCATTGCCTATGAAGGACTCGCTTCTCGATTTTATTAAAGAATTTTTCGGTACATTACCTCGTTCACAATTGGGTATAGCTAAGCAATGCACGCGAGATTGCACGGAGCGTTTATAAGTTATTTTCCGTCTTTTTAGACGTCAATGTCCGAAACTCCGTCGGTACAACGAAGTGTCAGAACGGCAGGTTATTTATTCGTTTATTTTCATGGAACAAAATGAAAAACATCGTGAATTTCATACACTATGAACGTTATGAGGGAGTAATAAATAAATTAATAGTAAGTCGTTTAGAGCTTTATAAGTAAATGGCAATTTACTGAGCAAAGATGAAAGCAATTATGAAATGAAAAGAAAATTATGGTTGTTATTGTATGTATGATATTATTTGTTCCCCCAACCCACCAGGTCGCATCACAACGCCTGCCCGCGCAATTATTTCGTTTTCGTTGTGTTTGCTCGGCTCCTAAGAGTTTTAGCGTGATGTTAATAGCTAATAGCTTTTCTGAAGAACTAGGTTGTCATATGCAATAATAATTATTTAAATCTGAACCGTAGTTCTAGAGATTAGCGCGTTCAAACAAACAAACAAACCATCTCTTTAGCTTTATTATTCGTAATTGTAGAGCGCACTTAATAGTGCACACTCAGTGACATAAATGATAAATAAAATCCACAAAACATGGAGAAAAACTTTAAATCAATGTTCCAACGGCAGATGTGCCTTTAAACGCCACCATTTATCCATGACAAGAAAGTGTCGAAGCAAAGGGGAGTCAGGGAAGCGGATTGCCAAATGCCACGCCTTATATCCGCAATAGAAATGTCGGAACCAAAACTTGTGTAATTTAGCGCTGCGGTTGAATGATTTGGCGGTAAAAGTTAGACAGAATGAATAAGGATTAGTAAGTACTAAAGTTGGTAGAATAATTCGGATAATTAATGAATGGTTTTGGCCTGTAAATATTATGATGGCACATGATAGTGGTGATGTTACAAATAATGGTGATGATGATGTTAAAATAAAGCCACCTATCTTTGAAAATTGAAAAGAATAATAGAATGTCTTTCTTCCTTAAAACTTTAACAACGCAATAGATTGTAAAAAGGGCTTTACCCATTTCAACAAAGGTTTTCCCTGAATAATTTATTCCGCCTTCTTTCAAAAGCGTGATAATTGTTTCTCTTTCCCGTAACATTTGAACTTTAAAGTAACATAATACATTGTAATTTTTCCCGTACATATATTCTTTGTTGGCTGTATTGGACTGGGTAGGTAAATATATGCCAACGAAATGGATTCTCGCGGAGAACAGCCGGCTTACACACAGGTCGATGTATACGACAGCTTATTTAAAAATCATGTAGACCCATATCAAGTGTCTTGAAATTCTTTCACATTGGATGATGTTTTTCCATTTGAAGATGTATTTTTATCTGAATGTAGGGAAAGAAAATCTGACGACGGTTTCTTTCAACGAAAATGTGATTTAGATTTTGTGTCGTAAGATGTTTGTTATATTGAAAAAGATGGGATTTATATGAAAATGAGCTTAGTTTAACGGTCTGTGTTATTTTTATTAACGTCAATGTTGTTATTTTTCTTTATTCGAAAACGACAAAATCCTTGTTTGAGTTGTGTTTATTAATTGAAATTAGGTGTTATTGGGTCTTGTTTTTTGTTTCGTTTGTTTATTTTTGCATATAACTTTTAATTTAGGCACCTAAGTGAATTAGTTCAGCTGATGGAACGTTACAAACTAATTTTTACATAAGTACACACATAAAATAACGCCTTCTTCCCTGGAGGAGGTAGTCGGAAACAAATGAAAGCCACCTACTACGATCCGTCCATGCCTACTCCTTTTGCTTCGTTTTCAAAATCATTTTTCTTGACTCAAAATCGACTTAAGTACCATTGAAATGTCAACAATATCGAAACTTATTTAATGAAATTATTTGAAATGCCACCGTAAGTCAATTAATGACCCAGGTGAATTAATTATCAGGTTTCGACAGCTCATCGAATATATTTGGATAAAATTAATTTGCAATTCAGAATATACCAGAAAATTATCCAATTCAGCGAATTGCCCGATGATTGTATCTGAAAACTCTGAAACCTCGATGTGGACCAAATTTTTTATTGTTCTTTTTGAGCTTCACATTCATTTGTTTTTTTTTTAAGGTTACCGAATTCGTTTGTTGTGGAATTTGAATTTTTTATTGCAATAACCGTTTTATGTATTGTGCTTGACTCTCATAAAATATTTTCCTGCTACAATAGGGTATTTATTACACCCATTTTTTTAAAGTATCCTAAGTCGATTTTAAAGTGCTTATAAACCACTCAAAAAAACAACATTTTTATTTAACGATTAGTGCAGTAAAATGCATGAAAATTTTACATTTTTAAATTTTGCATGTATTTCGACGATAATGTTGGACGCAGTAGACGCCATTTCTTGCTGTGTGTGTATGACGTCAGTTTGCTGTATAGACAAATGCGCTGATATTTTATATGATAATTGTTTATAATTGAAAAATGAGATACTTTTTTACATATTGTTGATTTGCTGTTCCTGAATGCAAAATATTATTTAAATTAAAATTACTTTGGTTACGAAAATAATAAAAGTACAAAGTTGTTCAATTGACACGCCGTATGACGTAATAACATAGCGGCTACTATTTCATGGTGTTCAATAATAGATAAAAAAAACTGAAATCTTTGTATTTTGTTATTTCATGAAATAAAACTAACGTTTTCCGACTGCATTTTGCCTAAGCTGTCTCAATAATATATTTTTTGATTTTTTCTCATAAAAAGTAAAATACCCTATTGTAAGCGAAGATTCATTCCCCAAGTGAGTACTACTTATATACCCGCACTGCAGTAATATATCAGCTGGAAATCTCATGACACTACTTATAATTAATTTTAAAGATTACAGCGTAAAATAACTGTACATTTCCGGCTTATTGCCGAGTTCCTTAGTTCTAAGCCTTTAGTTCTAAGTCTCTTAAAACTTGCACGGGGCATTAAGCAGCTGATATATGACCTTATTTCTTTTTTTGTTTGAAAATTGTCGTTGTTTCTCGCAAATATTTGTCAACACATTTCGTAATTCTGTCCTGAATAAAATCTTCGTCATTGTCGTCGTACATTATTTTCGCCTCAAAAAATATACATCTCCCTTATGTACCTACCAGCATTGTTTTCAAATGAAGACTCATCATCAAGAACAAAGGCCAAAAGGCATTCTTTATTGTCTTTTTTTTTATTATCTACTGTATCCGACACTTTGCTCTGTTCAAGTTCGTCTCAAGGGAGATAAGTACTGAAGCGTTGGACTATTGTATCTTGAGTTGAATGATTACAATAGTGTTCAAGTATTGACAGTATCGGGCCATTGCCTTTGAGAACTATTGTAATCTATTTATGCCCTGTGGGACTACTAAAGGAACTTACTGCGTTGTTTGTTTTTTAAATTTTGACTTTTTTTCTGCTTTAGTGATACAATTATAGTAAGCGCGTTATCAACTGAGTCGTTGGGCCATAAATCATTTCCCTATATCTATCTTGCTTGCACTTACGGGCCTTATGGAGCCGCTTAGTGAAAGGCGTAACAATAAGTAAGTAACGTTTGTTATCGTATCTTGTTCATAAACTTTAACGAGTTAACAAAGTTTTGATATTAAACTATACCGGGTTTTATGTGTGTTTAATTTAGTATGATATTAGTGAGTACTAGATACTACATTAAATACCAGTATAAATCGTAAAAATTGTATACCGATGTCCAATTGCATTTGGTAACGACCAATCAGAAGCGTACAGATCATTAGTGACTCATCAACACCACGTGAGCAGGTAGCCGTTTACCGATAACGAACCCAGCGCGTTGCACATTCCTATCTCTATTGAAATGTATGGCCTTACGACTCAGTTGATAACGCGCTGACTATAGTAGGAAATTTCGGATGTTTTGGAGTAGACAATAAAATTGGGAATCTCTAGACGACGGTAACTTGAAGAGCAGTAGTGGCCCAGTGGTAACAGGCTCGTCTTACGAGTTGTATATCGTCGGTTCGAATGCAGGCAGGTGCTTTACATTGTTGCTCTCAAAATGGTAAATGAAAATATCGTGAGGAAACTAGCATGTCCTAGAACCAGAAATTCGAAGACATATGACATCTACCCAAACTCAAACTCAAAGCATTTATTTCAACTAAACCATTTACAGGCACTTTTGAATTGTCAAAAAGTTGGTCAGTTGGTAAGTAGAAGCTAGTTGCCCATTCCAAAACGTAGATCTCTATGGAGAAGAACGGGCAAGAAACTCCATGGACACTCTTTTAAATCAAGTTGGATATTACAAAATCTTGGGAACGTTATTCTTGTTGCTTCTATGTGTGAGAACAATGTTAAAAAAATTATTAAACAATTCTAAATTTATGATTAAAAATAAGCCCTGGAAGTTAGGAGATGATCAGTCTCAACCGACAGCGCCCATTCACGAACTTGACGCACTAGTCCCACCGGTAGCCCATAGTTACAGCCCACGCCCTCTTGAAGAGAGCAGGCCTGTGTGAATGTGTGTGATTATGCGGTAACTTGGAGAATGACTGTGGTTGGTTCACCTTAAATAACGGAAGAGTGTTGGAAAAGTGTCAAGTGGAGCAAAATTTTCGAACAGAGAACCGTTCTCGATTTATGTGAGGTCGAGGAATTTATTATGAAATAACTCGAAAACGATAGTAAAACTTAAAACTACACGTCCTGAAAGGGTTTTGTGATAATACACATAAAAACATATTCCGGACGCACATTACAGTTACTTTTGTAAATCGTTACTTCCATACGTCAAATTGAAACACCCCATTCTACCCAAATTGCAATTCGGGCCACATTCACCCTCCCTTTGCAGTTATTATCCACAAAGCCACTCAAAAATATATCGTAAAATGTTCCGGGACACCATTACAGGAAAATGTATCTATTGTTAGTCAGTCATGCGGAATTCAGTCACGTTTCCCAACTGATCCTACCTCGAAGGACCAGCTGGAAAAAAGACGAAAAACTTTACAGTTTTTACAATATAAACGTCACGGTTTTTTGGGCTACTGAATTCTTGGCACGTAGGTTTCGACCTGTTTTTTGATTCGTTACATTTAAATGTTACACGGAGTGAGCTGGTTGAAGTACGTATGTACTCCTTTATTTTTACTGCTTATTTCGGAGTAGGTACTGGAAACAGGAGTGAAATAAAAATGTTTCGCTGACGAGTTATTTTTTATTGTTACGGGAATGGGGTTGAATTTCAAGTAGTTTATTCGGAAAATGTGACGGTTTGTCATATTTTAATAAATGTTCGGCTTTTTATTTGTTATGAATTTAATTTCAGAGAGTTTTTGCACCAAAATAAAACTATTAATATTTGTGGGACATACAGGAATATTTTTTAACCAGTGCGCAAGCGATTCTAGACTCTCCGTAACGTAGAAATTTTTATCTGATAAAAAATTACGCAGTTAAAATTTGTGGAACAACTCTTGTTCAGGAAGGCAGTCGTTCCATGTAAAATACTGCTAAACAGATACACCCGGTTACACTGGAAGCCGACACCAACATATTTGGAAAAAGGATAAGTAGATGATGATGAACCGGCGAAAAGTTTGTACGTTAGAGAGTCTAGAATAATAAGCTGTATTCATTGTAACAGTTTACGCACTGGTTACAATTATATCCTGTAAGTGTATTTTCACGATAAACAAAATTTGTACAACAGCACCACCTTTTACCTACGTAACAGGGTTTTTCCATTAAGATGCGGATCACATAGTAAGCGAGCGCAACTTTCTTTAGAAAACACGGCAGATAAGAGAATCTGATTCGCACCGAGGTCAGGTAAAGAAAAGTACAAAAAGTTCTTTCGTGTTGATGGTTCGGACAAGTTGCAGGACAAACTTAGTAGTGAAACTATAAGTAAGGTTATTACGAAGATAGGGTCAACTGACTTTGACAAATGTGTTATGATGTAATGGTCAAAGTTCGTAGAAAGGATACTGCTATCTACAAAGTCGTAATTGCAGTTTCTTTGCCATCTTGGCAGTAACACGTCCCTTTTTCCATTCAGAACTTTCACTACCTACCAAGGAACCTTTATTTTCATGTTCTTCGAATTTGTTTGCTATCTTCTATGTCTCAGTTTTTGTACCCTTGCAATAATATTAAAGACTGTGGCGAACGAAAGCGTCTCCGGAGAAACCGAAGACCAAACTAGAAAAGTAAATTTTTCTGTTCATGATGAAATATATTGACTTGTTACAATATTTCTTGATAATATGTCAATTTTGTAAATGAAATGCAGAAGGCTACTATTAAATATAAATAATATGTATTAACATCTGCCCATTCAAGGACAGAACAGATTTCACAATCGTTATTATTTCAACATAACTGAACTGAGTCATTATATGTAGTATCAACAAAATTTAATCAAACTTCATTTAATATGAAGTGCACAAGTTCTCTTATCAACTGGTAGGAGTCAGTTAATGTTTAAGTAAATCGTTAGCTTGTTTCACAACATCTCATGATCTTCTTAATCAAATTCATTAAAGTTCCACAAACTTTGTTTATTAAGGAAAACTACTCTCTCGTCGATGTGTTGTTTATTATTTATCTTTAGATATTGTCAATCTCATCGTGATATTGTATTACGAGGAAAACGTTTTCTGTGTACCATCCATTACTGATTTGTTTATCTTTATTATTATTTTCTCTACTTCTTCCTAATAACGTTTTGATGGTCTATTATTATTGAGTGCTTCAATATTATTTCCAATCTGGATTTCACGGTCTAACGAGTTGATCCATTTATTTGCGGGAGATTTCTTTCTTTTCTTAAAAGTATTGAATCAACGGCCTTCGAAACTCAAATACTTAAACCAAATAAAATTCACACTATCAGATTGATGAGTAATGGTTTTTTTTCTTTCATGAGAATCGAATTGGAGTGTCTTCATTTTGAAGGTTGGTGAAGGCCGCAGGAATCCGCTGGCAGAAGTACAGAACCGGTCGAAGTGGCGATGCTTGGGGTAGGCCTATGTTCAGCAGTGCACGTCTTAAGGCTGAAATGATGACGATGATGATCTTCATAATCATTGAAATTCACAATTTACAATACTTACCCGTTTTTGAAAATATTTTGGACTAACTAGAGCAACAGTGTATATGAAAGCAATAGCACGTGAGATATAAATGTCAACCAAGTGACACGTTTTTTTTTTAACTTCTCCCGCTCTGGGTGGACCAGGAGGGCGTGTCATACTTTTACTGACTAAAACCCACCCGTGTACCCGTAGTTGCCTGTGTGCCAGGGGCCGCGGTATCTCTTTCGAAGAACCCGCACCCCTTGCAGGCATCGGCTCTTGCGGGCCCCATCAGTTGATGCTGATATCTCTTTAAGGCGCGCGTGGAAGACAACGCGCCGGGCTTGGTTCTTACCGGACAGCGAGTTACCCATTACTCGCCGTCCGCAAGCCCGCGCCTACGATGGCCGGGAATCAGCTTGGGATTCCCAACGCCTAGAGCGTCTCCTGCGGAGGCTAGGGACCGTGAGGGCGCATATACTGCCTCTCCCTTACGTGCGCTGCCTCCCTCTTCGCGGATATTACTGCTTCGCAGAAGGAGGTGACGGCTACCCATGCACTCTCGCTCCGTACCATGGCCTTGAACCAGGGCCGGACGCGAGAGATCGCCGCCGCCGTTAGGTAATATGTTGTTTGTGAGCAACAGTTATCCACTATTTATAACCGATTGCTTTACTGTATTACATATACATAATCACGTATAATGGTCCGCTAAGGACTAAGTGCAGAAACCAGTTTCGATAACATTTGGTTTATAATTATACATTACTTTTGCACTACCATATTTTTCATGATTTCAACTGCGAATTTTTCAAACACAAAGCTTACTCATTGTAAAAGTTCTCTTTCATATTTATATCAAAGACTAAGCTTTCTGATTGCAAAACTTCTCTCCCTCTTTTTCTTTTGAATGTTTTTTTTACCAATTGTCTAAAGTTCCAACTGATGGAATCGTTTAAAAGTGCACTCGTTGTAATTTATTCCGCCTCCGACCGTTTTTATCACAGTAATTATTCGAAGAGACTCGAGCAATGTTAAAGACTCAATTTTCCGGCTTGGGCTTCTAAATGGGCTCGATAAATTGTGATACGGCCCACCTATCGCATCAAGGACCTTTAGCTTATGTACATTTGTCTTCTATGTTCTCTGCTTCCATACGAATTAGGTTCGATATATTCTTTCAGCTGGCATTCGCTATGTTTAATATGCTGGAACTAGCCAGTGCACTGAATCGTGCCTTGATATATTCAGCTGGATCTCGATTTAGATTCGAAGTAGACTCCAATAAATTCGGAAAATGTTTGGTTAGGTTATTGATGACTTTCAGTAGACGAGATCGTTTCAACGGCTTTCATTATTTATTCTTCTGTTTTTTTTTTTGTAAGCTGTCAGTCCTGATTATACAGCATGTATCAGAACGGTTCGTTCATATATTATGTATAAGAGTGTGGTTAGAGACCATCAAACTATACAACTTTCTTCATGGGACCAACATCGTAATCGCGAAAAACCATTTAGCCGTGGGACGTCTGAATATTTTTACACTTTACATTCGGGTCGAATAGGTATTGAAGTTTTGTATGCATAAAAGTATAATCAACCTATAATGTTTCCACTGCTGGGACATACACACACATACTTCATGCTCGCTGTACCTAAGTTTCCACGATGAGATTTATTACATAACTAGCTATTTCCAGTGGCTTCGCCCGCGCGGATCTTTCATCCCCTATTTAACTCCCTTAGGGGTTCAATTTCAAAAAATCCTTCTTTATTCTTTGTCTACATTATAAAGGGAACTCTGTGTAAAATTTCGGCTTTCTAGATCCAAGGGTTTGGGCTGAGCGTTGATGAGTCAGTCAGTCGGGTCTTTTAGTTTTATTTATATAGATAGATAGATATTAGACCGGCTGTGCGTATTGGGCATCGCTAGCTAATTATTATTCCTTCTTTGTATGATTTTTTTTTTTGCATAATCAGCGTATACCACTGGTGGGACAAAATCCACCGCTTGCTGTATTCACCACGCGGGCCTATTGCAGGTTGATAGATATCAGATGTCATTGAATTTTTTGGTTCTAGGACATGCCTCACCATCTTTTCACCATTTGGAGAACAGTGGTAATGAAATAATTTAAACAAAGTAAATCGCCTATTTTTACACGCTTTATATTAGCTTCACTTGTATGTTTGTATGTAACCGACTCCTTTGAGCACGATTTTGACCCACTTTAAACGGTCAGATTTCATTGAAACTTTGTAAACTTGTCGAGGACCGATGACAATTTAATAATTAAAAAAAAAATTGAGAAAAAAAAACACGTTTTTGTAGTTAGCAGAACTAAAAAAATTAAAATAAATAATAGTTTAAAAAACTAAAAAACACGCTTTAAAAACCAAACTAAAAAAGGAGAAAATAATTTAATTCAATTAAAAAGCGTGGGGTGCTTGACATTAATTGATTATAAAAATACCTCAAAAAGCACCCCACGCTTTTTAATTGAATTACATTATTTTCTCCTTTTTTAGTTTGGTTTTTAAAGCGTGTTTTTTAGATTTTTAAACTATTATTTTTGTTACTTAATAACAATTGGGTTCGAACCAACGAACTGCGAGTAGTAAGTCGTGACCGTTATGACAGTAGATATTTTTTTCATGATTAGTTGTTGGATCCACGGAGAAAGTTGTTATATTTAATAGCCTGTACTACACACCCTTAAATAAGACCACCACACCTTTCTGAAATATGCTGTATAGTCACTTAAGCAAATGGGTTTCTCTGAGAAAGAACTAAATAAACATTTTGCAATGCAGACACCACGGTCGAACACAGTTGCTTGAATTTCTATATTTTTTAATTTTTTACTTAATATTTTATTTATTTCAAAAAGTACAGTCTGTTACAGTAAATATAATTTTACAAAATAGGGTTAAATCAAATAGAAAAAAGTAACATAATTGAATCTGGCGTCCTAGCTAGATTATGGTAACCTGTATTAAAGTTCACCAGCCCAGGTTTCCACAGGGGTTTCAGAACGCAGAATTGTTCAGTATTCGTTCTATTCAGACATTGAAATAGCCTTAAAAGAGATTTCTTACATTCTAGACTTCCTTTAGATATTTCTATTTTTTCTTTATTTTGCATTCTTATTCTGATCATGCGCCCAACAAGAAGTTTTTCCGATATATTGCGTTCCTTAGCACCTATGAGTTCTGATCGACAAACTTTCTCCAGCGCAAGTCCAAACTTCAGACTATTAATATTAGTAGGTATGTATTTTATGTCACAATCCTGTACCAAGGACTGCCTTGTACCGCCTTCAACGTTTAAAGTTAGCTAGATATGTTTATCACTAATGAATGCTTAAATTAATGGTTTTAGTGTAGTGACTGTCGAGTTCAAAGTTTCTATGGTTTTAAAATTTATGACGTCATGTTTAGAGGGCATATAAAATGAGGGCCGTTATAGGTTAAGTTAGTTGAATTATTATACAAGATGTAAGGTACATCGTCGCGTAAACTGTAACCATGAATTCAGCACTATATTAAAATGTTTAGAAAGCCATTTTTTAAATGCCCACTATATGTCCCTACGTGGTTTGAGCTCATCAAAATCCGTACCTTATGTGGTTGTTACGGCTTCAAGAGCCACGCTCTATGGCGGCAAGAGTGACAAATCCCTGATGGGCTTTCGTGTGTGAACACCAATTCGGTTACATTGATCTATGGGAAGTATTTTTTTATTTAGATTAGATGAAAGAAATAAAGAAACGTTTTAATTATATTAGTCTTATAATATTTGAATATGTACTTACACTGCAAACCTTCCAATGTAACCAGACAATTTTCTGGAATAAATTCTCTTAATGACAGTGAAACCGTATCAAAAGCCGGTGCGTAGTTCTTCTAGAACAATGTGGTCACACAGGCAGACACGAAAAACGATATTTTAAATAGTATTTATAGAAAGATTATAAGGGAGAAACAAAATAAAAGTAGAACAACTTACAAAATAAGAGAAAAAGGGCCTATCTAGTTCTGAGTTGAGCTGCATGATTACTGATAAATGCGTGCACTGATTGGACAGGTCCACTCAATCTGTGTGGTTCTTTCCTCAAAAGACCATTTCAGACACTAATCCACATGGTCTTCACATGATCTGACCAAGATTATGTCTGGACTTTAAAAGAGACTGTGACCTCTGAGTTTGTTTCGGCCTTTCTTCTCAGAGTACTCAGATAGGAAACGCCGACCTCATCAAGTTTAAAAAAAAAATATGATTGACGTGTAAAAGTGTTTGTACAAACCTACTTAAAGAAATAAAATCATTTATCATTTATCTATCGTGATCAGACTCTTCTGAATTACCTACATAATTGTGAAAGAATTGTATAAATATTAATGCATAACCATGATTAGGAAAATTCCAAATACATAAAAGGAATGAGCATTGTTTTCATAATATCTCTAACCCATTTCAATTCGAGATAATTTTCCCTTTTTATAACATAAAATCATACGCGGAAAACCTGCAGCTCGGAAAACTTTATTTTAATGCTATTTACTCGAGTAAAAATGTAATTAGAGCCCACGAGCATGTGCTTACAAAAGTTCTCGAACTGGGAAGAACGTATTCATTATTTTCATTCGTATTGAATTTCTGTTTTTTCAGTATTTTATGAATAATATTATCCTCAAAGAAATGTACTGATGCGTGTATATGATGCCGGTATGATATTTGAAGACTTCAGTGAATGGGATGAGTGAGTGAGTTCTAATAAAGCATATAAAATAATGATATCGGGCATTTATTTTTGTGAATTGGTTCAAATAACACGTTAAATATATATTTTTTTTACTAGATGAGGTCGGTGTTTCATAACTGACTATTCTGAGAAGGAAGACCGAAACACACTCAGAGGTCACAGTCTCTTTTATAGTCCAGACATAATATTGGTCAAAACACGTAAGGGCCATGTAGATTGTGTCTGAGATAGTCTTTTGAGGAAATAACTATTCAGATTTGAATAGTTATTTCCTAACTCTAGTTATCAATATGATGATGCCTACTGCTGAGCATACGCATCACAAGCCAACTCAAATGATTGCTTATTAAAATATACAGATATCCAGAGCTACCTGAGGGCCTAGGCAAAGTGATATCATTATCAGCGATAAATTAAAATGGCCCATCCCTGTCCATATCTGTCGACAACGCTGCTCGCGTGATTTAAAAGCTTGACGTTTCATCCAACGCAATGCAGACGTTCACTCTTTCTTCTTCGTACAGTATATCTCTCTGTGAAATGCGCTCCCCTAGGAAATCAGGATAGCATCCAACCGATTATACTTCAAAGTTGCTGTCAGTATGATAACAACGGTAATGTTTTCCCATTTTTTGTCTTATTTATTTAGTGTATTAATTCGCTATTTATGGTTTTAATAGGTGTATGTATATCTAAATAACTATTTTCACCTGAATTATCGCTATTGCACCTACCACTGTTGGTACCTGCGTCACTCAAAGTTGACCAGTAGAAAATTACCATGGAATTAAGTCCGCCTCTGTATAATATAATTATATTAAATAAATATACAACGATGACGTAAAAGCCGACAATGTTTGGCATCAAAGCTTATGACAACTTAGGTGATTAGAAAGTTTTCAACCGAATGGGCACAGGAAATAAGACGTCAGTTCGTTCAGTAAGACTCTTTAGATTTCTGCTGTGGGGTTGTTTCGACGAAAATGCCAATGCTATCTACGTATCTACTTACCCGCAGAAACAGGAATCGAGTCTTATTTCAGAACCCGACCCTCCGTAAAAGGATTTATAATCATGAAACAAACGTAATGGAATTGTGAATATTTTCGGGAGTTCCATTTACCTTAATAAATATATGAGAAAATTGAACCGTAATATTTTTGCGTGCCCTGTGCAAAGGTCATTAGCAATTTGTCATCTCTTTACGTTCTACAGGTAGAATTATCCCCTGTTAGGACCCTGTTGGTTCAAACGTAAGTGATATTTTGTGAATGTATCACAGAATTTCTTGATTCAAAGTCATATTATTTATTTCTAATAAGCACATAAAAGACATTTTGAACTAGGTGCTTACAAAACAAATAGAATTGATTCTATTTGCCCCTTCCAAAGCATAGTTTCGCATGGAGAAAAATGGTATAGAAAAATGTTTTACAATATTTTGTAACCATTAAATGTCAAAGCGATGCACCTAGAATACAATTTCCATACCATAATAGGTAAAAAGAATTAAAAATAAAACTATGACAGATAAATTAATGATGTGATAGATAAATGGTGCTCACATATTTGTTAATATTGTAAAAGAAGATGATTAGAAAGAAACAGATAATATTACATCATGCTGTTTACGTGGCTAAAGCCAAAGATTTTACCCGCTCCAATTCTGTAAATATTTTAGCAGGTAGGTGATTTATGACATTAAGGCATGGATCTACGAGATTAGAATGAAATCTGTCAGTTTTGAGTTGAAATTAATGTTCAACTTTGTTTCTCTCCATAGAGATTTGAAGTACCATATTTTCCAATAGGATCCATAGTTCCACCACGCGGGCCCAGTGCGGGTTGGTAGATGTCGCTTATCTTCGAATTTTGGTTCTAGGATTTCCTCACGATGTTTTCCTTCACCGTTTTGAGAGCAGTGGTGATGAAATTTTTCACACAAAGTAAAGCGCCTGTGGGGGTCCGAACCTACGACCTACATCTCGTAAGTTGCGTCAGTTATCACAGGGCCCACCACTGCTCCTGTACCTATATCTTCATTATTTATATGTATATCTTCATTTATACAGGAAAAGTTTTTATCCAGTGCGCAAACTGTAACCATGAATTCAGCATATCATTCGAGACCTCCTAGCGCAGAAATTTTTCGTCGGTTTTACAAAAAAAAAAAAAACAGCTGTTCCATACATTTTGACCGCGTAGGTATTGCACTTTTCTATGAAACAGTAGATTTTTTTTTGTAAAACCTACGAAAACTTTCTTTGCTGAGGGGTCTAGAATAGTATGTTGAATTCATGGTTAAAGTTAGCGCACTGAATAAAAACTTTTCCTGTAGGTACACGTGAACGAAAGAAGTATTTAATCTAGAATTGTATCAGGTCGCGTTCTGAAGCTTCAGCTCATTGGAAAAAAGGAGAGTAATTATTTCCCTGTGTCCACAGAGCAGCAACCTTTTTCCTATGGGGTTTTCCTATATTAATGACACTTTACAGGGTGGCATCGACGCCAAACATGTTACCATGTATTCATTATTTGATTGTGAAAACCTGCATGGGTCATTAAAACAAATTGCTGTTCTGTACAGACGCCAGCACATCAAGTTACCCCAAACTGTCAAATTTTTCCAATTGTACATGAACCTTATGCTTATGTGATAAAGTTGAAAACCTATCAAAGAAATTTGACAGATTGGGGTAGCTTGATGTGCTGGCGTCTGTACATTTTGATCGCGTAGGTAATGCACTGTCCTATGAAACAGCAGATTTTTGATAACCGACAATCTAATTCTAAAATAGAGGCAGTGAATCGTATGCTGTATCCATTTTCACAGTATGTGCGCATCGATAGTGCCACCTTGTATTCCCACGACTATTGTTAGGATTTACTTTCGTTACGTTACTTATAGGTACTGTATGCAATGGTTTTCACAAGCTTACTCTTGACAGTTAAGCTTAAAAGTGCATTCAAAAATTCAAAGCTCCATCGCATCGGTAAACGCGAGTTCAGTTAAAGTAGATAATGAAATTTGAAGAGCTTCTGTCCAATTATGTAAAGCGTTATGCAAACATTTGAGAACCAAGCTCAGAGAAGAGATTCTCGAATATTTTGCATAAATTAATCTCATAAAATTGAAACTAGAATTCATACAAATCTATCGTAAAACAATCAAATCTGGAATGGATATTGGGTCCATCTGATCAATAAAGTCTTTCAGTAAGTTTATCTGAAATCGACTTTAGAATAGAATGGAATTATTGTATTTCAAACAAAGTCCATAGGGTTTTTTTTTGGGTGGGTAATCATCAAATAACTTCTTCCGCTCTGGGTGGAGCAGGAGGGCGTGTCAGACTTTTACTGACTAAAACCCACCCGTGTTCCCTCAGTTGCCTGTGTGCCAGGGGCCGCGGTATCTCTTTCGAACAACCCGCACCCCTGGCAGGCATCGGCCCTTGCGGACCCCACCAGTTGGTGCTGACATCTCTTTAAAGCGCGCGTGGAACACAACGCGCCGTCAACCCGGGCTTGGTCCTTACCGGACAGCGAGCTACCCATTACTCGCCGTCGGCAAGGCCGCGCCTACAGTGGCCGGGAATCAGCCTGGGATTCCCGACGCCCAGGGCGTCTCCCGCGGCGACTACGGCCGTGAGGGCGCATATACTGCCTCTCCCTCACGTGCACCGCCTCCCTCTTCGCGAGCATTATTGATTCGCAGAAGGAGGTGAGGCTAACCATTCACTCTCGCTCCGTACCATGGCCTGCACCAGGGCCGGACGCGAGAGATCGCCGCCGCCAATCGCCTCCATGAGGACACGGCGGTGATCCGCCCAAGCTGGGCAGACCGCCACCGTATGCTCCACCGTGTCCTCAGGGCGATCTTCGCAATGGAAACACCGGGGCGTTTCCTCCCGCCTTATGCGAAACAGGAACCTACCGAAACAACCGTGTCCGGTGAGGACCTGCGTCAGGCGGAAGGTGAGGATGCCATGCCGCCTCTCAAGCCACTCCTCAAAGAGGGGACTTACCGCCGATATCTTGGCGTGCCCATTCAGCTTTTCTTCAAGTAATATTTAAACTCAAACTATTGCGTTTATTCCACAAAATACCTACACTCACATTAAAAATCATTTAATATAAATCCAGTCACAATCACACTCCAAATATTTCGCCAAATTACTGGACATTTAAACGGTGTTTGCTTACCGGAAGTGACGGATAGCCGCCGGATATTACTTTATCTCACACCGGATACAGTTGGCGGCTACCGACCCGATTAGTAACCTGTTATCGATTGAATTATTAATGGTCTAAGTCATGTAAATAGCTGTTGAAATGTAATTGAGTAGAAAGGTGTTAACCTTTTCTACGAAATTAGATATACCGCCGTGTCCTTGTGGAGGCGATCGGCGGCGGCGATCTCTCGCGTCTGGCCCTGGTCCAGGCCATGGTACGGAGCGAGAGTGCATAGGTAGCGGTCACCTCCTTCTGCGAAGCAGTAATGCTCGCGAAGATAATCGGGCAATATATGTGCCCTCACGGTCGTAGTCGCCGCGGGAGACGCCCTGGGCGTCGGGAATCCCAGGCTGTTTCCCTGCCACCGTAGGCGCGGGCTTACTGACGGCGAGTAATGGATAGCTCGCTGTCCAGTAAGGACCAAGCCTGGGACGATGGCGCGTTGTGTTCCACGCGCGCCTCAAAAAGATGATAGCACGAACTGGTGGGGTCCGCAAGGGCCGATGCCTGCCAGGGATGCGGGTTGTTCGAAAGAGATACTGCGGCCCCTGGCACTTTGGCAACTGAGGAAACATGGGTGGGTTTTGTTCAGTAAAGGTCTGACACGCCCTCCTGCTCCACCCAGAGCGGGAGAAGTTATTTGATGATTTCCCACCCAAAAAAAAAACGAAAATAGATATGTTTGTGTTTTAAATAGTTTTGTTAAAGAAAGACCACTGTTCTACTGCAGTGCAGTGGTAACGGCCCCGACTTACTAGCTATAAGATCGTGGGTTCGTTTCTTAGCAGGCGCTTTATTTTTTGTAAATTATTTCATCACCACTGCTCTCAAGACTGAAGGAAAACATCGTGAGGAAACCGGCATGTCATAGAACCAAAAAATTTGCGACATGTGAGGTCTACCAACCCGCACTAGCCCGCGTGATAGATTACTACTTATAATGTGCCCACTGCTGGGACACGAGACTCCTTTCTGTGAGCGGGATTGGACCATAATTTACCACTCGGGCCCATTCCGGGTTGTTGGACACATCCAACAACCCGGAATGGGCCCGAGTGGTAAATGGTTAAAGAAAACTAAAAACCAATAATTCGAAGTCATGTGTCACAACACATGACTTCGAATTATTGGTTTTTAGTTTTCTTTCACCGTTTTGAGAGCAGTGATGATGAAACAATTTCCACAAAGTAAAGCTGCTTGGGTTTCGAACTCGTAAGTCGCGCCCGTTGTTACCACCGTTGCCACCACTGCTCCAGTCTGCTAAATGCTCAAAAACAGCACTTAATTTTTCGGGACAAAAAAAATTAAGAAGATGTCATCTGAGTATTGTAGTAGCTGTGAATCAAGTAGATAAAGCTGCCCGTCAGTCTGTCCCAACTTGTGATGAATGAATATCTCAGGTAGACAGCCCAGACTACCCCTTAACCTTTGTCGTATTCAAGTGTTGCCACTCAACTTGTGGGGTTACAAAACGTCTGGAATCTTTATTTTTATATTGTTTCAGTCTAGGTTTTTTTAATATTACTAAATGGTTTTTATATTGTGTGTTTTTGCATTTATGCATTTGAAAGTATCGATCTTGAGCTATCTATTTACCTTACCGATCTTTCAACTCTCGCATGATGTCAGTCAATACATTTACTTAAAAAATCTTCATAAATTCAAACCTAAAAAAAAAATACTAACCTATTTTTTTTTGCTTTAAAAACCTTTAAATTGGCACTCGACCCGTATCTGCTAGTGTGAAATGCAAGGTAAAAAATTGCATCGAAGTCCATTGAGTTTGGAAGAACTAAGCAGACAGACATGCACGAAAAATCGACTTTGCTTTGTCTACTATGTTGAGGTCAGCTTCCGGTCTAACCGGATACAGTTTAGTACCAATGTTTTACAAGTAGACTATTACTAAGACTACCATTTATAGAAGCATATGGCAAATATAACTAATTTTATAGACACTCATGTTCCTTTTTCATATCTAGAACACTGTACAGATTTAAGGCCCGACCTTTTTAAATAATCTTAAGAGGGCGACACTTTGGTCGTATACTTTGGCACGAAGCCAGGTCATCGAATGTCCTCGACCCCGAGGTTTTTGGGTTTACGACTGCTATTAAAAATCTTTGATTCTGTATAGATTATATTAATTTTGTTTATTGTAACCGCTGCTGACTGAAAAAGGATTTACCTAAATAGTTTCTGAGAATGAGGCGAATTTACGTGGTTACAAAGGGCAAGAGCAACTAATTTATCGGGTATGCTTTAAGCCATAGTGTGTATTAAATGGGTGTTAAATTTTAGATTAATCTTGAAATATCGAATCATTTTTACATGGTCGATTGTTTTCTTTTTCAATATGATCCTATAGGGCAGTACTTTTTTTTAGTACCTGTATATAAATCTTGTAAAACTATAAACTAACAAAATTAACATGGAGGATTCTTTAATAAGTTTGCTTACAAAGTTTTAGTCCAAAGCCTTGAACATTAAACTTTGTCAATCAAACTTGTCACATCAGCACAGTTTGGAGTTATCACTATCAGTCCAGCCAGATACTTCGATGAACTCTTCAACAGCTGTCCTATAAATCAGAAACTTTAGATGACAATGACTGAATACTCAAAGATAACGATTACTTAGGAATATAACTTGACCAAAACTTTCCTTCTTGATTTGATTTCAATTAGGTATGTAACTAGTTTCTGCTCGCGATTTGGTCTACGGGAAATTTCTTATTCCTCCGTTCCACCCTCGTATGGCATCGCCCACCTGCACTTTCGCTTTGTTTTCGATAAGCGTTCTTTCTGAAATTTTGCTTGGCACCTAAGGGTCATAGCGTGATGTTAAATAGCCTATAGCCTTCCTCAAGAATTAGGCTATCAAATGAATAAAGAGGTTTTCGAATCGGACCGGTAGTTCTATAGATTAGCGCGTTCAAACAAACTCTTTGGCTTTATTATTAGAAAGAAAAGGTGTAAAAAAAAATATATTTGTATATTTAAGTGTATCACGCAAAACTGACTTAATGGATCCGGATAAAAAAAATTAAACGTTGCCCTGCATTAGGAAATTCTTCTGTATTGTGGGTGCGTTTACAAACATTTAAACTCACATACACAAACAGCCAGACCCGGAACAACTACTTGTAGGTCATATAAATATTTGTTCCGTGCGGGAATCGAACCCGCGACACGCTGCGCAGCAGTCAATCGCTTAACCACTGCACCAACCGTACCGGCGCATTAAGCACACGGATAGTTTATAATACCTGTACTTTTTTTATCCCGAAAGTTTCTTTCCGTGGGCTAATTTTCCACATCCTCGCGGGCTAAGCTGCGGGGCATAAGCTGGTGAAGAAATACTTTCAAATCAGCCAGTAAATGATAAAATATTTTATTTTTGTAAGTAGGTTGTACAAACACTTTTACACATCAATCATATTTTAAAAACTAGTTTTTTTAGTCAGATAGGACGCCAACCTCATCTAGATGAGGTTGGCCTACTATCTGACTACTCAGAGAAGAAATACCAACAAACTCAGAGGTCAGTCTTTTTGAAAGTACAGCCATAATCTCGGTCAGATCATGTGAAGACGATGTAGATGTATGTCTGAAATGGTCTTTTGAGGAACGTAAGGAGAGTAAAGGAGGAAAAAATATGTTATCAAGAGATAGCACAGGACCTGACAAACCAAGAAATTTTCTACAGGAAAACAGGACCAATCTAATTTCCTTGTATTGTCTGAAAACCACATCATAACATAACCACTGATTTCATACAATATTGTGAGTTAACGATAGGTCCATGTTATAGTAATATTAGCGTTGTAATCTGATACTAATGGGTTGTTATTTGATATAATTATACGTTGTGGTATATAGTTACAGTAACTATTTGACATTGTGTTACTAAAAGCTAGTTACAGGAAAATTATAACGCAAACTATGGTGATAGAATTTCTATTTTTACAGAGTGGCTGGGACATTGACGCACTTACTGTAACCCTAAATCCAGCACATGGTTCTGAACCTCTCTGAAATTCTTCGTCGGTTTAAAATACGACGACACGGTTGGTGCAGTGGTTAAGCGATTGACTGACAGGTGTTAAATTTATAGCTTCATCGCTAACTCAACTCAACTATAACTCAATTCGGCATTATGTACAACTTGTACATAATGCCGAATTGAGTTATTTTCCGGAAAAATCGCGCAAAAAATACATAAAAGCGTACAATTTGTTCAATGCATGGAAACATTCTAAAGGCGTGAAAACATTTTCGAAGACCACAATGCAATGCTATCATACTTCGTTGAACAACAATAATTTAATATATTTTTTAGGCTGTTTTTCTTGCACCTAGCATTTTCAATCCGCATTTAGCAGGTTCAAACCTAGAATCCTTCGCTTGCTCAGCTTTCAATATAAGTACTTGCGCCAAAAAACAACTTTGCAGCCTTGCATAAAAAAAAATATATTTTAAGACATAGCCATTTTTCAATAAATCTAAGCAGCAATAAATGGTCTGAAGGTAAGTAGTAGTAGTGAGTGAGTAGGGTTGTGTTCCACGCGCGCCTCAAAGAGATGTCAGCACCAAATGGGGGGGTCCGCAAGGGCCGATGCCTGCCAGGGGTGCGGGTTACTGATACCGTCGCCCCTGGCACACAGGCAACTGAGGGAACACGGGTGGGTTTTAGTCAGTAAAAGTCTGACACGCCCTCCTGCTCCACCCAGAGCGGGAGAAGTTATTGGATGATTTCCCATCCTCAAAAAAAAAAGGGGTAAGCCCTCAGACCATTTATAATATCAGTCATTATGGTTCATGTGGCCTGGATGGCGCCGACCAAATAGAATGTAGGAATTGAACGAGGTACAGAAAAACGAAATAAACGAAAGATAGTTTCACATGTCCTATTGATCTCGTTTCCTTGACTCGACTGCGTAGGGTCGGGTTCTGGGTCGTACCCCTGAGTTGAACCAAGTGTTATTAGGGTTTTTCAAAAGGATATAATTTTGTGTTGGCTGTTTGGAGCCTGAATTTGTTCCCAGTTGATGCCAATAGGTTTGCCTTTCGTTGCATAGGTTATACGGTCAGCGCAAACACATAATACTCGCTTATTTTACCACACAAATCATAATCTTTTGTTCGTTATTTAAAAAGAAAGAACGAAATATATTTTATTTGAGATACGCACAGGAAGTATAAACAATAGTGAAATGAAAATCGTACAGAAAAAACAAGAAAACAATAACAACAATATAAACTATATTCGTTGTGATTTAGTTCATTAACAATTTATCAATGACTAGCTTCTGCCAACAAGTTAGTCTTGCCTGCTTATTTTAAAATAATTTGAACATTATTCAATAACATCGTTTCTTCAGCTCGCGATATTACTCCGTTTATTCTTCGCGTTTTCCTGTTTTTTTTTTTCTTTTTACTCGGCTCCTTAGGGTTGTATCGTGATGTTAAATAACCTAACCTACCTCAAGAATTAGGCTATGAAATGCGAACAGGTTTTTTCAAATCTGACTAGCGGTTCGTGAGATGTAGTACATACAAACAAAATGATCTTATTTTGCTGCAGTGGACTTATCTGGCGAAATGATGGTGTTTTCAACACCTTTGCCGTATACAGACGCGATTATGTGTGCGAATCCTTACCCATAGAATGAGGTAGAGGTTTGCCCGGCTTGGGCGGAGCACCGCCGTTTCCACGTGGAGGCGATCGGCGGCGGCAATCTGTCGCGTCCGGCCCGGGTCCGCGGCGCGTTGCATTCCACACGCGCCTCAAAGAGATGTCAGCACCAACTGGTGGGGTCCGCAAGGGCCGATGCCTGCCCCTGGGTGCGGTGCGGGTTTTTCAAAAGAGATACCGCGGCCCCTGGCACACAGGAAACTGAGGGAACACGGGTGGGTTTTAGTCAGTAAAAGTCTGACACGCCCTCCTGCTCCACCCAAAGCGGAAGAAGTTATTTGATGATTTCCCACCTAAAAAAAAATCCCCCATAATTTGAGGGTCAAACAAAAACAAACTTAATGGTACAGTAAGTTACAGTGTTTTCGTGTCCGATTTCCTAAATACATTAAAGTATCGCTATCGGCACTGACCTTGTCTAGGGCAAGAATCCCAATTGATTGGTGAAATCGATACGAACCATTCAATTGAAAACCTCCACTATTTTTACCGAATTCCGATTCAATTAATTATTAATTGAACTTCGTTTAGGATTGTAATTGGTGGTTTCATGATTCTGACGGGTTCTGTTTATATTTCAATCCAATGAGTTGCAAATGAAAGTTCATTATGTAGTACGGACTGCTAGTTTTTTTTCATCAAAATTAAATATAGTACAAAATTATTATGAGGGCGTGTAAAATTGTTTAAAGTGGAAACTACTTCAGGCGCACATTACGCTCTTTCATAACAGTGAATTAAACTGAACCATCATAGTCGAGTAGGTGACGCTGTATCGGGTTTACTCGGCTCCAGTCGGTCGGTGACGCTGAATTTCGTAACCTCGGCTCCACACCTAAGTTTTTACTTCTATAGTGGAGGAACACACCCTTTTTTCACTCAGGTAAGAGTCACAAGAGCAGGCCTGCTTCTAACTTGGAAACCTTACCTTGATAAACACTATTAATAATAAGGAAGCGTTTATTATTGTTAAAACCAATGGTATCATCATCCACAGCCCAACTTCACCCACTGCTGGGCTTTGGCCTGTCTTTTCTTGTGGCAATCCCCACGCTCCTCTGCCAGCTTCCTCCAGATTTTTTACTCGCAATGGCTACCCGTCCGCCCATCTCGCCGCCAGGTGACCGACACCTTGTTTTAAAATCCATGGAAGTCACTCGATCACAGTCAATCGCTTCACGATGCTAATGGTATATTTTCACATAAAACCAACTTTTACTTAACAAATCTCAAACCCTAAAACTACCACCACGACTAAACCAAGACCTCAAATCCACTTTTGAGTTATAAACTAACAGTAATCTTCTACGCGGTACCCAACACTACGAAAACGATATTTTTCCTTGCCGATCGTAAAATTTTGATCTGCTCAGTTCTTTGAAAAGATCCCGTCAGTATTTTACCTGTAAACATAAAGGAATACGGAGTCTCCCTAGCCATTTAAATGATAAAAAGATCTCCTAGGTAAGATATTAGGAATCGGGCAAAAGGAATCAAGTAGATCGATCCTGATTCAAGTCGTGAAATACCAAGTAAACTCATTACTGATAAGTGACAAGACATCAACTATATCAGGACTTTACGATCTTCACTAATGACAGTACAAATAAGGAGAAGGGTCTAAGTTGATATCGCCAGAAAAGCCTCACAAACCTTGTTAAGAGAACTTAAAGGCATGTTTGCGGTCCTAAATTATTGTTGAACACTAACATAAAATTGCACCTCTTTTTGTGAGTCTCAAAGGATTTCTATTTTGGGGTCCTGAGAATACTAAATAGCTAAAAGTAATACGAATACGACAATACGACCAACTTTACTCAATACCGTCACAGGTGTAACCTTTTTTACACGCTTTATATTAGCTTCACTTGTATGTTAGTATGTCAGTATGTCAGTATGTAACTCTCCGTGGGTAATATGCGCGCCTGCGGCCTTCCTTGGTTCTGGTAGCCGTTTCTCAGGCTCCCTCTCCGAAATCGAACTCTGATTCCCCGTATTTATAATATTTATAAATAATTATTTTTTTACACGCTTTATATTAGCTTCACTTGTATGTTTGTATGTTTGTATGTAACCGACTCCTTTGAGCGCAATTTTGACCCACTTTAAACGGTCAGATTTCATTGAAACTTTGTAAACTTGTCGAGGACCGATGACAATTCAATAATTTAAAAAAAAATGTGAAAAAAAAACTAGTTTTTGTAGTTAGCAGAACTAAAAAATAGAAAATAAATAATAGTTTAAAAAACTGAAAAACACGCTTTAAAAACCAAACTAAAAAAGGAGAAAATAATTTAATTCAATTAAAAAGCTGTTTTTATGCTGTATTTGTATGTATTTTACTGTGTGTACATAAATAATAAAATAAATAAATAAATAAATAAAAAGCCCCCACGCTTTTTAATTGAATTAAATTATTTTCTCCTTTTTTAGTTTGGTTTTTAAAGCGTGTTTTTTAGTTTTTTAAACTATTATTTATTTTATACCAGTCTGGGTTAGATTATTTGGTCAGGGGTACGCTAGGTTTTTTAATTATTTTTGCAGTTTGATTCGCTTTTTTGTTGCTCGTTTTGGTTTTTTATTAAATTGTTTTAGCATTGTTTTCATGGACCAACCCACACTGGGGCCGTGGGGTGGATTATGGCCCAGTCCGTCTCACAGAGAGGAGGCCTGTGTCCCAGCAGTGGGAATAGTATAGGCTGATTATTGTTTGCAAAGGTTGGTAGGGTTGGTTAGTTACCGCGACCAATGCACAAAACTCACCTATCCTAACCCTGAGGACACGGTGGAGCATACGGTGGAGGTCTGCCGGCTTGGGCAGAGCACCGCCGTGTCCTCGTGAAGGCGATCGGCGGCGGCGATCTCTCGCATCCGGCCCTGGTGCAGGCCATGGTACGGAGCGAGAGTGCATGGGTAGCCGTCACCTCCTTCTGCGAAGCAGTAATGCTCGCGAAGAGGGAGGCGGCGCACGTGAGGGAGAGGCAGTATATGTGCCCTCACGGCCCTAGTCGCCGCAGGAGACGCCTTGGGCGTCAGGAATCTCACGCTGATTCCCAGCTACCGTAGGCACGGGCTTGCAGACGCCGAGTAATAGGTAGCTCGCTGTCTGGTAAGGACCAAACCCGGGTCGACGCCGCGTTGTGTTTCATGCGCGCCTCAAGGAGATGTCAACACCAATTGGTGGGGTCCGCAAGAGCCGATGTCTGCCAGGGGTGCGGGTTATTCGAAAGAGATACCGTGGCCCCTGGCGTATAGGCAACTGAGGGAAAACGGGTGGGTTTTAGTCAGCAAAAGTTTGACAGGCCCTTCCGCTACACCCAGAGTGCGAGAAGTTAATTTTGATGATTTCCCATCCTCAAAATACCCGTGTGGTCGGGTCACTCTAGCTTAGTACGACCGACTGTGAGAAAAGGTAAAAAAGTTAAAACTAAGCTCAATTATTTAAAAAAAAGTGTGTATCATTAGGAGCACAAAAAGTTTAGAGAGTTTCTACAAACCTACCTTGACTTTTCCCAATTATGATGGATGCCACTGAATTCCAGTATTTCACATGGAGCAACCGCCCATAAGACCTCCACTATCTTGTTATTGGGTAATACGATACCCTTTGGTAAGACTGGTTTGTCAGACTTTCGGGCTTCTGACAGGCCGTGACGACTTTCAGTGATCGACGAATTGCAGCCGGGACCAACAGTTTAACGTACTTTCCGAGGCACGAAGGCTCTTGCTACGTAAAGATGGTCACCCATCCACGGACCAACTGCGGCAAGCGTAGCTTAACCTGATCGATGGACCCGTGCGGCTATTATTACTTAGCCGCAAGCCACAAATGTTTTCCATACATAAACAAATAAAATCACACCAGTTTTCCCCCGAAGGCATAGGCACAGGAACATCGCGTGTATCGCTTTATGAAGACACAAGTGATTGTAACTGAAATAATAATAGACACACAACAATAATAGAATAAATTGTTTCCGTGTGGTGCCGGACGTAAAGAATAGCACCATCCCATTTCTTCCCGTGGGTGTCGTAGAAGGCGACTAAGGGACTTACTAGAGAGTGGGCAGCAGCGTTCTCTATGCACTTTACCACCATACTGCGATCGCCAACCCGCCTGCCAAGCGTGGCGATTATGGCAAGCCCCCCAATTAGAGGAGGCCTATGTCCAGCAGTGGACATCTTTCGGCTGAAATGATGATGATGATGAACTGAAATAAATAATGTTTACCAAAAGCATTAAAATGTCTGATGAACTTCCGTTGTCTGTAATAACTTGCGTGAAACGATAAAAATCTGGCGCATTGTTTTACAACATGGAGCAATGTGAGTCATAAGTTAACGTAACATAACATCTCGCCGTGTTTCCCCGAAGGACTGGGCAGAGGTGTACCAAGGTCAAGAACGCCTGTTCTTGACCTTGTTAAGGGCCTCCTTAAAGTAATATAAAAGAAAAAAATATGTACAAATGTAGGTGGTCGTACTGTACACACGACTGTAAAAAAAATTGCCGAATTTTTAACGCACTGAAAGAAAAGAAAGAAAAATGGTGTTTATTAGCAATAATGCATAAAAAAAACCTGAAAACAATTTAAAATATATCATAAAACAATGATATTAATGCCAAAAGGGCTTCAACTTGATGATGTCAAATGGCAACACAAGATCAGACAAGACCGAGATGACTACCAATAAAAAAGTATGGAATGAAAAGCCATGTTGCGCCGACCCCAAATAAATTGGGATATGAGCAGGAAAATGATGAAATGCAAATGACAACAGTAACTGTCATTTTTAGACAGTCTACACTGCTTTAGTTATTATTCTAAGGTCTACAAGGCGAACTAACGTCGTGTGTCAAACAATAACTTTCCTTCACCGTGACTAAACAATTTAATATCGAATATCAAAAGTCATCAGTCAAAATAACTCCTAATTGCCTCTGATTTTTTTTTATCTTTTAAAAACATTCATAGATAGAGGCTACACACAAAATTATACAAATCATAAGTGATCTTATTTTACATAACGTCTTATACATAATGTGACATACCAAACCTTTTCACATCTTCAGCACGTTAAATAAAATTAAAAGCAATCAAGTCTCAAGATTGCCTTTAGCCTCTCAAATACGTGTTCTGCCTAAGTATACAAGAATATCATTAGCATCTTTAGAACAATGAGAAGCCTTCCATTTGCATTTTATATTTAAGCGACAAAAGCGCTGAATGACAGCGCTTCCAATTATTTCCGGACTTAATTATTACGTCAGCTTATTTTGACGAGTTGCCAAAGAAAATGTAAGGGGTGCAGTACACATTTGTTCAGCTCAAAATGTCAAATATTTTTTTTGTTTTTAGTTTTAATTCCAAAGTGGTTTGGAAAAGTGACTAAAACTGATCTCAATTGATGGTTAAGTAAGTACATTTTGCTACAAGGCGGTTGCAATAAAGATTATTTGGATTCTCGATTAAGTGACTCCCATTACCTTTTTTACTCTGTTTGTTTGTTTGACGATCGGGATGAGCCGAATAAAAGCTGAAGTTTTCGTAGTAATTGCTTTTTTTTTTTTTTTTTTTTTTGGGTGGGAAATCATCAAATAACTTCTCCCGCTCTGGGTGGAGCGGGAGGGCGTGTCAGACTTTTACTGACTAAAACCCACCCGTGTTCCCTCAGTTGCCTGTGTGCCAGGGGCCGCGGTATCTCTTTCGAACAACCCGCACCCCTGGCAGGCATCGGTCCTTGCGAACCCCACCTATTGGTGCTGACATCTCTTTGAGGCGCGCGTGGAACACAACGCGCCGTCGACCCGGGCTTGGTCCTTACCGGACAGCGAGCTACCCATTACTCGCCGTCCGCAAGCCCGCGCCTACGGTGGCCGGGAATCAGCCTGGGATTCCCGACGCCCAGGGCTTCTCCCGCGGCGACTACGGCCGTGAGGGCGCATATACTGCCTCTCCCTCACGTGCGCCGCCTCCCTCTTTGCGAGCATTACTGCTTCGCAGAAGGAGGTGACGGCTAACCATTCACTCTCGCTCCGTACCATGGCCTGCACCAGGGCCGGACGCGAGAGATCGCCGCCGCCGATCGCCTCCACGAGGACACGGCGGTGCTCCGCCCAAGCCGGGCAGACCGCCACCGTATGCTCCACCGTGTCCTCAGGGCGATCTTCGCAATGGAAGCACCCGGGCGTTTCCTCCCGCCTTATACGAAACAGGAACCTCCCGAAACAACCGTGTCCGGTGAGGACCTGCGTCAGGTGGAAGGTGAGGACGCCATGCCGCCTCTCAAGCCACTCCTCAAAGAGGGGACTTACCGCCGCTATCGTGGCGTGCCCAGCACTGGGTTGCGACAATCGCGCTCTCCATGTCGCCATGAGATCCCGCCGGAGCTCTGTCCGCTGCACCTCGATTTCTCGCGGCAGCGGAGTAACGCCCCGGCGTTTGGCCTCCTCGCGCCACTCCCAGATATGCGCGAGGACCTTTGCCTCCAGATCCCATGGCGGTAATCCGGCAAGGAGGCCCGCCGCCTCACCTGAGATCGTGCGGTATCCCCGGATCATCCTGATCGCCATGACCCTATGGGACGCCTTCAGCTTTCGCGCTGGTTGGCGCCTCAATGTAGGCGCCCACACCGGCGCCCCGTATAGGGCCATGGACCGCACGACCCCCGCGTAGAGCCTCCGGCAGGAGGCGTTTGGCCCCCCTAGATTGGGCAAGAGCCGCTTCAAAGCAGCCCCGGCCCGCTCCAGTCTGGGAGCCAAACGTCGGAAGTGTTCCGCGAAGTTCCACCGGCTGTCGAGGACGAGTCCCAGGTACTTCATCGTCGACTCGACGCCGATGTGAACCCCTCCCGCCGTTATCTGGGAACCCGCCGGTGTCGTAGTAATTGCTTCGGGTCGGTTTTTCAATCAACTGTGCCTATCGTCGTCCATGCTGGACATAGTTGTCTGCCAGGCTGCACCACAACACCCTGTCCTCTGCTTTTCACATCCTTTTCCGGGTTGGCTCTGCTGTGCAACAAATATTACCGAATCGAATGTGGCAAGCAGAAAAAGTTTGTAGCACTCCACCAGGTCCAATTGAAAACCAACGTAAGGTCCAGTTGAAAACCAGCGTCAGGCACTAGTTGCCTGGCATTTTTACTGACCTGGGCCTTTTTAGCGCAGCCGTGAGGCACACTTTAATGCTAGTTTCTGACATCGCACTTTACACTTTTTGTTGGTATTATTTTTATAATTTTGCTGTATACTGTGTGCCTTTTTAGTCAGTGCTAAATAAATGTATTTTCTTTCTCTTTCTTTCTTTCACTCCTAACAGAATATTGTCGAGATCGGAAATAAAAGTAGATTGAGTTTTTTTTTAGATTCTTTCAGTTGCTTTTTGAAGCCTTCGTGATTATAATTTCCTTTTTGGGTTGAAGAATGTATTAAAAGCTGTCTTTACTTTTTGTATTTTCTTAGTATCTTGTAACGGTTTCCTTTGCTACAAAAAATGTAATTTATTTTTCGTTGAACCAATTAAACTGCGCGCTCAACGTTCCAATATTTAGTTTCCAATTATGAATTTGATCACTTTGCTTCGCCCTTCGAGGCTGAGGCCTTTAATTATTAGGCTATTTTCCGAAGACTGAAAATTTCACAACAGATTCACAAAAAAATGGTAGGCTTTGGACCTGTTAAAATATTATTGTATGTAAAACATAATAGGTAAATGAATAGCCTCCTTCAATTAATATTTGTAACACAGTTTCTAACTACAGACTTGCAATTTTCATATAGAAAGACAAATTTACGGTAGGTACTTTTCCCGACCCGGTTTTGAACCCAACATCTAGCTTGTGAACGTATAAGCAAATGTCAGTTTGGTACCTAACTCTAAAAAAAGCAATTAAATAAAACTTCACATAGTGACAATAAAACTTTATAAAGTTATTTACTAATAGTTCCATTACGAAAATACACTCGCATATAACTCAGAAATAACTTCGCTAAACACTGCAGTCGAGTCCAATGACACTTCGACACGTCAAACTTCGTGACAAACATTGGCCCAAATATTTTAAACCGTTTCCGATTGACCATACATTTGAACAAATGTATGTGCAAACATGGTTGAACTATTTTTTTTTCTGTGGATAATGGGGAGTCCACACGCTCAGCCGTCGGGTCTTACAGGCGCCGCGCACTGCGGTAACAAAACTACGCATGCGTGGAGCTTTCAAGACAAAAACAACTTTATTTTTATTGCGCTAAAGTTTATATTAAGTTGTTGCGTGAAGGAATTTCAGCGTGGAAATTCCGAAGAACAAGAGGTGATTGAAAAAAGTGTGATTTCACGCAGTGTACGTTGAAAACTAACAATAGGGTAGTTAGGAGGTATGCCTTGGAACTAATGAGACCAATTACTTTCTATTGTATACGATCTTGATTTCGTTCGGGTCCACAGAGCTTTAAAGCAGTCTGTGCCAAGTCCAGTTAGGTTTTAGTGAAAGGACAATGCTGCTTGCGGGGGAATATAGGTCACCATGTGGCTTCTGGGTAAGATATAGGTCAGTAACTTTATTGCCGTGGGGTCCAATCCTGTTTCATTTGCAAACTGTTTAATCAGTCGTATTGACACTGATATTTGACAGGACATCTTGTACGTTACGGTTTGGTTTCATTATTACATTGTAGAGGTAACATTTGTGAGGTTGTATCTTGTATAACAGGGGAACTCGTTCACTAAAAGGAAGCTACAGTATTGTTGAGTATTGTAAGACATAAATAAATAATCACGTCGCGGGCAGAAGGTATTCTATAGAATAATAAAGCTGAATAGTTTTTTTGTTAGTTTATCTAGCGCGCTAATCTCTGTAATGGATTTGAAAAATCTTTTTGCATTTGATAGCCCAATTCTTGGGTAAGCTATATAACATCACGCTATACGAGCTGAGTAAAAAAAAAGGAAGAAGGAAAAGTTTGTTTGTTAGTTTATTTGTCTGAACGCGCTAATCTCTGAAGCTCCCGGTCAGATTTCTAAAAATCTTTTTGCATTTGATAACCTTCTTAAGGTAGGCTAAATTAAACATCACGCTAGGGCTCTAGGAGCAAATAAAAAAGAAAAAAGGAAGAAACAAGCTAGCAGTCGATGCGATGCATCGGGGTGGGTGTGGGAACAAGAAATTTCACACGGGTGAGGTCAAGGGCAAAAACTATTTAGGATGAAATAGGCCTCCCCCAAGCTCCGCCATTTCGACCGGTTCTGTACTTCCCGCATTCAGCGGATTCCTGCGGCTTTCATAAGGTCACTGGTCCACCTTGTGGGAGGCCTTCCAACTCTACGTCTTCCGGTACGCGGTCACAAAATCAGAACCTAGGTGACCCGTGACCCACCGATATGTTTCATTCAAGTAAATAGTCTTTGAAACCATAATATTCGAAATAAAAATACAAAGACCACATATTATATGAAACATTTTCTGGGAAACAAAATTCAATGAAATTTCTGTCTGCGAAACAAGGGGACACCACATTTTTGAACATTTTTTGTATCTAGTCATGTTTCTAGAAATTTCGGCGTCATTTTTGGCAGTTCATTTGATGAGTACCGAACCGAGTAACAAACAATATAAAACGAATTAACTGCTGTCTTTATTGCGGAAGTCATAAAACGATAAGGATTATAGCCTATGTATTTATATAGGCCTGTAACCCAATTTGCTTATAGTGGGCAATTGAATTGTTTTAATTGAGCTTCCAATATTCATGTAACTGGGTCCACTGAAGTAATATAAAAAAATTGTTTATGCCAACTACACATAATTTAAAAAAATGTCATAACATTCTCTCATAGAGAGGTCTGTGTCCCAGCAGTGGGGACTTTATAGGCTGATTTATGCTTATAATGTAGTATTATTTACACTACACAGCTACTTTACCTATTAGCAAATACACAATAAAACTAACAAACTATGGGAAAAATAAATAATAGTTTAAGAAATAAAAAACACGCTTTAAAAACCAAACTAAAATAGGAGAAAATAATTTAATTCAATTAAAAAGCGTGGGGTGCTTTTTGAGGTATTTTTATAATCACTTAATGTCAAGCACCCCACGCTTTTTACTTGAATTAAATTAGTTTCTCCTTTTTTAGTTTGGTTTTAAAGCGTGTTTTTTAGTTTTTTAAACTATTATTTATTTTAAATTTTTTAGTTCTGCTAACTACAAAAACGTGTTTTTTTTTGTTTTTTTTTTTCATTTTTCTCAATTTTTTTTTAATTATTGGATTGTCATCGGTCCTCGATAAGTTTAAAAAGTTTCAATAAAATCTGACCGTTTAAAGTGGGTCAAAATCGCGCTCTAAGGAGTCGGTTACATACAAACATACATACAAGTGAAGCTAATATGAAGCGTGTAAAACCGATTCTTATGATACAATTTAAAGAATAAATTTGGTATAATTTCCGTTCATGCTGCATTCTGTATTGTACGGTTAAGTGAGGCTGGGTCTGTGTTTGTGTTTTTGTGAACTTCAACATAATGTCACACAGGGATTTCAGGAATTTCAGGGATTAATAAAACCAGAAGTTTTTCAGTATGAATCATCAGCGAAACCATTTTATCCTCAAAGATGGATGGAGACCCATTTTTGAGATTAAAATACTTAATTAGCTTCCGCTAATTGAATGGAACCCTAACATATTTATTATGGCGTGGATACGCTGCCTTTTTTCAACCGCATGGACTGCGTACCTATACAATAAAATTCTCTAAGTTTTCATACAAAATATATATCCGTGACTGGATATGAATACATAATTGTGACATAGAATTTATAATGGAAATTCCGTGTCAATTGCCAATGGAATGACGTAATTTATCATCATCCATAATATCATTGAAATAACATTACAAGGCAAACCAAGTTTCAAGTGATTTTGGTCCTTATACCGACATTTAACTACGAAAACAGTGACAACGAAATACGATAGTGACTATAGGTAGTGAATTTTTATTTCATCCCTATAATTGACTTTTCTCGTCCCCTTACTCTCTATTTTTCCATGTGGAAATCCTCATCGATACCCTCCATCTGGGGTGAACGAAGCGTAATGTCGGACTCGTACCGACAAAAAATAATACTGAAAAAATTGTGGAAACACAACCGATTTCCGAAAAAACACTAAAAAGTGAAGAATAACTTTAATTGTAATCTTTCAATCTGTAGTGTTTTCTGTTGTATTTTTTTTGGAAAATTTTATTTTTTTTACTTTTTAACACGCTTTTATTAGCTTCACACGTATGTTAGTTTGTGCCTATGTAACGGAAACTTTGAACATGATTTTGACCTCCTTTAAAACGTCGGATTAAATCGAAATTTTGCATAGTTATCAAGGCCGATAACAATTCAATAAATTTTTGAAAAATCACGATTTTGTAATTAGCAGAACTAAAAAATTAATAGTAGTATAAAAATAAAAAAACTAAAAAACACGCTTCAACATAAAAATAAAACACAAAAACATACCGAATTGATAAACTTCCTTCTTTATGAAGTCAGTTAAAAATATAATTCGCCCAAGCAGTCATTACTCACACACACACACACAAACCCTCACTCACAATACTACTCCATACCTCAATATAGGTATACATAGCTTGCTTTATTTTTGGACTTTTACGATCTTTTTTTAAGCTATATTTTACTCATATCATAGTTTTTTTTGTTGTTTTGGGCGGGAAATCATCAATTAACTTCTCCCGCTCTGGGTGGAGCAAGAAGGCGTGTCAGACTTTTACTGACTAAAACCCACCCGTGTTCCCACAGTTGCCTGTGTGCCAGGGGCGACGGTATCTCTTTCGAACAACCCGCACCCCTGGCAGGCATCGGCCCTTGCGGACCCCACCAGTTGGTGCTAACATCTCTTTGAGGCGCGCGTGGAACACAACGCGCCGTCGACCCGGGCTTGGTCCTTACTGAACAGCGAGCTACCCATTACTCGCCGTCACTCATGTCATACTTAAGTTTGCAACAATGTGTTTCTTATGTTTAGACAGGCGTTGATAGCTGTTATGCAGTTTTTAACTGTTGTAGCTACATATTATAGTTTCTATGGTAATTCATGTTAATTTACTGATGTTCCAAAATAAAAAGAATCTTTAACATTTTTTTTTTTTAAACAAGTGTCATTCAACCATTATTTCATTGGGGTATCACTATTCTATCAAATAGAGACAAGAAGGCTTTATTATACACTAGCTTTTGTCAGCGGCTTCGCCTGCGTTGAGGTCGGTGTATTGTACATATGAACCTTCCTCTTTAATCACTCTGTCTATTGATGAAAACCGCATTATAATCCGTTGCGGAGTTTAAAAGATCTAAGCGTAGGTACAAACATGAAAAGCGACTTTGTTTTATACTTTGTAAAGATTACCATACCATATAAAAACATCAGTTGTCCCTCGTTAATTAATTGTCCGTAGCGTCACGTCAGTTTGGAAGTGATTAGCGATTCCTTTGTTTCCTTTAAATAAACAAAACGTTGAGAGAAAATCGGACATATCTAATCCCGTGACGAAGGTATTAAAAGCTCTGGCAACACTGAGAAAAATATTATTGGCTTTTTATTGTTTTTTGAGGGTGGGAAATCATCAAATAACTTCTCCCGCTCTGGGTGTCAGACTTTTAGTGACTAAAACTCACCCGTGTTCCTTCAGTTGCCTGTGCCAGAGGCCACGGTATCTCTTTCGAACGACCCGCACCCTGGGCAGAAATATTGTTGGCTTAGATGTCGCTAGCGCTACTGCTGCGCTTGAGGACCTGAGGTCGATCTTGGGTCGGGCAAAATGCTATTGGGTTATTCCATCTAGATTTTTTCCGTAGCAGACCGGACTCTGGATTTCTGGTCGGTTGAAGGCTTGCCCCACTATTTATTTGGGACTTAAACATAGCTGGCAAAATGTGGGTGTACTATAAGTGTCGTACGGGGAATACAGGCGTGATGTTAGGTAATATTTTAGTACTTAAGAAGTCACACGAAAATTGGCGTTCCTACTACAAGATAATTGACACAAACGGCGCGAACGAATTTGATTCCGCATCCCACGCCAGTTAGATCTCAGTTTGACAAAAGCTTTACTTCGTGGTCACGAGAATACTTAATGATTCCGTTAGTGATTCTTTTGTTTTCTTCACTTAAACAAAACATTAGGAGAAAACCGAACCTGTCTCTAATCTCATGATGAAGATATTTAAAACTCTGGTTACACTGAGGTGAAACCCGCGCGGGATTCGGGACGCGGCAGCACGTATTGATTTTTTTTACACGCTTTATATTAGCTTTGCTTCTATGTTTGTTTGTATGTTTGTAACAGACTCCTTAGGGAGCGATTTTGACCCACTTTAAACGGTCAGATTTTATGGAAACTTTGTAAACTTATCGAGGACCGATGACAATTCAATAATTAAAAAAAAAATAGAAAAAAAATTAGGAAAAAAAAATTAAAAATCACGCTTTTGTAGCTAGCAGAACTAAAAATAGAAAATAAATAATAGTTTAAAAACTAAAAAAACACGCTTTAAAGACCAAACTAAAAAAGGACAAAATAATTTAATTCAATTAAAAGGCGTGGGGTGCTTTTTGAGATATTTTTATAATCAATAAATGTCAAGCACCCCACGCTTTTTAATTGAATTAAATTATTTTCTTAAACTAAATAAAATAAAGTTTTTAAACTATTATTTATAATAACTTAGAAGTCACCGACTATTCGAGGCAGTTCGAAAACTTACATTCAGAGTCATTGTCACAATTGACGCGAGCGGATTTGGTCCCGCATCCCGCGTAGGTTTGGCTTCAGTTGGAGCAGAGCTTTACTTCGTCGTTACGAGAATACCTAATGATTTAATTTGGAAATGATTAGTGATTCCTTTGTTTCCTTTACATAAAACAAACATCAAGATAAAACCGGGCCTGTCTCTAAACCCGTGATGAAGGTATTTAAAGCTCTGGCCATACTGAGGCGAATCCTGCGTGGGATACGGGACGAAATTCGGCAGCACGTGTCGATTGTGTTAATGTCTAAAAAGTCAAGTGACTATTTGCGATAGTTTTAACACCTACATTCAGGATAGTTGACACAATCGGTACGAATATCGTCCCGAATTCCGCTCGGGATTCACCTCAGTTTGTCCAGCGCTTTACTTCGTGGTCACGAGAATACATAGTGATTCCCTTTAAAGTGATTACCTTGGTTTTCATAAAACAAAACAGAAAAAATTGGGTCTATCTAATCCGAGGTAAAGGCACTTAAGGGCTTAGCAAGCGTCATGATCCATTGATTATGATCCTTAAATACATTCATAAACATTTTCAATCCACCTTATAAAGTTCCGTGATTGTTTCCTAAAAAACGAAAAGAAATAACTGTAGTAATTAACGAGCAACGAAAAATAATAAAAACCTTTATTTGAAGTTATTAATTGTCACCCTCGTCGGGTTAATTCAATTGTTGGCGTTCTCATTAACACACGGGCGTTCATTAGTAATTTGATAACGTGGGGAAATTGTATGTACCATACATACCTACAAACCTTTGAAATGACGTGAAAGAGAATTGTTAAGAATGTGTTGTTAGCAACCCTCCCTCATTCCTGTGGTTTTTATCGAGGAATACGTAAAGGATTATGTGGACATGTAAACAGCATAATTTTATGCCTTAATTTGACCTTTATAAGACCACTAATCCATTGGCTAAGCGTTGTTGTTATGATATGTTTTAGCGATGACCATTTTAGGGGGCCATATTCGGGAATGTCATATTAGGGGTTTATTAAAATGACTTTATTATTAATGGAGGTTCATTTTAATCACTGTCAAAGCATAGGTAATCCATAACATTTTGGGACCAGCTTTTGAAACCAATCAAATTCGGGTTAATATTAACATTTTTAATCTGCGAGCCATCGACTTTTTTAAACCCTCAAGGGATTTCTCTATCAATCGGTTGTCAGATATTCAAGCTTTCGATTTGATATCCCGTAACGATTGTCGATGGATATTCGTATGACAATTGGGACAGATGAAACGGACTCTCCGATGCACGGAGGGACAAATAATGGTCACGTATTGTTTGACCATGGTAAGCAAAGCTAAATCAGAACTGAAAATAGGTAGAAACGCATAGAAATACCACCCTTCCCGGTTCATCATCATCATCATCATTTCAGCCGAAAGACGTCCACTGCTGGATATAGGCCACCCCCAAGCTCCTCCACTTCGACCGGTCCTGGGGTCCCGGTTACTTAAATATAAACAAGTAGTGCTGATATAGCACGTTTAAAATTGCTTTACGTGTTGCATTTTGTTATGATTTCCAAATATTAAGTTGAGTTTTGTAGTGATTTTAAATATGAAATTGAAAGTATGTTATGGCCTCAAATTATTTTTGTACCGGTATAATCAAGAAGTTATCTACTGGTACGGAATGGAAACATAATGTTTGGAGCGTCATCGCCTAGTTTCTAAGTTAGTTCTCTTCGAGCCCCAATGCATAAAGGTTGCCTACAACAAGTCTAAATTCTATATTGATATTATATGGATTGGCGACCGCGTACCGGAAGACTTAGAGTGGGAAGGCCTCCCACAAGGTGGACCGATGACCTTGTGAAGGCCGCGGGAAACCGCTGGATGTAGGAAACACAATGCCGGTTGAAGTAGAGGACCCTGGGCGAGGCCTATGTCCAGCAGTGGACGTCTTTCGGCTGAAATGGTGATGATGATGTTGATTATAAAGAGTACCTACTGACATAAAACATTTGTTTGTGTGCAAGAATATAAGTACAGAAATATAAATACTGAAAAGGCTTATCATTTCAATTTGTTTGCTGAAAAGATAAGTGAACGCTAATCTAACAAATCTACAAAAAAAAAATAACATTGTGACCCCTTCTCACCTGTGCTAGTAAGTAAATATGCCATTTATAGCTTTCACAGTAAAATAAAGATAGTCCTTGTATGCAGTTCAGTGTCAATATTGATAAAGCTGGAACAATTCTATCCAGCTGGCTTTACTACGTCTGCTTGTGTTTGTTTAATGGGATAGAATATAACGGATTGAAAGCGCGGATATAGCACGTTTCAAATTGTTTTGTTTGTTATATTTTGTTTTTGTTTGCTTCGAAAAGTTATTTGAAGGCTTTAATTTGCTGCTGCTTTGTGGATGTGTATTGGTTTTGTTGTAAATTGGTACGTACCTAACAGTTACACATGGTCAATATTGCCATTATTTTTTTTGGATTATTATAATATTCGATATGTATTTGAAGTGGACTGTATTATTTTTGGGAAATGTTGAATTAAACACTTCTTTCTTCGTATTGTTCTTTTATTCTTCTAATGCTGGAGCTGGAGACCGACTGCCTCTCGGCCCAAAATGGCCCTCATTATATACAATTCTGCTAAGGGCTCTAGCCAATCATAAACTAACATAAATCCCGCCCACTGGGCGTCAACCAATCATAGAGCAGTACATTTCTCGATACACTTAAGCTTAAGTACGACGAAACTATACTGTAGTGAGAACCGTTTTCACATAGATTGCGCACGAAGCTTAGGTATGTCGAGCCTTTACCGTAAGGGGAACCTTTATTAAATTACAATTATTTACAGTATTTCTCTACATAAACTATGATATTTTGCACATAATCACTCGTTAATAAAGTCTCTCGCGCACATTAACACATTTAGTTTATAGTCTTTCATTGTTCTATTCACTTTAAATACACAAGGCTCGGCGTCCGTTACAGTTCTCCCCCCGGCGCAGCTCGCGTAGCCTCTTCTATCTTCATGACGACGACGAGCTTGCTCACGGGGCGCCGGAAAACGCCTGTTCTGGTGCGCACCTCGACGACTCTGATGCTGCCGTCAGGCCCGCGATGTGTGCGCTCGACGATCCCCATCGGCCAAGTGTTGCGGGGCAGGGTGCTGTCGACCACGAGGACCACGTCACCGTCTTGTATCGGACGCACGTTGTTTTGCGGCTCGCCGCGCGGTACCAAAGTGGGTAGGTACTCGCGCAGCCAGCGTTGCCAAAATTTATCAGCGAGTGCTTGACTAACTCGCCATGTTCGCCGGTCGGCCTCGTCGCAGGGTCCCGTTGATGGCAGTCCCCCTGACGACCCCAGTAGGAAGTGGTTGGGGGTCAGGGCCTCGGGGTCGCTGGGGTTCACGCTGACATGGGTCAATGGCCTCGCATTGACGGAGAACTCGGCTTCAGTTAGTAGAGTTCTCAGGATTTCTTCTGTCGGCGTCTTTTCTCGCAGCGTGACGCTGAGGGCCGCTTTCACAGAGCGCACCATTCTCTCCCACGCGCCGCCTTGGTTGGGCGCGCCAGGAGGTATGAAGCGCCACTCCATGCGGCGCTGTAGCCCTTCGTCTCGCAGGGCAGGCATCCACTCAGCGTAGGCGTTGCGTAACTCTTGATCCGCCCCGCGAAAGTTGGTCGCGTTGTCGGAGTACATCACCCTCGGCCAGCCTCTGCGGGCCGCCATCCGTCTCAGCGCCATGATAGCTGAGTCTGTAGAGAGTGACGGGACGAGCTCGATGTGCACGGCGCGGGAGGTAACGCACGTGAAAAGTGCGCCCCACCTCTTTTCTCGACGGCGCCCTATCTTGACCGTCATTGGCCCGAAGTAATCCACCCCGCAGTTAGTGAACGGGCGGTGGAACGGGTCAAGGCGGGCGCGCGGCAGATCCCCCGTAGCTGGTGTCTGCGGCGTGGCTCGCCGCCTCTTACAGAAGGCACAGTTCTTCTCGACGGCGCGTACCGTGGGTCGTAAATGGATGACCCAGTACCGCTGTCGTAGGTCGTTCGTCACGCGCTCTCGATTGGCGTGACCCGCTGCGCAGTGCTCCCGTAGTACAAGGAGCTTGGTCAGTTGATGACGACCATCCAGGATGATTGGTCGTTTCGTCTCCGGGGGTGCGGAGGAGGCCTCGATCCGGCCCCGTAGCTTTAGGACGCCGTCTTCTAGCACTGGATCCAGACGGTACAGTCGGCTCGTCTTGGTTATCGGACGGGCGGACCGGATGTTCTTGATATCTTCGCTGAAACTCTCTTCTTGTGCTTGACGGATCAGCTCGGCTTCGGCACGTTGAATGTGGCGATGTTCCATGGTCGTCGCTCTTCGTCGGCAGATGTCGGTGAAGGCGATTGCTCGTGCGGCAGCTCTTACTAAAACTTCGTACCTGGAGAAACGGGTAGGGTTCGGCAACCAACTGTCCTTTTCTGTTTTCTCGCCGACATGCAGGACTTCTTCTTCTTCCGGCCCGTCGGTCGCTGTTGCAGGCCACTGCTCCTCTGGCAGTAGCAGGAAGTCTGGTCCCTGGAACCATCGGTCCGTTGCGCTGATAGGTGTGTCGACTAGCCGTGTGGCATCGTCGGCTATGTTGTGGGCGGTGGGTAGCCAACGCCATTCTTCTTTCTGGGTCAGCTCCGCGATCTCTCCCAGCCGGTGCGCAACGAAAGGCGTGTAGCGTCGCACGTCGTGGTGGATCCAATGCACCACAGTAGATGAGTCGGTCCAGTAGGTCGTCTGGCCGACGTTGACTCGATGCTCTCTTCTTATAGTGTTCGCGAGTCTTGCTCCGATGACAGCGGCTTGTAGCTCTAGCCGTGGTATGGTCTGGGCTCGGCGAGGCGCTACCTTAGCTTTGGCGGCTACCAACACGATGTTCAGGCTTCCGTCGACGTTCTTTATCCTCCAGTAGGCTACGGTCGCGTAGGCTTGTTCACTGGCGTCGCACAGGATATGAAGATTGATGCGTTCGTACCTTCGTCTTATGTAGCACCTTGGCAGTCGAAGTTGGGCGAGCTCGGGGAGCCGTGCTAGCCAGGACGCGAAGAGTTCGTTTTCTTCATCTGGGATCTGCTCGTCCCACGTCGTCTGTAGTCGCCACAAGCTCTGCAGTATAATCTTCGACCGTATAGTGTAGTGACTCAGCAATCCCAGTGGGTCGTAAATGGACATCACCGCGCTGAGCGCTTCTCGTTTGGTCGGCGTGCGGGTTCTCGTTCGTACTTCGGCCGGAACTCGGTTCATTGATGTGTTGAATCCCAGCTCGTCTCGTTTCGCGTTCCAGTATAGCCCAAGTATTTTGTTCTCGGGTTGTTCTCCCCCCAGTTGGTTGGGGGAGGTAGCGTGTAGCTCCTGAGGCACGTCGCGCAGCACTGTCGGGTCGCTGGAGCTCCATCCTCGTAATGTGAAGCCCGCGTGCGCATGTACCGCCCGCGTCTCGTCGACCGCCTTGCGCGCTTCCTCTGCGTTTTCATAGCTTGCCACCAGATCATCCATGTAATGACTCTCCTTTATAGCTTCTAACGCTCGCGGGTACTCTTGCCCATATACGTCCGCGTTATCGTTGCGTACATAGTGGGCCATGTACGGGGAGCTCGCAAATCAATCAAATCAAATCAAATCAAAAGTCATTTATTCAAACTAGGCTGAGAGTCAGCTCTTTTTGAACGTCAAAATAAAATTACATAAGACAGTCCCCCCAAAAACGCCCGCCCTTCACCACTTCCTAGTGCTTTAGCTGGGAAGAAGAAGTAGCGGAACAAACTCCCCAGCAGCACAGCTGTCTGTTAAGTTAGAAGAACTTGTTTCTATACAATAATACGTAATAAAAATTACGAAACACAAAAAAAAACATAAAATTTGCCATATGTCAGCTAGCACACGCCAATATACCATCAAAAATTGAAAACTAAAAATAATAGAAAATTAAAATAAAACGTAAACAGAACTTCCAATCTAAATAAAAGCCTCTAGGCATAAAGGGCATGCCAGCTTACATATGTAATTCTGCATTATGCAAATATAGCTATAAGTAACTTATAACAAAAGTTAAACTAGGACCTCTGGACTAAAATTATTAAAAACTTAATACAATTAACAATAACAAAACCATGGTCAGCAAGACGACCAGTCACCACGAGCAGCACCCGTTCACGAGCATAACGCAAAGATCAGCCATTGCCCCCCTCGCCATATTTGAGGGAAGGAGGCAACCCGACCCCCGACGCTACCGCAAGCAGTGACATCTAAGGGAGCATGACGAACTTGCTGCCGGTTGCACTGGCAAGAATAATCATGAATTGTCGAGGTCGCTAGCTAACTACATATTGCAATACTACTCATTAAAATAAAAAACATTGTAATGAGTAGATTAAGTCATAAATAAATGATAAAAAAAATAAAACCTGAATTATACAGTCAGATAAAAAAAAAGCAATTATATGAAATAACATAATGATATAACCTGTCAGTGGGTAAGCTAATTCTGGTGAAAGAACACAAACATTGTCTTGAGTTAATCACAGCGACCAACAATTCTTATCATTTAAGTAGTCGTTAATAGAATAGTATGCCTTTGAACAAAGGGTGGATTTTACTTTAGCTTTAAACGCACTAAAATGCAGATCTAGCAAGGAAGAGGGTAGCTTGTTATAGAAGGTTATACCCAGACCTACAAATGAGTTATGAACCTTATGTAGCCGGTGAAAGGGAATACGTAGTTTGTCCTTATTTCTAGTATTAATATTATGAATATCACTATTTTTAGTGTACAAGTGTATATTTTGCCTAATATATAAGATGTTGGCGAAGATGAATTGCGATGCCACCGTAAGAATCCCAACATCTTTTAAAAATTCTCTCAGAGAAACTCTAGAACCTAGTTGGTAAATTGCTCTAACAGCTCGTTTTTGAAGAACAAAAATATTTTGAATGTCAGCGGCTTTGCCCCACAGCAGAATGCCGTAGGACATAACGCTATGAAAATAACTAAAATAAACTAACCGAGCTGTATCAACGTCAGTGTATTGTCTTACTTTCCTGACGGCGTAGGCGGCCGAACTGAGCCTTCCCGCTAGGCTTGATATATGTAATCCCCACTGAAGTTTGGCATCTACTGTTAAGCCTAGAAAAACTGCCGAGTCTACAGTTTCAAGCACCTCATTATCTAAGACGATGTTGGGTCCTAAATTCCTAACATTCGGTAAGGCGAACTTGATACATTTCGTTTTCTTGGCATTGAGAACTAGGTTATTTACGGTAAACCAATCCGTAACCTTTGAGAGTGCACTGTTTACGTCGTCAAAATCTTGTCTGTTCCTGTCTACTTTAAAGATAAGAGAGGTATCATCAGCAAACAGTACAACGTTACAGATATCCTTTAAATAGAATGGCAAGTCATTAATATACACTAAGAATAAGAATGGACCTAGTATTGAGCCTTGAGGTACACCTAACTGAACTGGTCGCCCGGATGATTTCACACCATTAACATCTACACATTGGTGCCTATTTTGCAAATAAGAGCTTATTACGTTAAGAGCTTCGTTTTGAACACCGTAATGACGTAGTTTACGCAAAAGCGTGTCATGGTGCACGCAATCAAAGGCTTTGGAGAGATCACAGAAAACTCCAATAGCATTTTGCGAGTTTTCCCACGCGTTAAAAATGTGTTTCAGCAGAGCAACACCCGCATCTGTAGTCGAACGACCTTTTGTAAAGCCATATTGTTCATCGTGAAGGAGGCTATTTAAATTAAAATGTCTTAGCAACTGCTTGAGTATTAACTTTTCAAATATTTTACTAAAGGCCGGTAAGATAGAAATAGGCCTAAAATTGCCAACGTTATTTTTATTTCCTGATTTAAATAATGGTATGACTTTACTACTCTTCATGAGGTCAGGAAAGCAGCGCCGAAGATCATGCTGGTCATCTTGTACTTCCTTGGATGTCGTTCTCGTTCGTCGCCTCGCCACAGGAACTGTTGCGCCGGCTGATCCTCCGGCCTTATTCTGATCCTCAGGAACATCTCTTGCACGTCCGCTGTGATGGCTACTCCTCTTTCTCTGAATCTGAACAGGATCCCGGGCAATGACAGCAGCAGGTCGGGTCCCTCCAATAGTTCGTCGTTCAGGCACACCCCGTTGCTCTTGGCCGCCGCGTCAAATACAAGTCTATGCTTACCGGGTTTGTTCGGGTTCTGCACGGCGAAGTGCGGCAGGTACCAGCAGACGGCGCTCGTTTCTTCGGTTCCGTCACACGGCGTTGCGTACCCCTTGCTTAAGAGGTTGTCGATCTGCTTGGAGTACTCAGCTGCGAACCTGGGGTCGGCGTCCATCTTCTGCTCGATCTTCTTCAGCCGGCGTAGCGCTTGATTGTAGCTCGGTGGCATGATGACGTCGTCTCGTCGCCATGGCAGCCCGACTTCATATCCGCTGTCGATCTTCTTTGTAGTCCTCTTGACTACGTCGACAGCCCGTTGATCCGCTTCTTTAATTCTTGGATTTCCTTGTATGCCGAGCGCGTCGATCCTGAAGTGCGCCTCAACTAGTTCGTGAAGTTCTTGGCCGCTTGTTCCCGTCGTTCGTTCGGGCTCGTAAATGTGCAGCACGTTTCCTTCTTGCTGGATGACCTTTCGTGGCGCCGTTCCGTGCACCACCCATCCTAGTTGAGTTCTTGATGCGGCCGGTTGATCAGGACGGCCGACTCTTAGCTCGCGAGACACAATACACTCCCAGTGATCTGTTCCGACCAGGAGCCCGGGGCGTGTCAGTTCGTAACACACCTCTTCCGGTGTCAAGTCCTTTAGGTGCTCGTAGTCTAATAGGGTGTGAGGGATTGATTGTTGATGCAGTCGGAGGTCCTTCATAGTCCTTGCTCTAACCTTGTATCCATCATTGCTCTTCAATCCTCTGACATGTATGTTCACCAGTTGACTTTCCATCTCTTGCTGCGACATGTTGACCCCGTTCAAATGTAAAGGTTGAGTCGGTCCCTCTGCTCCGATGCTTGCTGCCAACTCTTCATCAACGAGGGTGATAGTGGCTCCCTCATCCAGGAGAGCATGGGTCTTCACCTCCCCCCGTGGTCCGGAGATGATGACAGGGCACATTTTCAATAGGACCGCTCTTGGTCCGGCTCCCGGTCTGGTTGCTACGGACAGGACCGCTTCTTCCTTTGGTTCTTCTGTCTTTGCCTCTCGCTCCTGATGTAGAGTCGCATGATGTGGGCGGCGACACTGACCTACGCCGCATGCCTTCACTTTACAGCTCGAGCGCCTGTGTTGTTTCTGGACGCACTTGAAGCATATCTTCTTTTCCTTCACGAGACGCCATCGCTCATCTACAGTGAGCGCCTTGTATTTAGGGCACTGCGTTAAGAAGTGAGCTTGATCACAAATGGGGCACTTGTCCTTTTCTTCCTCTACTCCCTCGACGGTGGCGAAGACGCTTGCCTTTTTCTTAAGTGTCACGACGGGTCGGGTTTCTCTCTTCTGACTCGTGGCGCTTGCAGACGGGGCGTATGTGTATCGCAGCGCCCTATCCGCTTCCCGCATCAAGAAACGTGACATCACGATGATCTCCGGCTCTGCTGTCCCTTCGTGATCGTAGGCGAAGTCGCACCAGCGGGATCGAAGGTGTGGGCTAAGCTTGTCTAGTACTTCTCGCGTCATCATGGGATTGAACAGGTAGCCTCTCCTATCGATTGTGCTCAACACGCAGGTGATATTCTGTAGCTTGATAGCGAAGTTGTTTAACTCAGCTGCTGACGCACCAGGCTTCGGGAGTTTCTTGAGGTCTTCCAGGGCGCGATCTATTATAACTTCTGGTCTGCCAAAACACTGCTCTAGGGTCTTCATTATGACGTCTGGATCGGTGGCCGTATGCAGAAGGGCAGCCACAGCGTCTCTTGTCCCTTGTCCGCGTCCCTTTGAGGCAGCTTCTTAACCTCTGGATGTTCTCCGCTGCTGATATCTGATACATGTTGGTTGTGTCTCGTACTGCTGCTTTGAACGGCAACCACTCGTTTGCTGCTCCGGAGAAAGTCGGTAGGTCCGTATGCCGCGGCCTGGGTCTGGCCATCTTCTCCAATGTGGCTGCCAGGTGTTCGATGCTATTCCTTTTGGTTGGCGTCGGTGATCTCGTTCTTGGTACCTCGAAACGTATCTGCTTGGGCTCTTCTCTTATGTCCCGGGTTCCTTCCTCTTCTCGTGAGCTGATGGGGTTCGTCCTCAGCCAAGCGTCCACCTTTTGATGGGGTTCTTCACGTGGAGGAGCAATTTCTTCTGGTACACTCTCTTCGTCCTGGATCACAGACACCTGCGTAGCTAGTCTCTTCTTGACTAGGTCCGCCTCTAATTCTAACTCTTTCTTTTTGATAGCGGCCAGCTTCTCTGCCGCCTCCAGTTCCACCATCCGTAGCCGCGTCGTCACACTTGTCGTGGATCGTTGCGACCTAACTGATCGAGTCGGTGATCCTATTCTTCGTTGCACCGTAGCGTCCGTTGTTTGTAGCCCGGATGGCCCCGCCGTGCTAGTGTCTGCTAATCTTGAAAATGGTGACGCCGGAGGATCCAGTGAAAGCCTTCTCATCCTTTCTCGCTCAATGAAATCCGCTTCTCGGCGGCGCGCTTCCCGTTCCTCAATCTCGGCGGCATCTCCTTGGCTTCGTGTCACCACCATCTTCTAAGCTTAGGGCTCTGCTACTATACGACGACACAACACGACGATCTTCACTACGATGCTACGCTATTCTAGTCGACGACACTTGACACGGCGTGGTGATACTTTTCTAGTCACTTGACAACACTAATACGGTGTGATGGCACTCTTACTCACCGAAATTTGACACGGCGTGATGATGCTTCCAGTCGCTGGCACTTTGACACGGCGTGAAGATGTTTCTAGTCACTGACACTTCGACACGGCGTGAAGATATTTCTAGTCACTGACACTTCGACACGGCGTGAAGATATTTCTAGTCACTGACACTTCGACACGGCGTGAAGATATTTCTAGTCACTGACGCTTCGACACGGCGTGATGATACTTTCGCTCGATAACGCGGCCCGATGACGTCACACGTTCGTTATTCCCTCTTCAATCGCCGGGCGCCGGTACTTTTCCACACGATGACGTCACACGACGCGATGATACCACCACTCGACGACTCTTCTACACGACGACGCCACACGTACGTTATTCCTTCTTCAATCGCCGGACGCCGGTATTTTTCCACACGATGACGTCACACGACGCGATGATACCTCTGCTCGACGATTCTTCGACACGATGACGTCACACGCACGTTTTTCTTTCTTCAATCGCCGGACGCCGGTATTTTTCCACACGATGACGTCACACGACGCGATGATACCTCTGCTCGACGATTCTTCGACACGATGACGTCACACGCACGTTTTTCTTTCTTCCCTCGCCGGGCACCGGTATTTTTCCACTCGATGACGTCACACGACGCGCTGATACCTCTGCTCGACGATTCTTCGACACGATGACGTCACACGCACGTTTTTCTTTCTTCCCTCGCCGGGCACCGGTATTTTTCCACTCGATGACGTCACACGACGCGCTGATACCTCTGCTCGACGATTCTTCGACACGATGACGTCACACGCACGTTTTTCTTTCTTCCCTCGCCGGGCACCGGTATTTTTCCACTCGATGACGTCACACGACGCGCTGATACCTCTGCTCGACGATTCTTCGACACGATGACGTCACACGCACGTTTTTCTTTCTTCCCTCGCCGGGCACCGGTACTAACTTGCTTCTGGTCGGCGTTGGTGCACCTACGTTATTCTTTCTTCGTTCCGTGGGCGCCGGCACTACTTAAACTCTGGTCGGCGCCGATACACGTGCACACGTTGCTGAATAACGGTCGGATTCACACCGGTACAGCCGATCTCCTTTTCTTGCTCCTTCAGATTTCTTCTTGGTAATCGTGGCCGCGGGTTCTTCGTTCTTGATTATCCGCCGCTCGAAGGACCAGACTGAAGTGGACTGTATTATTTTTGGGAAATGTTGAATTAAACACTTCTTTCTTCGTATTGTTCTTTTATTCTTCTAATGCTGGAGCTGGAGACCGACTGCCTCTCGGCCCAAAATGGCCCTCATTATATACAATTCTGCTAAGGGCTCTAGCCAATCATAAACTAACATAAATCCCGCCCACTGGGCGTCAACCAATCATAGAGCAGTACATTTCTCGATACACTTAAGCTTAAGTACGACGAAACTATACTGTAGTGAGAACCGTTTTCACATAGATTGCGCACGAAGCTTAGGTATGTCGAGCCTTTACCGTAAGGGGAACCTTTATTAAATTACAATTATTTACAGTATTTCTCTACATAAACTATGATATTTTGCACATAATCACTCGTTAATAAAGTCTCTCGCGCACATTAACACATTTAGTTTATAGTCTTTCATTGTTCTATTCACTTTAAATACACAAGGCTCGGCGTCCGTTACAGTATTGTATGTGTTATGGTTTCAAATAATGTCAGCAGATAACGGGGTCAACATTCTAAGGTAGTGTAGTTACTTGAAAGTATGAGTTTGGAATATCTTATTTTTGTCTTTTCACAATATCACCTTTACTTTTAACCATCACGTCTATAAAGTTTCGCCAGTTAAAGCCGTGTTTTCACTAACTGACATGTCGCAGAAATATATAGCCGTACATTGACGTGGTATGTCTCTGCGACCTTGTGTGACAAAATCACTCGACATTTCCGTTGTTCACACTACCCAGTGGTGATTAGTAGATCGCTCGAGGAGGTTATGTTGTTATAGCAGAAATAGCGACACGCGTCCTCACTATTTGAAGCCTGTTGAGAAACTGTCGATGGACACGAAGATCGCGGGCGTCGACGCTAACTTAGCGACAAGTCCCGGAACCCGTAGATGTAGCAAGCTACGATGGGCGACATCGCGCGGGTCACGTACACGTACGTTTCGGGTGACGGAGTCGCGAGACAAATGTAGCGGACATTTGTCTCGCAACTTTGTCAACGGAAACAAAATGTACGTGAACTCAGTCGTTGCGGCAGATCAAAGGCCGGAAAGTCTACTGACCTTACACAGCCAAATTGCAATGGCTTTGATGGCAATGACCCTTGACTTAACTTACAGTCTGTGGTAAAAATATGACCTTGAGCTGGCTAAGCGTAGTTCGGAGTTCATGCGATTTAAGCCCTATTTACAAAATGCAAGATTCTTGAAGAAGAAGTGGCGCAACGAAGTCCCCAACAGCACAGCTGTCTGTTAAGCTAGAAGAACTTGATTCTATACAAGAGTAGGTAATTAACATTACGAAAAACATTAAATTTGCTATATGTCAGCTTGCACACGCCAATATACCAACAAAACATAGAAAACTATAGGTACATAGTAGAAAAAATAAATATAAAAAAACGTAAACAGAACTTACAATCTAAATAAAAGCCTCCAGGTATAAAGGGCGTACCCGTTTACATATGCAATTCTGCATTATGTAAATATAGCTATAACTTGAAGTAACAAAAGTTAAACTAGAGTTGCCTTACAAATCAGCTTAAAATTAATCAACTTTTAATACTTATTTTATAATATCAAGTGAATAAATAAATGACTAAATACTAACAGTAGGTAATAAAATATTCTTGAGCCTTATAAAATTCTAATACATTTTTAGTAAAACGTACCATACATTTTTTGTTTTTATTTTGTAATACAACTTTATTTTCCTGAAAACTGTTACATATTCATGCCCCGTTTTTCTTTTTTTATGGCACAAACGTAGTAGGTATATTAAAACGATATTACATGGCGTGGCCTGTTCTCCGGAAAGCTGTGTTACATGAAAGTCAACGTTTTACCACTAAAATACTATTATGTATCTACTAAAGTATTTACGTACTGAGTTATATTTAAATTTTCTTTATATTATTTTCTTTTTCTAGTAGATAGGGAGTTTGATTTAACGCTTTTGTAACTTCAGTGTACCATCTGGATATTAACACCTTTCAAAGTTCTTATTTTCAATTTAGGAATCAAGTTATATGTTTTTGTGGTTTAGTAATAACAGTAGCACGAGTTGATCGATCAGGTCGGTGGATGGGTGACCATCTTTACATACCAAGACCCCTCCGTGACTCAGAAAGCTCGTTAAACCGGTGGACCCGGCTGTCATTCGAGGATCTTTGACAGTCGTTACACCCTGGTCAGAAGGCCGAAAGTCTAACAGTTATTCTTATCAAAGGAGTAGTTGAAAATTAGGGCATCCAGATCAAAAAAAGATCTGGATACCCTAATTTCCACTATTTGAAATGAGACTTCTAATCGTTAACCTGAATAGTGTCTTCTAGAACTAAGTATCTATTCAAAACACCTCTTACTCGAAACTTATGTTCAGAATCTTATAATTGAATAGTACTAATCTATTCTATTCTATTTTCCGATCGAATGTTGCTTATAATGACTGCAAGTAATTTAGTTCATAGAATTTAGTTGTAGCAGTTAGTAGAATTTTGTTGTAGTTATTCAGCAGACATTCAATCTATTCTCCTCCACATAAGAATAATTTTATATTTTTGTTTCTTTAAAAAATAGACGTTTTGATTTGTCAACATAATCTGTTCCTTTTACAGCATTTAAATAGAGGCAATCAGGAAAATATATAGCATGCTGCATCCAAGGATCATCGTAATATTCCCAATCTTCGATGCCACCCCCACATGAAAAGCACATAACTTTATCGTTTAAACCACTTCCACAGTAAAAAAAACCGGCATCAGTCATTTTCATCACCAGTCTTCGTTTTGAATCTACTGTAGCCCAATAATGTCGAAAAGAACATAATCGAATTTTATGTTCATTATATATTTCATATCGCGGGCTAAAATAAGTTTTTATCATTTTAAGAAGGTCTTGATACGGGTATGTATAAAAGAATAATGAAGTCTTGTATCTGATGATCTCAATTTATAAAGATGTGGCGCTCCGAGTCACAATGGAGTAGGAATGACCTGTAGAAGTTTTTAGTACAATAAAATACACAGTTCTATAGTAACAGTAACTGCTCATGGAATTATATACGTTGAACTACACAATATAGTTGAGAAAGTTTAACTTAATTTTATATTGTATTGATATCATAGGGATTCGAGAAATAAGACTGCAAATTACCTTAATTGTAAATATTTATTTCTACTTATTACATAAAAACATTATTTTCTACACACCACTTATTTTAACAAAATACACTTTATAGCACTTATATTGTAAATATTTATGTAATCATCAGTTCTTATCATATTACATGAGAACATTATTTTCTTCGCACCACTTATTTAGACAAAATACATTTTTTAAGGCACATATATTGGTATGATGTATACAACTTATAATGTCAGATGAAGTTGAATAGTTTTTATATAATGTTACTAAACTAGGACAGTTTTTACTTTCTAAGTTATGTACATTATTAATTTGGAATATATCTTTTAACCATAACACTTTTTCGTTTCCTTTTGCAAACAAAGTTTTATTTTTAAAAAAATTACCCAAGCTAGCTTTATAGTTAAAATATGGTACAAAGCCTTCGTTCCAGTATATTCCTCTATTTCTTTCAACCCAAGCTACTTGTAATCGTTCTTTCTTCGTCAAGTCATGAAACGCTCGCGGTGGTTTCATCAACAATATTTGTATGCGTCCTTTATACATTATTGCTATTTCTTTGGGAATAAACTCGTTTCCTTCACTCTTAAAGCCTTGAACATCTACGATGACATTCATGATAATTTTCTCACAATATTGCTCAAAGGTTTGTATTCGAATAGTCGATCGTTTATTATTAAACAATAAGCAGATGTATTATCTGGAATATCTTCAGAACATTCGATTTCTAATCGCACGTCAACTGGTCCAGTTTTGAGCGAATCGTTTTGCCTTGAGCAATCAATCACAAAAAGTGGTGCAATTGTTTTGAACTGATTTAGGCTAAGCAACGGATCAATACCTAAGTTGTAAAACGACTGACGAAAATTAGCATACATTTCATATAATATACTATATTTACCTTCATCAAATTTTAGATTAAGTGAGTCATACGGATAGTATTGCGAATTTAAAAATAATTTAATATTGCTTACATTGCAATGATCAAAAATGGAAGAACTTTTTGTTTTATTAGCTTTCCGGGCTGTTTGCAATCCACATATAACAAATCTTGGTTTTTCTAGCTGGGAAGTGGTCTTCACTGACCAGGAATGTTTTGTTGTTCTTGGTAATAATGGATATTCATACAAATCCCAATTTCTAAACGCTAACTGTATAGGACGATCTCTCTCAAGACTCTTAAGCAATAACAATTTGTTACGATCAGAAACTTTAATATGTGGTACACGCCATTGTATTTTCTGTATAACTAGGTCTACGCTATCATTTTTTTCCATAAGCACACAGTTTAATGTCGAGCTACTTCTTTGTAGTATAAGTTCATGCTTACAATTGATTATTACTTTGTTATAATCTTCTGCAAATCCCAGTATTCTATTCAATGGGATGATAACACTAAAATGTTCATTTTTTATTTTCGTACCATTTAAGTTCCATCCCCAGACTGCTGCAGCTTTACTTTCACCTTCATTCATTGAGACGTACGATTTTAAGGTTGTTGTAATACCAACATTTTTAATGCGATCGATTTCAACACCATTTATTTCGTACCTAATATCTTGGAATAAATACGAAATTGGGTTATTTATAAAATCAACATCCTTTTTCAATATTTTTCCAGTTGTATCTTTAGAAGATACACTTGCATACCCTTCTACAAAAATGGAACTGCCTGACGGTAATACATACAAATCTTGATGATGAATGGGTATTCTGATTTCATCATTTTCTTTAAAACTGGTACTATACGGATTGTAACTGTGAATCTCATAACTCTCAATAGAGTTATCATGTTGTGGTAAATCAGTTATTTGAAGCATTATTTTAATTTAAGTCCAATATCTTGGAGAAATCTTTTATTTTCTTTAGTAATTTTTCTCCGGTTGACTACGTTGACACGTCTGCCTTCTTTGGAAATAGGAACTAAAATATTAGATTTTCCACTGCCACGAGGAGTTTTATTGAATACTAACATATTATTCTTACATGAATTAAACAAAATAGAGTTAGCTCAATAACACGAGTAGTGACTATCACAAAGGACAACCTATAAATGTGAGTAAAGTATCAAGAGTTAAATATTTATAATGTCTTAATTATGTTACAAACAAATAAAAATAAAATACAATAATTTTGTTATCTTTCTTTATTGTCTTTCCAAAATGATTTAAGAAATTTTAAACACAAGTGTCCACAATTATACATATGATCACGTTGTTTGTTTTCATAATTATACTGAATGTTATTTCCAACATATTTCGTAAATTCTTTTGGAGGTTTTAGGTTACCATAACTGTCGAAATATTCTATGTATTCATTTATTTTACCGTATGCTACCCAATGAGTTCCAGAGTTATCGGAAGAGTCTAGATTGATCACCCCACATTCTATTCGTGATACTTTATCTGGTAGTTTATCTCTCATAAACACACCTCTGAAGAATGGAATATTATTTGAGTGTTTCATAATATCAATATTTGTTAAAGCTCTTTTGGGTAGCCGCGATATCAGTTTTTTTTCTCTGTAATATAAATACCTAAACCATCTTTGTAAGGCTTTAGGTGTAAACCTCGTCCAATCAACAACGTTTCCATTTCCTTGTTATGTCGTTCCGATTCAAACAATTGCTTCTTGGCTGTTTTAAATGAATTAATAGCTTTTGCAATCCCAGCAGCACCTCCTGCTAAACTGCCAGCAGCAGATAATCCAGCAAATATTGGTATTAAGGGAAGAAATCCACCAGTTTTTGGTACTGGTATAATTCTAGGTAATTTAATTGGTAGATCTGATGCAAAGTCTTTAGCTGTGGTGTAAGCTAATTCCATCAATGCTTTCTTACATTTTGGTTTTAGTTTTTTAATGTGCTTTTTAGTATGTGTAACAATTTTTTTAAGAGTTTTCTTAAAACCTGCACCTGTTTTCACTTTACTATTATGTTTAGTGGGTGTGGTAGAAACCGTTTCTTTGATAACTGAATTACATCGTTTTGTCTTCATTTCTATTCCTTAATTTTTTCTTTAAATCAATTGTAACGTATGTTAATTTAATATGGTACAAATACAAGTCCTTGTTGTTTTAAGAACAGATTCGTAATGAATTAAAAAATGCATGTATTTGCTTAAATACATATGGTAAAATAATATTCTTGATTAGTTCGCTTAAGCGTACCTATAATACATTTGTTACATCTATCCAACTATTTTCACTAGTAGGAAGGCCGAGCCATTTAACATATACTTTATTTCCTTTTCTTTTCAAAACTTTTTCAACAAGGTATAACTCAGAATGGCGGGTTTTTTTGTAGTTCTTGAGCGTAAAATCCTCCTAATATTGGTCGGCATCGTGAATCTTCTATTAAATAAGTTGTTGGATTCGTTTCTTGTATTTTTTTTATCTTAAATATTTCTGTTGACCAATTTGGATAATAACCTTTATCAAAACATCCTTTGTATTTACTTATCCTCACAAAATCACCAACACAAAATTTCTTACACTTAATGTTTTTCTTAGACTGAGCTGCATGAATGTATCTCTGTAAAATATCTGTTTTATTGATATGATTAACAGAAGCTGGTGTTCGTCCCACAGTTCTGTGAGTAGTATTATTATATTCAAATACCATTTTATTAAGTGTTTCATTAAACCACTTATAATTCCCATTAAAACTAAATTCTTTATATAATTTATTCTTTAAAGTCCTTATTAATCTTTCAACAATTGAGGCTTTTTTAGTAGAATAAGTTGAATAATGATTAATTTTATGCTTTTTTACCACATTTTTGAATATATCGTTATAAAACTCTTTACCAAGATCGGATTGCAAGTTTTTTGGAACCCGTCCTTTATCTAATAGATTTTTAAATGCTTCTGATACCTGTTGCTTATTCTTTTGTTTCAAAGGAATTGTCCAAGCATATTTAGAAAAAGCATCTATGATTACCAGTATATATTTATAACCACGATTTACTTTTGAAATTGCTTGCATATCCATTAAATCGGCTTGCCAAAGATCATCAATATCTTTAAGTATGACCTGTCTTCTTGGAAAGTTGACTCTTGCACATTTATGAATTTCATTTATGACATCTGCTTTGCTCATAATGCTTATTTAATTTTCCTGCAATATCTTTTAATGCAATATTTTTTTCAAGTATTTTTACCCTCTCATTTATAATTGAAATCAATTTCTGTAGTTGTTCTATTTTCTTTAAAATATCAACGTTAATTATGTTAATTTGCTCTTCGCTACTTTTGTTTTTGGACACGGTTTTTCTTGATGTATTTGTAATCTCAATATGTTCAACACGTATACTACTATCAGTTATTACTGATGATTGTTTTGTACAAACACAATTAACATAATAGGTCTTTACCTATGAAATTGCCGTTTTGTATGAAAAAATTTAAACGAATTTTTTTCATGTATTTTTTATTTGTATTAATCGAAGTAATCACCCATGCAATCAATGCATCTTTGCCATCGCAGTGGCAGTTTATTGATGCCCTTCTTAAAGAAATCAGCTGGACGGGAGGCAACAAATTCTTCAAAGGCATTTTGTACTGCCTCTCGGGTATTGAATTTTTTTCCCGCCAAGAAGTTATCCAAATTCTGGAAAAAGTAGTAGTCTGTAGGCGCAAGGTCTGGTGAGTAGGGCGGATGACGGAGAGCTTCTAACCCCAGTTCTTGCAACTTGGAGACCGTCTGCTGTGCAGTATGAGGTCGCGCGTTGTCGTGCAGGAGCAGCGGAGACGAGCGATTGACCAATGCTGGTTGGAGATGTGCCAGCTTCTCCATCATTGTGTTCAGTTCTTCACAGTACACATCTGCAGTAATGCTCACCCCGTTTGGTAAGAAGCTGTGATGAATCACACCGGCGCTAGACCACCAAACAGTGACCATCACTTTTCTAGGGGTAAGTTTTCGTTTAGGGCATTGTTTAGGTGCTGAACCAGGATCCAACCAACTTGCTGAGCGCTTGCGGTTATCAAACAGAATCCATTTTTCATCGCAGGTAACAATGCGGTTCAAAATTCCTTCATTTGTGTGTCTGTTGAGCAGTGCAAGGCACGTCTCGACGCGTACTTCGCGCTGACGATCATTGAGTTCGTGGGGCACCCATTTGTCAAGCTTTTTTACCTTGCCAATTTGACGCAAATGGACCAATATTGTTTTGACGCTAACGTCGAAAGCTGCTGCTAATTCAGCCGTAGATTGTGTATCATCAGCTTCCACAATCGCCTTTAATTCGTCATTGTCGACCAAAGTCTTCGGACGACCGCGAGGTTCATTTTTCAGGTCGAAATTTCCAGAACGGAAGCGAGCAAACCAATAACAGGTGGTGCGTTGGTTTGTAGTGTTAGATCCGTAAACGTCGTTGATGTTGCGTGCCGCTTGTGCCGCGTTGCTGCCACGACGGTACTCATATTCCATAATTACTCGAATTTTTAACGTATCCATGATGACGAAAAAGATTGAAATGCGATGAAAATGTAACACTAATCAATAAACAAATGACTACTTTTGGAAAAAAAAATCCATGTTTTTAAAATAAAATTAATTTGAAATTAGAATTCTTACCCAAACAAAAATTATTTTGATTTGAAATGGCCAGTACTGCAAAACGGCAATTTCATAGGTAAAGACCTAATATTTATGTACATTCATGTTCTATACAACTTTATAACTGCGAATACTTCGAAGATTTTTATTATTTTATAATACTAGCTTCTTTTAACTCTTCTATAATTGACAAAATTTCATTATCATGATTAGTATTGCCAGCATTTTTTGAAGCAATCAGAAGTTTCAATCTTTCAATGAGTTCATTAGGGTCATCCCAATAAACATAATCAGTATTACTTTTATATTTTTTCAGTTTAGGCAAAAAACCACCACTTTTTGGTTTAATTATCTGCCCTTCATCTTGAACATCACTATTTTGTGAAAATAAAGGCTTAATAATTTGACGATATTTTAAACTTTTATCACCTTTTATTTGACCATTGGGGTGATAGTCCCGTTTATGTGCGTGCGTATTATGGAGCATATCTTTATAGACAATTTTATCTACTTCAGTCACTAGATTAAGGTCAGGTCTATTTCTTAGTAAAAGTTCCTTGAGGCCTGATGTCAATTCATAATGCTTTTTTTTAACAGTGACTATTTTGGATGAATTCCCAGCATTGTTTGTAAGTGAAAGCGCTACCTTTGAATCCCCCATCATCAGATTTTTGTTTTCACTACGTATACCAAATGGTACATTCAGGTTATCATCATAGATTTCCATCATATCTTCTTTATTTAGTGAAAAAAGTGTATCATTTGAATCTTTAAACGAATTTCTTAAAAGAGCGTCTTCGTCACATTCAGAACCTGCATTTGAAGCAGGGCTCATATATTTACTTAAACTTTCATAACCTGGGGATGAAGTAAGTCTTCCAAATATATTACTCTCATCATTAGAAATGTCCGATGTTGCTTTATCTTTATCATTCGCTTTAATTAATGTTTCTAACGGATCTGTTATTGGCTTGAAAACTTTTTTTAGCTTTAAATTAGCAGTATCTTCCTCATTTTGTATTATCTTAATTTTATTTTTTATAGCATCTATTGATTTTATCAATTGTTCTTTAATGTTAACATCCATTATCAGATTTTTTATTTTACCCAACTGTTTTAAACAAATGTTAGTCATCAATTGGTACATTTCCTTCACTGATTTGGTATTTATGTATGTTCTAGAAGCAAATAAATGTGTCGAAACCTTGTCTATATCTATCATTATTAAGAGGACAATCTTTATTTATTAATAAAAAATCGAATCGATCTTGCCATATAATCGAACAAAGTTTTTTAAATTGAAACCACTCGATATCTGTATTTACATGGTCATTGTAAATATGCTTAAGATTTGTGTCGTCTTGTTTAAAGATAATCATAAAGTTCACATTATCTCGTATAAGTTGTTTGGGTATTTTGGAATAAGTTTGTGATAAATAAAAACAATCTATCTGTTTATGTCTTCCCATTGCAAAGTAATTACGAATGTTTACTTGATTTTCACATGCAACGTCATCAAAAATCATTATTGAATTACTCAAAGCATCATTAGGATGTACAACTTCTTTATTATCATTGAAAACAAATAAATTTGCATTTGGAATACTGCTCATAACTTGTTTAAGAAAACAATACTTTGGTTGGAAAGCTGTCTTCGAGTATAAATAAATATGCTTGAATTTAACACCGTTTTTATGAAATATCAAATTTAGCATTATGTTGGTTTTCCCACAGTTAGATGGACCACATATTATACATCTGATAGTAGTAGGTAAGAGTACACTATGTCTCACTTTTTGTGAATGGTTATCTAATTTTATATTATTAATTTCAAAAGTCTGCGGTTGCTTGACGAACTTCATTGTGAAATGCGGGTCAAGAGAAATTACCTCTGTTTATATACTTCTATAAGAAAGGTGTTATAATTTATTATTCTTGTTATCTATACATTACTTATCACAGATATAACTCCAGATTTGGAAGTAAATAGTGAAGAATATTCTGAAGTCTAAGGTAAATGAAAGTGGTAGACAGTAAAATAAAAAGCTTATATTTTTTAATAAGTATTTACTTGTATTATAACAAAGTACCTGAAATTATACATTCAATTTATGTACTAAAAACACAGATATAATTTAACGGAGTGGGAATAATTCATTTATGTTATAAAAATATACATTAAAATTACAGATTACACATCACTAGAATAATCTAAAAACATAGAATCATAATGGCCCCATGGTAATGTGTGAATTTGATCTTGTAATACTTGAATTTTGTCATCGCTTCTTTCTAAAACTTGTTTATCTACTTGTTGAGTGTATAAAACATGTTTAATTGATTTTATCATTTTCATTTTACATCTTCGCGCTTTATTGGTCAGCAGTACATCATTGTAATCATTTATTTTCAGTTCAGAAGTTATAGATTTGGAAACACCTTTAGCTTTTTTAATTTGAGTATTAACACTGTTTATAAAATATAATTTAGCTCTTAAACCTGTAAATTCTGTAATTAAATCATCACCAATCTCATGCTTCCACAATCCTGGAACTTTTGCATTAAGTTGTGGTATGTGATAAGGATTATTTATTGCAAAATTACTGGTATCGAACTTGCTAAGATTATCATGCATATCATGATAAAAATCATTTGTGTAAATTAAGTATAATAAGCTATCGGTATCGGTGTAACACAACTCAACATTGTTTTCGTATTTATTTTTCATAAAGTCATAATGAAATAGGTATAAGTGTTGCTTGGCATATTCTAAAACGGTGAATCCGATATAAATAGGTCTATCTAAAACGACTTTTTCACGATACAATTCCACAGCTATAAATTTTTCTGAAAATATTGAAATACTTTTTAAATTTGGTTTAGCTATCAATTTTTCAGCTCCGAGATGCTTGTTTGTTTTATTACTAGTATCACTCCATTTTGTTACTAATTTAACATCAGCTTGCTTACGTTTATTTTCGATCGTTTTACCGAATATGGCATTATTTAATAACTTAAAGAAGTCCTTCTCAAACGCAGTTTTGGAATTTTGACGAAGACTTGTATTCAGATCGATGTATTTTTTTAAAAAGCATTCTTGTCTAAAGCTAAGTATACAATGAATCTTTTTTAAAATCAAGCCATTTTTTAAACATTCTTTTAAGTGAACATAATGTATAACATAATTATGCTTATCATAAAGGTTTGCAACCAATTTCGACGATTTTCCATAGGGAGGTACTAATTTCTCAACTGCAAAAGGTAAGTCTTTATGCTTGTTGTGTAAATAATTCGGATAATTAAAATCTACTTCCAAAATATAACCATAATCATTATTATCTGACACAATATTTACATCAAAGTTGCTTATTTCTTTTGGAGTCAAAAACTTAAATTCCGAAATAGGAAGCTTCTTCATCATAGCATAACCATATAGATTATTACAATCAAGATAAATCAAATAACTGGTTGGTTCTGACTCATTAAAATGTGGTAAGTATTTATTGTTCGCTACAGCATGACGTAGGGAACACTGTGCCAGCCCACCACGAATTCCTTTTTCTAATAACTCATACATTTGCAAATCACTTATTAACTCAAGTTCAATCCCGGTATAAAAAAGCATTGCATCCCAACTTAAGCTCGGTGACGTTACATAATAAGCGGGATCCAACTTATAGTATTGTAAGCTCGTTTTTCGAAATTTTTCAAATATGTCACATAGTAAAAGCACATCACATTTTATGTATAAATCTGTATATTCGCCAAGGGATTTAACTTCAAAAACATTCCAGACTGTTTGTGCGTGTAAATATTCCTCATTAGTTATGTGCTGGTTACACAAACTGTTATAAAAATTATGCTTTAATGGAAGTTCCGTTTCATCAAATTTAGAACAAGAATCCATATAATCATATGGGTAAATGCCTTTTTTTCGCATTAAATCAAATTTTCTTTTATCAGTAAATTCTCTTGATAAATGTAAAAAGTCCTTTTCTGATAAACTTTTACTTAATGCATCTAGACTAGAACTGAGAAACTGGAAAGAATCAATAAACTTTATTTGAATAGGGTGATTATATTTTTCTGTAGTTATTACTTTTGTTATTGAAAGGTATTTTTCCTTAGTTTTCGGTATTATGTTAATAGAGCCATCATACTTAGCTAGTTCTGTAATGAATAAATGTGAGTCATATCCGGACAAATTATGAAAAACAACAGGAATGAATGAACAAACTCTATAAATTAAGTTACAATGGGAGTGCGCCGCCCCACGATACTCAGATGTAAAATGATCATGATCTCGGACTTTATCATTAACTAATAATCGTTTACATATATGACATGTACTTGAATTTTGATAATCCATCTCTTGCTCTGTTGTTAAAGGGTTCATTGGCTTTTTACTACTTAAAAGCGTATGTATACGTTTGACGTCTTTTATTAAACATTTAACGAATACTTCTACACAATCTGCACCTCGGTATGTAACATATTTGTTTAATTGATCATCGTTTGCACAACAAATATAATATGCAAAACAAGAAGGGCTATGTATTTTTAGTTTCTGTGTATTCAATGAGTTACTTTCATTACAGTCCATTAAAATACATTCAAAATCAGCATAAATGATGAAATTAATTTTTTGTTGTCTCTCATAGTGTTTAAATTTAACTATAGAATTCTTTTCAGGTAAAACAGACAATATTTTAGAGCAGTTATGAGAATTATATCTTTTTTCGCTATTAAATAATTGTAAACACGTATCGCACAAATAAACTTTACCTTTATAATGAGTTACTTGACGTCGTACTAAACGTGTCAAATTTTTTATTAAACAATAGTGTCCAGTGGTATTGTTTTCAATATAAAGTAAGTGAAAATGATTTTTATTTCTATTTTTCGATACATAAAGAGGTCCAGTCACAATATTATTCTGTATACCATATATATTTAAACTTATGTTGGGATTGTTTTTCTCAAACTTTTTAATATCATTTATCGTAGGGGGAAAAGACATTCCCTCAATATTTAAAACAGAGGAATAATGAGGATATGAACTTGTTCTGCAAACATTATTATTAGCTGGGTATAATCCAGCAATTATACTCCATAGGAAACAACATTTATCTTTGTTTTTTATATTTATACAACTCCTGGTATGTTTAATAGCTGACGGGAGTTCTATATAAGACCCACCTCTCATAGGAGAATATTTATTTATATTTATTTCCAGATGACTCATGGAAACAAATGTCCAACCAGACTGACAGTGCTGGAACTCAGTTAATTTATTGTTCAATGTATTCATTACTATAGTTAGTAATTCATTCAAATCAGTGTTTTTATAAACAATTTCGTACTTGGTGTTAAACGACTTTAATTGTTTTTCGTCTAATTTTGGCAGCATAAAATAGGCAAACAATTCGAAATTCAATTTTATACAATTGTGTTCATTCAGAGACAAATTTATCAATTCTGTTAGATTTACTTGATGATCACACAGGAACGCCTCTAGACCGAGGTACTCGTCTTCCTGAGTGACATTCAATCTGTAGGTCATTAATCTGTTTTTGAATGCTGTTGCAATTATATGGATATTTGTGAACTTGGTATTCAATAAACAATTTGCTTTATGTATATTCGTTCTCATGTGATAGGAATACTGATTTTCTGGTATTAAAATTTTACATTTGTCACAGTTTGTTGACTTTCTAGATCTTGATATATTGTTGTTGAGGCGTGTTACTGTGAAAAAAAAAAGAAAATAAGACCAATTTTACATAGAAAAGTTTACTAATAAAAATAAAAAATAAAACATTACATTAAGTGGGTACATTACAATAATTATTAATATGTTTATGATATTAGGTTATGTAAGTATAAATGTTATTAAAAGGTAGTTTAAATATTGCTATAGTAATTACAAATCCGCTTAACTATTCGTAAGCTCCTATATGAGTGAGCGGGCAATTCTTAAAATCTTTTTGTGTTGATTTGATGAAATCCTTTATGTGGTGCCAAGACTCCTTATTTTCATCCAATTTAGTTTTTATGGTAGTAATGGCGGAGCGCCATCTATTTATCGGCATAATTTTTTTAATTTCATCTGTGTTATATATTTTCACCTCCACATAATATTTCCCTTCTTTGGTCTCGCTTATCTGTCGGGAATAACCCTTAGCCATTCTTCTTGTAAAATAAGAATAAAGAGGTGGTATATTACCAGTTTTATTGGAGCTCTGTGTTCGGATGACAGTTCCCTCGTTATCGCTGTCTTCACCGAATAATTCACCGGCTGTAACTCGAGCTGGTAGCGTAACCGGGGAGATAATCGGTTTCGACTTCTTTGCACTTGACCCTTCACCCGACTTGCTAGATCTTTCCCGTTTCGTTTTCCTTTCCTCCGACTTTCTCTTCAGCTTTACCTCTTCATCAGAGTCTTCACTGGAGAGAAAAAGGTCGTTGGCGAGTAGCTTGGACCTGTAAACAAACAAATAAAATGTTATAGCTACACTGTAATCGATCCGTTAAATCGTTTCTTCATTAATTCAATTACATTCAGAAGTTGAATTGATAAGAAGATAAATAGATTAAAAGCTGGAATAGGTAAAATATTGTGTTTCTCTTTCACTAATTCACATTAGGATAAATTCTGTATCATGAATGTCCGGACGTCTAGATCTCGAAACAACTACATTTAGGCTAAAAGTACAAATGTTTTATCTGCACAGGAATCGAACCTGTGGCACTTAGTAGGTATAGGAAATCGATTGCTCAGTTACTTTACTAAACTGACAGAAACCCGATCACTCGGTCACTGTGCTAACGATGTCGACTATTGAAATAGATGAATAATTAGCAAGTATTTGATTAGCGCAGGAATCGAACCCACGATGTACAATACTGAAAGCCCATCACTCAGTCTCCGAGCTAAACGTGCTGGCTAACTGCTGAGTGATGAACGCTTCTTGAATAAATAGCAATAATAAAAACATAACAATTATTAATTTAAATATAAATCATAAGTCGGTATGTACTTACATTGTTGTTGATCCGATAATGTAGGTAGACACTTGTTAAAAATTAAACTCAAGCTTTGATTTGTTCCTTCGTTCGTCCCCTTGTTTTATGTGTGTCTGGAACTAATTTACGACCTGTTTATATAGGCCTAAAATCACGTCATTCAATCCAAATTTGTAAAAATGCATGCTTGCAAAAATTGACGATTGTGTACACGAGCGAACAAAACACAGCAGTTTACGCTCGATAGAAATCATAGCGGTTTGTGTGCGGTTTTACGTTTGACAGTGTTTCTTAATAGACAAATGATAAACGATTTTAAATGTTATGTACCTGAACAAAAAATAGGAAATTCTATATTGTATTAGCATAAATTAGAGCCGATACCGAATTCAATGTTGTCGGCGACACAAACGCCGCGGTTTGGACGCTCGTATGTAACTCCTAGGCATGTGGAGGTATGGCAAATCAGCAAACCTCATATTTCTGTGTTTATAAAAGAAGCTGAATTTAATTTAATTATTTTGAACCTTAATAACAAAATAAATTATCTGATTGATCTGATTAAGTATAAAAGCAGTACAAACCCTAGAAAAATCACACTGTTGTGAACTTTCTTCATCTACAATGTCGGTAAGTAAATCAACAACTTTTATTTAGTTTTATTTATTTCAATTAAAATGTAGGTAACTCTTTATGATATCTCTTTTTATTATTGTAATTGTCGTTTTTTTTTATAATAAGTTATACAGTCGATGTTTATTTATTTGAATGTATTTTGTTTCAGGAATCCGGTGATCTTTTCATCTCTACCCCATCATACTCACCAATCCCAGCTGCACAAACATTACGTCAAAATGTAATGAACTATTTGGAGAGAGAAAGACCGAGCGCAACATACTCCCCCATTTCACCACCATTATCACCGTGTCAAAATGTACGTATGGAAAGACCATTCCAATTTGGAGATGAACTGCACTGCAGTACCAGTAACAACATCGGTAATAAACGAAGAGGAAATGAAATTATGTATTCGTTTGTTAAAAAATCTGTAAAGGGTCCTCACCGTAAAATAATACGTATTCAAATCTTTGATGTCAAAGAATTCAATGGTTCTAAATTATGTGACTGTAAGGCTGATGTATGTGCTCAGCATATTGTTGAAAATGTATTTAGTGATGATCTTTACAGGTGTGCTAAAGATTTGATAAGTAAAATACAGTATAGTTAAGTTTATTTTAAAATAATAAATATTTTATTTTTAGTTAAGTTAGTTTAAAGTTGTAATCAAGCAAATTGGAAGATAAAGGATAATGTAATTAATTAAATGTATTTACATGAAAAATAAACAGTTTAACTAATGTCTGACTTTCAATTAACATTTTTATCTATAAGAAAGTAGGTATACCTACCAGATAAAACTCATATGAGTAGGTAATTTAAATTGATCATTCAATGTTATACATTCTTTAAATTAAAGATGGTATAGTTAGGTACCTATTTGATTAGGTAGGAATCTATTAATCCCTACTAATATTATAAATGTGAAAGTAACTCTATCTGTCTATCTGTCACGCTTTCGCGTCTAAACCGCTGAACCGATCATTATGAAATTTGGAAAAGATATAGCATGGGATATGGAGAAGGACATAAGCTACTTCTTTACGCGATAACCGACATCCACGCGGGCGGAAGCGCGGGCAAAGCTAGTATTTTTATAAATAAACATTGACACGACTGAATCACATTCTATAGCAGTGAGTCTCACATAAACATATATCTGCATGGTTACAGAGACAGACTTAGGTTGGAATGCATTCAGTTTCCTTTACGGGAATAATGTAAACATTTGCGCACTTAGTAGTGTTCGTAAGTTTGTGATGCTATAAATTACGATACATTGAATAAAATATAATCATTCGTATTACATAGGTACACACGACTACATATCAAGCTATATATTTCCAGGTTTAGTTAACCTTGCATTGTATACACTTTTCGTACAGTGTGAAGTCAACTTATAGTGGGAATGTATAGCCTGATTTGTCACCGTGTGTACATACATTATACTGAATAGATGTATATGTCTGAATAGAATAGATTAGTACTATTCAATTATAGGATTATGAACATAAGTTTCGAGTAAGAGGTGTTTTGAATAGATACTTAGTTCTAGAAGACACTATTCAGGTTAACGATTACAAGTCTCATTTCAAATAGTGGAAATTAGGGTATCCAGATCTTTTTTTGATCTGGATGCCCTAATTTTCAACTACTCAAAGGGTATCGTATTACCCAGTAACTGGGTTGTGTAAGGTCAGATAGGCAGTCACTCCATATAAAATACTGGTAATCAGCATCCGGTTAGACTGGAAGCTGACTCCAATATAGTTGTGCAAAGGCTAGGCAGATGATGATGATATGATGATATGATATGATAAAGAGATAAGATGTAAAAAGAAAAATAAGTTTACACATTTTTGTTGGAAAGCCTTGAATAAAAGTGACTTGCATTAAAGCAAGAACTTTGTCTGAAAAATTGCAGCAATTTCTCTCGCTCACACCTACTTAAACTAATATACAGCTGGGACATACTATATGAGACAGACATATATCTAGAGCTTACTCCTGTCTTGCAGGCTTACCCCAGTTAGATAAGCTTTATAACTTGTCTTAGTATGTAGTGTTTTAGCTTAGAGGTGCACACTGCACGGCTAGAACTGACCTATGTTAATATTTAGAAAGTATGTTATACAGTTATAAAAGATTTCGTGAAAAGACAGAAAAAAATCTCACTACGCTTGCTCACACGCAGTTATAAAAAAAATACGAAACACATTTCGGAAGTTGACTTCTTCTTCACAATAAGTACGTAGTTAGTGCTGAAAGCGTTTTAATGTGAACCTAGTCCACATTTTTTGCATACAAACTTCGGGAGTGTTTTACTCCACTGTCTGACATAGCACATCCAAAATAAAATATGATATCGTTTTGTCATATTATTAATATTGTCTGTACGGAAACAGAATACTAAAATAAAAACCCATTAAAATGTTAGGAGCCAACAAAGATTAGTTTTTCTTGCTAATTTTACTTAACTTTGGGCGTGTTTAAGTAAGTGTAAAATCACCAAAGCCAAGTCGGTACCGATAAAGTACAATTATTGAAAAGTTCAATAAACTTTATTGGTCATTGCTTTTTCATAAAACCTGATCATCCAAAGGGCTTTTCTTAATTTTTTCGCGAATTTTTTACTATAAATGATCCTGCATCTCACTCAATAACGTTGTGCGTGTAGTCTAGCGTCTAACTGCTCATCACTGATACTATCTCTGTCTGACACGAAGCCTGGTGAGGCAGCGTGATGTTTAGCCAGGCCCACCTGTGAGTTCGAGCCCGCGACTAGATTCCCCTTAATGTATAAACTTAATAAAACATAGTCATGCACTTTCCAGCTACGTAACAGACAAGCGGGTCAAACTCGGAATATCTCGTGGCAAGGGGTTCCAATCATCCACATTACTTACCCAAAGTATCTCGGCATCACATGCTGCCAACACAGCCCGAAAAACTCGGCAGGTAGCGCGGTAGGCGAAAATGAACGAAGACGTACGATACGATGTGATGCGGAGGATCGGGTAACAAATTTTCCCCCGGAGTAAATCGCGGGCGAAAGCTAGCTACTTATTATGAATAAATTATACCAGGATTTAAATTAAATGAGTTTGCACTCATAGTTGACAGTTTCGCAAGAACGTTCTTTATGCGCTTATCTTAGCTACGTGCGTATAGCGCTTCATGGCACAAGAGAAAATGAAATAACACGTACATTATATACACATATAAGAAACATTCACTATGTTGGAGTAGCATTTAAAGTTAACACTTTGGGTAAAAGCATTATACGAATTATATAATATAATAATATACCTACCCGTAGCTTTTATGAAAGCCACAACCAAGCTCCCAAATTACGTACACAAACGAGACTCGGAACCGCCACATTAAAAATTAAACTCTACCCCACAAAATTAAGGTCTAATTTAATTCGTGGCCAACGTACGCAATAAACGGTCTTAGAAATTATAATTATTTTGTGCGTGAGGCACGCACAAACCGCGCTTCAACGAAATATTAAATCAATGCAATGTTCTGCAATGCTTGTAGTTGACGCGGTTATGTTTGGCCTCGTCCAGGGTGAATGTGCGGTGACTTGGGAAGTAGCAAATAAGGTCGCGGGCGCGATTAGTTCCCGTTGTTTTTAAGTTTCTTTCGCATTCTTAGTCTCAATCACCCTCAAAAATAGTTGCATACACGAGGCCAGAGTGACTTGCTTGATAGCTTACTAGAACTTCCTTGCTATTCTAGCCATCATAGTCGCCATACACTGTGGATGCAAAAGGCGATTTCATAATATACTATTGACCCACCCCTGCTTCGCACGTTATTTAGGAATTGTCTAAATGATGGTGAAACCGCAACATAATAAATTGAGTAGAATAGAAGAGTAATGAGTATGTATATGTATATACAATTGATACTAAGCGCCCGCCATAGCACCCGCTTAAGCTCGTCACCCAAGACGAGGCCTATATGTTAATCATGTTTGACAAGGAAGCACGAAGCTAGTGGGTTGCGTTCCTATTGCTTGTATTTTTGGTAACAGGTCGATGTATATTTTAATTTGTTTGGCAGGAAAAAACAAGCAGTGAAGAGATGTTTTTTGGCGAGTATCGGAACGAGAGTCATTTGTTTTTGAGTTTTATGTCTAGCCCCGTTAATTTGTTCAGAGTCTCGTGTATTATCGTTAGACTCCATGTACTAGCTTGCCCAATGTTTTTACGGCCATTTGAGCAAGACGTGTAGACCAGTAAAATGGCTTAAGTTTTAGAAGTCCAAATATAAACCAAGCTAAAAGCTTTAAAGCTTCTTGAATAAAAAAAAGTTTTAGATTCTGTACATTTATATGTACAGAATCTAAAACTGTGGACCTAATACAAACGCGCGGAGTAAGCGTAACGTAAATTATATTAATTAGATTAAATTCTATCTCCCGACAAGAACAGAGGAGTGTTAGTTTAATGTGATTTAGTTTTAACATCTCTTGCATGCACCTTGTGTGACTATTATGAATGAGAAATGAGAGTGTTTTTTCTATGATTCAGAAAAAAATATTAGTCGGTAAAATATAACACCTCTTTTCAGGTCTATGAATGGATGTGAGCGTCTTCCATAGAACTAATTGAGTCGAAATTTGCCATTGTGTTGTTACACACACCAAACAGACGAGGATTAATGCATGCTATTCTAGAAAAGGTATTTTTATTAGACGTCCCCAATGCGACGAAGCTAGCATAAATACCCACCACTTTAATTAAAGTTAAAGGGCAAATACGCACGTATTTGCCCTGTTGAATGACTTCTCGTAAATGTTAATCTTAATTACTAAAACAATACAGTAATTATAACAAAAAAAAATCCAAAATACAAAAAGTAACTTGAGCCTAGCACGGATTTGAACGCACATGTCTTTTGGAGGGGTAACAACTTAATGGTGCTGTGTGGACCCGTTTGTGTCAGTTAGCAAAATATGTATGTTGGGAGATGAATACAAAGACTCATAAAACTCCTCAAATTATTTTATTAGAATTCAAATAAATAAATTATAGCTTCAAGAGCAACGTTGACGTTTTTGACACGCGCTCTTGTCAATAGCTTCATTCGAACTGGCCGCTAAACCATAGAACTATGCGCGTGTACAATGTATAACATTGTTTAATTGCAAATACTCGTGCGTACATAATATTTCCTTAGTTTATTAAAGACTTTATTCATATTCTATGGGTGATACTATTACCGTGCTTGTCGCAAAAAGTTAAACCAAAATGTTATAGAACGTACCTTGGATTTTGGATTCAAAAATCGCTCGTATTTTTATCAGGTGCTAGGTGCATTTTACCGGAGCACGGATCTTGTCATAGATCATCCCGTGTTAGTGGACGCTTTACGTTCACTTGAGCTAGTCTTAACGTGGTGTCTATGTAATGGGTAAAGCTTTAGTAGCAAAAACGTCTGGTTGGATCCATGCTCTGAAGCATTAGACACTCATTCGGACTTAATACAAAACAAAGTTTTTCTTTAGGTACTTATGGTTTAACCCATTGAGTCTGTTTTTGAAATATCGTATTTTTACAAAAGTAACATCTTAATAATGGTTGTCATTTTTGTATTAAGAGCTTTGCTCAAATCGAAATAAAGTTGGAAATGCAAAAACAGGGTCAGAGTTTAGGTAGGCTAGATTGTATTTCGTAATATGACTGATAGTGACTAACAAAAGTTTATAAATCTTTATAATCTTGAACTAAAACCTAAAACTAAGTAAAATCCACAACTCCAGCTCAAAGGTCTTAACTAAACAATTCTAGGCTTCAGGATTTAGTGCTTATATACACCGGGACATTTTAGTCGTCTTACAACGGCAACCCACTTCGTGTATCCAATGACTACTAATCATTTATTATAAAAAAAAAAAAAAATATGATTAGTAAAAATAAAAAAAATATAATTCACTAAGACGCATGACGTAGTTTGAAACACCCTGTTATGGAGATGGAATTAATGATGGAATATAATGGTAGGTAGGTAGATATCTTCTACCGTTTGATGCGTAAACATTATTAACAGGGAGGGTGTTTCATAATTCTAAAGCATTATTTATTTTCTTTGTACCTATTATCTTAATTAATTGTAACAATGTTTTAATCGCGCCTAGAGGTATTTTATGACGGATACATTGAGTGGACCACCTTTGTAAGGCGACTAAAATGTCACGGTGTATATAATGTGCATTTTATTTGTGCAGATTAAACTATTCTTCTTTCTTCCACGCCGAAGGTGGAGTGACAATCTGATAAGGTTTGCAGGGCCAACATGGCCAGAGAACGCACAAAGGTTTCAAAGAAAAACAGCCTCCCATGGCTTTTTCAAAGAAAAACAGCCTCCCATAGCTTTTTCAAAGAAAAACAGCCTCCCATGGCTTTTTCAAAGAAAAACAGCCTCCCATAGCTTTTTCAAAGAAAAACAGCCTCCCATGGCTTTTTGAAAGAAAAACAGCCTCCCATAGCTTTTTCAAAGAAAAACAGCCTCCCATGGCTTTTTGAAAGAAAAACAGCCTCCCATGGCTTTTTCGAAGCATTGGGACAGTGTAGACTAAAAAAACTTTCTTAGCCTAAAAGAACATTTTTGGAATAGAAAAACTAGGGTTAAAATATCCCTAATTACTATGTAATATTTTCCCATGAAAAAAAAAACTTACATATGCGGGTACATGATTACCGTAGGGTCCCATTAAAATTCGCTTACCGTTATTATAGTACCAAAGGGTACTTGACTTCCACAGACCTGTGGAAAAACTCGACGAAATCGTTTTAGCTAATGGCTGTTCGATATCAGACCGCGCGAAACGCCGTAAATTCCGAAACCTTTTTAATCTTTTATAAGCTAGGACATTACTTTTTATGAAAGGTATTTTTGGAAACGTGAGATGTTATAATGATTCTGTGGAGTTGTATTACTTTTTTGGTAGTGATCTGTGCTTATGAAAACGTTGTGAATCGTTTTTTGTTTCAGGATTCTTTTTCGTGAAATTACTTGTCTGTATCTCAAGAATTTCAAATTAAAATTGTATAACTGCTGAAATAGGGGGCTAAGAAGCTGTTTTGTAAAATCATGTTTTTGAAGTAGATATTTTGAAAATATTTCCTGTAATAATTCAGCTGCTTTCTTAATCTGAAAAAATAAAACGATTTCACCGTTAGGTACCTATTAGAACTTGACTGTAGACTCATAAATTAAGTACAGGAATAACCTTCTTCACCTCTTAAGTTCATAGAAATTTGTCCTTACATAACCTCTGATTATTTTCATGATTAATGATTCGTTTGGGTAGTAATTTTGGTTTTCAGTTTGTGTTATAAGAACCATTATTATACCACAAAGTATTCGAATAATAACACCCTCTGATTTGATGGTGAATTGCTAACAGGTAAAATATCTTTCGGCGCGTAGCCAAAATCTAAATAACGCCGCCATCTTGTACTTTCAATATAATTTCACGATTTTTTTTACAAAAACTCAGACAAAAAAATCCACTGACTTCCAAAACAAACTAAAACACTACAAAGTTAAAAAACCTTTAATTTCGGAAGTCGGTGTCTTAGTTTTATATTTTGGTTTTTTTTAACCGATTCCCGAATATTTTGTTTCGCTTTTTCTCTTTTTTTTGGTGGTGAACGTGTACCCCACACAAATTCCTTTACTTGATACATAAATAAGAGTTACAGGAAGTTATAATAATATGATTAACATACACTAAGTGGAAAAAATACTATAATACATATATAATACAAGCTTTTGCCAGCGGGTTCGCCCGCTTGGATGTCGAAAATTATCCAACAGGAACGTATTACCAAGAAAAAAGTATATTATGTGTTAATCCAGGTTATGATCTATCTGTGTGCTAAGTTTCATCCAAATCCAAACAAAAAAAACAAACATCCAAATATCTAACTATCCAAACATATAAACTTTTACATTTATGATATTAGTACGATAATATAAATAATATACTCTCCTGATTTTTTTTTTTAAATCGGTCTAAAATTACACAGTTCTGAGATAACAAAGACAAAAAAAATACCACCAAATTGAGAATCCCCTTCTTTTTTTAAGTCAGTATTTTTTTTTTTACCAACAACGCCAATGTCATTCAAACGCCAAAAGTTCCTGATAGCGCTTATAAAAGAAAGCTTTTAACTGAAAGTACCACGACTTTAATTTACAGCGAACAGTTTATAAAAACAAGTGAAGGAGTAGATGCTTGAAAAATTAAACCGTGTTTTCAAGATTTTTATGAAAATCTAATTTATGAGCTGTGAAAATGTTTTTTAAGAAACAAGAGAGAGATACTCTTTGTACTAGAGATAGTTTTATCTGAATATTAATCTCTATAACATATTCATGCAAAGATTTATCATAATATTTAAACAACAACCTATAATAATAATTAAATGTGAACTCGGCTGTCATTGTGCCGATTGTCGTATCAGCCAATGGACTGATGGCCGAAAGTCTCGATCAACGTCTCTCGAGGCTTTCGTTAGGCGGTTGGGTCAAAGGCCTGATTCAGAAGGCAGTACACCTCGATACGGCTCGCATCGTGAGGAGGTTCCTGTCTCTGGAGCCCTAACCACCGGTAACTTGGACCCTGCTCCCGATACCGGCGGACGACTATTTTTTTATATTTTTAAATGTTTTTTGTAAGGTTATTTTATAAAAATATTTAAAAATATATTATAATATGTAATTAATTGAATAAACGAAATAATAATATGAATTGCACAATGTTTTTGTCCATTTGGAAAAAAAAGAAAGAAAAATATTTCATAAGTTACACGCACAGGAAATACAAACTGACAGGACGAATATAATGGTTTTATTTATTTTTTGGTTGGGAAGTCATCAAATAACTTCTCCCGCTCTGGGTGGAGCAGGAGGGCTTGTGTCAGACTTTTACTGACTAAAACCCACCCGTGTTCCCTCAGTTGCCTGTGTGCCAGGGCCGCAGTATCTCTTTCGAACAACCACCCCTTCTTTTAATTAGTTAAGTTCATATTTTAATATAAAAATGTTTCCGTTTGTTAATAAGCTTATACTTGCACACCCTGTGCGAGGGCTCCAGGCGCTGCCAAAGTCTAAAGTCTGACACGCCCTCCCGCTCCGCCCAGAGCGGGAGAAGTTATTTGATGATTTCCCACCCAAAAAAAAAAATAAGGAATAAAAGGGTTGCTGTCCTCTGGTTGTGTAGGTGAAGGATATGTGTGTAAGAAGGTGTATATAAGATAGGATAGTTTTAGCTAGTAGATTTGAATGGTGTCCATAGGTTTACAATGCTGCCAGACAGTTTAGTACTACTTTAAGAAAGTCAGTATATTTTTCAATCATATTGCGCAATAAAAACACAAGATCGATGTTTGCATGATGAGTTGTATTTTCTTTCTGAATACATCAGTGAAAATGCTAAGTTGCGGAAAATAGTCACTCACCCTTAACTGCGTTATCAATAAGTCATTTCACCCTACATTAGGCAGCGGCCCTGGACTTGATTATTATTTAATAATGATACTGACAGTACTGTAGTTAACTGGTCGTAAATCTTCAGGGAATTCACTTACATTATATTTCGTGGTCCAACTGTGATGAGAAAGCGAAAAGCAATAATGGATCGCAATATATTGTTATATTCGTCGTTACGAATCTATCTTCTTTACATAGTATAAAACAAAGTCGCTTTTCATTAATACGCAACGGAATCGCTTTTCATTAATAGACGGAGTGATTCAAGAGGAAGGTTAGTAAAATGTACAGGATAAAATTTTAACTAGTGGTTAAAATTTTATCCTGTACAATACACCGACCTCCACGCGGGCGAAGCCGCTGGCATAAACTATACTCCATTTGAAATAAGATTACACATTTAAACAAACCTTTTCTACAGTCAGTTCAACCGATTCTGACTTTTATACCGTAGGCATAAGGATGGCGTTAAAAGCAAAATAGTAGTTACAATACCAACTGTTTACTGCAGCTGCCATTTGTTCTGCCACAAGCGCAATAGAAGTCAAAATCGGTTGATCGGACTGTAAAAAGGGTTTAGTTAAATGTCTAATCTTATTTCAAATAGAGTATAGTAAAGAATATACTAATGATAAAGCTGAAGAGTTCGTCTCTTTTTGTTTGGAACTAGTTCCAAACAAAAATACTTCAAAAACACACCTAAAGAGACACCTAGGAGTCGGATTAAAAATATGTGTTTGCATTTGATAGCCCAATTTGTGTGAAACGTTATAGAGGCTATTTAACATCAGGCTATGACCCTTACATACATACATAATTAGCCTATAACAATCCCACTGCTGGGACACGAGCCTCCTCTCTGTGAGGAGTGGGCCATAATCCACCACGCGGACCCAGTGCGGTTGGTAGATATCACGTCTTCGAATTTTTGGCTCTAGGACATGCCGGTTTCTTCACGATGTTTTCCTTCACCGTTTGAGAGCAGTGGTGATGAAATTATTTACACATGGTAATGCGCCTGACTGGGTTCGAACTCATGACCTACAACTCGTAAGTCGCGGCCGTTACCACTGGACCACCACTGCTCTCTATGACCCTCAGGTGCTGAGCAAAACGAAAACAACGTCAGAAAGAACAGAAAACGGTGCTTAAGCTAGTTACTTATAAATCCATAACTGACTGTTTGTCTGTCGATCTGTCAGTTTTCCTATCTGTCGTCTTTTTAGCTTTTCACGCCCAAGCGGTTGAAAGGATTTAGATGAGCACACGGATAGACCATGACCTGGATTAGAACAGAGCTAACTTTTATACCTGTCGTAAGTTCCCGTGGGCTCATTTCAACCTCCACGCGGGCGAATCCGCAGGCAAAAGCTAGTTTAACATGATTATCGAAACTTGTTAGTTTTCATTTGTATTATTGTTCAAAATTAACTCGGATAACAAATATATATATAGTTTAAGGCCCTGGTGACTTTAGATATTGTCGTTATGAGCGATAATAGTTCTTATTGCAATCCGATACGGGTTAAAATCTGTTGTAAAGTTAAATCGAATTTGTAAAATTCGAATAATAAATGACCAAGCATTGTCGTAAAAATGCAAATAAAATCGTATAATAATGGATTATTTATTATTAAATAGTTAATATCTAATTGATATTGACTATTTAATAATAAATAATCCATCACTGGATGCAGTTTGGCATTTGGAATTTTATGGTATATTTTTAATTATAATTACTTATAATTGTTATTGAAGGGATAAACAAGGGAAGGGATAATTAAGAGGTGACATTGATGATTTATTTGATGCATTAAAGTATGTTTTGAGTTCCATCACTATATGTAAAAAAGACTTGAAAATATCGTATATTTTTTTGCTTTCAAAATTATTTAAAGGACTTTATCTTCTTATTTAAAAACGTTTAAACGTCAAAACTCTATGGTTAAACAGTCTTCGTTCGTCAGTTTCTTAACTTCAAGCAACTTTTGGTGCAGCCGTGTGGCGCACACTGTTGTACCTAGTTATTTATATTCACTTTTTTTATATTTATTTTGTGTTTCACGAACTGTGTCCAAATAAACGGTATTCTTTCTTTCTTTCATTCAAGTAATGGTTTCTTTTTCTGTCATGTCGTTGTCACGTATTACATTTTATTAGCTCAGTTTTCCACCACACGGATAGTACTTACGCCAGAGTGCATCAGTTCCTCTTGGGTGCAGGTTTCAGACTACCCAGACACGACGTGAGAAGGGTTTTACTTTCTAAAGAAGTTAATATATTTCTTGTAAAAGGTTTGTGTTCAATAAAACTAAGGTGGGTGCGCTAAGGTAGCTCGCAGATTTTTTATTAACGTTTTTACATTTTCTGTAAAGCCATATTTGTTGCGGTTGGGAATCATAATTTAATCAACATACAACTAATTAAAATTTAAATTTGGGGGCTACCCCAGCGCTTCCTCCTTAACCCCTATATTCATAAAAGTTGCTTAGACTTAAGTAATGATTAGCGACTATTTATCCATACATTTTTGATGTTTAAGTGTCTCTTAACTTTGAGCGACGTTTATAAATAAAACCCGAGAACCTAGATGACCTAGATGGTATTCTGCAAAAATATCACAGTGCAAATTTTGGTGAAGTAAGCTCATACTTCAAAATGAGCTGTCAATCTCTAGCGCTAGGTGGAATGACAGTACCAATAACTTCAAGCTCACTGCACCTTCATTTTTATAGGATACACCGGCTTTGTCACACAAACAACATACTAATTAATTAATCTATTAGCCAAGAGTAAGCATATTGAGTCAACACGACGAAAAAGTTAATAATATTGACTGTCCTGTTTTGGCTCATTATCCTTATGGGAAATTCTCGAAGCATAATTTCCCAAATATGTAGGCAGATACAGCTTTAAATCCCTTCAATTTATCGAATATATTAACGCTCCTTACAATTCTCAAGGGACTGATAGGTATTCCTCACATATTATAAGATGAGGTATTTTCTAAATATTCGTATTAGATAAATTTGTAACACTGACTGTAAATTCTGCGGTTGACGATCCAAGTTTCACAAAATGTAATTGAGTTTTCTCTTTGATAAAATATAATTCGCATCGGTCGACCCTTTTGAGTCTCGATGAATATTCCTACATAAATCTAATTATTTCGCAGTAAAGTTACTTCATTACTGTGTACAGAGTATCCTTAAAATGAATGATTTTTTTTATGTACTCAGTAACTCTAAGCTAACTATAAGTAAGTACCTATACCTAACCCCGAATTTAAAACTCGATCCCATTTAAATGGGTTTAAGTTTACTAGGGTTGAGTAACGCTATTAAGGGATCAAATTACATACCTAGTAGAAAATTACAAAATAATTCGAATATAAAGGCAACAATTTTTTAACAATTTAGAAAAGGCAAGCCAAATTCTAGACTTCACAATATAAGACACTCGTAAATATCTTAAAGATAACTTTCTTGACCAGCTCTTTATTAAAAAACAGACATTACAATGCGTACGTACTCAACTGCTTTTTCAAGTACCTATAGAAAGAAAGAAAGAAAGGAAATACATTTATTTAGCACAGACTAAAAAGGCACACAATATACAGCAAAATAATAAAATTCAAAGTGTGCCTCACGGCTGCACTAAAAAGGCCCAGTTCAGCATAAATGCCAAACAACTAGTGCCTGACGCTGGTTTTCAACTGGACCTGTACATACTATACATAAATTGTGGCAATGGACCGGCCATATTAGCCGTAGAACCGATGACCGATGGGGTAGACGGGTTCTTGAGTAGACCGCGAATCGACAAACGTAAGGTAGGACGCTTCCAGGATAGGTGGAGCGCCGATCTGGCGCCGGCTGATAGCAGCTAGATGAGAGTTGCCGAGAATCTAGCTGAAAAGCGTGCGATTGGAGAAGCGCATGTCCAGCAGTGGACTGTTGTAGGCTGATTATGAGATGACACAAACATTTTATGTACATCTTCAATACAAAAGTTTGATATAGTCATTTTATACCCACGCGCCGATTCCGCGCGACGTCACGCGGATGTACTGCTAAGATGGCGACAGTTACGCCGAATCAAACAAAATGGCCGCTGTCTGTACAGAGGATAGGTAGCTTTTTAATTTTAAATCATTCGAAAATGGGATAACGACGTTGTTCTAATAAACTAAAATAAATAATTAAAATAAACCTTGTTTTATATTATTTCGTTTCGTCAATGCTTTTTAATTGGTTCATAACCAGTAGGTAACTGAAACTGCTTTCAATTTAATAATTGTTTGTAAAATTCTGTGGTTTTATAATGGAACTAAAAATCAATACAGTAGCTTTGCTAACTATTTCAAGTTTCTTGTTTTGATTGCTATCTATACTACTAATAATATAGCTGAAGAGTTTGTTTGTTTAAACATGCTAATCTCTGGAACAACCCATAGGAATAAATAAAAAATATTTGATAGCTAGAACCTTTACGAGCCAGGCAAAAAGAAAAAACGTCCGAACGACTGCTAACCGAAAACGAAGTCCCTGGGCGTCGGGAATCCCAGGCTGATTCCCGGCCACCGTAGGCGCGGGCTTGCGGACGGCGAGTAATGGGTAGCTCGCTGTCCGGTAAGGACCAAGCCCGGGTCGACGGCGCGTTCTGTTCCACGCGCGCCTCAAAGAGATGTCAGCACCAAAGGGTGGGGTCTGCAAGGGCCGATGCCTGCCAGGGGTGCGGGTTGTTCGAAAGAGATACCGTCGCCCCTGGCACACAGGCAACTGAGGGAACACGGGTGGGTTTTAGTCAGTAAAAGTCTGACACGCCCTCCTGCTCCACCCAGAGCGGGAGAAGTTATTTGATAATTTCCCATCCTCAAAAAAAAAAAAAAAAACCGAAAACGAAGTCATAGCGGGAGGACAAGAAATTTCACTCAAAAGAAGTCGCGGGCAGAAGCTAAAAAAGATGATAATGCTTTCGTTTATTTCAAGATCAAAGTACAAAACCACAAATAAAATATCCTTACTAATATTATAAACGCGAAAGTTTGTAAGTATGGATGGATGGATGGATGTTTGTTACTCTTTCACGCAAAAACAGCTGAACGGATTTGGATGAAATTTGGTACACAGATAGATTATAACCTAGATTAACACATAGAGTACTTTTTATCCCGGTAGTACGTTCCCGCGGGATAATTTCCGACCTCCACGCGGGTGAAGCCACGGGCGGAATCTAGTTTAAAGATAATTTCAAAAGTAAGTTCAGCTTACTAATCCAATTTGTAATGAGAAAATCATGTCGCCACATAGGTTCACCTACAGAAGATCTCAATGGAAGACCAGCAGTGATATTCTGTAAAATCTAATCGTGATAACTTAAGTGAAGCGAGCTGGAAGTGAGCTGTCATTACATCTGATGCTAGGGATTGACACTACTGACATCTCACTTCACCCAAGTTTTCACGGTGAGATTTTTACAGAATAGACCAGCTGAATGAGACTCCGAAATACCAGGGAAGCATGGCATACAAAAGAGGAGGCTTTACACGCCAAGAGTGCAGCTGCTGGAGTCGCATCGCAACGTCAAATTTAAGGCGATTGTGGAGCGCGTACCAACATGCTAACTGCATCTGGTGATGGTAGAAAGCTTTTGGCCACAGGATGTGGTATTCCACCGCTTTCGCGGACAAGTGCCACCGGAACGCACAAAAATTTAGTGCAAATAATTGATATTAACATAATTTTAAGTTTTATTTACTAATAGAAATTGTTATTATAATATGTATATTTAGGTTACGGTATTTATTTATGGGTCTTTGTAACCTGAAAATAAATGGTTTATTTATTATTTAATTTTAACTCAGCATTGTTTGGAACAAGGCTGCCAATGATATTCATGATGAAGACATTCGTATATGAATCATAGATTCCGTTTAATTTGGCTTAAAAGAATTTCCGGTGTCTTATAAAAGTATTACCCACCATGTATTAAAATATTCCAAATGGTTATATGTGGTGTTATGCATCCTAAGCATTATTTTATTATTATTTTGGTGCCAAGAAATATTCCGCTGGACAAGCATACGAAACTGGTAATGTCTTTTATACTCTTATACTTATACTCGGTAATGTCTAGAACAACTTTGGCTACTGTCCAAGATCTGTTCAAGTCATGTGTGGCTATTACGTCAGTAAACCCTCAATCATTTCTTGAATCTGTGCCCAATGCTATGATGGCATGGCTTTGTTTGATATGGTGGCATCTTCATAAGGTTTTGTAGCCAAGATTGGCCTGGTTTCGGGAGTCTGGCTTACAATATCGATATATCTTAGGCAAAGTCAGTAAGAAAACTTAATGATCAGGATTTAAATAAAAAAGTCGAGAGGTGTCGTGGGACACGATTGGAACGACATTCCATTAGCTGTGTATAATATATTATAAACAGACATAATAAAATAAATTAACAACGTTTGAGACAAACTAAATGAAAACGAAAATGAAACACACTGTAACAAAATTGTAGACCAAAATGTTACACTTTTTTTGGTCTCACTCTCATCTGGCAAGTGCGTAGACTACAACGTGCGATGAGGAACTGTGTTCAAATAAGACCGAGAATCAGCCCTTTTGATGTCAATCGATTTAGGCCTATGTCCAGCAGTGGATGTCTTTCGGCTGAAATGATGATGATGATGTCAATCGTCCCAGACGTAGGCAAAAAGGCTTCTAGGCTGGCACTGGACGGGTCACATCAACCGCATGCATAGTGACGGCTGGGCAATATTATAGTCTCCACACGGTGGTTGTGTGACTGAGGATCGACGGCCCTGTCAAGGCTAGCCCAGGAAAATCTGGCGAGTTTATCTAGACCCGTATCGCAAGGGTTGGATCAAGGTGGATCTAGAAGAGGATGCCTGGAAAGATTTAGGAGAGCCCTTTGCTCGGCAGTGGAACAATGTAGACCAAAAAATAGGTAGTAACAACAGATAACCCTCAAATTGCCCATTCTATACGAATATATGGTTTTACACGAAAGTAAAAGTAAAGCAATAACGAACAGCATTGAGAAGAGGCCAATGAAACAATTCCAGGCTGTATTATAAACAAGCAACAAGTAAGCCACTGAGTTCTATTTTATATGCAACTTATGTGCTATCAGATGTAATAATATATAATTAATAAGGCCTTTAAATAAGTACGCAAGAAAGCTTCGCGTGATATTTCTTATCGCTCTAAGAAAAGTTCATGTTGCTAACGTGTTCATAAACGGTTCATAATTTAAAATTATGGATTGTCATGAGACTGGCCTACTTACTTTATATATATACTTTCAAGGTAAATAACGAGATAAAAAAATAAACGTTATAAGTATACTATTACTTTCATAAGAACAATTTTTATTATAGTTTCCAATCAGGTCAAGTTGGTTAATGTGAGTAAAAGAATGACTACTATTATACACTGCAAACTGAAATAGTCCAAGAAATCAAATCAGATTTTTTTATATAATACAACGGGCATAGTAAGCTATCCGTAAAAGATAGATATGCCAGGCCACTCAGAAAGTATTGCGAAAAAAACTTTTTAAGTCTGGCCAGTTATAATCTATTTTGAAAATATGATTATTTGGAAGTAAAAATAGTTACGTTCTAATTTCAAAATGTCCCTCGACATTATTTGCGAGCTAATTTAAATTATCGTGTCTCATAAAAAATGGATCTGCGCCGGGGACATTTTCGCGGTATGATTTTTTACGATTTCAAGTGTCGCCTGAAATCGGACAAATCGTAAGATAGACTTCAAATGGCATTCATGCATGAAGGCACTACTAACCGTGAATCGTTGGTATAACGAATTCAAGCGGAGTCGACTAACTTTGGGGGATGAAGAAAGAAGTGGTCACCCATTGACGGCTGTTACGGAAGGAAACGTGCTAGCAGTGAAAATTTAATCCATGACAATAGCCGAGTTACATACCAGGAGATTTAGCACATACTGCTGATTGGATCGGAAAGCCTTCACGAAATTCTACACGTGCTTCTTTGCGTGAGGAGGATAGTTTCACACTGGGTGCCACACAACCTCACCGATGCTCAGAAGCAAGCCCGGGTGGAATGATGCCGTGTTATGATAAACAAAGAAGCAGGCTCGTCTCGGCGTGTTTACGACATCATTACAGGTGATGAGTCTTGGATTTACAAATACGATCCAGAAACGAAGCGCCAGTCGACGGTTTGGGTGTTTCAAAACGAATCAACGCCTACCAAAGTGAAGCGATCTAGAAGCAGGGGCAAAATTTTGATCGCAAGCTTTTTCAATTTAACTGGCTACTTGGTGTAAATTCTTTTACGGAACCAAAGAAGCATCAACGCTGAATGGTATACTAACAAATGCTTGGCAGCAGTTTTCCCTGTTGTGAGCAACAAGCGACCAAACACAGAGCTCCGCGGGCTACTGCTTCACCACGACAACGCGTCTTCGCACACCGCGCTCTAAACGTGGGACTTCCTGGACAGCACGCCGGTCAAACTCCTGGGTCACCCTCCTTACAGCCCTGACCTAGCAACGTGTGACTTCTTTTTATTCCCGAAAAAATAAATCACCTCAACGGGATACAATTTTCGTCACTGGAAGATGCGCTGTTAGCGTTCGAGCAGGCTATAAACGAGGTGCCTGCGGCGGACTGGAAAAAGTGTTTCGAAAACTGGTTCAGACGCATGAAACTTTGTTTAGAGACTTGTGGAGAGTACTTTAAAAATATTTAATAAAAAAAAATAAAAAAATAATTTCGCAAAACTTTCTGTGTCCCACGTGGTATACGTGGGACACTCAGAAAGTTTTGCGAAACGGCGACGAAAATTGTATCGCGGACTTTTCCGTTGGCTTATAACTAAAAGAAGAATACCACACCATACTTACATTATTTTGTTATATCTCAAAGGGATTAAAGCAGCGTTTTCGGTTAAAGCTCCCAGGTGGCTTTACTTTTTTCAACCAATTTAAGCAAAACTCTAACAAATTATACATTTCTTATACCTTCCTCATGAATCACTCTGTTTATTGGTGACAAAATCCGTGCAATATTTTTTCAGTTTATCGCGGACAGACAGACAGACGCGGTGGGGGGAGTTTGTTTTATAATAAGTAGTGATAGTGATGTACAGTCAGCGTCTAAAATATCAGGGCGAACAATCTGTTAAAAATGATCTCGACTACTAATAAATTAAAACTTTATCTCAATTGGCTAAAGTTCTTTTCAGAATGACAGTTGGTGTGTACTGTCTTCATTCTGAAACATTCCTTGTATCATTGAGTTAATATTTAATTTTCATAGTCATTTAGATCAGTTTCAACAGGCTGTTCGTCCCGATATTATTGACGCTCACTGTATGTGTATACAACATTATTTTTTAGTATAGGCGAAACCTGAATATAGTTTGTTCAGAGTAAGTAACTGAATTGATTCTAATAGTGTTATATTTTATCCCAAAAATGTTTTGCTAGCGTGCTGGAAAATGTTATCACCAATTAATTACAATACAATTGCCATACGGTTCGGTACCTACTGCCTAATTATTATCAATGAGCACATGACGACGCTGGACGCGCGGGCGGCGCGGCAGGCCTAGTGGTAACCATGTTTATGTAGACAACCAGATTACATAACAAGCTTTTATCTTTGTGATTTTAAATGATACAGTTTTGAAATTAGGTACTTAAATTCTTTACACAAAATTACTAGACATGTGTTTCGGGTTTCACATATACTTAAACTAGGGTTGTATATCTATATATGTTATATGTAGTGATAAACCTAAATAGGTACTCATCAAACTTCAGAACCAAGGTGCGCGGTTCCAATTGGTCGTTTCCTATGGAGAATTGCCGTCAAGGAACTAAACGTAGCGTGGAGGCTGGATCTGTGCCCGGTTGATGGCATTAGGCTCGCCCCCAGTTAAGTAGTGTACTATGAGGGAACCCTATGTCCAACCCGTCACGATAACAGGCGTGATGTTATGTATGTTATTATTGTAAACAGGAGATCGTATTTATTTATAACCATTTTATCACATCGTCCGTTTGGCTGTGCACTAGTCTGATATTGAATTTGCATAATAATGTTTGCACATAATTTAGTTTACCCACGAAGAGTTTTCGTTAAGTTGGTGTTAACTAACTTTTAAATGCTATAAACTTTTCCATATTGTTTTACGATTTTTGTTTAGTGTACAGCGTGAACTATTTATTCAGTGCAAATAATCAGTTTTCTTGTGCGTTCTACTTGGATTGCTTTATTCATGTTTGGACTTCATGCAGGTAAAAGAAATAGCATCATACAACGCACACGCCATCATATTGATATCACTCTAACGCTATTGATGTTCTATCTAAGTATGTTCTTCTAATTTGTTGTCTTTTGATGCTACGGATTTTTCAGAACGGTTGCATTCTAATCTTACAACAAAGCCCTCTAATTTGGCATTGTTTGCCGCCGGGATGAGATCGCGGCTTGAATTTAAACGTTTTGCTAAGTAGGTACAATAGTTAGCCTGCAGTTTTAATTTTTTTTTTTTTGTGTAATTATAAAAGTTGGGTAACGAGTATAATAAAATAAAATTGATAAGACTACTTTGACAAAAAAAAGTGTGTGAATTAGGGTAATTGCCGAAGATGGTAGCGATCGCAGTTGCTATTTCGATGTCGATGCTCGCTTTTCTAGATGGATGGCGATTTGAACACGTCGTTTTAGTTGGCACCTGGAAGCTCAATTTCTCAGTCCTTTGTTTAAGCTGTACTCTACCTAGTCCAGAAAAACAAGTTGAGCTGATTTGACCCATCAAAACCGAGATCACATCATTGCATTCCGTTAAAAAAACCATCAAGGAAAACCCCCAAAGAAGGCGCGGTTATCGCAGTAAGGTGTATACTCGTATATCCATATATTTAAGAATATATTTCTATGGATGTATACTCGTACTTCGGCATGTGCGTGCGTGTCTATTAGCATGCATTTGTTATACATGGAGGTCTCATCGAGGTAGTGAGCAAAATGCGATCGCAAAGTATCGCAGTGAAGGCAGTATATGCGCCCTCACGGCCGTAGTCGCCGCGGGAGACGCCCTGGGCGTCGGGAATCCCAGGCTGATTCCCGGCCACCGTAGGCGCGGGCTTGCGGACGGCGAATAATGGGTAGCTCGCTGTCCGGTAAGGACCAAGCCCGGGTCGACGGCGCGTTGTGTTCCACGCGCGCCTCAAAGAGATGTCAGCACCAAATGGGGGGGTCCGCAAGGGCCGATGCCTGCTAGGGGTGCGGGTTGTTCGAAAGAGATACCGCGGCCCCTAGCACACAGGCAACTGAGGGAACACGGGTGGGTTTTAGTCAGTAAAAGTCTGACACGCCCTCCCGCTCCACCCAGTGCGGGAGAAGTTATTTGATGACTTCCCACCCAAAAAAAAAAAAAAAAAAAGTATCGCAGTGAGAAATCTTTGGCATTAGCGGCGGTAAGTCTCCACTTTGAGGAGTGGCTTGAGAGGCGGCACGGCGTCCTCACACACAGTGGCGAGGTGTAAATTTATCCAAGAGAGAAGCCGAAGCGAAGTCGGCTTCAATTTACTGACTTATCGATAACTAGCTTTTGCCAGCGGCTTTGCCCGCGTGGAGGTCAGTGCATTATACATATAAACCTTTCCCTCGAATCACTCTGTGTATTGATGAAACTGCATTCAAATCCGTTGAGTAGTTTAGAAGTTCTAAGCGTACAAACACGAAAAGCTACTTTGTTTTATACTATGTAAAGAAGAATACTGAAGAATACTTCCAAAATTAATCCAGGAATGTAAATAATTAACTACAATCAAATTAAACAGCTAAAAACCAAACGAAATGTGCAACATTCTACCATCCCGCTCTCGCTGACGCATTTCTCTATATCTGTCTCTGTCACAACCGATTGTACAGCGGCTTGCTCTCGTCCATATCAAGCGGTGCAACGTGAACCAAAGCGACAGAGTTAGCGATGCAAATCCCCGAAGGGAAGCCGGTAGGAATCGCGTTATAATAATATGGTGCTTGCGCCACTGATGGAATAGCAGATTTTTTTTTGTATGACGGACGAAAATTCCCTTCGGTGTCTAGAATGATATGCTGAATTCATGGTTACAGTTTGCGCACTGGTAAAACTGTATCCTGTATAAAATCATACTTGAGCCCTAAGGAGCCGAGCAAAAAGAAAAAACAAACAATTGAATCCTGTGAACGTAAAAGTGAATCATTCAGTGTCGGTAATATCTTTGATCTCTCCGCCTTTCAATCAAAGTGTCTGAACTTAGTTGAACCGTGTAATATTGGATAGGACGCAGACAATTGACAGTCGGTACCCGGTCTTTGTCAGCGAGGGTTACCACAACGATATTAGATTTTGGGACTGCAAATATAGTTTTGTTTGTCATCATGTCATGTGATATACCTACTTCTATAGCTTATATCGACGCAAATTTTTCGACGGTTATTAAAAACAACTTCACTGTTCAATTTTGACCGCATTGGTATTGCATTTTTCTATGAAACAACACAGTTTTTTTTTTATAACTCACTAGAGATTTCGCGCGTCGATGTCCCTGCAACCCTGTATTAATAGTCGGCCAAATTCGAGTTGGACTTGCACTTACACTCGAAAACAAAGCAAAACACGTTACACAAAACACGTTTCTTGCATGGAGACTCCCTTCAATTTGTAACTCTTTTTTTATGTCAAAACTTCTTTAGGCGCGTTGGGCATCTTTTGAGATGGGAAAAAACAGTTGAACTCGTGACACTGTTACCGACACCAGTGACAACATGAACGAACGAACGAACAACGTTGAACGTACATACGTTGAGCGTTGAACGTTGTTTAATCTGTTACGATTAAAAAATATTTCCTGACCATACAAAAAATACACACGTAATTGTTCAAATTTTTACTTCTGTCGGCACTCCCGTTTTTTTTCTGTTATTGTGGCAATAGAAATACACAATATGTGTAAGTTTCAACTGTCCACCAATTACGTTTCATGAGATACAACCCGCTGACAGACATACGGACGAACGGATGGACGAACAGACAGCGGAGACTTAGTAGGATCCCATCCGTCCCAATAAAAGGGACTAAATACTAAACGCTTTGGGCAGAAACTACATAAAGGTTTTCATACATGGTATGAAATTATTTATTTATTTTAAAATCCATTTTCCTTAGTACTTTGGAAAGCTACAATTCTATAAGCCAGTTTTACTCACTTGAAAAGCTATTTAATTTATTACAACCGACGTTTTTAATTGCAAAAGTTAGTCTTAAGGCTCTTTGAGAACCTCTTTTAATAAAACTTTAAGTCTAGATTAAAAAAGTTTAAATACACAACATCACTCCTGTGTTCCTTGAAGGGTTTGACAGGGGTATACCTAAAGTACTGACACACCCACATTTCGCCAGTTATGTTTAAGTCCCATGGAATAGGGGGTGAGCCTATTGTCATCAATCAGGCTCATTTCTAAACTCCGGGCTGTTACTGAAAAATTCCAGGTAGAAAAACCAATTAACACTTTGCCCGACCCGGGAATCTAACCTAGAACGTCAATCTCAGCATAAGCGCTTCCAATATCTAGGTCAACGAGGCACTCTAAATTTCGGTACTAAGGTATCCTTGTTTGTCGTGTTACACTCACAATCGTTGAAGTTTCTTTGAGTTTAATTAACAACCTGTATTTTCTTAAACGCGAGAAACTTGGATATAGGTCACGATCGATTGTTGTATAAATACAATTCAAAGCTTTTAAGTGGGTTTTACAGCTAAGTTTAGAGTATTAATTTAGGCTATGGTTCGGTGTGAGATTTTTGTTTTCCACGATTTAGGGCAAATTGCACCAATAAAACTGAACTAGAACATCTTAACCTCGTTAAAAATCTGCCAATGTCTTCATAGCTATGGAGAGTTGATACTGACAGTTCTTGAACGCAGTTTAGACGTGCTCATAGCGTTCAGTGTCAAATAAACCTTTAGTGCATTGACTTGGTAATGGCCACTTTGGGATGCTATTACCAAATGGTATTGTAGTGCAAGGCGAGTTCTAACTACGCAGTTAGATCGAATATCACAAAATATTATGCCAATCATTGTAAATTTTTAACCCAACGATTGTTTTATCTAGGCAGGCGTCACGTGAAAAAGATTAGTGTCGTAAATTAAGGAGTTCATTTGTGAAAGTTGCTTAAAGTTATGGAGACTTTTAAACGTCAAGAAATATAAGGTTAAGAAGACGTTAATAATGAACTTAACTTTAATCAACATTTATAAATGAAGCATTAAGGGGTATTCAAAGAGAGGTTCAAAAGTTCCTTTTAAGTGCCTATTTGAAATAAATGCTTTGACTTTATTCATAAACGCTGATTAAAGTTAAATGATGTTTGAACGTCAAAAATTTATGGTTAAACAGACGCTAATCATTACTTAACTTTAAGCAACTTTTATGAATAAGGGGGTTAATATCCTGTCTCAGTAAATATTTAATGGTCACATATTGTTAGGCAACAAAAGATCTGGACCCTAATTGCGTAACACACTCATCATCTGCCAAGCCATTTCACAACTATGTTGAGGTCGGCTTCCAGTCTAACCGGATGCAGCTAAATACCAGTATTTTACATGGAGCGACTGCCTATCTGACCTCCACAACCCAGTTACTGGGTAATACGATACCCCTTGGTAAGACAGGGTGTCAGACTTTCGGGCTTCTTACAACCAGTAACGACTGTCAAAGATCCACGAATGACAGCCGGGACCAACGGCTTAACGTGCTTTCCGAGGCACGGAGGGGTTTTGGTATGTAACGTTGGTAACCCATTCACGGACCACCCGCAGCAAGCGTAGCTTAACCTGATCGATCGACCCGTGTGGCTCTTATTACAAGCCCCTCCCTAATTGCGTAAACACTATCAATCAGAATCTGAATAATTTTGAAAGATAAAGCTTTGATTTATAATATATTATTGATTTATATGTTCGAAAAAAAATTCTGCGCAACAATGTAAATAACGCAATGAATGTTATTGAATTGTCAAAATGAAAGCCATTTCTAAGTGTTTTACGCAATTAGCTGTCTAGTTACCCCTAAGTAATGATTATTATCCTTAATTGATGTTTCTTTGTGCTGGCTTTGGGTTAACTGCAAAAAGCTCTGCCGATGAAAAGCAAAAAAACACCGTGAAAACTTAAACAAAGTGAGCTTGAAGTGAGCTGTCAAGACTGTCAATTCATAGTTAGAATGACAGCTTACTTCAAACTGACTTCAGTTAAGTTTTAACGGTTAGATTTTTACATAAGACCATCTGTAACTTTATAAGTTATTTCAGACAGAACTAGGCCAAGTCAGTTCCTCCAGGGAGTTTCCTCACGTTATGGTAGTACACGTCTAGACTTAATGACGTCACTTGGCATGTGGCCAGTGTAGTTGGCATTGAAATTATAGCTATGCGGTGACAATGCTGACTGGGTGACGAGTGGCGCAGTACATTCAATATCCGTAAGAAGGACTGTATTTATGGTGATTGGGGATTTTAGTTAGACGCAATTGCGGTGTTAAGCTCTGATTAACATATTGTATTGTGATTATCTTTTAATTGATTTTTTTTGAGTGATTAAATGGAAATAACCTCTTCTTTTAGATCGACCGCTCTTCCGGGTGTCAAACTTTTGAGATAAATTTAAACAGACAAAAAATATGAAAAAGCTATAGTTTATTTCGCACGGTTTTTCTAACTTAACAAAATCCTGAGGTAGCATAATTATATCTATGTTAGTTTAATTTTAACGTGATAACACATGAACCTAGGACAAAAACACAAAATTATGTGCAAACCGCATCAGACTCCGTTGCATATTTAAGAAGAACAACGCGATCACATAGCCAGACACAAAAGCGACTTCATCTATTTTTTTATTTTACGTAAACAAAATGTACATTATGAAAAAAAAGACATCAAACACACACATACAAAGAAGCCAAAAGCCTCATTTTCAACTAACTAAAAGTTCGTAAATTTTGTCCATTGCTTGATGTCAGGGCCAGGGACTAAAGACAATATACATTGCGTAAGTATTCCGTATGTTGCCGGACGTAAAGAATAGCAGTATCCCATTTCTTCTGTCGTGGGTGTCGTAGAAGGTAACTAAGGGACTTACTAGAGAATGGGCAGCAGCGTTCTCTATGCATTTCACCACCATACTGCGATCGCCAACACGCCTGTCAAGCGTGGCGATTATGGCAAAGCCACCCTTTTGGGAGAGGCCTATGTCCAGCAGTGTACGTCTTTCGATGAAATGATGATGGTGATGGTGAAATGTTACGATACTGGCAAATGACGACAAAAAAATCACAAAAAAATAAATCGTACAGTTAAAGATCCCGTGGAAAGCTTGGTGGGAAAGTTCCCCGTTTGTCTTTAAATAGATATAACACGCGCAAATAGATCTTTGACCCCTACAATACCTCTTTTTGGGTTCAACGTCCAACTAAACACCAGTACCAGTATTTATGTGACATATAGAACGTGTTACGAATATCCTATAAATTCCTCCCAAGTTTCATAGAAACATTAAATATTCCGTCAGTGTGCACCAGGCCTTAGCCACGTAGATTTATGCTGATTGAGGATGCCGACGCAAGCACCAGGGTAATTGCCTGTCAGTTTGGGATGAAGTCTTTATTGTGAAATTAACGTCAAGCGTTGTAAGCGTCAAAGCTGAGAAATGAGGTGCCTAATTTGGTACCTACATACTGTATTATTGATGTACAGGTAATTGTTTATTATAAAGTGGAACATTATAGGTCCGATCAATTGTGGCATCTTTACTTTCCATAGCAACTTTACCCATGAGTAGTTTACTTACATTTCTCTCGATAACTAAAAATCTGTTGCCGTCATATAATATAACATACTATTTGTAACAATTTATTAGTAATCGAAAGATATTATAATGCAATTCTCATTGGTAAAGTTGCTCATGGAAAGTAAAGATGCCACAGTTGACAGTACCTATTAATTAAAAATAATAACATCAACATCACGCATTGAATCCCCGAAGGCTTTGGCAGAGGTGTACCTATTACACCCACATTTCACCAGAAATGTTTAAGTCCTATGTAGGTAATAGGAAGCGAGCTAATGCCATCAACCATGCCCAAATACAGGATCCAGGCTACGGCCGGGATATTCCATATAAAAAACCCAATAACACTTTGCCTGACCTGGAAATCGAAGCCAGGACCTCATGCTCATAAGTAGCGCTTGTAATCACTAGACCAATGAGGCAGTCAGTGATTTTTTTTAGAATTGTAACTACCTAAATCTTATTTCTGAGTTTTGTTGTTGTATGACAAATTATTCATACCTCCGTAGACTTGTTATTTTGATCATCAACAAACTATGTATATACAGAATGTAACAGAAACCCTATTTCTATCCTTAAGCACTGAAGATAACAGCTGGTATAGTATACATAGTTTCAGCTCAAAATAAAATACTCTAAGAATTGATACCAAATTTTCGGTTTCATAAGTTTCTTAAATTCAAATCATTACAAACGTGTCGTGTAGTAACGTGGAAAGTTATTGACTTACGTAGTGCGGTCACTACGTAAGTCAATAACTTTCCACGTTACTTGCCAAGTTCACGATAAATTTCTCCCGAGTGTAACGAACGAACTGTAACACTACTTTTGGAACAATAGAATAAATTATTAATAATAATACACATTATTATTTACTAGCTTTTGCCTACGGCTCCGTCCGCGTGTTTATCGGTTATCGCGTAAAAAAGTAGTCTATAAATATAATATAAACGTCCTTCTCCATATCTTTGCCAAATTTCATGACGATCGGTTCAGCGGTTTAGGCGTGAAAGCGTCAGACAGAGAGAGTTACATTCGCATTTATAATATTAGTAGGGTAACTCAATCAGAAATATTTCAGTTACAAAACGAAAGTAAAAAAATAAAAAGCACCTTTTACGCACGTCCTGAATTGTACGAAATAAATAGAGCAGAAACTTGGGCACCCACTTTTCGGATCAAAACTCGTGCCCAATTCACGTTTCGGGATAAATAACTTTATGGCTCACGGCTATTGGGCGTGTTTGTATGTTTGTGTACGTGATTTGAATGTTTTATAGCACTTATGGAATGTATGGGAAAGGAGCTCGTTATTTATGTTTCTTTACGTTAATGGTATTGGTTAAAATCTTCAGGTTGAGTTTATTAGCTGCTTTCGTCATTTCATTGATACACCATTGACTGATGACTCCTTTTCCTAACTAAGCGAATTCAAAAAGGAGGAGCTTCACAATTTCTCTGCAATCTGTGATATCTTTGGCAATTTTGGATCGCTTTTTTTATGGATATATTATGCCTTAGCGGTGGTCCCTACTTTGCTGAGGTATTTTTTGAGTTAGCATCGATACTACGTTTTTTATGCACTTTGTGTATCTCGATGACATTCTATTGCTTCATGTCACTGTTTTTTACGTAGTAAGTAGTAGTATAAGAAATGGTGTGGGGACGATCATAAAAAAAGTGAAAAATTGAAACTTTTTGACTTCCGAAAAAAACACTAAGTACAAAGCGAAAAATTCTTTTATTTTAGAAGTCGGTGACAGAAACAAAATATACTGATTCAAAGGCACCTACTTCCGAAATTAAAGCTATTTTTGACTTTGTAGTGTTTTTAAGGTCTTTGCTCCATTATGTTATTCTTCACCTCGTTTATCAATTTAAGTATTTTGTATTATCTTTCGATTACGATACTGCATGTGCGATGCAAGGATGGTTATTTATTTGCATTAACCCATTTGAACTTCATGCACTTTCATTAAAACTCTCGTTGGAATCTCACAAGTTACTAAAATCACTCGTACTTTGCATAATGTTAATGTTAACGAGAAGAAGAGTCAGAACAGTGTTGGCCCGGTGGTATCAGCCCGGACTTACGAATTGTATGTCGTGAGTTCAAATGAAGGAAGGCTTGTATTTTGTGTATTTAATTTTATGACCACTGCCCTCAAAACGGTAAAGGAGAACATCGTCAGGTATATCCCAAAATCAAAAGGCGAAGAAATGTGACATCTACCAACCCGCAATGAGTCCGCGTGGTGGATTACGGCCCGCACCGTCTCATCGAGAGGAAGCCCGTGTCCCAGCAATGGGAACATTATAGGCTGATTATGATGAAACCTGAGAAAATTCCCAAGTAAGCAGTTACAAAAACTTTGCTTTTCAAACAAAAACGTGAAAACAGAAACCCTTCCCTCACGTACTTACATACCTCTTTGCGTCGAACTAAAAACAAAAGAAAAACAAAAGAAATATGGAACACACATGCTGTTCTAATTTTGAACAAAGAACAACCGATATAATGCTTGAGCACAAAAATAATAATATCAAGTCTAGTCAAGCTAAGTCTTTCAGAATCTCCGACACTACTTTCGTTATGTAAACCTCCCGTAAATCCTAAAAAAAGTCCAGGAATGAAGACTTACGTAAATCCAGGACAAGCTTATTAGTCGGGAGTATTTTGTCACAAAAAAAGTAAAGAGTAGGCGTATGACGGTCAGAGTAAGGGGTACGGCAGCGATAACCCCTCGTTCTGTAGACAAACGACCCTTAAACTGTTGGTCATACAAAAATATTGGCAGAAAATCCAGACGGCTAAGGTAATGCTTTTGGCCTTTGGGAAGTAGGTCCTTATATTTATAATTTCGGTTGTTTCTGCAAGTTATAAATTTTTATCAAGTTATTGAATATATCAGATAGTTAAGGATAATACCATACGAGGCTCTCTAAGTTATTCTTGGAGATTACTTGCCTGAGGGGAGCCCCGTATTTGCAGAACGTTTGTATTCTAGTCTGAGTCTCAATCTGTCAATAAAATCTTCATTTTACCTACGTACATTTTTAAGTAAAATAATTATTGTACTTAAAAAGGCATTCTGGTCTTTGGACCGGGACCAAGTGTGAGCATCAATGCTCGTGCGTTCTCTCTATGAGAAGTATTGTTTACCCTGCCATGGGACAAAATAATAATATGTTATTATTTATTATTACCAGCAATAATCTGAATCATTTGGAAACAGATTGCTCATCCATTGCTTCATATGGTCGAAAAATGTGTCTGCTCAAAAACGTAAATAATGCAATGAATATTGTTGAACTGTCAAAATGAAATACATTATGATTTATCGTGTGTTACGCAATTAGGGTGCTGGCCCCCATGGACAGGCATTCGAAAATAACTAAAATAATTATATAATACTATAATAGAGTCTGTTGATTAGAAAAATTAAGGAGTGGGTTTTCTGCTTCCATTTCTTTTATTGAGTGACTAACAAATAAAAACTCAACCGATTGTTATCTTTGCCACTACTGAACCCACACCATTAAAACGGTGACCGCTGCTCGTTTTGACAGGCTTAATCGAGCACTTGGCCTTAAGCAGGATTAAGGAAATTTTTTTTATTTCGGACAAACACGCTTTCACCGCTACTTAAGCAGCTTGTGGTAATGAAAGCCTCTTAAACTTAGGAACGATTTCAGCATTTTACGGACCGTTTGTTAAGAGACGTAAACTGGATAAAGTTCTTCACAGCTCAACAATTTTTTTTATGTCATGTACTAGATTCTTTTGCCTCATTTAATTTTTATCATACAGAATTATTTTTTAGTCACCGTCCAAATTTTTCAGGGTGATAGTACCCGTGAAATTGAACAACTTTCTCCAAGGAACATGGGTCGAAATATGGAAAAAAAAATCGGACCTCCCATACAAAATCGACCAGCTAACTATTGATTTTGCATGGGAGGTCGATTTTTTTTTTCATATTTCGACCCATGTTCCTTGGAGAAAGTTGTTCAATTTCACGGGTACTATCACCCTGAAAAATTTGGACGGTGACTAAAAAATCAGCCTGTATAAATTTGTCATAAAGGCTAAATAATTAAATAGAAATCTTTCTAAGTTAAGAGAAGTCTGTATCGTATAACATACCACTTTTTGCCAGCAGCTTCGCTTGGAGGGCGGGAACGTATGACTGGGAACGTAAAAAGTACCCTTTGCGTTAATTCAGGTCATAAACTATCTGTTTGCCATTCATCCAAATCAGTTTATTCGTTTTTGCGTGAAAGAGTAACAAACATCTATACATCAATCCTCCCTCACAAACCTTCCCATTTATAATATTAATAGGAAGTATTATAGTAATCCTACTACTTAAATCCGTAAGTTAAGTAAGGTATTACCAGAGACGTGCCTATAGACTAAAATTTAAAGTATTAGGTACGGTCTAGCAGTTTATCTAGGTAGATACAGAAGCATTGTTTCCAATTAAAGTTTTTGCTTAGGTTACCAGATACCTTTAATTGAACACAACGCTTTTCATTTAACAAAAGTCAAACAATTATTATTCAATTACAGAAAACACACAAAAGGATGGTTTTAATTGTTTACCACTGTTTTTAATTAGTGGCTTTTGCGCTCGGATGCTACCCAGAATTATGTTGCTAAATGGCCATGCAATTTTGTATAGTACCTCGTTGAATGAAAGTGTAATTGGGTAATGGATTGCATAGTCTGCATGCGGTTTTGGCCATGAAGTTAAGTGTTTTGTCAGGAATAAGGACCATAATAGATATTATCTATGTGCGATAATCCATTATAGATTTCCAGTGGTTGTTTAAAATTATGAACTTTGATCCAGGGTCCCCCTGTGTCTCTCTACTCTGACTACGTGAAATTGTTCAATTCAATACTATTATTATTACTATTCATTATGGCTTGTTTCTTCAAGGGGAAGATCAGACGTTACGTTGCGTTACATTATTGGATTCACATAATAGATTCCACCATGTCATCTGCATTTTCAAATAGGTCTCAAAAAATGCCTTCAATTTTTAACAATCGATATGTGTGGTCAAACAAAATCGGGCAAATATGTACTTACGTAGAAGCAGACGATCTACATCGTTTTTTGTTTTCGATCACGGGATCACCACTGTAGAGCTTTTTGGTCGATAGATAAATAAAAAAAATGTGATGCTCGATTTTAACATTGATTATTATCGTTCATTAACAGGCGACAGTAACAATCGAGGAAATCTGTATGAAAACAGGTCTTATTGATCTTCAAAGCAGCTTCTCGAGCGAGAATTAAGACAGTCAACCTTTTTGCAAATCGGTAGACACCTCAAGTTTGCGTCAGCGATTTTTTTAAGAGCACGGAAATGCAAGCGTCGTCGTCCCGCAGCATATTAAGGAACTTCATAGCATTAACTTGTGGACGTGTCACGAAAAGGAAATGAAATAACATTCTACGTTTATCACGTCCCGGCTAAATGTAAATCGTTTTCCTTAACCTTTTCTTCAACCTTGAAGCGCTCGCGGCAGAACTTAATCACTTCTTTAAGCTGAACGACCGTATCATGTGTGCTCGATCCGGAAGGCAAACACGGATGCTACTTTCTTGCGGCAACACAGATCCAATGTAACTTATTTAATAGAAGCGTATGTTTTTAGCCACTCTTCAAAGCTAGCTCGAATACTAGCGGCATCGAACCAAAACACGTTCAAATTCCAACCGTTTTTAACAATAATTTGCATGTTCGGAAGAATATGGAAGAATGTGTCCAGCACTAAGATATTTATTACGTTCTTAGGTTTGTTTATTAACCTCATTTAATGCAAATAAAGATTTTTACTACTACTACTCACTTTCAAAATATCGTTTTCTTGCTCGATGAGTGTAGCAAAGACGAATTGCAGTAATAATTTGTGGCATTGTACCAGTATCTAATCCTATTTGTTCAGACGGCTTTTCTTTCGGGACGTTTCGTCGGGATAAATCCGCTTCATCTTACAACATGGCCGCTTGCATACAATTCGGGTAGGTTCACACGGCCCGGAAGCCAAAACGGTTGTTACTATGTCGTGGCCACCAGCATTAAAAGTTTCGGATGTTCCTATCCAATAAAAGTCAACGATCTGTTCTTAAAAGCTAGCTAAATCACAGTAGGTTTTAGCTATAAAATACTGTTATGGCGTGCTTAGCTGTGTCATAACATGACAATCGCGACAAAATCTATACATTTGACGTGTCCCTCATGAAATAATACTCGATTATTAAATAGCGTAAAACTATCATTAGTAAATGCATAGATTTGTCACGCATCCGTCATAACATGGCACGATACACGACACCATAATGTCAATCTAGATTTATTTTCTAAACCAAATCGTGTCGAGCTATGAATTAACGATGATGATACCTCAGTGTACAATTTGTGGGATCACTCGAGTGATGTTCAAATTGAACTTGACAAAATAGCACGACACATCCAAACGAACGGCTATCATCTTATCGCAGCTCTCTCATAATTTTCTCATAAATAATGTCATTTTCTCGTCCAAGAAAAGAGGAATGACGCAGATGCCTCATAGCTCTAAAATGATAGATCGCAGTAATAATTTGCGATAGCTCTCAGCAATCTATTTCCTTCAAACGATTTGGTTCCACGATGTGACAGGCGAAGACGAGGTACCGGTAATTTACTTTATATTTTACTTCCTCTCTATCAGTTGGTTGTAGGTACGGTATAAAGCTTTCTTTTATAAGCATGTCAGCTACATAAATCTTAAAAGACATTTAGCATTTAGATAAGCATAGTAGAAGTGAATTTAAAAGTCCTAGTATGTTTTACAAGGTGAATTTTTAGTCACCGTTTATGTTTTTCAGGTGATAGCACCCGTGAAATTAAACAACTTTCTCCAAGGATCATAGGTCGACGGACCTGCCATACAAAATCTATCAGCTGACTATTGATTTTGCATGAGAGGTCCGATATTTTTTTTTCATATTTCGACCTATATTCCTTGGAGAAAGTTGTTCAATTTCATGGATACTATCACCCTGAAAAGATTAAACGGTGACTAAAAATTCATCTTGTATATGTAAGTAGTATGATTTTTATTCTTTCCGGAAACTTTAAACGAGTAGGTATTAGTAGTAGTACTTATATCTACCAGAAAATTAATGCAAATTATCTTTATTATTACGCCACAGTGGCATGTAGGTGTGTCACAGTATGGGGCTGTCCCACCTATCTTCTATAGTATTCAGGATGACGTTGGGGCTGGCGCGTAACCTGGGCATGATGGAGGGGTATCTCTAACGCATGATGGTGTAAAAGCTTCATCCTATCCTCGCCTCAGCGAACATGCCGGAAGCACTGCAGAAGCACGGCAACCCCATCCACACCCTGAATTCATTATTGCATTGAACGCGCAGAGCGTTGTATGCCCTCTGCATGTATTAAATGACTGATAGTATACTGTAAACAGTGTAGCTTTTACTTAGGTCATGCATTTTGAAAATCTGCCCTGCGCTGATATCTAGACTGTCTTTAAAGTCTTCGGAAACCCAGTGGCCCAGATACTTGAGTCCCATAAAAGGAAAAATACGTCTGTAACTATTGTCATCTTGCATTTAATAATAAGACAGCAAAAGGTAAAAATAGAAAACTATACAACAAATTCCAACGAACCCAGACAGTCCCAAACATAGAATATTAGTTTTCTGGAACCCTCACAAAATAGCAACGGTCTTATTTCATAAGAACCGAAGGGATGCTGTATTGTCCTTACTTTAGTGAGACAATACAATTATGTAGGACAGTAGGACCCTTTTGATACCCTTCCCCCATTTCGATGTGTTTAGCAACATTTTGTACTGAAAGAAAATATATAAAGGATTTTTTGGACAAAATATGGTGTCTTGGGACTCTGAAAATAAGGTGTATTTTTGTCTTATCGTTTTTTCCGGATGGTTGAAGGTTCCGCTTTGCGTATCTTGTTTGGGTGCGTGTTGTTAAGACCACGATAAGCTGCCTCAAGAGTGATGTTTTTTGGGTATGTTGTTTGGCACAGAGATGAGATTTTGTCCTGATTCTTAACAAATCCGTATAGCGTACATACGTAGATTTTATTAGAATAAGAAACTATAAAGTTAATGCATACGAGTAACTTGGATGCATTACAAAGCAATTATTATCATCATCATAAATTCGAACGAATTTTATCACTTAAATAAACTAAAAGCTAATTCCAATATGAGATAACAAATACGCAATACATTTCATAATACCTACCAACAAAACAAAGCAGGTTATTGAACTTTGCCCACTATTGCAAGTCTAGACTTCATGCTTATTATTAAATCCTTTGTAAATGTACGGGCTTAAAGCCACGTGTATTTTGTTTCTAAATAGTTTCAGACATACCTAAATCTTATGTAGAACCACGCATTAAATGGACTATATTTCTAATGTAGACTCGCAAACTTGTTACTCAATCCTTTCATTATGACTTAAGGCTTCTTGAAATAGGCACGATGCGACAGTGCGACGCGACACTTGTAGAACAATTTCCATGAAGTTTTCATAGAAATTGTTCTACGAGAGCTCCGTCGTATCTGTTTGAAGAAGCCTTTAAGCCATCCTTATGTTCTCTGTTACTGAATCTCTAACGTTGGCGTTTATTTTGGTTACAGGCACTTCATTGGCATGTGACGCGGGTGCTGTGAGCGGCATGCGAGGCGAGCGCTCGAAGCGGGCGGCGGCCTCGCTCGCCGCGCTCGCGACGCTCCTAGCGCTCTGCTTGCCACAGCTTGGCTCGGCTGAGCTTACATCCACCGGTTAGTAAGCAATTATAATAAAACAATGGCATGTGACGCGGTTGCTGTGAGCGACACGTAACGTGAGTACTAAAAGCGGACGGTGCTCTCGCTCACCGCGCTCTCCACGCTCCTAGCGCTCTGCTTACCACAGCTTGGCTTGGCTGAGCTTTGGATGTAGGTGAACTAGTTAGTACATAAACATCATACAGCAGAAAGACTTCCACTGCAAGATATCGACCTCCTCTAAGGATTGCTATATTAACCCACATATTAACACATAGTCAGAGGCGTTGTCACTTGTTTTGTATTTGAACATGACAATCTTTCATCCCCAAAGCTCTGTGTATTTCTGAAACGCACGTTGCAATTATGTAAGATTCGTTTTATAAAACGCTATCGTTTTAGACGTGACTTACATTACTTTTTATATGTTCTTCAATGTGTGAAGCGCTTTCGTCTAACTGACAGGTGATCTTATACATAGCATCACAATTTTAAAGGGATTATGTCGTGTCACAGAGAATTTCAGAGTACTCACGTGTGTGAGTAGTCGTTTGTAAAGCTTCGTACCTACATTGCTTTGATATTGATACGTTTTCCTTCGTGAGAAGTAATGAAAGATTCCATACGAGTCGATGTCGAAACGATGGCGGTGCAATGTTGATTAAAATAGGAAAGATATTCAGCGGGGTGTAATATTCGCAGTGATAGATTCAACATGACTTTTTATTTTTGTAGATCTTGTTGGTTTTTATACGTTTTTTTAAGCCTGATAATCGCTGCTAGTTAGTGCTAGTCGGTTGCATGTATTAAATGTAAGTGTGACTAATGTATTGTCAGTATTTTTACAAGTTTAAGATATAAGCAGGTATTTACAGAATATACATTATTTACCTAGATATTTAAGTACTACCTACTTACTAAAATAAAAGAATCGGACACACACGATATTTAGTTGTCGATTTTATTAAATTAGTTGCAAATACTTTTCTAACACAAATACTAACACTTTTCTGCATGCCAAAATGAATATTAAAAAGTATTTTATGCGACTAATATCTTATCACTTAGGCTTTAGAACAAAAACTGCACACCAAATTATCTGGGGAGGGTACTAAAAATAGCTAAATGCATTAGGATATTGTTTTCAGACTCTTAAAAATTACTCGGAATCACGGAGTAATGAAAACCATAATATTCGTGGTTCGTTTAAAACCTTAAAATCTGATACTTTTCTTTTAAATACATATATCTATTCTGCAGCTAGTCCACTATCCTACTAATAATAAACGCGAAAGTTTGTAAGTATGGATGGATGGATCGATGTTTGTTACTCTTTCACGCAAAAACGGCAAAACGGATTTGGATGAAATTTGCCACACAGATAGATTATAACCTATATTAACTTATAGGATACTTATTATCCCGGTAGTACGTTCCTACGGGATGATTTCCGACTTCCATGCGGGTGAAGCCGCGGGCGGAATCTAGTAATAAATATTTTATATAAATTTACTAATGATTGACCATACATCACATAATTTCTTGGTTCCAGGGTGAACAATGTATGGGCGCAGAGCACTGTCCTTTCTGAAGAACCAATTAAATGTTAAATAACCAGTAGACGATCAAGACATTTCCAACGATACTTCTTTTTCCAAATTATGATAGGTAGTTTAGAATGGAAAAGATGAAGAAACATGCATACCGGTCACAATCATAACCTTCCATTTTGCTTCACCATAGTCGGGTAAAACAAGTCTAACACAGCTCACTTCCTTCACTACAAACTTCATTGCTCATTTGATCGAATCTAATCACGATAGTGGCTCACGTTGCGAACTCCACCATAAACCGAAGTGCTTCGATCAAACAAAATGTCTTGTCACGTCACTACGACTTACCCTCGTTACTGAGTAAGTGCTAACAGTAGTTTGTGATTGAATGAGGTCTTTTTATGGATAGCTGTAACCAGGTACAGTCAGAGATAGTCAAAAGTCTCTTTCTTAAACAATGTATTACAAGGTAAATACCAGCTCTCAAAGTAGATTTTTCAGAATCGACACCTGAATCTATTTTCTATATCAACTGTTATTTTTTTACGTTAAACCGTTTGCTTATTCCAACATGAATGGAAGTGCTTTGATCATTCAAAATTTGCTGGTAAGTCACTACTACTAGTTGCAGGGTAAGTGCTAACAGTAGGTACAGTCCGTCCGATCATTTTGCGTGACCATCCAAATCAAATTGATCTTTGTTTTCGTAACAAAAGGTTGCTTTTAGGTTGCTTCCACTAACAAGCCTGTCAAAATCACAGTGATCTTTTATTTTCGTTATAATAGGGTTATTGTTGGGTTACCTGCTGCCAAAGGTAAAATAAATATGAACGGACTATAGTTTGTGATTCAATGAGCTCTTTTTTATGGGCATCTGTACCTACCAGGTTACTACTTAGGTACTATGCTATGTTACAGTGAAGTGCAAGAACCTGTTTCTTATACAATGCTACATAAATGAAACGCAAGTTCTAGAAATAAGTTTTTCAGAATCGGCTACAAATTCGATTATGATACGCCAAGCCAAATATAAAAAAAAATTGCTGACTCCACCATTAAATGAAGTGACCACAAAGAAAGACTTGGCACGTCACTTGGTAGGTCCTTATAACAGAGTACTCAAGTGAACAGCAGTTTGTCATTGAATGAGTAGATTTTATGGTCAACCGTAATAAAACTTTGTTAACTGACCTTACAGGTATACCTAACTTTACAGATCTAATAGAAGCGACCAAACTTGCACTGTGATGATTTTACACTTTTAAATCTAGCTGAGGGAGATTTTCTTTGCCAAATATTCAGTTGAGTTATGAAATTTAACAAATTATATTGCTAGGAAAGTAGGTACTTTTTCAAGAGTCATTTAAAGCCTTTATTCTAGAAAGATAATTAAGCCTTTATCCCGTTTTTAGACTTGTTTTTTTGCAATCATCATCTCTTTAAGATTAACTTTCTCTGACAGTTGAATCGAAAGCCTCGTCTTCAATAAAACGAAAGCCTCGTCATTCGTTTTATAGTAATTGCTACAAACAGTTCAATTTGAATTTATGACTGGGTACTTAGTTTGAATCTTTTTAAGGCTTCGTTAACTACCGAGTCTACTACTAGTAGAAGACTTTGAAACAATAATAAACACGCTGACAAGGACACCATTTGAGGAGATGATATAACTTATTGTAGGCACTGAATGAGTTAATTTACAGCGGCAACAGTATTTCGAACATAAAGTATAAGCTGCTACGAAAGCCTGTTTTTTTTTTCAGTCACGCTATTTAGAAGTTTAAGCGGATAGTCGATTAACAATCACAGTTTCTCCGCAAAACCATCCCATGGATTGCCACACTTGAAAAAATATCAAACATACCTGCTCTCCGAATTGGATATGTCAAGTGTTGTACTTGTAGCTTAGTAATTAAAGCCGGTACGCTTCGATCGATCAGATAAAGCTAGACTTGACGCGCTTGGTTCACGGATAGGCGACCATCTTTACAAACCAATACTCCTTCCTGCCCCGGTGAGCACGTTAGCCCGTTGGGCCCGACTGTCATTCGTGGATCTTTGACAGTCGTTACGGGTCGTCAGAAGTCCGAAAGTCTGACAACCAGTCTTACCAAAAGATTTCGTATTACCCAGTTACTGGGTTGTGGAGGTCATTGTGGTACGATAATTTTATTGTAGGTGCATCGTTTTCACATAAAATTAAATAATTAATTTATGTAAAATATTATAAAACATTTTAAAACAGTAACAGTGGAATTTCTTGCCCATTCTGCTCCTTACGAAACTACATTTTGGGTTTGAAGGGGCGACTAGAATCAATTAATATTTTTAATGTAAATGTTGACGTTCAAAAGTGCCTTAAAAGTGCCCATTTGAAATAAATGCTTTGACTTTTTGACTTTCAAATAAGCAGTTGCTCCATGTAATTTACTGGTAAATAATTGCAACCAGTTAGACTGGAAATCGACCCCAAAATAGTTTGGAAAAGACTAGGCAGATGATATGGCCACTTTTACCACCTACGTATAAAGACCAGAAAGTACAATCTCGCATCCTGACATTCTTCGGACATGTTTCCCGGCGTGACAATCAGTCCATGGAACGCCTTGTCGTCCAAGGGAAAGTAGAAGGCACTAGACCACGCGGAAGGTCACCCACGCGTTGGACTGACCAGATCAAGTCTGCCATTGGAGGTTCGGTTAACGAATGCAGCAGGATGACCTCTAGCAGGCAGCGGTGGCGAAATGTCGTGAAGTGCATCACATCTGCCCCTTTCAATACTGCTACGAGTACGTAACGATCACGATCGCTCTGTCAAGAGCGTACCGGATAAGAAGGAAGGTATAAAGACCGGATAATTTAATTTAAAAAAATCTGTTCAAATTTTGTCCTGTCCTGAAGTTATCCAGTTCATTAGAATATTGTGAGAAACAAGTTTGACCTTTATGACTTTGACGTCTTCATTATGACAGCATTGCGTTGTTCCTTCGATTGAGTTAAATATTTATAAAGGAAAAAATGGAATAACAGCGTCCTTGTCGACAGATAGACATTGAATTTTCCCGCTGCGGAGAAAAATATTCACGTTTATATTTTACGTGACAGAAAGCTGATTCTGTTCGTATTTTGTTGAATATTAGTTTTATTTTAATATCCGTGAGTCCTCAACTGAATTTATTGTAACTTTTTATCAAATAAGTTTAGTTTTTCAACTACAGGATAACAAGGTTTCTCATTCTACTCGTTTACGTTATTAGTTTGGGATTTTTATTGTTGCTGTGTTGCTTAAATACTCGTAACATATAAAATAATGACAGTGTTTGGTTCACTAGTACAGACAAACTTTCTAATTAACTACATACATCGTAGCTTCATTTTAATATACGGCCAGACGAATTTTAATTAGTTTTTCCGAGGATAATATGGTCCCGTAAAATTATACAGAAAAAACTCGCTATACAAAGCCTTAAAAAAACTTTTTCAATAAATTCACAACATTTTCTAAATAAATTCACGAAAATATAAAACTTTAATAAATTAATTTATAAAAAAAAAGTCGTTAATTAAAATTCTTTTATGGAAAATTATCATTAAATAATTTGCCTAGGCTAATGAAAATTGAGTCGATTTAGCTCCCATGGCATGGCTCTACGTAATCAATATGGCGGTGCAATGAACCGCACTGCAGTCACTGAACGCACCGCAATTGCCCTCAATAATAGGCCGGTGTACACTGACGCCTTCTTTCCTAGTAAGCCGTCCGACGATTGAGTCGTAACTGTGGTTATAGTTAATTAATTAAAACTTGTTATTACTTACTTATACGTCGTCACGATCTGGATGATTTGACAATGATGATGACTCGTCATTATGGTCTAGGTATGAGAACTTCTTGTTTGCCTGACTTCATACAAACTTTAGTTTTGGGGACCTCTTTCAAGTGACTATCCAAGGGTCTTTTAACGAATGCACGAGTGATGCACCGCGACTATAGATCCGTTTTCCAAAAGTGTTAGACTGTGTAAAAAGCCAGTAGGGAGCATTTTAAGGATAATATCACCCGCCACGTCTACACTATCTAGGGAAATGAATGTTTCTGTTTGTTATAAAAACCGTTGCAAAATATAGAATCGTTTTATCTTATCATCCCTTTGTCGTCTTTTTTAGAACCCACGAGAACCTATTAAGGTTGTTTATCGTCAGTCTGGAACAATATAACATCTTTGCTAACATAGTACCTCAAAATATATACGATGCTCTTCTAATATGTTGTTGTCCTTTTCCTTCCAGATCCACTAAGACGGGGCTTGTACGGCGACCTGTGCTCCACGGTCGAGGACTGCCACTTCCAGGAGGCGGTCTGCGACGACGTGCAAAAGACATGCCAGTGTCACCCTGACGTACCGATCAGCAACTACAAGGACAAATGTGGGAAACGTGAGTACCTACTTTAATGTTGTTAACCGACTTCAAAAAGGAGGAGGTTATTTTGATTGACAGTAGATTTGAGCAGTGCGCGGTGGTGGCCCAGTTGTAACGCCCTTAGTGTCAAACACAGTCAGGCACATTACACTGTGTGATTTATTTCATCACCACTGATCTCAAAACGCAGCGGGCCCTCTATTAACCTCTATTGATTGACTTAGCAATTAAAATTAAACAAGACTTTTAGTTACTCGTAGTTTGAATAATCTAAAAAAAACTTTACTCACAGTAACTTTGAGGAGTTTTTATGCTAACAACTTATACAGGGTGATTGGAAGATGGGTGCAAAGCTTTAAGGCGAAGATAGTACAGACAATTTAGAACCATTTAAGCCATGGTTGTCTTAGACGAAGTCTTACCAAATATTTTTAACCAAATTTTTAAGTTTTTTTTCGGAAATTCTCAAAATTTAATGTAAACTGCATAATTATGGCCAAATTGAATGATAAATGAATTCATTTTTTATTTATTTAATTAAATTAATGTGTAAGCAATCAAGCAAAACATGTTTTAGGCTTCTGTGTCATTAGACATTTTTTTTACAGACATTTAAAGCTCAGAAAAAATAAAAAAATGTACAATACGTCTTTTAAACCTTATTAAAAAAAAAAAATTGGTAAGACTTCGTCTAAGACAACCATGGCTTAAATGGTTCTAAATTGTCTATACTATCTTCACCTTAAAGCTTTGCACCCATCTTCCAATCACCCTGTATATTCATAAGAAGCATAGTATTTTTAGACCTGGTTTGAAGACCTGAAATCACTTAAAAAAAGACTATCGCTAGCTGCAGCAGCAGCTTTTGGCGAACAAAATGGCAACCTGATGGTCAGCGGGCCTGGCGTTGAAAAGGATTGACCTAGAACCAAAATATTCAATGACATGTGACGTCCATCAACTGGTCAATCAATCAATCAATTATAGCCCACTCCATCTTACAGAGGCTGTATCCCAGCTGTGGGAAAATTAACGGCTGGTTAAGCTTGCTAAACATAATTTATATTTAGACAAAAAGCTGATGTCTGTTGTTTCTACTATGGAGACCGCATGCGATAGACAAGGCTACATCGATTAGACTGATGTGCGTGCGTTGGTATCTACATACACCGTTGTGTGGGTTTTTTTTTTTTTTTTTCAGGGTGGGAAATCATCATATGACTTCTCCCGCTCTGGGTGGAGCAGGAGGGCGTGTCAGACTTTTACTGACTAAAACCCACCCGTGATCCCTCAGTTGCCTGTGTGCCAGGGGCGACGGTATCTCTTTCGAACAACCCGCACCCCTGGCAGGCATCGGCCCTTGCGGACCCCACCAGTCTGGCGCACCAGGACACATGGCACGCCGTGACCACTCCAGGAACCAAGTAGCACAAGGGCCCCAGACTACCCTGGCACCCTTGGCTCCCTTGGCCCCCTGCGACGGGTCAGCTCAGTGGCCCCGCCGCCTACCACTTCTCGGCCGCAGGGGATAGGGAGAGCGGCCAACGCTATACCGACACTCCTCTTCCCCTGCGGCCCCACCGCGTCCGCCATCAAACGGTGGCGGCCCCGTCCAGGCCACGGAAGGGAAGAGCGCTACTCAAAAGTACCGGCACTCCTCCTCTGCCGCAGCCTGTAACCCTCAGCCGCGATGCCTCCCATTCGACATCGCGGCCCGCCTCAGTTTCGGTGCACCTCACCGCAACCTACTTTTTGGCCGCTACGTCGTCGGCTTGGAGACCAAAGCCCTGACGAGCGGCCCCACCTTTGGGTTCCTCTTCGCTTCACCGTGGGAGTGGACCACGGCTACTGAGCCCCCCCGCAACGACAATGCGGGAACCCACTGGGGGGGACCGTTGTGTGGGTCAGTTACATTTTCAGGACAACGGATGGTTATAGTTTAAAAACATACGTTGACACAAATATGAGTTTATTGATTGTATTATTATTGTGTTTAAATTATTTTTGTGGCAAGTGTTAGTGGGCTTGTGGCTATCGATCTGGTTAGGCTATTTTTGCTGCAGATGGTCTGTGGATTTGTAAATTGTGATGTCTTACGACTTTCATTATTATTATGATTTTAAAGCTGAAGAGTTTCTTTGTTTATTTGTTTGAACGCGTAAATCTCTAGAAGTATCGGTCGGATTTGAGAGCTCCATTCTTGAGGTAGGCCTTTAGGACCCGAGCAAATAGATAAAACATTCATAAAGGACCCTACGCGAAAACGAAGTAATAGAGTGAACGATGCGATGCGACAGGGGTCAGGCGAACAATAAATTTAGTGGAGCTAGTTCAGAATAAATCTCCTAGTATTCATCATCAGCCTACACTGCCACTGCTGGACATAAGCCTCTCCAATTGCACGCCATTCTGCTCGATTTTCGGCAACTCTCATCCAGCTGCTACCAGCCACCCTGCGAAGATCGTCGCTTCACCTGGCCTGAGGGCGTCCTACCTTACGTTTGCCGATTCGCAGTCTCCATTCAAGAACATTTCTACCCCAACGGCCGTCGGTTCTACGGTGATTGTGGCCAGCCCATTGCCACTTCAGCTTGCTAATTCTGTGAGCTATATCGACCACTTTGGTTCTCTGCCAAATCACCTCATTCTGGATTCTATCCCTCAGAGATATTCCGAGCATAGCTCGTTTCACGGTTCGCTGAGCGACCATGAATTTATGGACCAGGCGTACCGTGAGTGTCAACGTTTCGGCTCCGTAAGTCAATCCCCTAGTTTAGCATAACAAAACTATGACTTATTCCAAAAATAAACATTTCATATTCAAGTATATTACAGCTCTTCTGTATAATAGAGAACCTCATTTTGAAACCATATGAGAGGCATGAACATGTACATTTCTGACTCAGTATTCAGCCTCAGGAGGCTGATACAATTGTTTTTACCTGTCCCCGGTGGTGAGAAACATTGTATGGAATACATGTAAGCTCAGTATTTTGTCTTGAATAAATTACGTATAACTTCGCGGTTTTTCTGTTGCAAAGCTTCATATTTTTGTGTTTCATTACAGACAGTGTGAATAAGCGGTCATTCAGTGTAGCTATTTTTTTAGATGAGCTCTTTTCTTTTCTGCTCGTTTTAATTGAGCTCTCTTTCTTTTTATTATACTTTAAAGACATGCTCTGTTTTTAAGCAGAAGTAGGAATACGACTGGCAGCATCTATCAAAATATTCAGAACGTAGTATTTATACAGGAAAGTTTAATAAAAATTTGCCTGTTATTTATTGTAGTGTCTTACAACTTCCACGCGAATTAAGTCGCGGGCTAAAGTTAGTAGCATTAATAAAGCTGAAGAGATTTAATTATTTTATGGTTACTGAGAGTGTAAAAATAAAGCGGTGGTTTAGCTTGCAGCTGTCTTACACAATTAGCTCTTTTCTTTTATTTTCACTCTCAATCAATGGCCATTTGAGGTTCATTCAGGCTCACTGTTTTTCGTATTTTCTTTTAAAGACGTGATCTGTTTAGTACTTTATTCAATAATTTATTTATTATCCTTTGATGATTTAATCTTTACCTAAATTAAAATATTTAACGATAACTTAGTATGCTTTGCACCTGGAATAATAATACCTGGGCGCTACGATTACCTGATTTGGTTAAAGACAAAATAACAATAATATAAAAATAGTACCTAGAGAATTTAATAGTAAATTGCGGATTTTCATATAATTATGTACACTAATTCAGTTTCAAATTGACTACCAGCTAAAAAATGTTTGTAATATTTAAATCACAAATGTCATTGTTTGACAGCTGTCCGAAATGGCTTTGGCCTTTTTCATGGCAAATTGACGTAGTGTGTCAATGGAATCCTACTAATAATATTATAAAGGTGAAAGTTTGTATGTTTGGACGTTTAGCTATTTATATGTTTAGCTGTTTTGGTATTAAGATGATTGGATGTTTGTTAATCAATCACGCAAAAGTCGCTAAACAGATTTGGATGAAATTTATCACATCGATAGTTTATAACCTGGATTAACACATAGGATACTTTTTATCCCGGTAGTATGTTTCTGTGGAATAATTTCTGACCTCCGCTGATGCCGCTGGCAAAAACGAATACTAAATTTACTTATCTGACTGTAAACTATATGTACATCAAAGGACACTCCACTGTGATGAAAACCAGAAGGCAAAAACAGCATAACATAAACTTCACACATTTCTCCCTCGTTATTGTAAAACTTCTGCATCACAAGTTGTTTGTGACAAGTCGTTACGGACAACAGAGTGACTCAAGTCCTGTGTTTGTGACTAATAAACTTTAATGGCTGAATCAAAAAGTCAATTTAAACTTCTCCAGCAGAGCATGCATAGTGCTAATTACTTTTCTTACTTTTTAAATTCTTGGCTTAAATTTTGATTTTTGAAATTTTTGTCCGGGTTTGAAGACAAACACCCTAACTGTGTTAAGTACATACTTTCAATCACAATCCGAAAGATTTTGAAGCAAATTCCTAATCCAATGCTTTATCATCATGATTTGGTTGGGGTCAGCTTCTAGGCTAACCTGATGCAGTTGAATACCAGTATTTTACATAGAACGACTGTCTATCTAACGTCCACAATTCAGTTAGGTACTGGGTAATACGATACTTTCGGGCTTCTGATAGCCCGTAACGACTGCTAAAGATATACGAATGACAGCCGGGACAAACGGCTTAACGTGCTTCCCACCCAATTCCTCATTTGTTTTAAAAATTCGTCTGCTCAGCAATGCAAATAACTCAATGAATGTGGTTGAACTGATAAAATAAAAAGCATTGCCATTATGTGTTCAGATATTACCCCAAAGGTCTTGTTTAAAACTCTGATTAGAGCTAGCGTTTCTATTAGAGAATGTATAGTCGCATGATAGGTCACACAAATGGTGCATAGACCCTCCATGCTTAGGCCAGCTAGAGTTTGGTGGCACCCATTTCACCCCTATGTTAGCATATCCTTGTATAGCAGCAGGAATAACGTTTGGTTTTAGTGAGTGAAAGTCTGATTTATTTAATCCTCCATTCGTTCGAGAAACAGGATTTCTCCGAGAGAAAAAGGGTTCATATTCCAGCAGCTGAAATAAAACTCGCTAGTCGTCTTTTTGAAGTAGGTAACAATCCAAACTTTAAAGGTACATTTTTTTTTTTTTTTGCTCCGAAAGGTTTTAAGTTGACCTTAAACATCAAACACTGAAAAGTTGCTATGATTAAAAAAAAATCTTTGAATTCTTCCTTTAAAGAATTATGTCAATAAGGTTACTATTCTTGTAAACACTATATATATTAAATTCTGGAGTTACAGAATATCAGTTAAAGGCTTCAGTTTATATGTAAAAAAAATGCATTTTAATTTATTTCTACAAAACCTTAAACATTAAAATTAAATCAACACTTTCTTCATTAGTCGTGTTACTAACGAGTTGGATTTTATAAATGCTAACATTCTGCATGGTCACAATATGGGGCGATGAAGTCATAATTCTAACTAACAATTACTTTTTAAGAACTAGTAATAAAACGTTTTCATTGAAATGATTTATTCAGAATTTGCACGTAAATTGAATTTTGAAGAAGTAATCTAAATGAAGCACTTTTTAATGCTACTTTTATGGTAATGAAGCTTTTGCTAATGAGTATTTGAAATCACAGTTCGTTTTCCCGAATCCCTATATATACATAACATTTTACTTTTCTCCTAGTTATTCGACATTTATATGAGGACAAGCTAGCTGTGTGACGTCAATAAATACAGCATAGCGCAAGCTTTACATTTATTCAAAGGTTGGTTCAGATTGGCACGGCTCGTCAAACGTCCTTTTGTTCTAGTTGGAATCTCCCCAGTCCAATGATTAGGGTTTCTCCTTTTTTCGTTGTTACATTGAATAATTAATGTTTTAGATTTTTAATGTAGTCTGAAAATCAGTTTGAATTATAGGCTTTTCTCTTTTTTTTGCCAATCCCTATGCTCCAGTGCCATACTTATCCACATCCAGGCCTAAAACCAACCAAGTCTTAAAACAACCAATACACCAGTCACTACCACAATCAACTGCATCTAGATAAATGATAGTCAAAGTCCAAACAAGAGAAATCCATTACTAAACAGATATAAATAAATAAATAAATAAAATAAAATTCATTTATTTCAGGCAAGTTTTTACACATCGACCATAGTATTAGAAAAAATAATAAAATAAAAATAAAATTAATTTGAAATAGATGTTAAATAATTAGATATTCAATTATATTATTATTATTATACATTCATTAGATTATAGTTTTCTTATAATTGTCAGGTAAGTTTAACTAAGGTTTAAATTCAAAGAGCCATACTAAAATTATATACTTAGTGGATATGAATAAATACATTGGCAAAGGATTCGTTCCACTTAGTCTTTCGAATCGTGGTATTCTTTCGAGGTATTCTTGTGTATGACAAGCAATTCATAAATAATTCATCAGAACATAAGATTTCAAGAAAGAGTAAACTGTCGTTTCTCGACGAAAATACTCCTTCGCTTGTGATTTTATTGTTTGTTTTATTTGAAAATTCTTGTTCTTCTTTTGTTTGACGAATAATAATGAAAACTTATTATCCGTTGTGGAAATCTATTTTTGTGTCACGAGGTATTTTTGTGGCTTATGGAGGCCCTTGGGTTGGCAAAATTTCATGAATAATAGTACTACAATCATCCTTACAATTTAAAACATGATTATAATCATTACTTGTGATCCTCCATTTTAATTCCGGCTTTTTTCCTGATATAATTTTACTTCTTTTACTACTAATAATCTAATGTCACACAGTTAAAACTGTGTACAAGGTGGCAATTTGGTAATCAATTAAATAGTACAGCGGTTAGAACAAGTTATTATCAGTCTGATAAAATTAATCATTTAACCAAAATCCGATAACTGAATTCTTCAAACAAAATAAATAGCATAAAAATTGTCCTAACTAGTACTAATTCAATGGTACTAACAATTTAAGACAAACTTTATGGCATTGTTACCAAATAATAACAAAAATTAAAATGTTGCACTAAAACGAAAAAGATGTCCGACTTCTAGAAGGTTCATCATCAGCATTTCATCGGAAAGACGTCCACTGCTGGACATAGGCCTCCCCCAAGCTCCGCCACTTCGACCGGTTCTGTGCCTCCCACATCCAGTGGATGGGGCTTCACAAGGTCATCGGTCCACCTTGGAGATCTTCCAACTCTACGTCTTCCGGCTAGAAGAATAATTGTAAATAATTATTTCACTTTTTAGGTATTCTTAGTTGTATTGGTCTTGGTTGGTCTTAGTAATGTTGAATACGTAGTTTTAATTAATATGGTAACGTAATCACCACGCTGTATTTGTTTCATAATTATCTTCCAAGATTTTCTTGTAATATAAAGTCTGCGTCAGCAGTGCTGGAGTAGCGATGAGAAACTTTCCACAAAATGTACGCTTGGTAGAAAGTGTCTCGCTCCGATATATAGAAAACAAAATTAACAAACAATTTTGTTAAACTGTCACAAAAGCTGAGTATCGCGTGCAAGATGTCTTATCACCGAAAACGATATTAAAACGAGTCGTAGAAGGAAAAACCCAAATCGATGTTGCAGTCCTAATGCACGTCGCGTGTCCACTTCCCAATATTATGCAGTAGTCTGACGTCCTTGGCTTAGTTAATAGGACGCTTTAACAAAGGATTACTCCTTCGCATGTTCGGTTTAAAGTTTAAGTTGCCTTGGCATATTGAGATAGATCTGTGGGGAGATTATTGAAATGAATATTTTAGGGGACTTTCTACTTTATGACATTAGGAATCAAAAATTTCAATTAGTAGCGGATTGCCAGTGTTATTTTTGCAAAAGAAGAATAGGATATATTGAAGACTAGCTTCCGCCAGCGGCTTCGCCCGCGTGGAGGGCGAAAATTATCCCACAGGAACGTATTACCGGGAAAAAAGGTATCCTATATGTTAATCCAGGTTATAAACTATCTGTTTGCCAAATTTAATCCAAATCGATTGGGACGTTTTTGCGTGATTGAGTAACAAACATTCAAACATCTAAATATCCAAAAACACAAACTTTCACATTTATAATATTAGTAGGACGATCACGCAATCAGCACTTAGGTACTTGTGTTGCCCAGCGTAAGTTCAGAAGCCAAAACTTAGTTAGCAACACATCGAAAAAAAATACGCACGGGACTGCGAATAGCAACCCCAGCATGAAAAAAATCTTCTAGAAATAAGGTTCCTTTTTTTTTGGGTGGGAAATCATCAAATAACTTCTCCCGCTCTGAGTAGAGCAGGAGGGAGATAAGATAACAAATATAATATAACGTAAGATAACAAATATGTAGTAAATTGATGAATAGTAATCTCTGTGAATAATTCCTTTTTTTTTCTGAAAAATCTGTACTATGATTACAATCCATAAAATTTCAAATATTACCTAATCTCCAACGGACAAAATACCACAATTTATTATTAGACGATGTAAAACCAGCAAAGCATTAACGGCTATCGATCTGGCATTGAGTTTCCACGTTATGGTTCTGAGTCATTCGCAGGCAAGTGAGGCGCGTCACGCTCTTGTAAACTCGCGGTTGGTTACCATGGTAACCGGATATGGGCTTAATTTATGAAGTACTAGCTTCCGCCCGCGGCTTCGCGCGCTTGGAAATTGGAAATTATCCCGCGGGAACGTACTACCGGGATAAAAAGTATCGAATGTGTGTGTGTGTGATGTGTGTGTGTGTGTGATGTGTGTGTGTGTGTGTTGTGTGTGTGTGTGTGTATGTGTGTGTGTGCGTGTGTGTGTGTGTGTGTGTGTGTGTGTGTGTGTGTGTGGTGTATCTATAGGTGTGCCAAATTTCATTCAAATCCATTTTGTCGTTATTGCGTGAAAAAGTAACAAACATCCATACATCCATGCATACAAACTTTTGTATTTATAATATTAGTAAGGCTGGAGAGGGAACGGTTGCAAAGTTTAAGCCGGAAATGTCACGATGCGGCTTTGTGGAGCTTTAATTTTTGGCGTAATTTTTGCGTTATAGCTCTGCAACGCATTGCTTTTCCCATTATTCTGTTTGTCTGTTTCGTAAAGCTGCAGTTAATGTTCAATCACACAATTAAATCCAGTTTCTTACTTAATTTGTTATTGGACACCTATCTGAACACTGTGATGTCGGTAAAATATGACAACAAAACTGAACTTATTTCAAGAAATATAAGTACAGTTTACTTCTGATTACAAAAAGGTCAAATAGTATTTATTTCAAACTCAAACCATTTATTTCAAATATACCAATTACGGGAACTTTTGAATTTTCAAGGTCGGTGAGTTAGAAAGATGAAGCTAGTTGCCCATTCCAAAGCGTAGGTAGCTATGAAGAAGAAAGGGCAAGAAACTCCATGGGCACTCTTTTAAAATCATTATATTGTTACAAAAAGTTGGTTACATCATTATGTTGAAATTATCAATGTGACAACGATGTAAAAAGATGTGTACATTAAAAGCATCCGTAATTAAAAGAAAAATAAAATATTTAGTAAGCAAGGCACACCAAAGACATATTTACAAGAGGTAATGACGAGTCTTCAGTACTGTATAAATACATCACTTATAGGCATGCACAAAATTCTTATAAAAACTATACAATGAAGAATGTTAACTAATTTTGATTATTAGCACTCCATATTCTCTGTCAAAAATAAAAAATACTAGTGAAAGAATTACTTCGATACGTCAATTAGTTTCCGATTTAGAAGTAAAACAAGTTGTAACCGCACGACGCGGGCTGCCGGTGACGGTGTGACGTCATTGCACAACACATTCAGTCTGGCTCACTCAGTCGGCTCGCGGTCGCGCGCCCGTGCCGTTGAAATTATACCTAAAAACTTTTAAAATGTCCAATCCAAATACTAGGAAATCATGTGTTTTGCCTAAATGTAAAAATACAACTACCAATTCGCCGAAAAAGTTGTTTTTTATAGTTCCAAAGGACGTTAAAATGCGAAAAAAATGGATAAAAGCTAATGCATTTGGAGATAAAAGTCGTTGAAGGCTCCTCGCTTCGACGATGTAGCCACATTAAAAATGCTATAGTATGTTTACAGCCACCTCTGCTGGCGGCACAGTCTTCGCACGTTACATTTAAAACTTCTTGATCCTTTTCATTGCATTCTAAACTGCAATGATAAGGTGTGGTACGTACGCGGTGTTCTGGCGTGATTCTACATTTAACCGTACATACATCACCTACTCTTTTTACTTGAACATAACCAATAGCATCATCGCCATAGCTGTCTCTTGCTGATCTGAAATAAGTTTCAAATAAAAATAAATGGCCTTACGTATTTTGTTAGTAAAAAAAATACAAATAAATAAAATAGGTTTAGTACATCTGTTCAAACATCTACATTTGCAATAAAAATTAAATTAAATGGCCTTACGTATTTTGTTAGTAAAAAAAATACAAATAAAAAAAAGCTTTAGTACATCTGTAACGTTCAACCCACTACATCTACATCCTAAGTACCTATCCTAGTATCCTACTAATATTATAAATGCGAAAGTTTGTGAGTGTGTGTGTGTTTGTTATCTTTCACGGAAAAACTACTGAACGGATCTAGACGAAGTCTGGATAACACATAGGCTACTTTTAATCCTGGGAAAATGTACAGTTTCCGTGGGAAACGGGGGCGAAGCTGCTGGCGGAAGCTAGTTTGCAATAAATCAATGTATAGTATTCATTTAAATTTACTAAGAAGAGCGGTACCTACCTATATATACATACGTACCTACATATAGCTACAAAACTATAATACATATTTGTTGTCTTTAACGTAAAAATTTAATGGTAGGTAGGTACTTCTACTATTTGAGTTGCATTCTTCCATTACGACATTAGTTGGGTATTTTATTTTGATAAAACAATTTAGAACTGATTAACTATTAAGCATGAGTAGTAGCAAGGAAAGTTTACTTACCTTTGCATTTTTATTCCTCGCATTTCGGCGGCAACGAAATCACTATTTGTTGATAAATTTAATAATGCTCAACCATTAATCCATCTATTTTAGGTAGATTATCCGATTGCCCTCTTTCGAATCCTTCATCCATTTTATTAATCTAATAATATTTACTATTATTAGACTATTAAAGTAATACGCGGACGAAAACACAACAAAATACTGCGCAAGCTATTACACCTACTATAATAGCTGGCGACTTGATACTAAGCGGGCCGCGGCCCGCGCGGCGCGTTGTGACATGACGTCACAAGCGGTCACTTGACTGTTAGCGGGACTCGATATTTTTCGAAACTTTGAATGCCTATAAAATCAAAACTACTAGGTATTTTTGACTACAACAAAAACTAGTGTATTTGTATACATACAGGCTTCAATGAGACAAAATTTCAAGCGATTTGGCATACCTAGTAACATTCTTCATTACCTTTTTAAATAATTATAAAATTATAAACAAGTTAAAATTATAAAATAAAATAAATTCCGTCACATTGCATCAAAATACACCACAGCCAAACATAACCGCAAAAAATACACTTTACTGTCATTTGATAGTCTAGCTATTATTGTGAGTTGTGAGGTAACAAAAGTGAATATTGAATAAAATAACATAAAGGTAAATGATAAAAATAAAAGGAGAGAAAAATAAAACTGTACTCATTATTTTGTATTTGTTAGCTTAGTTTTTAACTCTTTTGTTCATGCTGTGGTCGAGTACACCTACTTAATACCTGATGTTACCTTTTCTTTTAAGCATTGTATTGTGCAGATCTTATATTGGAGATCCTAAATTAATAAATAAATATTAATTCCCATTGAAAGTGTACAAATACAAGCAACAAAATTCATTCTCAACGTACCAATAATGTCATAGTTCAGACAGCAAGAAAGTTGAAAACAAAGGCGAAAACTGAACTACGCAACTTTATAGTAGAATTTCAACTAAGTTACTACGACAAACTTTCCTTGGCCTCTCTCACCTTATCTTTTGCTGAAACTGTAACTTGTACTACTAGTTACTAGTTTGTTTCCATTAATTCTAGTAATCTTGTTTCCATTACTGTGAGAATCGGTGAAGGTAACACTGCTTCAAATTCTGCTCATCACGTATGGAACAACACAAATGAAACTGTTTAATATTTATGCCACATTTCAAGTTCTATTTCCATTTAGATCCAAACGGTAGGTTCTGCTGATGAATATTGAAATCCAAATCAAAACGAAGTTCTGGGAAATGAAATGAAGGTATTAGATGCAACCGTTTTTTTTTGTTTTAGAACCTAAAATTATGATATAAGTTAACATGAGTCAAGGATTTGATTATAGAAAATTAACTATACACTATAACGACGTAGAAATATAGATAGCATATAAAATATATGCATAGTATCCGTATGAGTTTACAGACGCCAGCTACATCAAGCTACCTCAAACTGTCAAATTTTCCCAATTGAATATGAACCTTATGCTTATGTGATAAAGTTGAAAATCTGTCAAAGAAATTTGACAGATTGGGGTAGCTTGATGTGCTGGCGTCTGTACACCAATATTGGAGTAACGTAATAGAAATAAATACGTGAACATTCGAAGACATTTAACATCTACCAACCCGCACAAGGTTCACGTGGTAAATTAGGGTACAATGTCTCACCCTAATACAGAGGAGGCAGTGAGAACAGTATAGACTGATTAAGCTACATAAGAAACCAAGATATATCTGCAAGGTACACCAACATCATTTATTTACGTTATAGAAAATAATCTTGAGACTCGGCAGGAAGCAGTCTATGAATACCGTTTCCATTAGCTGATGAGTAAATCTTTTATTCAGTATAAGAAAGACCTCCAGCGATTCACTTTTTGTTTTACCCTCAGATACGCTGTAGAATATAGACCTTAATATCTTACCAATAGTAATGAAGGGATTTATGGATCAAATTGATAGTAGATAGGGTGCACTTAAATTAAATTGTGGCCTTGAATATTTAGAAGCAGTTTAGATGGTTCAAACAGGAACAAGTAATAGTTTAGTAGCTACCTTTGTAATCTGATAGTTGGAACCCCGAAAGTCTAACAACGTCTTACGAAGTGGTGTCTTGCCCAGTAAACGGGCCGTGGAGATTGGCAGTCACTCGGTGTAAGATGCTGCTATTCAGCTGCATGCAGTAAGTTTAGAAGGGCTATGCAGATGAAACAAGGCGATCCACTCCCCCCAAAGCTTTTCATCGCAGTCCTGGAATCCATATTCCGAAATCTCGATTGGAGTGATATTGGAATAAACATCAATGGCAAATACCTCTCCCACCTCAGGTTTGCGGATGACATATTACTGCTGGCGGAAAACCCGCACACACTGAACCATATGGTAGAGTCCCTTACTCGTCACAATGAGACCGTAGTAGGGCTACAAATTAACTGGGAAAAACGAAAATTATTACTAATCGTGAAGAAATACCTATATCCATCTAGTCTAAACCCATATAATACGTCGCAGAATATAATATTTACCTTGGACATCTAATTGCAATAAAATCTTGTACAGAAAAAATAAATCGATCGTAGAGTGAAGAATACGTGGAACAAGTACTGGGCTAGGGAGGAAATTTTCAAAGGTCCCATACCCACAAGACTGAAAACGAAAGCGATGAACATCTGCCTAACACCAGTTCTTACCTACGCATGTCAGACGTGGTCGCTCAAAAACACTCTTAAAGAGGAATTGAACGGAGCTACATGCACATCAAACTGACCGACAAAGTCAAAAGTTCTGTTATAAGAAATAAATAATAGTTTAAAAAACTAAAAAACACGCTTTAAAAACCAAACTAAAAAAGGAGAAAATAATTTAATTCAATTAAAAAGCGTGGGGTGCTTTTTCAGGTATTTTTATAATCACTTAATGTCAAGCACCCCACGCTTTTTAATTGAATTAAATTATTTTCTCCTTTTTTAGTTTGGTTTTTAAAGCGTGTTTTTTTAGTTTTTTAAACTATTATTTATTTTCTATTTTTTAGTTCTGCTAACTACAAAGACGTGATTTTTTTTTCTCATTTTTTTATTATTATTGAATTGTCATCGCTCCTCGACAAGTTTACAAAGTTTCAATGAAATCTGACCGTTTAAAGTGGGTCAAAATCGCGCTCAAAGGAGTCGATTACATACAAACAAACAAACACACAAACAACCAAACATACAAGTGAAGCTAATATAAAGCGTGTAAAAAGAACAAAGGCGAGAGATGCGATCAAACAGGTTCTGACACTGAAATGAAAATGGTCAGGTCATAGGTATTCAGAGAGCTAAGGATGAAACATGGTCACAAATAATTTCAACTTGGTAGCAAAGAGATAAAAAAAGAAGGAAGCGTAAACCTTCTAAAAGATGGAGTGGTGACATCATACAAATAGCCGGAAACTTGTGGCCCAGACAGGCAAAAGATAGAGACATCTGGAATGGTTTGGAGGAAGCTTTCACCGCAATAGGCGACCCCTTACACCTAACAATAATAGCCTTATATAAGTACAAAACTAACAAAAAATAAATAAGTACGCACCACAAAGCTTCATGTAAGGGATAAAAATAAAGCTAATGAATAAATACAGATGAAGATGGCCTACCTGCCTTTAGATAAAGAAGAATTTATTTTGTTAAATAATAGGATCTTTATAATCCGTTTTACTTTGAAATATATTTTGAAGGAGCATTTATTTGGAATGAAATAGTTTGGCTAAGCTCATATTGTGTCATACGGTCAGCTCACAAAGGAAACCACGCTGTAATCGGATCAGCAGCTATCAAAGACGAAAACTATTCAGCTGAATTTAATGCGGTTGCTTTTATCGTATGAAATGAATGGATCGCGAAATACAATGGAGCTAATATTATACATTTGATCATACATAACACAAAATAGTCGTCATGTTTATTGGATCGTAAAATATTTAAGCGTCACAGATAAGAGTTACCATGGCAACGGCTTATCGAATCATGGTTAGATTTAGAAGGAATTAATTTTGAATGTGTTTTAATATCAAGTGATACATAAGTAATTCTTTGACCGACAGTTAATTTCAGTCGGTTCTTATTTGATGACGGAAAAATTGGCGTAATATTATATTATCTACATAAGTGTGATCGAAAATTGTATGTTAAAGTTAGTCTCTTTGAACAAAACTAGCTTGTTGAATTCTTTTTCGTTTAAATGATTGTTTTCATTTTAATGAAAAAAAAAACCCAAAAAACTATTTGGCTTTATATATGCCTAGGTATTCCCTAGCGTATCTCATCTCATTCAAATAATGAACAATAAAGCCACAGTTTGTAAACCTTCGTCGCTTGAGTGAAGAACTTGGTTTGCTCCCTAAATTCTTTAAATGACTCCTGTGTAATGTTTAAATCAGGTTTAAAATGAAAGCGTTCCAGCTCAGATAAGGGATTTAGTTGTATAAAAAAAAAATACATCAACTTCTGAGGGCAGATGAAAACAGTGTCGCAATTTCGGAGCGTCTCCTCCCTAGACAATATGTCATCATTATGGTTGGGTTCAAGAAAGTAATAATCTTTCAACGTCGAAACTTATTTTGGTCAAGAAACTCTCCAATATTGGTATAGGACGTTTCGATCATTTTCTTTTACACGAAAATGATGTTAGTGTTTCATCGATTATGTGTTGTGTTAGGTACGTGTTCTATAGTAAATGCTTTTGCAGTGCGCGCACTAGAAATACATTTTGTCAATTAAAGACGGGTGGGAGTTATGACTGTCTCGATTAAAATATGTAGTTACTATAGTACATTTCTGCTGTTAGACTATTATGTTGCAAGTATGCACGTGACAAACGCGCCGTTATCATTATTTATGTATTTAGGTTGTGGCCTACAATTGCTTAATGTAATGTCATTTAAAATAAGTGGAAGAGAGAGAAGGAAGCCTTTGCCCTGCAGTGGGACAATATAGGCTAGTTAGTTAATACACACATCAAAAGTGAGTATGCAATCGATGCGATTGTATTATACGTGTAAACGGCAGAAATACAAACTACTGATTGATAAATTTTACGTTTTTTTTTTTTTACATTTTAATGTCAGGATCAGAAGTTTTTAATATCTACTGCAAAAGCAGGTAATACAAACGTTTCGTGATATTGCTTATGCTGGTTTTTTTCACCTTATTTAATCATCATCATTTCAGCCGAAAGGCGTCCACTGCTGGACATAGGCCTCTCCCAAAAGGGTGGTTTTGCCATAATCGCCACGCTTGGCAGTCGGGTTGGCGATCGCAGTATTGTGGTAAAATACATAAAGAACGCTGCTGTCCATTTTCTAGTAAGTCCCTTAGTCGCCTTCTACGACACCCACCTTATTTAATCCTGACATAAAAACATAAAAATAAAAGATTTTAAATGTTTTATTACCGGTACTTCGTCGATCTACACATAAGAAAACATTTTATTTAATCAATATTAATACTTAGACATTTTTATTTCGTTTCAAGGGGGCAATAAAATATAAAAAAAACCTTGATCCCTAGACACTTTTAATGTGTGTCGTACCTTTTATATGTAACTACAACAATTATATACAGGCTAATACAACATGCACCACTTATGATTTTATATAATGTTACATTATTATCATACCCTTATTTATTATCATATAGCGATAGGCAATCTAAGACAGTTAAAAATAAATCAAAAGCTTCGCACAACTTTGCCTGTATAATATATATAATTATTGTAAACTGAATCATCATCATCATCATTTCAGCCGAAGGACGTCCACTGCTGGACATAGGCCATTGTAAACTGAATGACACTAATTAATAACAGACGCTAAGGTCAATCGGAGGTCGAGCTAGGGCTTTGAATGGGTGAGCACCCATTTCAAATAGGGACCCCTCTGTGACTCAGAAAGCACATTATGCCGTTAGTCCCGGCTGTCATCCATAGATCTTTGACAGTCGTTACAGGTAGTCAGAAGCCTGAAAGTCTGACAACCAGTTTTACCATGACGTATCGTTTTACCCAGTAACTGGTTTGTGGAGGCCAGATAACCAGTCGATCCATATAAAATACTGGTATTCGGCTGGATCCTGTTACACTGGAAGCTGACCGTTACATAGTTGGGATAAAGGCTAGGCTGATTTTTGTAAACTGAATGAAACTCAAGCCAAAGTGTAAAATTGAAATTCAAATAAATGTAAATACGAAGCCTATAATGAGGCTCGTTAGAGACTGCGGTAGAATGAAGATGCGGCAGAATTAATTACAATCATTAGACCTTCTTCACGAAAACTTGATAAAAAATAAACCAACTTTATTTCATAAGCAGCTTTAAATTGT